>JANRMT010062791.1:54540631-54673427 GCA_026402145.1 Polypterus bichir lapradei | reverse complement strand
AAATGAAACCTGCTTAACTTTTGTAAGTAAGCTGTAAGGAATGAGCCTGCCAAATTTCAGCCTTCTACCTACACGGGAAGTTGGAGAATTAGTGATGAGTGAGTTAGTGAGTGAGTCAGTCAGTCAGTGAGGGCTTTGCCTTTTATTAGTATAGATTTAGTGCTAGATCCTAGTTAATCACACATTTTTTATCCTCTGTTGATTGACAGGAGTCAGTTTTACTCTATAACTACCTGAAGAACCTGAAGCAATAAAGAACCTAATTTTACATCTTCTGAAGTTGCCTTCACTACCTCTGGTCAGGTATAGGAAATATGGATCGTTCACGGAGATCTGCCTTCTTGTACCTCTAGGCAGAATGTATACCACTGAATTATGTCCTTTACCAGTTAGAATAGGACCACACGTTGGCCCTTTATAGACATTTATTATATAATGGACAAATAACATACATATCGTTTTCTATAGTTTCAAAGTTAAATCTCTGTTCTGTTCCCATGTATCAAGTTATTGCTTTTTTAATTCTGTCTTTACTTTGGCACAATAAGGCATGAGCAGAATGTCTGCTTTAGTCTATTTCTTCCTATGGTTAACCACACCTAATTTGAATCATCCCGACACTTTCTGTAACACAATATAGAAAAAGGAAGTGAGACCTCGGTCACTGCTCTTCTGGACAGATTACTCAGATCATGTGACACCCCTGGGAATCACTTACCAGTATTACAGATTTACAGACATCTCTGGATATGAACAGGTCACTTTAGGACAGTCACCATTACGTTTCAACTCCAGATGGCTTGAAAACCTCTAGGGAGCGAAACCTCTGATGGCAGCACACTGCTGTAAGAGATGACAATAAATTAATAATGAAACAAATTAAGAGAGTACTACTGTCAGCTCAAGCAGTACCATCTTCTGGAAACTTTAAAACAATCAATAATCTTGGATAATTAAATTATTTGTATTGGACTGATAAATGTTACCAAGGATGTAAAAACTGATAGCACTGGTGGTTAATTTTAAGGTACACATATTATCTATAAAACTGCCATTTAATGTGAATTTCTAAGTAAATTATTTTAACAGAAATATACTTCTTTTTAAGTGCAGTGATTTATGCCAGTGCTTGGCCTGTACAGAAATCTGGACTCCTGTCCCAAAGTAATGACACTACTAAACCTTTTCCTTTCATTTTTATTTGTATAAACCACTTTAGACGAGGCTATCTTGTCACAGAGCTCTCCGATTCAGGTGGGGGTTGAGAGGTGAGTTTCATGGGTTGTCTTTTGAAGATATTATTTTATCTATAAGTGTGTTTTTTTTGTTTAAAAAATTGTGCTTTGTTATTGTGTTTTTATTAAAAAAATATTTCTGATGTCTGTGCATTGTCTGAGTACACCTGCCACATAAGATTTCAAATTCTTATACAGTACATAAGAAATATTGAGAACAAAGTGATGTGACAGTTACTAACACTTAGGGCTGAACCAGAACTATACAGACAGGCAAAATAAGGAAGAGTCTTAATGTACCCTAAAAGCTTTATATTCATATGTCTTATGATAAATGGAAATTAGTGAGCTACAGTAAGTAGAATGGCCAGTTTTCATTATTCATGCATGTTTTTTTTTGTTTTTAAACTAATGACATGCTAAATTGCCTTATATAGTTTTTTTTAAATAGACATAATTCAAAATGCTTTTCAGATGCTGTATAACTGTAGACCTATACCAATGTGGTTAGATCCTTAAGCAGCTGTTCTCAACCTGTACCTGAGAGAATACTCACAAAATAGTAAAAGAAACATTTACACAGCGACTAAACCGGAGTCTTCATTCTCATTTGCATTTCAGTCCCAGCACTTCATCTTATACATAGTGCTCCTGCTGAGAGACTACACTCCCTTATCTCTTTCCTGGCCTCACTCTCCTCTTCTGTGTCACACCAACTCCACCTCTCCCACTACTCACATGAGGTACAAGGAAACAGCACCCTTTTGCCTCTCACCTCTTTGAGCCTCATCCAGGCCAGGATGGAGACCCCCAGGAACTACACATCAAAAACAAAGGATTTTTGTGATATACAGCATCTAAACAAGGAAATGCTCTCTCTTTCTCTCTGCCACGCCAAACACTTCCAAAACACAGACACATGCACACACTGACACACATACGAGCAAGCCTGCACAGCATGTCTCTCCTTCTCTCTATCTGTATCTCTTTAAGGTCTGATCTGGTCTAGTCTGCTGGCTTTACAATATTTTTAGCTTTGATAAACTTGTTTGGTCTAAATAAGTAGACTAATCTACATAAATATACAATAAGGATCAATTATTAATAATAAACATATCTAACATTTCGTCTTAGTGTTCAACAGTGGAAAGCTATTGTTTTGGACAGAGTTGCCACTGCTTGGTTATCTTTGTCCTTAAAAATAAATGCAGGAATAGAATGAACCTAAATGCAGAACTGTACATAACGTTATTAACAGTGGAACATGACATAAAAACCCTCTGTGCCATGAAGCAGGCTCAGCCTTTCTTATTAACTTGAAAATATTTCTCAGTTGTCTTTTTTATCTAAAATCATATGTAACTTGTTAGTTACTTTTCTCCACCTACTATTGATATGAATTCATAAGTGACACTATATTTTCCTAAGTTAAAAGTATGGAAATTTTATGCATTCTAATTTCTATACCATATAAAATGACATTGCTGTTCTTAAATAAAAAAAATAATTAAGAAAGCGTTTTGCATAATAAAAAACATTAAAAGATCCACACAAAAAATTACATGTAATTTCTGTTAAAATTCCCAAACACAATATTGGGGCAGGGTGCCTAGTAAGAAATCAGTTCATAAAAAATGTTTCTTTGCTTGGAGTCCTGGAAGTGGTTTGCCAAGAAAAAAGTCTGAGATCCCAGGCCTAGAAACACCACATGCCATGTGATCATACTGTATATGTGTCAATAGCCTGCCATGGTCAATCTTTAATAAGACTTTAATAAGACCACTATTATCCATAATCATGCTATGTGATTATTATTAGCTGTAGACAAGATCCAAGATCATGTCCCCTCTTGTAGTACCGTGTTTATATTAATATGAGGCCCCACAAACATACGGTGCAAAATTTTGGAAGTCTTAGCTCAAAAATGTTTGTGAACGCCTGGTAGATTTAATCACAAGAAAGAAAGAAAGAAAAAGAGAAAGATGGGGTACAACATTTTTGGACTGTACTTTTGGAATTTGTTAATTTAAGAATGTTTTCAACTGAGAGGCGAAAGTATTCTGAAGTTTCCTTTCTCAAACAGTAAATACAAGTTAGAGCTTGTCAAAAACAAGTAATATTTTGAAAAGTCTCTCTTTATGATCCCTTAATGTCTTCATTTCCTGGACTGAAGTCTACCACCTGACAGTATGCTACTAAATATGCTGCAAAGACTTATTTTTTAAAATACTTGCAAGTCCGGTTTTATTTGCATGCATGCGTAGTAGCTTAAAAATTATATTTAAGGTTTTCATAGTCTAACAACTTCCTGGTTTTTTTTCAGGTGTTGACTTATTGTAAGATATTATAAAAATAGTATTGTTTTGTAAAATAATATCTAGGATTGATTTTACCCCTGTAACTCCTGTGATCCTCATCTAGATAAGTGGTTAGATGAATTCTACAATTAACATACTGGAGCCTTTTGTTCTAATGGTATGTTTTACACAGTAATCTAACTTGTTTGCTTCAGAAACTGTAACTTTCAGTTATGCTTCCACAGGTCTCAAAGTAAATTTAAACAAAGGTAGGGACCCTAATGTATTAATAGTGCGTACACACAGAAATATTGCACACACTCGTTTCCACACTCACTTCGAGATGTATAAAAACTAAACTTGGAGTAAAGCATCGCACATTTTCATGACAGCCTCACACCATGTGTACGCACTTTTCTACTCAGCTTTGCAAATGGGCAGTACCCAGGGTCAAAGTGCTACTATTTTTGTGGCCTTTCTTTTTTAGATTCACATCCATGATGTGAGCAGTATCAAATACTCCAAATTATTTGCATATTAATTACAAATGTAATTCACTTGATTATAATCATTCTGCAACAATATATTGGTGCATGGAATGGCCAAGTTATTCCAACTACCACGGCTGCATTAGTGTTGCTAGATGACATTGCAAATGGAAAAATAAGAAGAGAGCACGTATTTATAGATGATTATGACTGGCTTCTAAGTCGATTTTGATTTCCAAGAGCTATCCTGGCGCTGGCTTTGCAAAGGCAGACTTTGAGGAATTGTGCTCTATCTGCTCCTTTACAAGTTCTATTCACCCTTGGGTTTTTAGCTGCAGGAGCTTTTCAATGTGAACTTGCTGACCGAATGGATATTTCACAATCATCATTGGGTAACACCATTCCAGCTGTATGGGATGGCATTATCTAGATTTCCTTACACAGTGGTTGAACTTTGGTTTTCCAAATGTAATCTGAGTGGTCAACTGCATGCACATTGCTATTGCAAATGCGCTGGATATGTTCTTCAACCAGAGATGAATCATTAAAAGAGTGAGCTGGCATTACACCATCTATAGCAGGAGGGCCATTAAAAATGGCAACTACACACAGTCGCAGGTGCTTTTTCCAACTAGTGTGGCAAAAGGCAAGCAGTTCTTTTAAGGTTCGCAAGTCACCTCAAAGAGCCATGTAAAGAGAAGAAAATCTATCCATTGTGACACTCTCTGTTGACACTATTCTGTAAAGGTGCCTTCAGTGAATGAATTTTCTTATGTGAATAGAAGGCATTCACACTCTACTAATGTGCTGCTCTATAGTCCACAAAAAGTGTGTTGCATTGTGCAAGCATGTAGCGTTCCCATAGCTGAAGAGATGCGATATGATGAACCCAAACCTGGCTCACCAAATGATCAGCCAATTCAGACAGCATTACAACTTTGTTAAAAAGCAATCAGCAGAATATAAAAACAATCAGATGCAGCATTTATTTTTTAACCAATTAATTTAATTTGTGGTCAGCATCACATAGTATTGCCCTTATATTCAGTGCCGGTGCTAGGTTATTTTGCGCTCAAAGATGTGCTGGGCACAGCAGCACCATCACCTCCTGGAGTCATGTCCTTGACATGGGGGTCAGCTTTTGTAATACTGTCTGAAACAGAATAATCAGATGGTAGGCTGCAACTCTTTGATATCTGACTACTTCTTCTTTATTTCGGGCACTGTGTGACTTTCTGATCTTTTGAGTGTCTCCACTATGCTGTATCATTCCATCAGTTTCCTTTTGTTTCTTATACCACTGCTTAAACCAACAAAATGTCTGCTTTTCCTCTACTTTCTATTCAGTGAAATTCTTCTTATTTCCAAGTGTTTTGCCATTGTCTTTTAACAAAACCCTGAACGAAAGGGGCTATTTATATTGATTTGCACAATCAAATATGCGAAATTCAGGAATGAGTCAGGGTGGGGCTGTAAATGCGTGCATGTGCGTTAAAATTCATATTTATTAGGATTTATAAAGGGAAAGTGCATGGAACTTTGCTTACACACAGCTTTATGCATCTTAATGTTTTGTGGGTACACACACTTCCATTTTTGTCTGTGTAAATTCTACACACTGAATTATACATTACTCCCAAGGTGTAATTATGGAACCAATTATTGCAATTGCTGGAGCAACAAATTAACAACATGGAGGCTGGTGTGTCTTACACCATTGTGAGACAGGAAAGGATTGCACAGAACAGGGATGGATTTCAGGAAGGCTTTAAGTTAAAGAGAGTGGAAAGAACACACACTAGCCGTAACAGGCGAAAAGCCACTTCTGTTGGATGGTCAATACTGTAAATGGTCTAGATGGCCAAGAAGAGAGTAGAAAAGAGAAAGTGAGAGAATTGTGATTTAAGAGAAAACATGCAGGGTTCCCTCAGGGCAACAGAGACCTTGCAACACAGCAAGTACATGGTCAGGAGTTACACTGGGAGGAGTTTGTAGCCACCTTAAATCAAATGATTTTTTAATCCAAAGCCAGGTAGTGATAAGGCACACTAGTGGGAGGACAATGGACTAAGATTGTGAGGGAGAGAGAAGGGACAGAGAAAGAGAGTGAGAAAGAAGTTGGAACTGGAAAGGACCTCTTTACACTCCTTTTGAAAGGAGCATGTAGGGGTGCTACCCACTGAGTAGATGGGGGTTCAGCATCCATTCATATCAGCCTGCAGTTGCAGCAGGTTTTTGTTCAATTTCTTTTTCACTTTGACATTTTGATTTCTCTCCTATCTAACTCTCATGTGTGTTTTATCAAAAAACAAATATTTTGATAGATATGGTCTTTTAAGTGTCATTTTGTTTTTATTAGAAGATTCCTAAAATGTTATATTCTTTCTTGTAGAGAGGATGACAACAATTTTTAGGTATTTTTTATTGAAACACTTTCCCACACTAATATAGTGCCATAATGCCATATTGCCAATGGTTTATGGAAAATTTAATGCCATAATGCAGAAAAAAAACATTAAAGGTACAGTATGTGGCTTAAAAGTAAAATCTCAGACCTCAACGAGAAATCAATGAACAGTATTTCTCACATTAATATTAGACATCATTGTAACTATCTCTTTAGATAATGGAAGATATTCTAAATCCTGATTGAAAGCATCTGCTGTCCCTTTAACTTACACAAACATATGCCTGTTATTTTGACAGCATTGCTTAAGCCAGAAGCATCTGAAATATCACTAGAGTGCATTTTACATTAATCCAGCATACAGTAGTTTTACACATGGATGTAAGCGAGAATAATGCCTGTGTAAACATACACAGGAAATGTAACATTTATGGCTGGAAAACATTGTCAACATCGGGCATTGGTTAATTCAAGGCACCAAAAATGATAAATGCTCTCAAAGTGAACTGCAGTGGAATGTAGCTTGGTAAATGCCCTATCTGCATAGTAGGTCATTCATGCATGTTCCTGGGCCCCCTGTAAATTCTTTATTCATCAAGCCCAGCAGTAGCCATGCTTATAGAGGTCAAGGGGCAGAGATGTTTCACATGTGTTTATCATTGATTGAAAACAACTGTCCCAAATATGCAGACAACCCTGCCTGACATGCTAAATGCTGTCAACATAGTGCTATCCTGCACAAGGAGATTTATTTAGGAACAGATGACTCTAAAAATCATTTTGGCCATTTTGAATTACACACTTTTGATCTTGAGTTTTAAAAAATATCAGAATATCAATTGTAACTGCAGTGAATTTGAATTAGGGAAAAACGCTTTGGAAAATAAAGCTTGTTTTTTTTATGATATTTAAAAATGGATTGGATGTTACTTGATACAACAAGAAACTTATCAATTCACTTACTTTCTGAACTGACTTCTTCACCTAAAGTGTTATAGTAAAGTTAATAAAAGATTTATCATGACAACGGATATTAACCGAATAAACTTTGTTTTATAACATCAATGTTTTATAATTCTGTGAGTGAAACAGATTGCATGCAGTACACTAATTACTTTACCTGACAAAGAGTACCTACAGTGAATTAAATATGTGGATTGAAACAGGATGAGAATTTCACATCCAAATGCTAAAAATAAACAAGCAATACAACTGGGAAGGACTGCATCTGTTTCACTTGTTTAAGCCCACAAAACACATCTGAAGTAACTGTACTTACATATGTGTTGGGCTGTTTACGCTGTTAACTCTCAAAAACCAAGATAAAGTCAGACCAACACATTTCCAGTGGCTGAGGAGGAAGAAGCTGAAGAAGTTCATTCAATAACAAACAGGGAGAGGGGTATAGATGTTGAGGTGGTACAGTAGGTGTGTTGTCTAATAATTGCACAGTTCTCCTTTCAGTGAAACCTGAAGACATGGCCTGTTTATTCATCTTTTCCAAAGGAGTTACAACCATGTGTCTTGAAGAATAACTACTGCAAAATAACAAAAAAAATCTCAAACATCAAAGAAAACCATTTGGTTTGTAATCATTGGTATTAACTGAAACAAGAGTGACACCCTACTGCTCACTTTGTGTTAGATAACATTTAATGGACGTGAGAAAAATATTGCACACCTTCCTGGCTTCACTATACATACAGTTCAGGAAAAACTTGTGGCAATGTGTTATAGTGATATAGTGATATAGAATCGAGAGACAAGCTCTTAAATTTAAATTTCACTTGGGCATATATTTTTCTTTGCTATATAATTTTATTTAAACCAATTACAGTAGCTCATAAAATTCAGATTTCGATGTCAGATGTACAGAATTGAGCAGAATAGTTGTCGCTAAGAAAAGGGACATACATCAGCCTACAACTTAATAAAACCTTGTACCTTAATGCAGCCAATTGACTCTTGCTTGATTATTTGTTACTTATAGTAAATAAGGCTTGATTTATGTGAGATACATAGCAACTACAGTACAGTTTGGAAATATGTGAATAAAAAATGTCAGTTTTTTTCCCTAACAGTTAAAACTAGTTTAAATGTAGAACTTGTGTATAACTCAGGCAGAAAAACGGCTACTGAAAGGCCACAGCCTTGCCTATACTGTATGAGATGACCATCAAAAACCATAAATTTGCAAAGAGTTATTGCAGAGCCATAGATGAGGTGCAGAAAAAGCCAATGTAAGAGGACAGGGTGTTGATTGGATTTACTGTTTAGTTTTAACTCATTGGGATATTTTCTTCGACATACAGTAAGTAAATCAAGTGATAGATCAGGCTTTTCAGACACTTGGATCATAAAGTAGGTCAAGAAAATAAATAGATCGGTGGATGGAAAGATGGAACACCTTATTACATTTTAAAACCTGCATTGTTAAACTACTTCTGAGATGAAGCACATGCTGTGAACTTTAAAGAATAAACCTCAAGCCTCACAATTACTTTAACTACTTTAGCAGACTGTAATTTACCCTGCCATGAAAAATTTATGGTGTGTGCATGAGGTCCCATTAAGGTTTTTATTCTGCATTGCAAGCAAAGCGGCCATAATATGCTTTGTCTCGCCAAGAACCTGTACAGTAGAAAGTTAGTTCAGAAATTAGTTAGATGTGGTTTCATTGTGCAAAATGAACAAAAGTAAGGGTTATTTTCACACTAAACAAGAAGGCTAGGTTTTTTTTTTGTTAAATCTAAGGTTTTGATTTGTCAAAAAATATAAAAAAATATGATATATAAAAATATAATACAGTATACAGTTTAAATTTATTGTCATGTACACATAGAGCACAGTAACATTTATGCACATTTTCGCAATCAACAATCTCACTCTATTTGTTATATAAAAATCTAATAATGCAGAAAATATATACATAACAAAAGTAGCACAAGCCTGGGCCCTGGTGGCCCTAATTCTGTGGTCCATGTTTGAAAAAAATTAAGGAAAATTAAGGAAGGATTTGGGGCATATTAAACAAAGCTACATTTATATCTTATTTTTCAATTTTTATCTTTGGATTGGATCATTTGTTTTACTGTTAAAGTAACGTAGGCCCATCACATTTGATTTTTCAATTTTCATCTTTGGATTGAATCATGCGTTTTACTGTTAATGTAACGTAAGCCCATCCTTGTGTTTACACAAAACATTTTCTGAAATCTAGAATAAACAAATGCCTAGGCACATGCCACATCTCTAATGTGACACAAAACCCTATCTTAAAAAAAAGAAAATAACACTAAATCAAAAGAACCCTTAAAGCTTTTATTGTTTGCAGAATTCACTTATTTCATAGCACGTCTGGTCAATGCCAGCAGATATTTCTAAAAAATGTAATAATCACATTAGGAGAGAGACAATCCTTCTAATGCGAATAATGCATTAACCTTTAGATCAGTGATCTTTATCTTTGATCATTTTAATCCACTGTTGTTTGTTTTAGGAACAAGCTGATGAGGTTAATAAACTATATCACACAACAAAATGATGCAGAAAGAAACAATAACTGCTTCAGATATTCAATCTATTCATATTATAATAATCAGAACCCAGAAATGAAATGCACATACAAACATGGATCTCGGTTTTGATTCCAGCTTAGAATGCCATGTAGGTTTTTGCTGATTGCAAAATCTAATTATATTTAATATGACATAAAATATTAGAAGAAACTGGACCTGAATATATTGCTGTAGTTTCTCTTTGTTCATCTTTTGTTTAACTTCAAATGTTGTGGTCCCTACCAGATGCTTCCTCTTTTTTCCTTCCCTTGCTTCCTTTTCCTTTTGCTTCTTTATTCACAGATCCAGATCTAATAATACTGTAGCCTCAGGGTTTTGCTCTCACCATAACAGCCAAATGTCTTGTTTTCCATAAACACATTCTCTCCCCCATGTTTGCCATTGAGTCCATCTAATTATTCGTATTCACCCTGCACCTTTTAATTAGCCCTATCTAATAATTAAATTCCCTTGTGAATAAACAGAGAAAGGAGTTCATGACCTAAATGACCTCAACAAAATTGGTTAGGTTTTGCAGTTGGCTCCCATCTTTGAGCATGCAGTAGTTAATTTAAGAAAGAAAATCGGAACCCTCTGAAAACCTCACCTTCATCAAACTCACATCTGCCAAAGTGCTGCAATTAATGTTTTCATTTAATAAAATGTACAAGTAGTTGTGAATATTTCACTATAACTGCCACGTAATAATTAAAATTAGCTATTTTCTGACAACCAGACATTATCTGAACTTTTTTTGCCAGCACATCACAGGACATAATCACATATACAGTAATATGTCAATGTAGTGTTGCTAGTAAACTTAATATACATGTTTATGGAATGTCAGAGAAAAAGGAATCTCCTGCGCAAAGCCTATGCAGACGTGGGAAACATGCAGACTCTACACAGAGAGTCTCCAGAAAGGGTAATTATAAACCCAGGCCTCAAGAACTGTAGGACAGTAGCACTAATGACTGTGTTGCCCTGCAGAAAACAATAATTTATCTCATTGTGTGCTGCTATTCCTTGCTTAAAAACATAAAAGTGATTTTACACATTATAGCAAAATCTACTGAATTTTTAAAATATGTATACATACCATTTGAAGAGGAAGGTGTTAATAAAACAAGCGACTAATTAAATTAAACAGTATGTGTGGTAATGATATTAAAACCAAGCCAAAAACTTTTCAGATGTCCAAGAGCCTGATCTAAACTACTATATGCATTCAAATTCAACCCTGACATCCATTCTTAAATATCTTTGGTGAATAGAGGAAATACATCATAAATTGCTTTTAATGCAGAAGCTTTCTTTTGTTTTGTCTAAAGAAAAGACAATGAAATTATTAGTCCTATATGTCATCCCTTATAAAACGTTGGTAACCTGCTCTGGGTGCAGAACTTGGGCAAAACAATTGATTCCTCAAGAGGAGTAGGTGGGTGGATGTTCATGTTATTCTTAATAAAATCTAATGCCAGTGTTGTTTTAAGATTAAAGAAGCTTTTGCAAACTCCTAAACTTTGTTTCACATCATGCACCAAGGACGCAGTGAGCCTGTTTCTGTAGCAGAAGTTACTGCAATATTATGGAAGCTCTCCAATGATTTAATTGTGAATTTCAAAGAGATCTGTTCAGTACCCAACATTCTGTGTTTTGATTTAGGAGGTGTGATCAGATATGTCCTGGCCATAAAACAAAGGACCTACTTTTTATCCAAGAATAGTTATCTGAATAGTTGAGAGACATTGTTAATGTTTACATGTTTAGTGGTTTATAAAATGTTTTATCTTTATATTTGGTCCTAATCATTTTGAGACTGGCCTGGAACTCTGTCAAGGGTGCTTCTTTTCTGACCTCACATTTCATGGACAAAGTATCTAGGGTATCAAGCACACTGAATGAAGACCAAAGTCATGCTGATAGGAATATATCTCTATGATATTCTTAGAGTGCATGGGACGTCCCAAGATGAGCCAACTCTGCTCAGTCTATTACCACTGTAATCCTGAACAGATCAAACAAAAATTACATGACCTGAAATTAGTTCAGTCACTCATTGTATGCAAGGATGAGATATCTTATATACTGTTTTACCAAAGTTATTTTCATATAAGCTGAAGTTCTTCCTCTCCGTCATGATGGTAATTACTCATATATTCTGAACCATGTATTTCTGCTGCTTATGTAAATCAAGGCTCTTGATAAGCACCCGAGTGACTGGTTGTTTCATGCATTCTTTGCAGCTCATAAGCAAATACAGGCATCAAACGTATTTCTTGTGCAATGTTATCTTTTGTTATCAGAACTTTAAGAAATATTTAACTCTGAATAGTTTTTTCATTTCAGTTTTGTCACTTTGCTTTACTTTGACTGATTCAAACAGTTCTCTTTGTGTTTTTGTACTACAGAACTTTATATAACCATAGCAATTTCAGCCACAGAGATGGACACAGCTGTAACCAATGCTTCTGGTTTTGGGATAAAGTTCACTTTTATTCTCTTAACAATATCCTCAGGTCAATGTTTTGCCACCTTTACTGCAAACAGCCTAGCTGATGTCCCACTTAATCTTCTTTGACACCTAGAAGAGATGATTTAAAACTTGAAAGTATTTTTATTATTATACATGTCTCTTAACGTCTTTTTGTCATGTGCATGTGTATTATTTGGACAGTTTAATGTGGAAGAGGGCGGCATGGTGGTGCAGTGGTAGCACTGCTGCCTCGCAGTAAGGAGACCTGGGTTCACTTCCCGGGTCCTCCCTGCGTGGAGTTTGA
Source organism: Polypterus bichir lapradei (assembly GCA_026402145.1). Classification (NCBI taxonomy): domain Eukaryota; kingdom Metazoa; phylum Chordata; class Cladistia; order Polypteriformes; family Polypteridae; genus Polypterus; species Polypterus bichir. The sequence continues at coordinate 54,660,663 of JANRMT010062791.1, read as the reverse complement.
ATGTTCTCCCCGTGTCTGCGTGAGTTTCCTCCTCCAGGTGTTCTGGTTTCCTCCAACAGTCCAAAGATATGTAGGTTAGGTGCATTGGTGATCCTAAATTGTGTATGTGTGTGCCCTGCCCAGGATTTGTTCCTGCCTTGCACCCTGTGTTGGCTGGGATTTGCTCCTGCAGACCCCTGTGACCCTGAGTTAGGATATTGCATGTTGGAAAATGACTGACTAATATGAAAGAAAACATACAGTAATTTTAAAAAGTACACTTCCTTTTACTTGTATGGTTTTACATATGATATATCGGAACTTTTCTTGGTAATCATGGCGCTGGACAGTGGCATTGTGTTACATGTTTATTTAGCAAATGCAAGTTAGATTTTCATTGTACTCATTACCCTGTAAATCTATTAATGGAATGGTACATTTGGATTTAAAGAATATAAATAATAATCTTTGTTTTGCAGTAATTTGTGTTTTGAACCCAAATGTTTTTAGCTTTGTTTAATGCAAATGCCAACTGTTCACATTATTTGTCATTTTGTTGTTGGATTTCTCTTCATAAATGAAATAACAAATATGGTGTTTGGAAATTTTGTAATTTACTTTTAAAATTAATTTTGCAATTTGTAGTCATCAGTTTTCTTGCTTTTACTATAACAGAATAAGAGTTTTTTTGGTAAAACATTTAAAACAGATGGGCTGCAAGAACAAATATGAAAGTTGAGAAAGGTTATCAGGATCTTTTTCTTTAGCTCTGTCAAATAAATGTCAGCTGAGCTCCACATCTGGTAAGAATCTCCCGTCTAATAGTTTAAAGCCTCCTATAAAAACTGTTTCCAGACTGATGGTATGCTGACAGTTGTACCACTTTTATAGAACAGTGTGCCTAAAAAATTCTTGCTGTTCTTTTGTACGCAAGTATTATGTAGTGATGGCTTAAGGGTTAAGGTAAAATACAGGAGTAAATATTTGTAAATTCTGAAGATTGTGCTGTGATAAGATTACACAAAGAAAAGAAATGGATGATAATCATGTTTTTTACCTATAGCTGACTTATTAGTTCTTATTTCTTGGTATTCTATATGGCATTACAGTATATGGCATAATGTCTAATCTATATGCATAATGCAAAATTCACTCGCTCACTCAAACTTTATCAGGACAATAATTTTATACGTTCTACAAGACACGTTAATGACTAAGCGAAGAAGAAAGAGCATGAACAAACATTTGAAGCAGTTGTTTTATTTATTAGTGAGAAAGAAATGATAATTCACTCACAGGCAGTTATACGTTGCGTTGTCACGATGCAAGTCCAAACAAAGAATCATAATTCAATGCAGTCTTGAAGAAAAGTTCATTCCAAATATTGTTTTTACTAAAGTTTTAAAGTAAAAGTGAAAATAATGCATATGTAACAATTCCCTTAAAAATAACAATCTCTTAAAATTGTATATCCGGTTTACCAAGTTGGTTAGATTTTGCCCCCTAGTGTGTATATATATATATATATATATATATATATATATATATATATATAAGCTTCTACATACAACTGATTAAAAAACATATACTTATTCTTACTAATTACCTGTTTTAATTAAAAACAACTTGTGTTTTGCAATAACCATCAACAAAAGTCTCAGTTAGTCAGTAAGACAACCAGTCATTAATATAGAGCACAAATGTTTTACTCATGTCCAATTATATACACCATGTTCATTTAAAAAAATACAAATATTATATACAGCAAGGTACTTAGTTAGTCACATGGTACTTCTCATATAGCCAACTAGCTGAGAATAAAATAACCAAGGCATATTGTCTTACAAAATTTTCAGAGTGAAGCCAAGTAATGCAGTTAGTACACAGTATTGCGCACATCAAACAGTTTTATCATATTAACTTGCACAGCCTGGCCTTAATATAATGGGATTGATAGTCAGCTAAACAATGTCCAGCACTTTTTCCCCAGTGGCATTTTGCAAAATATTCTTTGTGCTTTGATAATAATCCATCCAAAACTCATCCTGTGCTTTCATTTCAGCATTACAACCTGGTAGTTATGCATTCCAGCCTCTCATTTGGCCTCTGACATGGCTTGAGTAATGTAAACCTAAGTGTTTTATGGACCTCTTAAGACTGAAAGTGAACCTAAGGTCTTCAAGTGCAGACTGAAGAATACAATGTTGTAGGAATAATTTGGGAAAGAATATAAGTTAAGATTTAACATTCTTGGCTGTTGAAAAGGCAACAGCACAGAAGAAACCCTCTGCATGGCAGCCTAAACACATGTGAGGTTGACTGTACCTCATCTAATTGCCCCCTCCCTCTTCAAGCATCTGTGCCAATGTGGTGACTATAAACAGGTAATTAGCACCAAGCACTCCCTGATCTTGGGCAGTTCTAATTCACAGTACAAACAAAGACTTCAGGCAGTCATTGAAGCCTCAATGCCTGTGTTAAGACTGTCATTTAAAATCAACCAAACAACAATTACACTCCTCCTGGTATCATTCTGTGAAATATCTTCAAGCCTGGTGTCTGCTCATCTTGCTTTTCTTCTGCTTTCTTTTTTTAATACTCCCCAGGCTGCTGTGAATGTCAGATGAAGCCCTTTCACAATCGTCAATGTCCCTTTAAGCGTGGAATTATTTTCCACGTACTTATATTTATCCATCCATCCATTATCCAACCTGCTACATCCTAACCACAGGGTCATGGGGGTCTGCTGGAGCCAATCCCAGCCAACACAGGGCGCAAGGTTGGAACTTATATTTATAATAATGGTAATAGGTAGCTACCATGCTTTTGACTTTTAGTAGGACTAGCTGTATGAAGAGCAAAACCTTTGAAGAACTCCATGAATAAACAATGATTGTAAAAGTCTTTCTCTGGACTCATCATTCTAGTCTTTGCATTTGAAAGAAAAGTCATCACTTGCTAAGGTAGACTAAGTTAAAGATAATTTAATTTTGTTCTGAGTATATCCATAGAATGAAGATCAGAGATAAGTTAACACTTGCAATTACATGCAGTGCAAAAAAAAGCCGTCAATCTATGTTTGAAACTTACTATTTAGAGCAGGGTTGCAAGGAAGATGGAAGCTATCCCAGCAAGCGCTGGACACAAGGCAGGAAAAATCCACAGTACCATTGTTTTGCCCACCAGAATATTTTACAGTATTTTTGAAATGGTTTACAAAAGGTTTTATGATAATAATACTTAATATGAAAATCGCCATACAAAGCTTAATATACTGAAAAACAAAATCAGTGGTATTGTGATTTCATGCAATAATATTGATTATGATCAGGTTCTAAATACAATTTCTAAAAGCACTACTGCCCAGAGTCAGCTTAAAATGTATATCACCTTCTTGGAAAGATTTGGCCACAACTTACATACCATATCTCACAGATTCAAACCTGAAGCTGCTAATACAGATTTATTTACTTTAAGACATTTTTAGGTTAATTTAATTTTACTACCACACTTCCTAGGTCACATATCTGGCTTGGTAATACTACTTCAATGCCTCTGCATACTTATCATTATTACTGTTATTCTTATACTATATAATTTTATATTATTTATGTTGTGTTAATACATTCACCTAATAGCTCTGTGCTAATAATGGTGCACTATGGAAATATCTTACTTTTGGCATACTACAGACTTTGAAGTTACAGAGTTGTTTGCAGTACATTCTAGTTAGTATTATTTTTAGGGAAAATGGATTATATACATTTTAAAATCAGTTGACGCATAAAACTACTTTAAAGGAATTAAATGTTATAATTGTAGCAGATTAATCCATTTTATATATTGTATTAGGAATGAGCTTGACATGAATTTATTTTTGTAATTCCATTCATGAAGAGAATTTCGTATAGGAAATACATTGTGTAATTATCTTAAAAGAAACAGATCATCTTTAAATATGTACTGTCTATACTTGTACTTTAAATTGCCTTGCACTTTGACTTCCCCACACTTGGGAGATAATTACTTGGTCTCCCGTTATTTTAACGGTCAGTCCCAAACTCATTTCTCAGATGTTATTCTGTGAATTAGTTTTGCTTGTATATTTTTCATCTAGTAACTTTATCATTTCTTCCAGTCTTTCCTGTGTGCAGTGAAAAATATTTGCATTTAGTGATAATACAGTGGTAAAATATAATTTAAGAGTATATTTTTGCACATATAAGACCAAAAAATGTTCTCTGCAAAAACTCAACATTTTGCTATTCCAGTATCTGCATTTGCACTGAGAAATCTTATTTTATAATCCTTTAATATTCCACAACAAACCTTATATTGGAACCTTGTTGTTTTCCCTTCTTAATGTAAAGGTTCCACTGTGTCAATGATTTCTAGCAGCAATAAAATTGCATCAGATCTCCATTAGACACTTACAAGTAGATTAGTACAGAAATATCAACATTGCTCATTCACTCATCCATAAACTTATTTTTATTATTATTTATCATTTTATTGTTAGATGATCCTCATAGCACATTGTAACCCAGCCACAGGGGATGCACAAACCAGTGTGTTTCTTCGTGCCGGTCCCAAGCCCAGATAAATAGGGAGGGTTACGTCAGAAAGGGCATCCAGTGTAAAATTTTGCCAAATCAATATGTGGACAAGATGATCCGCTGTGGCGACCCTTAATGGGAGCAGCCGAAAGAAGAAGAAGAAGATCCTCATAGCAAATTGTAATAAATTAGAGAACATTTAGTTTTAAGTGAACTGATGCTTGTCTGATTCAAACTGAAAAAACTGTATTCTGTCCATCCACCTATTCATCCATTTTCCTAACCTGCTTATCCATAGTAACTGTATTCCATTTCAGATTAATTTTCCATCCATCCATTATCCAACCTGCTATATCCTAACTACAGGGTCACAGGAGCCAATCCCAGCCAACACAGGGCGCAAGGCAGGAAACAAACCCCGGGCAGGGCGCCAGCCTACCGCAGGGCGCACACACACACCAAGCACACACTAGGGACAATTTACAATCACCAATGCACCTAACCTGCATGTCTTTGGACTGTGGAAGGAAACCGGAGTACCCGGAGGAAACCCACGCAGACACGGGTAGAACATGCAAACTCCATGCAGGGAGGACCTGGGAAGCGAACCTGGGTCTCCTAACTGCAAGGCAGCAGTGCTACCCGCTGCGCCACCGTGCCACCTCAGATTAATTTTAAGATAAACATTCATTCATTTTTTTCATTTCCTGAAAATGCGATTGTGCAATTGTGCTTCTAACATTTCTTCAAATTATTAAAGGTAGTGCTCATTAAGAACATGAGGTTTAACATTCCATTGTTAGGGATCATTTTGTCATTGTCCAACATGCAGTAAAGAAGAAAATTAAGCTATATTACGCCTAATGAAATCTATGAATAGCAAATAATGAATGAAAGGCTTTTTGAGAGATCATATTGACTTATTCAAAGATGCAAATGTTTTTCAAAATATTTATCAGTCCCAAAATAACATGCATCCACCATCCTTTTACTGAAGGAGATAATATGAGGATGATTTGTTTATCTGGGACTGACAATACCCATTATGACATAAGGTACTGTCTGTAATAACACCATATTCTTAGTATGTTATGTAACAGCACCAGATTTTTACTTCATTTTTGGTAGATCATGAATATGCTGCGCATGCAATGAGTGGAATATATATATATATATATATATATAGAAGAAAAAATACTAAATCATCTTTTAAGAGAAAGCCTTATTCACCTCTAGATCAGTGATTATTTTCAGGTAGGGTCAGTTCTTGTGGCCAACAGATTTAGTCATTGCAGGTTTGAGTTTTTTAAGCAAAGCTAACTTATGTAAATAAGGATAAATGGTTGGAGGTAAAATAATTTAGGCAGAGTACCACATTAATTCTCTCGATTAATGTTACAGTAAATCAACATTGGATCAGCTAATAATATCCTGATAAACTCCCTCCTAAACAGTGCTGAAATTAAACTGGTCTTCAAAAGTGCTGAGTAACTGAGACTCCTATTTACTTCTTGCCTGAAGAAGGGGCCTGAGTTGCCTCAAAAGCTTGCATATTGTAATATTTTTATTTAGCCAATAAAAGGTGTCATTTTGCTTGACTACTCACAACATTCATAATGGTTAACATGCTACAACACCTTAGTACTACTGAGACTACTATTTAAATAAATGTGACACTGTGGAGACAAAATGTTCGCATTTATATTAGGGTGCTTTAGTGCAGGAGGTTCTTAGTAGTGATTAGTTGGAAAAATATCCAGAAATATATAAATGAAATATTAAATGCAAACCAGAGAATATATGCTGCCTCGTGCATCACTGAGCAACACTGGAACAAGACAATTTTCCTTCCTAAAGTTTATTCATTATCAGGTTATATTATCAGAGCATACAGGAACGTTTGTGTTAATGCATTAATAAAACATAATTAAGCATTTTCTATAATTATTAAAAACACTAGAAAGACTAGATTTGACATAAATGTTATTCTTAAAAACAGATTTTCCCTGTGGGTAGAAGGGAAATAGTTACCATATATGCCAAAAAGCCACATTGCCTAATTTCAGCAATTTACAACACAATAGTCCATTACAAAAAAGCCCTAAAGTAAAGACGTTTTAATAATCTCACTTTCCATTGAAGAGTCTACCGCACTGTGATCTCCCCGTTAAAATTCAGACATTGCACAAAATGCTCATAAAAGTGCATAGCACATGGAATTTGTGTTAAGAGACACTAGAAGGCCTGGAATGATTAGTAGTTCCTATCATTAAGATTCTATTGCTATATTTATTTTAGCATAAACACAGACAGTAAGTTCAGTCAATTCTGCTAAATGATCTCTTTGTAAACTTAACAGACTTTTCTAAATATTACATTTATACAGTCAATGCAGTAACATTACAATTGCATTAATTACAGCCACAGTGTTCCATAGTCTCCACTACATCCTCCGAGAATAGCTGTGTCGATTGTGCCTGGAGCATTTCCTGGTGGGTTTTGTTGTTGCTCTCAATATCCCAGACTATACAAATATGTCGCTTCTATCTATATTTGAAAAGTGGAAATCATAAACTGTGGGATACTATTCTTTGGCCAGTAGCAAATAATTGAAACCACAGTGGCAAATTAAGCTCAATCAATTTTTGCTTATTTTCAGTTGGGAACATTCTATGGCTATAGCGTGGGGTTTATGGAGAATGAAAACACTTCAGGTAAAGCCAAGAGAGTGATGTCTGTACCTCTAAACTAAGTTCCAGTAAGAAAAAACATAATCAGGCTGTTTGCTTGACATGTCTTTAACTGGAACTGCTTTATTTTCTAACACACCAGTTGTTTAACAGATAAACATTTTATTATGCCTTGATGTAAATGACTTTCTTTTGTACCCAAGACTTCTAACAAACTAACTGGTAAAATCAAATTTTTTAACAAAGCACCAAAAAGTACTATACAACAGAAAAGCATGTTAAACAGCAGTTTATAGGGTTCACATCTTCTTTACCATAGTGCAGAACAGATAGCAAACCACATCAGAGAAGTATACAGGACACATTTTAATTTCACCTATTCATCAAACAAAGCACCAGTCCATCCCATCCGAGTCTGTAACTCCTTTATAAATATTCATTTTTTATTTTACTTATATCACTATTTATTCAAGAAGTATTCTGTCCTTTGAGAGTCAAAGGTTTGCACACACATTGCATATGGGTGCACATGTTCTGGTGTTTTTTAAAACCATCTCAATTGTTTACAAATGCACTTTGCCACGTCTCAAACAGCTGCCTTGGCCACTGAGTCATAATTAGACAGGCATTTGCATAGCTAACTCAGAAAATCTGCATGTTGTCCAGGTCTCATATCTGATATGCTCTCAATAGACTGTAAAACTACAACACTTTAGCTTTGTTTCAATAAAAACAAAAATCAGCTCTACAGACTATAATGAGAAATGACATTTGGCTTGTAGTGCACAGTGTAGCAAAATGTTTATTCTGCAAAAAAAACAAACATGTTTGTCTGGTTCTGGTACATTTGTTATTTTGTAGCAATCCTACAAGCAATGAAGTATCCTGATAAAGCAGTCAGAGCACATAAATGTCTTGATTTCTTGGTGATTTAAGGTCTGGTCCATATAGTTAATAGCACTAATCAATTACAGTATATAATGCATGAAAACTATTGTCGTACATCATAAATATTGTTAGTGCTAATCTAATGTGTGGAACTGCTAAGAAATTTTATATCATGTCAGTGAATTTCCTTAATTTCAAGATTTGCAAAAAATTACCTTATGTTTACATGCCTACAATAATGGAAAAAAGTAACTGTCATTTCCTGTGTGAGTACAAGAAAAAATATAACTATGCTTTTTATTATTGTGTTTGAAATGTGGTATTACTTTAGTAGCTCATTCTATTAAAATTGATGCCTGCCTTCATTTTCATTACACTCACTTTATGATTTAAGGCAATCCTGAATTATATAAAGCAAGTCTAACAAAGATTATGACTCCAGAATAACCAGGGAATGGTTACATTTGACTTTTCTGCAGCTGAAAAAAAGTACTGTGATGAGTAAGGTTTATTGATTAATAATTATACAATAAAATTGACTTGTTGACGAAAATGTATTTAATGCAAATGTAACTACATTGATGATTTTTCTGTAATTTACTTACTAGAAATTCATTTGTTTAAAATACATTTTATTAAATAAGAATAAATGACTTAGTAAATTGCAGAGTAAACAATTTTTGATATTGCAGTTCTAGTCAGAACACATTTCAAATTTTGCTGGCAGTATCTTTACAAAACCAAGGTAAACACCATAAAATCCAAATGAAGCAACAGCTTGAACCACTACATTGATTTATAACACTATTACATCTGGGTTTTCAAATGCACATATGGCTAGTAGAGCTGTGTACTGGCTGCAGACCGAGTGAAGATGTACAGCCAAGAGCTCCCAAGAGATGACTGAAATGCACTAAGGCAGTAGCTTTCAAGCACATATAAATCCATGGGTCATTAGGAAATGCTTATGGCATGTCACAGTTAAATTAAAACAAAAAAGGATACTTTTTCTTAATCTGCAATGGACTTGTGCCCTATCCAGGGCTGGCCCCTGCCTTGCACTCAATACTGCTGGTAGGAGCTTCAGCCATCATGGCCCTGAAGTGGATTTACAGTCTACAGAAGCAACGGTCATATAAATATCTTAGTTGATTAGACAGGACAAAGAATAGGCAGTTCAGAAAATGTGAAAATAACATAACACTTCCAAAAAGGTTTGATTCAGTTTAGGGTCACAGGCAAATGAAGAGCTACCTAAACTTATTTGAATATCTATTTTGATTTGAGAACAGCATAATATGGCAAGGGGCGGCACGGTGGTGCAGTGGGTACTGCTGCTGCCTCACAGTTAGGAGACCCGAGTTCGCTTTCTGGGTCCTCCCTGAGTGGAGTTTGCATGTTCTCTCTGTGTCTGCGTGGGTTTCCTCCTGGTGCTCCACTTACCTCCTACAGTCCAAAGACATGCAGGTTAGGTGCATTGGCGATCCTAAATTGTCCCTAGTGTGTGCTTGGTGTGTGTGTGTGTGTGTGTGTGTGTGTGCGCGCCCTGTGGTGGGCTGGCGCTCTGCCTGGGGTTTGTTTCCTGCCGTGCACCCTGTGTTGGCTGGGATTGGCTCCAGCAGACCCCCGTGACCTTGTAGTTAGGATATAGCGGGTTGGATAATGGATGGATAATATGGTGATGGCCACAGCGGCTGCTTCTTAATACCAGTAACCAGGTTTAATATCCAGCATGGTTACTGCTTGTGTGTTGTTGTGTTGCATGTTCTAACCATATTAATATGGGTTTTCACCAAGTACTTCAGGTTTTCTGAATTTTATAAAGTATTGCAGGCTGAGCTGCAACTATAAAGTGGCCTTTCCAGCGAGTATGAGTGTGTGCCCTATGGTGGAACTGTGATTGTTCTAAGGTTGATACTTAGCACATGGCCATTTTTATAGAGATAGACTGCGTCTTTGATCCTGTAATTGATAAAGTGCATTCTGAAAATCGATGGATGGATAGGTGGATAATTTCAGGAAATAAATGGGGGTTTGGTTTGGTAAGATGAGTAATAAAGCCAGACAGAAATCCAGTGTAATAACATACACTGCTCCAGAAAATGTCCAGGATACACATACCAAGTATCATCAAAAGTTACGCTGCATCTGAGTCAATTATTGTTCTAATTTCTATCTTTACACAATCAAGGAAACTGAGGGAGGCCATATAAGATCAAAAAATAATATTTCTTACTATACAGAAGCATCAGAAATCTTGTTTTTTAATATTCATCTTTACCTAATCCTTCCATGTGATTCATTTTTTCTAGGCTTTAGATATAGCTGTATTTCCATCTTAATTAAAAGTATGCCTGAGGCTGCAATACAGCATGTTCATCAAAAGGATGGCAAACACTTAAGCCTCAGATAACTCACATTCAAAACCAATGCCACTTTAGCAATTGTCATTTGGTTTTATTTTGCTGATGCCAACAAGAGAACATCAAGCAGTTCTTGACATCAAGTCACTCAACACATTTGTGCTCAAAAATGTAAAAAGTATGAAAACAATTGCACTGTAAGTCATCATGGATAAAAGTGTCAGCAAAAAGTATGCTACTAATATTAACAAAAATATGAAGACAAAAAGAAGGAGAAGAAGAAGGTTCCAAAAATGGGTTTAATGATCACCTCAGGACCATCACTCTATAATCAGGTCAATTTTTGTATACAAATCCACCTGGAATCTGCAAGTCAAGCTTTTTTATCACTAGAAGGAGGTTTTTAATGAGCCAATGTCACTGCCTATCCTTCAGATATGATGTGTAGCTTACTATATTAAACTGAAGCACAAATATTACAGAAAGTATCTCATAGCCCTGTTGGACTTTGATCAGCAATCTGGGCCATTATTTACATTGTAACACGGCCTAAGTAATACTTGCATCTTTTCCATTTTAAGCTATTCTATTTGTGACTAGAGACATTCAATAGAGGAATGTGTGTCAGTATTAAACTAATCATCTGTTTGTGTGAGAAGTAAATTTTGTTTTCTTTTTAAAGGCTGTATTTTATTTAAGGAATTTGTCCTATGCAGGAAGAGTATTGTCAGGGATTATAAACAACAGTCTTTGTACTGAAATATGTATCAATCATGTTTAGCTAGGAAATAGTTTCACATATGCATCTTGTTAACGTTTAATTCTCGTGATTTTGCATTCGATTTTTATTTGCATTTTTTTCTAAAGAAAACTATTTATTCTATAAATTATTTCTGCTGTAGATTGTCAAATACTCATTTTTTTATCACACTGCAAATTTAAGAGTTGAACAGTGAAATTGAAGATCTTTATGTAAAAGAGGACACCACTACATTCTATCCTAACCCAGAATAAAAGCATAATTTCAGAATATATTATTATGATGTGTGGGTCACAGACTTGCACGAGAGAGAAGGAGGTTGAGTCCAGGTTTCTGAGAAAATCAGCTTTATTGTTGTGAAGACAGGAACAGTCTCAAGCATTTTTATTTGAATGGGAGTTGTCATTTTCATCACTCAGACACGCAGCAAGCAAGCAGTGATGCTGACAGTCCTCCTGCTTTAGCTCCCTTCTTCACATCAAAAGAACAGATAGCCTTCATCAAGCAGGTTCATTGGCTGCTAGTCAATGGCTGGAGTAAGCACATTTTGGAATAGAGATGACAGAATGTGAGCACACAGCCAGGTCAGCAGGTGGTTTTTAATGTTCCCCACATCAACCATCTCTCGACAGACACATTACGCAATGAGTCTGCAAAGCGGCAGCAGACAACTAATTCCTGCCTGTTTTAATAGAGTGTTCATACACAGTGCAGTTGGGGGGGCTGGGGTCACAATACAAGAAATATGGTTTATTAATAAATAACCCAGTGGAATTATCTAAGGGAGTGTTGTACTCCATTAGTTGCAGCATGCTCAGTGCTTTTGCATTTTTATAGGGTCACAACGATCGCAACAAACATTTTTCAAAATCACTACCAAATTTTATTACAAAGGATCAAAGTAAATGTTATAACTTTTGTATTGTATAACAAAGAGGACAAGACATCTTTTGATGATATAAAAGAAAATGACAGAGTTTGCAAATACAATTTCCAGCAAAAATCAAAGTAAAGAAGCACTGGCCAAACACAACCTTTCAGCCAGCATCTATGATGGACATGGCTTTTGACATTCTAAAGTTAGGTTTTGTTAATTTATGGAATTTAAAAAAAAATGCTTATAATTTTTAGCATTCTAAGAAGGATGTAATTGCAGTTCCAATCATCCAGTGATTTCATACTTGCTCTTCATGGTGGCAGCTATTCATATACCAACAACACCTGTTGTCATTCAAGTGACTAAAAGTCATGTGACATATGACATATGACAAGTTAGTGCATAGACCTCTGCTTCTAAGCTTTTGGAATCAATACAAAGTGAATATCAAAGATTAATGTTTGGTAGGTGTAATTGCACAAACTAGTAGGATGACCTTTTTCCAGGTCTACTCTCACTGGCTATTAGTGGGTCCTTCCAGACACCAATGTTGGGTGATATTTTAATCTCCTAATGTGATTTTTTTTTTGTTCTTTATTTCGCCTTATACAATTTCTTGTATTAGGAATTTGTTAGTTTTCGCATACTCCTTGGGGTCAGAGCACAGGGTCAGCCATTGTACAGCGCCCCTGGAGCAATTGCAGATTAAGGGCCTTGCTCAAGGGCCCAGCAGAGTAGGATCTCTTTTGGCAGTGAAGGGGATTCGAACCGGCAACCTTCGGGATACCAGCGCAGATCCAATATCCTGTATATGAAGGCAATCAATAGCCTGTACTGCTGCAGAGTATTGAGAAAACTTTAGTATCTTGTTCTTTATGGCAATTATATGAATTGCAGCTGTATTTCAGGAAAAGAATAAAGTGTATTGTTTGGTACTAAAAATTACAGCATATGATTCATCATTGCTTACAGCCAATGTACAAAACAGATGCTGGTTACAAAGAGTACAGTGTAGCAAACAAGCTAAGAGAGATTAGACTAGGTAAAGGAGGCTAACAGGAGAGATCAATGATTAGAATATTTTCACTTTAATCAAACTGATTAAGAGATAAAAAGAATTAAAATTATATTTCATCTTATTTGTGTAGATAGAGACCCAGTGAAGTATGGAAAAAAGACAGGAGGGGGACTGGCCATCTGCGTGAATGAGGAATGATGTACAAGGCAGCATTTTACAGTTAAAACTGCAGACATGGAAATTCTGGCTGTTGGAACATGTCCATGTTATTTGCCCAGGGAGATCAATTGCATCATCCATAGTAATGTTTCAATCTGTCATTAACACTTTAATGATGACTCATTCTGACCGTGCAGTTTTAATATATGGTGACTTCAACCATGTGACTTTGGAAGGAACTATGACAAATTTCCATCAGTTTGTATCTTGTTCATCTCAAAGAAATAACATTCTGCACCTACTGTATTGTAATGTTCAAGGTGCCTTTAAGTGTAAACTATTGCCAACTTTGAGCAGATCTGACCACAACCTGATTCACCTCATTCCCAGCTACAAGCCTATTATATTAGATGTTACCACCAGGATAGTGATGAAGTGGAGGCTAAAGGCTTAAATGGCTCAGAATGAGTTCTTCCAAACAACAGACTGGGAAATGATGTGCAAGTTACATGGGGATATTGAAGGACTCAGTCACCGTATTACAGACTACTGCATATTAACTTTTGCATTCACATTGTGGTACCCTCAAAGACAGTGTTACTTTCCAAACAACAAGCACTGGATTACTAAGGAGCTAAAAGTTTTCTTGAATTAGATAAAGACATCACTCAAATCTACTGACAAAGAGGCTTTGAAGGACACAGAGTGTTAAAGAAGCAGCTGAGTGAAGAAAAGGAAGCATACAATTCTAAAATAGAAAATGAACTCAATCAGAATAACATGAAAGATGTCTGGGAAGGACTGGGCATAATTACTGGACTAAAGCAACCCAAGGCTCAGGTGCTACAATAGTGCTAGTTATTATTCAAGATGGACCCGCTGAGTACATTCACTGTTCTGTCAGCTCCAATCAGACTGTATGTTTACATAGTGTTAAGTGCTATTTTATTTATAGGATCATGGGTCACTCACCAGCTATATGACTCCATATTCACTAGATCAGCTTGGCCGAGTGGAATCCTTTGTACAAATGGCAATAGCATCAGCAGACCCACCTGAAAGGAATATGGAGGGAATGCATTAACAAGCTGAGGATCAAATCACACTGACCACCACTACCCAGTGTCCTACTAGCCAATGTTCAGTCATGGGATAACAAGCTAGACAATATCAAGGCAAGTATAAAGTTCCAACGAGACATTCAGGACTGGAACATCTTTTGCCTCACAGAAACATGGCTGACTCCAATAGTATCAGACCATGTGATTCAAGCTGCTGAATCATTCTCTGCTTACTGTACTGTACGTACAGAACACAGGATTCTGGCACATTGAAACATGGGGGTGTTTGTCTGATGGACAACAACTGGCGTGGGGAGAGCTTTTAAGAAAGTAAACATCAGAAAGGCAGCAGGTCCAGATGGGATTCTGGGATGCATTCTTAAGATCTGTGCTGATAAGCGTGCATCAGTGTTAACAGTAATATTTAATCTCTCTTTAACCCAGCCTATTGTACCAATGTTCTTTAAAAGTTTCACCATTGTACCTGTACCTAAGAAATTACATCCAACCTGTCTGAATGATTATCGTTCTGTCACACTAATGCCAACACCAATGAAGTGCATTGAGAGGCTAATCAAAAATCACATATACTCTTCTCTGCCAAAAGAACCCTTACGTTACAGTTTGCATATTGTGCCAGGAGATGGCATTACCTTGATCCTTCATATAGTACTGGCACACCTGTACAGCAAGAGAGGGAAGTATAGCCCTGCATTTAACACAATAAGAGACTTGTGGCTAAGCACTTTATTGTACAGCTGGATTTTTAACTTTCTGACAGGAATACCCCAGGTGGTTTGAGTGGATGCCACAGTTCATCATCCCTCACTCTCAAAACTGGTGCTCTACAGAGCTGTCCTGAGTCCACTGTTGTACTTCCTTTACACGTATGAATGCATAGCTGTACATGACTCTAACATCATTGTCAAGTTTGCTGATAACATAGCTGTGGTAGTTCTAATCTTTTACAACAACGAGCAGGCTAACACAAATGAAGTTGAGAGTCTGTTGCACTGGTGTGAAGCCAACAGTCCTCTTCTGAATGTCGGTAAGACAAAGGATGCTTGTGGACTTTAGGAAGAAACATCAGAGGCATTTCCAACCCTTCAGTATTAACATCACTCAGGTAGTGAGGGTAGAAAATTTCAGATACCTCGGTGTCCACATCATGGAGGATCCGGTCAAGACACATCCACACCTTAGTGAAAAAGGTACGGCAGCATCTGTACCACCTTAAATGCCTCAGCAATAAGGATGCCTTCCCAGATACTAAAGAACTTCTATATGTCCGCTATCAAAAAACTATTTTGACAGGAAGTGACACTGCCTGGTTTGGGGACAGCATGTAACTGGACCACAAGGCTTTGTACAGAGAGGTGTGATTAGTTGAATGCATCACATGGCATGTACTCACTAACCTCCAGAATATCTAAACTAAGCAATGTAGAACCAGGGCAAGAAAAATTATCTGTGACACCAGCCAACCCAACAATAGCTTCTATTCTGTGCTGAAGTCCAGTAAACGTTATCACTGCCTAAAGTCCAATTCAGAGACTAAGGAGGAGCTTTTTCCACATATTAAATAAGGAAAGTGCCTAAAAATACATGATGCTTTCACATTAAGTTATTTAAGTTATCTACTGTACTTAGTTATTATTATTATTATATTAATGTTTTTTCAATTTATAAAGATATGTATTGTTACAGTCCCTTTATATTCAACTCAAGGCTAAAGACCAAGTAACGAGACAATTAAAGAAGTTGCTCACAGGAAACTCTGTGGGACTAGATGGAGTCATTCCTTGAGTTCTTAAGTCCTGTGATAACTTATTTTGTGATATCCTCAGTCACCTGTTCAGTCTGTCCATAAGGCTGTAGAAAGTGACACTTCTGTGGAAAACATCCATAAATTGTTCCTGTTCCAGAGAAGGTGCCTCTCACCGAATGACTACAAATCAGTGGCAGTTACACCACACATCATAAAGAACTTCAAGAAGGTTGGTCCTGGACTATATGAGTCCTCTTGTGGTAGACCACCTGCACCAACTGCAGTTTTCCAATTGGATAAATATTGGAGTGGAGGATACAATTATCTGTCTACTCCACAAGACTTATTCTCACTTGTACAAAGTTGGCAGTACTGTGAAGATTGCTTTTTTGATTTTTTTTAGTGGCTTCAGTACCATCCAGCCAACCCTAGTAAAGGGGTAAGCTCAGAGATATGCAGGTGGATAAGCCTATGGTGTCCTGGATAATGGACTATCTGTTGGGCAGACCACAGTTTGTGATACTCAAGGACTGTGTATCTGATACAGATGTGAGCAACACTGGAGCACCACGGGGAACAGTCCTGCCACCTATTGTTTTCACGCTGTACACCTCAGATTATAAATATAACACCAGGTAATGTCACTTGAAGAAATTCTGAAATGATTCTGTGCTTATGGTGTGTATTGAGAGTTGCAGTGTTGGAGAGGTTTCTTTCTTGGTGCAAAGAGAAATGCCTACATCTTGACAACAGCAATCAGAGTCAGAATATCTTTATTGTCATTGTAACAAATACAACAAAATTAGGTGCAGTCTCTGCGGTGTCATAATATAAATTAATCAACACACACACACACAAAACAAGACTCCGAAGGGGAAAGCACCAAGCCACTGCAAAACCAAAGAACTGGTTATTGACTTTCATTGCACCATAGAGCCTCTATGTCCTGTCACTATTCAAGGAAAGGATTTACTCCTACAAGTACTTGGTGGTCCACATCAATTACAGGTTGGACTGGTCTCATAACACAGAGGAGCTATATTAGAAAGGGAAGAGCAGGCTCTTTTTTCTTAGGAGACTGCATTCCTTTAATGTGGGAAGTGATATCCTTCACATTTTCTATCCTGTGGTGTACTAGGATGGTAACATCACTTCAATAGAGGCCCACCAAATCAACATGCTAACTAAAGGGGCAGGTTTAGTTAAAGGGTGCACTCTGGACCCTGGAGGTAGTAGCGAAGGAGAGAATTAAAACAAAACTGAGTGTGATTATGAACAATGCTGCACATCCTCTCTCTGACACACAAACACTTTCGGTCAACGAATTATTTAGCATTAAGTATGTCAAGAAACACGACTGGGGATCCTTTATACCAACAGCAATATGTCTTCATTACTGTGACTGTGACTACTAATTCAGAAGTTTCCTTTCTTTTTAAATTTTCTTCCTTTTAGTTTATTGTGGTGTGTGTTCAGACCATATTGTGTGTGTATATATTTATTTATCTATCCAATTATATATTTATTTATTTAAAGAGCTTCTGTAAAAAGGCAAATTTACCCCTGGGTACAAATAAAGTTCTATCTATTGTCACACACATGCACTTGGGGAACAGCTTAAGAGCTTTTATGATTGAAATTCTGCACCGAGACATGAGCGGGCAATGTACAATAACAATCTCTCTTCTACTTTCCCCTCTGCAGAAAGGAAGACTCGTATACCTGTTACGTTACTTCCAGGGTTCAACCACCTGGACCCAACCCTTCCTCCCAGGATCTTACAAAATAAGAAATGCCACCATCTTGGTTAGTCCAACTGATTCCTCAGTATGACTCGACATTGCACTGTACAACGAATTTTCCTTTACGTGTACCTTCTAATATACAGGGTTTGCCTTTGAGGTGCCCCGCACATCTTTCTTTGTCCTTTTGTCTCATTACACTATATATCTAAGAAGAACAAATAAGGTGGAAGCCAGCTGTTGCTTTATAAATCAAATGAAAACATAATTATTACAAATGCCAATGAGTAGAAGATGGTAAAATATTTTATACTAGCCAACCCGCGGCGTACCATATGCCACATAATCAGGCTGGTTTTTTAATGATTTTTAAGCACAGGGAGAAAATTAACATTTGAAAAATCGGTAATGTAATAAATCAGCAAGAAAAGCAACATTGTAACAATCCACGGAACGAACCAACACACAATCGTCCGTGACTGAATTTCTCGTTCAGTATGCACTGCCTGCTCATGTGCCCACCTCCAACTCGGCAGTTGAGTCGTTGTCGTCTTTGCACAGTCCAGATGCACCTGTGACTCACGTAGACTTTTCATTGCTCTGTGCGGTTGTGGCTGCTTTTTTCTATATAATACACCAAGATACCCGACCACGGTAGTAGCGAGGTGGGGCTTTGTTGTTCCTTTCGCATGGTTTTTCATGGTGGACGCGGTCGGGTGTCGAAACCGAAAAGAATAATGAAAAGTCAACGTGGCTCAGATGTGCATGTGGACTCCTAGCACAGACGAAAGGGACTAACTGGGTGGTCGGTGAGTTTTTGCATCCGGGCACATGGGCAGGCAGTGTGAATGCCTAGAGAGCGAGGGTAGATGCGGGCCGGTGAAAAAGGAGTGTTGGTGGGCAGGGAAACGTCTTTCGTGTTCCTGCAGGAGCATCTAAGAAGACGCATGTCTGTCACGGATGCAAATTGCTGTATGTAGCGTGTAAAACAGTTTGCTATGGTGCACGGGGTCGTGCGTCATAACCGAAAACTTGGTTTTTAAAGACTGCTTACTTCATTGTGTTTTAACCTCAGTTGTAAAGGATCGTTTTAAGGATCCCATGGGATATCCCTCGCAAACCGTTTTACACAATGCATATGGCGATTCACCTCCGCGAGAAACATGCCTCTATGAACAGTCAACGTGGCTCGGAAGTGCATGTGGCCTCTACAACAGACGAATATAAATGACGGCAGTTTTTCAGTGTCGTCGCGTCCGAGTTGGTGGGCGTGGCTCTGCGAGTTGTCGTCGTATCCAATGGTCTTGGAGTCGGTGGGTGTAGCTCCTTCCTGCGTGCGCCATAGGTGTCTTACTTGTTGGCGGCTTAATTAATCCACGCCCCTTCCGGCGTGCTTTCCATGGGTGTCTTGCCTTAGTGAATTATATATATATAGATATGTAATTTCTTCATATTGAGAACTGTAAATAAATCAACAATACACCTTTATTAATAAAGATTGATTGATTACCTGATTGATTGCAAAAGAGTTGAGACCTCCAATTTAATACAATTTTGAACACTACAGAACAACAAGAATTGAAAAGCCATTTAAGAATGGATGGATGGTCATTTCTCATTTACTTTCTATCTTGTATTCATTTTCTTATGTTCCCAAAGCAAGATATGAGCCTGATCCTAAGTCTCTAGAAATTCTGTAATGCTATGATACAGGGAACAATATGTAAGATTCAGACTAATAAGTACATTATATTTTTAATACACCTTTGTAGACATATTCTTCACATTATATATATTATGGCCAACCATTTTTTACTGTTTTGAAGTGTTTTTCAAGACTATTTGGGTTAGATTTACATCACTGTTAGATTGTAGAACATTATTGACTATTTTTTCTTATTGGTAACATTGACTTAAAGCATTACAAATTATATCACATAGATTAATTGAACATTTGCTTCTGGCATTTGTACCTTGTTCTCCTCGCTCTCTTTCTCTTTCTTAGTCTCTAGATAAGCACAGGTAATCTCTACATTCAGCTCACTTGATGACCTTGAAAAAGTCACATCTTGCCTGAGTTCAAAATGTAAACAATGTATGCGGTGACTTATGTAAATATTTTTACTATAACTTTATATTTCTAAAGCATAAACATTATATAATGTTCTATTTTCTTCTATAGAAATACATCAAAATTATTTTTAGGTGTCGCAACTCAGCTGGTACAAAAATGAATTCTTTGCCACTGAGGTCTTCTTATAGGTTCATGCCACAGGCACCTTTTAAACAAAGCATATGGTGCAAAGTTATCAGTATCTGAAATATCCTCAAATAAAAATATAAACAGCACCCCTAAAATTAACATGTAAAGGGCTGCTTACCATGCTAAACTGTGCAAAGTCAGACCTAATACTAACTAACACAAGGGACACACATAAAACAACAAAACACTGACAGGTACTGTCAAACATACAGGGTAAGCCTATCTTTTATGGGGAAGAATTTCAAGAATACACCAGGGAAGAATCAAGAGTGTGATAAAGTTAGTTACCCATCTTCCTTTTTTCTCCTCAGCCATGAAGACAACAAAGAAGAACAGAAGAAGTGCAGTGGAAGAAGAACAATGGCCGTGCCTCTGCTTCCTCCTCTTCAGGTCCATCCATCTCAAAAAGAGCCATGACTATAGGAAGCAGGTTTATATTTAGCACCACAAGCCTCAAGCCTTTGTCATCTTATCTTTGTATTTGTATTTGTTTTCTTTACAGAACATGAACCAAAACAAAACAATGGAGTATAAATGAGGAAAACCATGCTAAAAAATCCAGTGTGCTTATTTTGTGCTTCGTTTGTTCTAACAAAGAAAGCCCATTGACAACAAGTATAAAGGTAGACATCACAAAGATGGTCTAATTTTCCTAATAATAGCAGAAACAGCCTATCTTATATAACATCCATCCTTTCAACCCTAAATCCATCCATTCATTTTCAAAACCCACTTTATTTTGAGCGGGGATGAAGGGAAACTGGAACCCATCATACCAAGCTACCAAATAATGGGTTAAAATAAGAAGGTAAAAATGTATGTTTTTTTTAATGCTGACCCGTCATTTCTGGCTAAAATGTAAGTAACCCATCTGCCATCTATACTCCCTATCTGACAACTATAATTTTCTCTGCTCTCATGAGTTGAGAATTTGTTCTATTTTGTATGATTGGATTCTGTAAATGTCATAACGCCTTGCTGGGTTGGAACCATGAATGCTGTTTCTTTGTATTTACTGGTTTACTATACTTATGTGAATAATAATAATTAATAGTCTGGATAACTTGTTGAATAACAGAATTACTTATATGGCATGTAAGCTGGGAAAAACTACAGGCTTTTCTGTTGTTTCTTCCATAAAATCCCTATTCATGATGAAAGTTCTGAGACCTTTAAAATCAATACGTTAAGATGGATTAACTGTTATATAAAGGCAAAATTTCATGAAGATCCATCTACTCAGTGGTTTGTGGAGTGATGTATTTTTTTTGTGGAGGTGGCCCTCCCATTATGATTCCCCAATGAAATTCTTGAAACACCATTAAGCCTGCATTTTAAATGGCATGCACAATAACATAAATATAAAATTTCATAAAAGCAAACATACCCTTTTTTTGAGTGATGCACTCTTTATGTGTTGTTCCCCCATCACACCACACTCACCTTCTCCTACTGTTGTTTCTAGGAACAGAACGTATATTAATAACATATCAGTTTAATTTTCATCCAGCTATTTGCTATAGATATGTTGAAATTGTGTGATCTGAGGAAGCAGCAGCCAGTTTCCATAACGCAAATGATCGGTGGCTCAGGCCTGAGATGTAAAAAGGGAATGGATGTTATCTACTTAATAGCACATGAAAGGCTAAATGTATTTATAAAACACAAGAAAACAGTCAGGTCTGGCCATGTTTCTAGTCAGTTTCATGAAGGTTTCACATATGGGCTTAGAATTTAATAACAAATGATGACCAGTCAAATGTGTAGTTTTTCATACAAAAGTAGAAAAAGTAACACACTGTTTACACATTACATTTTAAAATAGGTAACTATAAAACATACAGTATGTATTTTTTTGTAAGTAATGAGTAATGTAACTATGTTACTTTCAAAAGTAACATTCCCACACTGCTCGGGAGACACAGATTCATGGCGGCCAATGAGGATGGTTAACTTTTTTTTTCTTAATGACATCGGAGCATTTGAGAAAGGCAAAACTCCAAAAGCATACTTGCCCATGTAAACAGTGTTTTTAGAACCAGGTTTCTACCTTAACTACGTTACACACCTCATCACGGTTTTGTGTGTGCATGTAAATTAACTGACTGATTTGTAAGGTAGCCTTCACGGTAAGTAGGGTCAAACCTGAATAGTACGCCAATCCATTACCATCTTCTGAACCATTTTGGTATGTCACAGCCCATACTACAAACCCATTTCTCAATGTAACCTTTGAAAGGCCTTAATGTCTAGATTTTAATATGGATGCAAAATGTCATGAAATTCAACTTTGCCATTTTGGAGTGATGCATTTTTCCCTACCCCCTTTATAATCACTCTTCCTGAGGAATTTTTTGAAATGGCATGTAGCCTTAATTTTAAGTTGGTTTGCTGTATCAGTGCGTGCTCCTAACCTCCTCCTCCTCAGCTTTATTATACACTAGCTGTATAAGTCTGTGCTGTAAAAAGCCTGGGCTCCCACAAACCATGGATTCTGGTACTTCAATTAATCAATCGCATCGGTTGTAAATTAGTTGCTCCTCATCGGTTTTGTTTTTCTGATGTGCTCACCTCCATTGTCTATCAGCGACTAAGTGAGTTTTTCCCTCCTCTGAGGTTCCATTTTGCCTATGTGCTCCCCTCGCTTGTGTTATCAGCGGCGGTTTTACTTTGGCGACAGAGTTGCTTTCTTTGTGCTTAACGCCGTAGTCTCGCACTTCCGGGCCGGACAGACAGACACACACACTTCCATCTGTAGACGTTTACATATAAGATGAGAGACTTCATTAACATTGTCTCTTTTGGAATAATGCACAGTTTTTGGGTGGCCCCCTATTACAATCCCCAATTAAATTTTTGAAATATCATGTTGCAAATATTTTAAGTTGGATCAACAGCAACCTACATACAAAAGATTGTGAAAATTGTTTCAGCCAACAACAGACAAATAAACAAGATGCAGCCCTTAGTGTGTAAAACAGAGAAATAACATCAAACAAAGCTGCAAATTCAAAAGACAGACAGAGCACATTCTGCTTTTATTTATACAGAGGAGGTTGGGAGTATGTGCTGATAGCGTGTTGCCGCACCCGCCACACAATGAAGTGCAGCACAGAAAAGAAAAAAAAACAATTAGCAAACAAAGGAAAGTAAATATTTAAATAACACAAACTGTATCATCAGACTGTTGTGTATCCTTAAAATAAATTTCTATAATATAATCAATTAGTCAAACTAAAACAAATATTCTACAATTCTGAAATTAACATTCCATTATATTGGTATGGCAAGCACAGTCTTGAATGAAGAAAACTTGCCGACTGTCAGATTGGCTTAAATCATTTGAAATTTGTGTTACCAAAATTCAGCTACAAATGCATTGTAGGAAGTTGAAGAAGTTGTGCACATTAGAAAAATGATGGTAATGACAGCATTTCAGCAGCATACAATATTTTGTACTGAAAGGACTGTCCTTCATTCTAACACTTCCTGTATCTTAATGACATGCTTTTCCCACCCTATATCTTCCACAGGTTATTGTCTCCCTCTTTTAGAATTGCCTATCCAATTTGACACTGTCAGTCAATGTAATTAAGGTGGTTGCTACAAATTTATCAGCATTACTATTATCAATCACAAAGAGTGGAAGGCAAAACCCTGACTAAACCCGCACCTAACTGCCTTCTTACGAAGACGCTTCATTATGTTCCAGCCTCTTAAAATGAATATTGTAATTGCCCCGAATTAAATGTCCCTGAATCTATTTTGCAAAGTGTTTAAGTAATTATAACTTGTGAGTTTTCTTTAATTGCTCATTGAATATCTAAGCAAAGATTATAATGGGTGCCATACTCTTGATTTTATTCAAATCCAGCATATTGTTACAGCAGAATCTCATCAGCCCTAACCCATGCTGATTGCTCACAGAAAGATAATTTTGGGAAGCAAATTTTCTATTCTCACCTTTCAAATCACTTCATGAGTGTGCATGATACACAATATACAGCTATAATTTTTATGCACTTATTTCTTGAAAAAGGGTAGTATTCCTTTTAAGTGTTTGTACTAGTACTAAATTCATATTCTCCCTAGCCATATGAAGTGAATTTGACAAGTCAGTTGTGTCTGTTTTCATGCCCTTTAATTAAAATGCTCAAAATGTGAAGTTTTGCTTCTCAACACTACAGGGTAATCCAGATCTAATTATGCAGATCCAGATCGTCTGGATGACTTTGATTTATGCGGGGACGATTCCAATTCGGTACAAAGACGATTCTTCATGTCGTCAGTTCGCACACTTCTCGATGGTCTGGGATTTTTTGAGTGATTCTCTATGTAATAAACTTAATAAGTTATAGCGTAATGAAAATTGCATAATTAGATCTGGACCACCCTATACTAGAAGATGGCATGCATATTTGTTTCCTCCATGGTAGCAAATCTTCTTACCTTCAGCTATAATTTTAATTTTGGAAACAAAAAGAAGTCACGACAGACCGACATCTGGTGAATACAAGGGGTGCGAAAACATTGACTGACAACGTGGTGTGTACAGGTGCATTCTCTTTGTGTAAAATCCAGTTCTGTGTGCTTCACCATAGACACCTCAGCACGTCAGTATAATGTCGCTGATAAACAGAATGTCCATGGAACATCAACTCTTTGTAAACTAGTCTGTCAATGGTGAAAAATGCAAACATCATTGTCTGGATGTTCGATTTACCTGATGTGTGTATTTTGACTAAGTTGCTTGCATGATTGTAGTCAGCATGATGCCACTTGCTGGACTGATTAGCCACACTTAGGTTTACGATACCTGATGACATATTTGAGAATTACACCTTACTCTTGTGCCATTGACTGATTCTAGGAATTTTTGGGTACCACTCATATATTTTTTCTGTATATTCTTATATACATTTATACATATATATATTGGAGTGATGGGCTGGGTGTACTCACCAGGCACAAACGAATGAATGAAGGGAGAAGGCTGGCCAGAGAGGGATGTTACAGAAGAAGTATGGTGCTGAGCTACAACATAGTAGCAAACTTGATTGCCGTTTCACCAAAACTTTTGCAAGACAAGAAGAAGCAGAAGTTTAAGTGGCGGCTGCAGGATTAGAGCAGAAGGAAAAACAGACTTGGTTTTGACCATCATGTAATAACGGTCCTTAATAAAGACATTCCCAATGGAACAGCAGTCAAGACAGTACAATGCGCTGTTTCTTTACAATCTGTTCTGACCCACAGTATCTTTCGCTTCTCCCCAGGTTTTAACTTCCCACTCTAATAAACTGTTCCTTTGTTGTTTAAGTTCATTTTCTATATATATATATGAATGGAAGCGAAGGTCTGTGATATGGTTTACGCATTTTAGCTAGTAATCCACAAAGGGAGAAAATAGTTTTTTATTCCTAACCTTTCAACATCCTAAAAGGTGTCATCTTCAGAGGAACATGATTAGGCATACAGGAATCAAAGGTGATATAAAGGAAATGAGGAGATACTGTAGTGGGTTTGGGGGATCAATAAGGTGGGATTTGAAGGGTATTGGTCATTGGTCTCTTTTATTATTTAGGTGCCCTTATTTTTAAGCCTGCATATGCTGGGTTCAAGTCCAAGTGTCTGTTAATGGTGTTTTCATTTGAGAGCCACAATTCAGCAAGCTCTCAGTATTGGCCCTGAATTTTACTTGCACAGTGTCCCAGTTAAATGTGTGTCCAGTTGAACTTGTATGTGCGTGTATCAGAGACCGTGGGTCCTTAATTCTGACAGCATTGAGATGTTCTTGTATACATGTTGCGAGTGTTTTAGACGTTTGTCCCATGTATTCTTTTTAAAGCAAGAATTCTGCATCAGAGACACGGAACACAGTATACAGTATACCATTCAGTTCAAGCCCAGCTGTATACAGATACGTATATAAATACACCAACCTCTCCCAGTAAAGCTGTGGACTTGAACATGGCATAAGCTGTTTCTCCTCATCTTTCTAGCATTTTCACAGTCCCTTATAGGAAGTATAAAATGTAAAGGAATTACTTTCTTGGAGATTTCAGTTGGATGCAGAATTCACTTGTCTCTCTTCAATGGATTAATTAAATGAATAAATAAATAAACACACTCAACCTTTTTCAGAATGAATTCAGAGTAACTACTTAAAAGAAATCCATGACATATCCTATTAAATTACTTGTTTGAACTGAGTAAGGGAGTCCAAGACAATCAGTGCTTTTGCATGATGAAATGTTACGGATCAATAGATGCAAAATTTCAGCAAATATAAATTGGATTAAGCAGGTTTGAGAATGCTACATCATTTAAAAGATTTCTAAATGAACTTTTGATTGTGTACACAGCTATGACTGGAGCATACATCCTACATTTCTGTGTTCAACCTTGCTGACTTTATAACATTCTTTGGAACCAACAATCATTATTTTACATAAGTATGCTAATTACAGCGTTTAACAGCACAAAGGAAGCAGGCAATGAATTAGTAAACACAAACTAGTAAATTATATATTATACATTTACAGAAAATTCCAGGTTTGGGACTTCAGAGAAGATCTATTAGTTTGCAAAAAGACTAATGTAAAAGGAAAGTTTGCACAATTGCTATGTGTTATGCGGGACATAGCAGAATGTATGGAATTGAACATCCATTAATAAGAAATACCTAATTAAATGAATTCTATTTACTGTAAATATATAGTTCACTACTTTGTGTGTGAAGCACAAAGTGAGTATAAGTAGTGATCACAATCCATTGATTCAATGGGGTTCTCAAGAATTAATAGCCTAGGATTATATGTCACAATCATTGCCTACTGCAAGTTCCCAACTAGGGTACAACAAGTTACTCTTAATAATTCTTATTAACTTAATAACTCTTTTCTTTTTTGTAGAGAAAAGGGTGCCTCATTAAGGCTCTGACTAACTAAAGTAACTATAGCAAAAACAGCTATTCACACTCATTAATCACTTCCCTAATTAATCAACTTACTTGATCCACCATATTTACTATGTTGGATTTACAAAGGGCATGTAAATTGATTAGAATAAGAGAGGGCAATGAGTGAGTGTAATATAACAATAATTTCACAATAAGATGATGAGGAGATAAAAGAGGTGACAAAAGATGTGTTCAAAAGGCAAAGTGAAGGGTTGAAACCAGGAAAACCAAAGGACAAAACAAACCCCACCCCCATAGTGACCCAATAAATCATGAAAAATATTATCGACAGCAGATTGAAAATTGCCAGTGCATTAGGTTTGGACATGGGAGAATGATGCTAAGGATAGAGCAGCCAAGGAACAGGAAAAGAGGAAGGCCTAAGAGAAGGTTTATGGATGAGGTGAGAGAACACACGCAGGTGATGGGTGTAAAAGAACAAGATGCAGAGGACAGAAAGGGAGCAGCCAAAAGATGAAGATTAGCTAACCCATAAAGCATTACAAGATATTCACAATTGACTGATGTAGTGTTAAAGCCTGTTTTCTACTCATTGCCCTCCCTCATGCTGATGAGATTATATGCATTGTGAAAGCCAACCTGGACACAGACAGGCAGAAGACAGGTTTACCACCCAACACACATTTATATACAATTGGGGAGCGTTTCACCCTGCTCCCCACAGCACAGTACACAAATCACCACAAAACACAGTCCCTTCTCTAACGCCAGTCTAATCACCTTGACTCCTGTTCAGTCTTTGTCTTCTTCCTCCTGACTCTGGTTGAAGAATGGTGGGGACTGGACCCTTTTTATAGGGCACATGGAAGGACAAATAGGCCAGATCGGGCCCTGAAAATGTCCATGCACCACGCTGCAAGCCAAGGGGGCTACCCCTTCTTAGTCCGGGAGAGAAACTGTCCTGAAAATACTCTTTAACCCGGTTCTTCCACATTCAGGCCGACCCGGCTGGGTAAGGGTTCCGGCCTTCAGCCACAGCCCTAAAAAGATCAAATTTGGTGAATATGGATGAGCCTGTATTTGAGACAATATCAAAGCCAGAGGATATGTTTTCTTCTCCTGGTCCCTGCTAGTTCCTAGTGCTGTCACTCATTCATTCCATGGCAATACAGTTATTGCAAATTTTAAATTTTCAGGTTTATAACTTTGTTTTCTGTTTTGATTTTTTACTGCAAAGTCCTTTTGAATTATGTTTGGCACTACCATTTTAAGAGTTTCAAGTCAAGGACAACATATTGTTTACTGTTATTTTACTGCAATTATGTTACTGCAATGTCTGACATCACAGTACCACGACTAAAAAAGACGGTAGCAAGTTTTGTTTTTCATCATACCAGCAGGATAAATCTATAAATCTTCACTGTGCTCATGCTTGTTTTTTTGGTTTTGATTTTTTGTTTTGATTCCTTTCTTGGTTAGATTTTGAATTTGGCTCTTAAATCTTGTTTTGGATAATTATTTTTGATATTTCTCTTTCTGATTCAGGCCTCCTGCTCATTTTTTGACTACACGTTTCTCTAGCCAGTCATCTCCCAGTTCTGTTTTTCAACTTCCCTTTTTAGGACAGGCCATTTTTTCACCTTGCATACAATGAAACGGTCAGAGGGCCCAATTCTTTGAATCACAGACCTTAGGACAGAGAGAACAAGAAACAATATTTGATAGCAGCTTCTGTAAATTGGGTGTTTCTTCTTTCTTATTCCATCTGTTATTTGTCTCAAATGTAGTCTGTCTCTGTCTTTTATCAAGCAGACCTGCCACTTGATGGATTGTCAGGAAGAAAGTCCCATAGTTAGTGTCAGTTGCTACCAGGATGAAGATAGTTCCCTGTGCTAGGTGTAATGTCTAAAATAATTACAGTTATTATCCATTGATCCATTGATTTACTCAGTTTCAAACCCACATAATCAACTTCAGAGTCACATATTTGCATTTACCTATATCTGCAGCATCTGTCATTAGCCAGAAACAAAACCTGGACTCATATCATGCTTAAAAATTTTAAAATCTGCTTTTGTTTAACACTCTGGATTTTTGTTTAGCAGCAGAATGTTCTATTCTACAAGAAAATGTAGGATACAACACAATACAACACAAGTAACACAATTTGTACTAATTCTATTATTACTTACTGTGTAATTTGTGAAAAGTAAGTAGTGTACAGTGGTGTGAAAAACTATTTGCCCCCTTCCTGATTTCTTATTCTTTTGCATGTTTGTCACACAAAATGTTTCTGATCATCAAACACATTTAACCATTAGTCAAATATAACACAAGTAAACACAAAATGCAGTTTTTAAATGATGGTTTTTATTATTTAGGGAGAAAAAAAAAATCCAAACCTACATGGCCCTGTGTGAAAAAGTAATTGCCCCCTGAACCTAATAACTGGTTGGGCCACCCTTAGCAGCAATAACTGCAATCAAGCGTTTGCGATAACTTGCAATGAGTCTTTTACAGCACTCTGGAGAAATTTTGGCCCACTCATCTTTGCAGAATTGTTGTAATTCAGCTTTATTTGAGGGTTTTCTAGCATGAACCGCCTTTTTAAGGTCATGCCATAACATCTCAATTGGATTCAGGTCAGGACTTTGACTAGGCCACTCCAAAGTCTTCATTTTGTTTTTCTTCAGCCATTCAGAGGTGGATTTGCTGGTGTGTTTTGGGTCATTGTCCTGTTGCAGCACCCAAGATCGCTTCAGCTTGAGTTGACGAACAGATGGCCAGACATTCTCCTTCAGGATTTTTTGGTAGACAGTAGAATTCATGGTTCCATCTATCACAGCAAGCCTTCCAGGTCCTGAAGCAGCAAAACAACCCCAGACCATCACACTACCACCACCATATTTTACTGTTGGTATGATGTTCTTTTTCTGAAATGCTCTGTTCCTTTTACGCCAGATGTAACGGGACATTTGCCTTCCAAAAAGTTCAACTTTTGTCTCATCAGTCCACAAGGTATTTTCCCAAAAGTCTTGGCAATCATTGAGATGTTTCTTAGCAAAATTGAGACGAGCCCTAATGTTCTTTTTGCTTAACAGTGGTTTGTGTCTTGGAAATCTCCCATGCAGGCCGATTTTGCCCAGTCTCTTTCTTATGGTGGAGTCGTGAACACTGACCTTAATTGAGGCAAGTGAGGCCTGCAGTTCTTTAGACGTTGTCCTGGGGTCTTTTGTGACCTCTCGGATGAGTCGTCTCTGCGCTCTTGGGGTAATTTTGGTCGGCCGGCCACTCCTGGGAAGGTTCACCACTGTTCCACGTTTTTGCCATTTGTGGATAATGGCTCTCACTGTGGTTCGCTGGAGTCCCAAAGCTTTAGAAATGGCTTTATAACCTTTACCAGACTGATAGATCTCAATTACTTCTGTTCTCATTTGTTCCTGAATTTCTTTGGATCTTGGCATGATGTCTAGCTTTTGAGGTGCTTTTGGTCTACTTCTCTGTGTCAGGCAGCTCCTATTTAAGTGATTTCTTGATTGAAACAGGTGTGGCAGTAATCAGGCCTGGGGGTGGCTACGGAAATTGATCTCAGGTGTGATACACCACAGTTAGGTTATTTTTTAACAAGGGGGCAATTACTTTTTCACACAGGGCAGGTTTGGATTTTTTTTCTCCCTAAATAATAAAAACCATCATTTAAAAACTGCATTTTGTGTTTACTTATGTTATATTTGACAAATGGTTACATGTGTTTGATGATCAGAAACATTTTGTGTGACAAACATGCAAAAGAATCAGAAATCAGGAAGGGGGCAAATAGTTTTCATACCACAGTACATATTGAAATATGGAATAATAAGGTGTAGCAACCTATGCCCCATACGGGCATTAATGCTAAGACTTGGATATTGCGTATCAGGACTGAGGACCAGAGGTTAGAGGCAGACCCCGGAAAGACCCCAACTCCCACACCTGTTCCTGCTTGCATTGAGGGAAGTCACCTGCACCACCTCATCTCGAGCTCACACACAAGCCCCCTGCACTCTCGCCAGGTCGAACCTCCTACTATCCATGGCCTTTCATTTATCCTCCTGACTACTGCTGCCTGAATAAACGACTCTAGATGTTTATTAGGAAGAGAACAGGTGCAAATTAAATCTCTGGGCCTCCAAACTGAATCGCCCACATTTGACCCTTACTGTGCTCCTGCATTCATCAGCAACATGCAGTGCAACTGCTGGAGGTCAAAGTAAAACCAGAAATCTGTGAAGTGCTTCCTTACAGAAAGATGATAATGTACTTGCAAGTATTACTGAGTATCTTCTTACTAATAAAAAAATAATAAAAACTTAATGTAAAATTTTGTCATGATATTAAATGGAAATGCTTAACACCACTTTTAACCTTACACACTCAAAGACATGTTATTATTTTGTGTCCTAAATTGTATACATAATCTCTCAGTAACTGTATTTGTAGTTTGGTTTAAAATAGCTTAAAAATGATAAAGTATTAGATCCATGAAAAAACTGATAAAGATTCAGTTTATGTACGTTTCCTCCTTGCATTTTATTCATTCAAACAAGTTCTGCGTCTGTGCCCAGCCATTTTGAAAGAAAAAGAATGAAACAATTGATCTCTGAAAAGGCTGTGACTAATTGATTGTAAGAAGATTAAAACTGTTTTCCAGCACTTCAATTTTCAGTATTACAGCTGTTCACACATTTTCTTTACATATACATTCCACAATGTTTCCTGCAAGAAATACGTATTATTCATTTTAAAATAAAAGCTTTTTTGCATTCTAATACCTTCTCCACTATTGATGACCTTGTCAGAAAAGATTGCATAATTCTGGCTGCAGTAGCTTTTAGGAATATTTTCAGCTTTCTACTGGAAAAGACTGAAAGTTAATTTGATTCTGGAAAATTTTAATTTTAATTGTAGCATGAAAATGACCCATAATGGTGAGGACGATTAAGAATCTGAAGACAATTGTTCTTCTTTATAATTTAATTTCTTTGGAGCCTTTTTACTCTGCATATGCTTGGGTGCAAACAAAATGCATATATGATAACACAATGTTGCAATTTTATTTGCACTAAATATAACTGCACACTGAAAGTGGGTCAGTTTTATAACTATGCTTTAAATCCTTCAGGATGATAGAAATACTAATCATTTGGGGGTTAAAAAAGAAAAAAGAAAATCCCAAAACTGGGCAGGGCTTCACTAAAAAAAGCTGCTTAGATGTTCAGACATGTTTTACATCACATTGGCAATGTTTGAAAAATCTAACACCAATGGTTTTCTTTGTTGCTTATTTTCTAAAAGCAATAAATATTGTGTATAATCTTATATTTCTCAGAAATAACGAATTGGGCCCAGGTTGTAGCATCTCCTGCATGTGAGATATAAACAGCTGTGGCACGCGGCTGGGGGTGGTACCCACCCGGGACACCCAGGAGGACCGGAGGAGGGCTTGTGCCTCCCCCAGACCATGATGGGGTGACCACCCTGGTTGTGTTGGGGGCCATGGGTAGAGGGCTTGGAAGCCCAACCCTGTAGGGGCCCGTGGTCACCGCCAGGGGGCGCCCCAATGCCTTGGGAGCTCTGGACCTCAGCACTTCCGCCACACCAGGAAGTGCTGGGGGGAAGAGGATCAGGGACACCCAGAGGGCTTCCGGCTACACAGTTGGTGCTTCCGCCACACGGGGGTGTGTCGGCGGAGGCTCCTCAGGAAGCACCTGGAGCCCATCTGGGGGTGCATAAAAGGGGCCGCCTCCCACCATTCGATGGCGAGAGTCGGGTGGAAGTGGAAGGAGCTCAGAGGAGAGGAGTGGAGGCGGTCTGAAGACTGAAAGGCATTATTGTGCGGCCAGGACTGAAAGGGGTGATTGGTGCTGAGGCACTGTGTTGTGCTCACTAACTTGTACATAATAGCTGTAAATAAACGTGTGTGTGGTGAAACAACATGTCTGCCTGTCTGTGTCCTGACTGTACCCCACACAGCATACAGTGATTCATAAATCTGGTGATTTTTTAAATAATTAAAGATCATATACAGGCGGGGAGCTATGAGGGATGTTCAAAAACTTTCAGCACTTTTTTAAAACATTAAGAATTTTAAAAACAAATGACATCACTTTTCTACATTGTCATCTTCCTTTGCGATACAATTCATCCCGGCACTGTACCAACTTTTTAATGCCATCAGCAGAAAGTGATGCTTTCACATCATCATCACTAGTAGCTGGATGTCTGGAGTGCTCTGCATCTATCACACTAGTACGGCCATTTTCGAACATTTCAATCCACTCATAGACGACTCTACGAGAGAACTTTATCCCCATACAGAGCACACATGCGGAAATGAATTTGTGCTCCCAGCACAACTTCTGCCCACAAAAAGCACATGACAGATATCTGTTCATGCAATTTATAAGTTTCACAGCCATCTTCCTCACAGGGTGACAACTCTTATACCAAACTGCAAGGGCAACCGGCTTGCCAGAAAGAACTAGTCACATGACACTCTCAGACACGACCAATTACTACTCCTCCCACCTTTACCGTTTCCAACAAAATATAAAAGTGCAGAAACTTTTTGAACGTTCCTCATATCACATAAACAGTGGAGGACTTTTTGACTGTGTAGCCAGAACTATGAATAGCCTTCTAAATATCAATGACTGTATATTGGCATATACAATATATTGATAAGATACTCTCACTGGTGTTAGGAGAGCACCTTTGTATTCATTTCTGAACACTTTCAAAAGCCACTTCATAAAGAAACCAAAGAGTGTAGCTATTGGTAAAGACTTACTATCAGGGTTGACGAAAGGCCTGAACGGACATTTTAGCTAGAGGGGGATATTAGAGAAAGAGAGAGAAAATTATTGATAAAACACTGCGGGTGGGTAAACCATCCCAATGGTTGACAGGAACAGCAAGTCTGTGTAGTACATATGAACATTTTTGACAACAACAAACCACATGGGCTGGGGATTGCTGTTCAACTAATGTCTGCGAAATATTACCAACTTAAGATATGAAGGTCCCCAAGATTCAGTTTGCAGATATGTAAACTGGCAACTTCTCTGATGAAGTATTTCCTAACATTTGAGTTAAGGAACCATCACCATCCATCTAGAATAGGGGAGGTGGACAGAATCGTCAATAACAACTCCTACAGTGGGCCATATAAAATCTAGGTGGGTCTATGAACCCAATGAACATAGCACATGTGTCAAGTAATTTAAAAAATACAGTATTTGTACCAAAAAATGGTTTAATTATAAAACGTTATTTTTCAAAGCAATGCTTAAACACCAGTAAAGAGAGTCATTTTAAAGCAAAGTAATGAACATGAAACTGCTTGTTTCTGCACAAACTTAATATCAGTTAACACAATAGTTAATTCATTGCAAAGATTTTCATCTGTTAGGACTGTTCTATACTTGCTTTTAGTAATTTTCATTTGTGAAAAGACCTTCTACCAAATTATGATTCCATGCATACAGCATTCTTTCAAAACCTTGGAGACACATACTGCCTTGTAGCAAGCAAAGAAATGTAGTCTTAAGTTTATTATTGTAGTGGATTTTATTTCCTTCCAGCTTCAAAACATCTGGAACATTGCCCAAATTAACAACAAAAGAAGATAAAAAAAACCTGCAATATCTGTGTCATGAAAGTGAGATGAAACTTTACAACGATGGATGTCACCCTGAGCTGCATATCTGGTAAAGTCCACACTGTTTTCTGAACACTTGAATGGAAGTGTGTAAAGCAGGTACTAAGGTCTGTTGGCTTCAATAATTGTTATCAAAGCTTAAGAAAAAAAAAAATTACCACAATCATTTCACCCAAAACTTCTCTCACAACGACGGTACACAGAAGACTCCCAAATCATAAGACTCATTTCATATACTAAAACTATCATTTACTTCTGCCCCGAGTCTCTGTCACTTGGATCCTATACAACAATTTACAGTATAGATGAAGTTGGTGCTTCTGGTATTGGTGTTGGAGGTATTCTTCAGAATTGTGAAGATTCTGGAAATTTGCACCCTTGCACATGCTTTTCACAGAAACTCTCTGCCACAGAACA
Organism: Polypterus bichir lapradei; assembly: GCA_026402145.1. NCBI lineage: Eukaryota > Metazoa > Chordata > Cladistia > Polypteriformes > Polypteridae > Polypterus > Polypterus bichir. Next base: position 54,625,504 of record JANRMT010062791.1, on the reverse strand, counting down.
TAATTATGATATTTGGTAGGTAATAGGGAATTATTAACCACAAAATTGTCTTTAGAAAGGAGGAATCGGCTGAAGGAGCCACAATTCCCTTTCATGATTTTGACAAATCATAAAATTCTTATGTGTGTAAAGACACCTTAGTGTCGGAACGCTATTTAAAATAGAGGAGTTTTATTTTCACTTGATTTAATTTCATGAGATCTTATAGGCTTGAAAATAGGAACCGTAAAGCCAATGCTATTTTGCACAAAATTAAACTCATTCTTATCCCTGAACATGTGTTACTGCCTAAAAAGTTCCTCACTGCAACTTTAGTAATCAATCCCTCAGAACTAAAGAATAAATTGGCTCCACTGTGTGTTTTGTTGATATTTTTTTTAAACATTCAATTTTTTTTAATTATTGTTACTGAGGCTTTGGAAAATATACATTACAGTTTTACTTTTGTTTTGTTTTAAGACTAGCTGTTTTTTAATTTTACATTATTTTTATATTAAGTCTATGGGCTACCCTGACACTGACATTGCTACTCCTTAGACCTCCTTTGAAAGGCAGTGGCCTGCCTTACTGGTCCCAGATTCACAATTAAAAGAATTGATTGTTTTGACAGAATACTGGATACCTACCCTCTATAATGTGTAGAAGCCCATATATTTCTTCACACAATTCAAAGATGTAGGTGTTACACTGGTGAGTACTGTATGTGTGTGAGAGACACCCTGCCCTTACAATGATCTGGTATCCTGTTTATAGGTTGATTCGACCTTGAGCCCAGTGTTCCATAATTATGTACTGGACTAAAACGGTTAAATCGGTTGGTTGAAATTTTTATTGATGTGTGAAAAATAAATACACATAATTGGTTTCTGCAACTATTGGCTGTTGGCCAGTTGCTTTTAAATTAAAAAAAAGAAGAACTACCCATCAATAAAAGTAAGCTACTATCTTGCCTGCATAATCAAAGCATTACCGTTATTAGTGTATGTCTACATGTTATATGGTCAGGTTGGTATGGAGACAGAAAAGTAGCGTGCACAAGTTGGCATACTCTGCACTCTGTACTTAAGCATAATGGCCTTTTCTGAAAAACACATCACATCCCAGTGTTTTTTTAGGCTGTACATTAAAAAAATCAGTATAGCCAAGTGGAGACATGGCAATTGAAATAATGATTAGCTTACATTAGCTTTCATAAAGGTTATTTTCGATGTTCAGTTAACATTTGTGGCTAAACTTTTAATGTGCTTAACTTCATTTATTTATCAGGCTATCTTCTTTTCAAAACAATTTATCTTAGTAAGTATGCAACAAAAAGAGCTGAAACCCACAGCAACAGGCACAAGGCATGAAAGTAATGAGATAGAAATCTATCATGGGGGAACAATTAATACAGCCTCAAGCAGCCAAGATAGAGTTGGCAATCAGCTTGACATAATGTCTTTAAAGTGCTGAGAGAAACTTAAACCCTTTAAGGAAATCTATACTGTGCAGAGAGAACATGCAAACTCTTAACAGAATGCACTCTGATCAGGGCTTTACATGTTGCGAAGCAGGAATACTACCTACTGCATCATTATACTGTAGCAACATGTATTTATTGTGTTTTATTCTTTAGGCATTCATTATCTCATTTATTCTTTCATTTGTGAATAGTTATATAAAGGGTGTATAGTAGAGGAAGATGTTGAAGTCCCTATATGTCATGAATTGCAGGGCACCTAAGATTAGGCAGTTACATTCATTCATTCAATCCTAGTTACTCCTTGTGGAGCATAGGGTCTCGACAGTTGTTTTACACTTTCTGTGGTCTCTGGCGATCTTTTTTTACTTCTTCCCAAAATAGGTTGATAGCTTTAAGTTATTCATTTAGACTCCATTTCTGGGTCTGCTTTGGGCACCCTCATCTTCGTTTTCCTTACGGGTTCCAGTCAAGAGACTGTCACATGACATTGGATGCCTCTTTCCGCAGTGTGTGTTGGACCCATTTCCATTTTATTCTTCTGATCTGGATTCGCACTTGCTCCTGGTTTGCCCTTGTCCAATGGTCACTGTTTTTCACTCTGTTATTGTTGTTAAAGGACTGGATCTTTTTGGAACTATTGCTGATGACTCTCCATGTTTCTGACCCATACATACACCAAGCTGACCACCATGTGCTGCCGATCTGCTATGGCCTTTCTCTCCTCCTTCTTTCAAAGCTTCTGCTGGTGTTTTATCTCCCTGTTGTTGTTAATACCCTCTTCAAACTTTTCAGGGCCTTGCAGATTTCTTGCTTATTAATTTCTCCAATGTTGACATAATGTGTGTCCTCAGGCTCTGAGTTGGATTGTTTGGTGGTGGTCTATTCAGCACATCCTGAAAGTGTTTCTTCTATCTTGATAGATAGTCCTCAACCAAAGTGAGCAGTTGGCCTGCTTTGTCTTTCACTGGCTGAGTAGGTTTGCTTTTTTCCCCCTCATACATCTAGCTGTCACATAAAAGTATCTTGAGGTCTCCCTTTCCAGCTGTTGCTTCTGCTTCTTCAGTTAATTCATTGAAGAAAGCTCTCTTGTCCACACTTAGAAGTTTTTTCACCTATGTGGCCATCTCACTATATTTATTTGTGGCCGCCTGCTTTTGTTGCTGGGTTCTGGTTTGGTTCAGCTCCTGCTTAAGCTTTTTCCTCTCCTCCACCTTTTACTATATCTAGTCGCTGATCCAGGGTTTCCAATTTAATGGTGGTCTTCTCAGTATCTCTTCACAGATAAGGGTTATTTGAGATTAAATCTGTCATGAGCATGAATCTCTTTACCCTTTGTCAAGCCAAGTAGTACTAGACATGGGGCAGAGAAAGGATCATAGTAGCCTATGTCAGCAGCTATGTACAGAAAGAAGAAACCAATCTAGGGCATGACACCAACTCTTATTGAAAACGTATGCCCTTTATTTTTTCTGATTACCAGACAGCAGGGAAGTTGTAGCATACTGTATCCCTGCTGAACCTCGTCAAAAGTCAGCCCTGGACAACATATTAGTCATCAATGAAAACATCCATCCATCCATTTTCAAAACCTGTTTTTTTATTACTAGATCACAGGGACCCAATGCATAACCTGATAGTATTTTGAATTTTGAAAAGTGTGCTAGTTCTAACTTAAAATATCTCCTAATTAATGCCACAAACAAACTGAATGTGGTGTAGCTTGTCCTTCATAGAGAACATTAAAGCTGCACAGTGCATGCTGCCAATGCTGTAAAAAGGAATGTAACTTTTGAAATTTTTATAAACCCTCTTACTACAGCATATTAGCTTGCAGTGCTGTTTTCGACCATCGTGAAGGCCTGTTTAGGGTAGATGAATGCTGTCGGAAAGCCGTTTATTCAACACAATCCATGTGTTGTGTTAGACCACCGAACAGGGATCTAGACAGCATTCTTTAAGGCTTAGTGTCAGTTATTGAAATATGCTCTCATGCAAATGGGAAATTGAAGGATTTGCTTTGCTATCACAAAGATCACCAGCCTCTCACTGCACAGGCCACAGAATTCATGAGGCCATCGGGAGGGTGAAGTTGAGTAGAAATCTGAAAAACAGAATTTGCACTTGGCATAAATTGCAAATACTTGCATATATGAAAAAAATTTTTTGAAGCAAAAAGTTTAAACTTTGGTTATGTAACAGCCGTAGGTGTGACATATGAGATATCACCACCTCTACAGGTCTATGACATTTAATACTGAATGTGGCTGGATAACATAATATGGTGGGTTCATATCTGAGTAAGACAACATTCATGAAATACTGATCTTTTTTCCTGGATGTGGCAACTTTTATTAAGTAATGCCTATTCTTTCTACTAGGGAGCAGGTTTAATGAAATATTGAACATCCCACCCAAGTGACTTTCTTGAGGTAATGAATCCTCATGTAAAAAGAATGTGCTGAGGTGTAGAGAACTGTTGATATCCAACCAGCTAAGGCTACTACAGGATTTCAACTTGTAAGGAATTATCAGGCTCCTTCAGATGACGTTGTAATAGGAGAGGGTCCTCACTGCTGCCTTCCATAACTAAAATAACACCAAGAATGACAAAAAATAAACAAAACTGGAATCTGTAATAACACAATAAATAGGATCCTGAGATGAAGGGATAAACATAAAGTGGAAACAAAATATGAATAAATAAAACAAAAAAATAAACCTCTACTGCAACAATGGGGTTATCTGTGTAGGTCTTGGTCCTCTTTCTGCCTAGTGGAGTGTTTCTCTCACTGTCTCTTTCACTCATCTCTGACTTCACTTCCTTCCATAAATGCAGTCTACAACACATTCTACTCCTGACTGTATACACCCAAGATGGCTTTAGAGTCCATCCTGTAGTCCATTCTAGGTAAGCCTCTTAAATCATTTCTGGGATCAGGGCTCCATTATATTTGCTTCACTGATACTGTTTCAGTGTCTTCCCTGCATCCATTAGCATTTAGTTGTCTTTAATATGTTATGAAATATCCTGAAACAAGTAACGGTAATGTGCAGTGAATACACTTGACTTGAGCATTCATAGTTTTCATACTCTTTCTCTGTACATTTAGCATTCGTTTGCTCAGAGGTTGATGCACTTGCTGCTTCCTAAGCAGCTCTTCTTTTCTCCACCTAGCAGCCCACTTCTTCTCTTCTTTCATTGGCATCTTTCGCGTTACATTACTTATTAAGTAAGTGTTTGTGTTGCAATTACGTAGTACGTTTTCCGTAGTTTTTCACTTCAATCTGCCTCAAGAATGATTTAAGATATGAAGAGGTAGGGGAAGTGACAGCGAAGGTGGTAGTGATGAGAACGGCGCCTGTACGCATGCACCACATGGCCGCCCTGCTGGCTGCTGCCGAGACTTGATTCTACAATGAAATAAAATAAAAATAAAAAGAGGAATAATTTTGGAGGTCAATCATCACCCTGAATGTGGATAGTAGACGTCACGTAGTATATGTGTACCAAATTTCAGGCCAACAGTTCAAACGGTTTGCAAGCTACAGGTGATTTAAAATCCTGGACAGACAAACAGACAGCCACGGTAGCATATTATATATAAAGATAGGAAGGTCAAAATCACAAAAAAACCTTCTCAGACTCAAAAGAAAAATGTAGTAACAATATGTAATATTTAAAAGAGAATGAATGCCAAAGTTAATACTGAAAGAATGACATATTGAAATTATATTTAAATAAAGAAAAGATACAGAAAAACATTCTAAACAGAAACAAATATCAAATAAACTCATTAACAAAAAATAGGTCTAAAAAGGAGATCATCAAAAATGAAGGGGAATTAAACATACGAATAAAAATACAAAAAAGAAAAAAGGGATGACCTAAGCCAAACAATGAAAATCCAAACTGAAGATCTTTATAGTGGAAACTGTAATCCTTAACTGAAATGTATCCAAACTCCAAGAGCTTCAAAAGAATGCAACTTTTAAACAAGAGCACAGGAGATGGGCCCAAGGAACCCATTGTCTCATGGTAACTAATGCCTCAGCAACATTCACAAGGCAGCTGAATATTAAATATACCTCACAGGGAATAGCAGGTTATTTATTACCACAGAATCTGAGAGGAATAAAAAACGTTAAACTAACAGCCATGAATTCACAATGAACATCCACGTTGCCTGTATTGTTATAAGGACACCACAGTTCCCTGTTTTTTTCCCAGCCAGGGAGTTTTGCCAGCTTTGATGTTTTCTGTACCTGGCCTCAATTTCTCTTTCAGAAAATGTTCAGGCATCTCTTTCAATGTTCATCTTGCTTGTCCCATAGTTTCTTTTGAAAACATTGCATGCTTGTACCCAGGTCACGCCTTACTCTAATGCAGGCTAGTTCCCTTGCATGAAGCATTCTGAGATCATGTTTGTTATGAAAACGTGTGATATAAAATAAAGGTTGATTGGACCCCCTCTCTGCTTCCTCATCCACACAACATAATAACATCTAGTTATTGTTGCAACTTAGGGTTCTGTTTTTCGGCTCACAGTTTTCCACCATTTATTCTTTGCACTGACAAAATTTATAGACTCTTCCTTGGTCTGATTACAAAATGTTGAGTTTGGTGTGCTGAGATGGACTCAGCCCGCATCTCCTCTTTACACAATCCTATATTTGACTGATTGATTGAGTTAGACAAGTGACTGTAGTGAACTGCAAGAACCAATGTCCTCAATGAACCAAACATGAAAAGTTTCACAACAAAGTACAGATGCTGCCTATTGGCATTCAATATAATTATTTGATTAGGCTTCTTTTTTATCTGTTTGCATTCAGTAAAGAATATCGTGACCAGGCCTAGATTTTAGTTTAATTTTCTGGAGCTCTAACCATTGCATTCCTTAGCAGTCCTCTAGGTATTTTTTATAGAAGTTTATATTACTCTTTGAGTACATGAAACAAGACTCATGAACCTAAGCTGCAAATCGGGACAGAGCTACCAGTTTCAATTGTTTCCTCTTTTCATTTTTGTCTCCAGCACTGCTGAACTGATGTAATTCGCTGAACTATTAGTATAACTCACATACTAAATTGGCAAAGAAAACTAAAAGTTGACAGAATTGAAAAGGCTACACTCATTTGGTCTGGATGTGACTGTGCTATACGACTGCTATGGCTACTTCAGGCAGTGCATTCATTCTTAGCACAGCAGATTTGGCAGCTTTACACCGTGCCCTCATGTGTGATGTTGCTTATTTAGCACATCAACATCCTGCTGTCTTCCATCTAACCTCTGCATTAAATAAACTGAATTCATCTAGAACAGTTCTGAAAACCAAGTTATAGCCTATTTTGTTCACTCACCGGGGGTCACTCACTGCTGAATATCTGAAAGATATTTATAATTGAAGTGTTGTGTCTTCATTAAACTAAATTGAGCATTTGTACATTATACATTTAAAGCTATTTGAAAGCTAACAGGTGCTGAAAATAGCTGATTTTGCATGCAGTGCACATTACAGCCACACCTTTTTCAGTCTTTTCTTGTTTTGTCTCATTCTACATGGTGATCAATTCCCCTGGGCACTCACATTATACTCCCAGTATAAGTTTCCACTTTGTGTTAAACAAAGAAAGTGAGATTGCTAATCCCCAGTGTGGCATGAATAAACTTCATCACTACAATGATAAATCATGTCACTTAAAATAAAAGTTAACAACATGCCGTATCTATGAAGGAACCATTTTGTGTTTTGTCTAAAATAGTTTAATCAGTAAAAATAATAATTTAAGACAATACAGGAGTGTGTGTGCTTAAGGTGGTAAAGTGGCAAAGGGCTCAGCACTCCTGCCTGAGGAGCAGTGTTTGATTTCTGGGTCAGTAATTGCCAGGCGCCAGTTTTGGGCAGTATATTGGTGCAGTGGTTACTTTTACTGTCTCATATCTTCAAGGACATATTCTCTTGGGTTTTCTCCATTCTAAAAATGTGTATGTTATGTTAAATGATGAGCTTAAATTATCCAGCTGTGAGTGTGGCCTGTGATAGACTAACATCACTCATAGCTCATTGCATACAACCTTACAATTGAAGAAGTAGGCTGAAAAGATGATTGGACGGTCTGTGATAACATTTTACCTCACATTTAGAAAGGTCTATTATTTTTCAAGAGTTTTTAGTCCCATGAAGATCTGTTGATAGTTTTGTATTTATCAATCATCCATTCATCATTTTTCAAATCCAATAGTATCAGATACAAACCTGAAACTAGCTACAGCCCTGGCATTAGCACCTATCCACTGAAGGGCACCCTCTCATGGACCTAATTTCTGAGCACATCTTTGGCATATGGGAGAAAAAACAAAGTTTTGGGAGGAAACCCACATGGACATCCAAAGAATACACCATCCCAGTAACCTGGCTGATGTACAAAATCAAAACTCTAAAGCTGTGAGGTAGTAGTGGTGACCATTACATCATCACACCAGTACTTGTTAACTTATTTCCCTTAATTTTAATTATGTGCTTTCTATCTATGAAAGTGCATTATTAAAATTTTAAATAATAAAAAATATTAAAACATTTTATGTGCTTCAGTAATCGCTAAAACATATGGCAGTGCTGGCCCAGTTTGTTGTAACACTTGGCTATGACATCTCGCTATTCACATTCACTTTGAAAGCAGCAAATGAGAACCTCTGGCACAGTGAGTAGCTTTTCATTTACTGTACTGAAACACAATTAATCTTGGACTGTTAATTGAGCTGAGTGACAGATTACTACCTTAGAGAAAAATACAGCGGATGCTATAAAGCACACTTTTCATTTTTGAATAAAAGGCATTTTTTTATTTTGTTCTAAATTCACCAATTTCCCATTATGGACTACAAAATCAAATACATGCCCTCTATTTTAAAAGATTAGGATGCTTTTACTAAAGCTGCTTCAGCACTTGATGCCTATCACTGCTTGTGTTCCTGTTCTTTCATCTCATTAGCATATTACTTTACAATAACAACAAAAAAAATCACAGAAAATTAAAGCTGTTATTTTTCTTACCTGTTGATCTCTTCCTAGTGGATGCAATCAGGGAATCTCTTTCTGTTCCCAGATAGGTACGGTTGTCCTGCTCTTTAACATCCAAATATTCTCAAACCCCCCCCACTTACCATGACATTTTAAAATGCAAAGTTTTACTGGTCTTCATTCCTTGTGTGTAGGTTCAAGATTCAAATTATGCACACCACTGAGTTATGAAAAAATTATTGTTCAAAAGAAAGAGCGTGCTTTGAGACACATTCACTGGTGAGACTGTTGCTTCTGCTCCTACACATCTTTCTTATTCTTCTACATATTTCTGTTTAGTGGAAACAATATGTTTTCAATAATCACTCAGCCATGGTGCATAAAACACTCAAACAATAATCAGAATTAAACTGCAATAAAAAGTGGCAACACAGATATGAATGAGAAAAAAATGTAGTATTATTTCATATCTCAGTCACCACATCACAAGAAGGGCATATCATCCTTAGAGAAAATTCAGAAAAAAGCAATGGCACTGGGTGCAATTTATGACTGAAGAGAATGTGCTATGAAGATATGTCATATTAGGACATACTGTAAGTTTACATCAATGCACATTTTCTCCAGGTGCTCAGTTTTTTCTTCCACATTCTAAAGACATCCATATTAGTTAAATAGTGACCGTAAATGGGCCTAGTGTGAGTGATCTTTGGTATGTGTATGATGGGCTAGTGTCCTGTTTGGGTTTTTTTTCCTGCCTTGAACCTCATGCATGATTTGCCAAATTAGCCTAACCCGCATGTCTTTGGGATGTGGGAGAAACACTGTAATACCCAAAGAAAAATCCAAATCAGGACAGAATGAGTAAATTATGCAAAAAGAGTGAACAGGTTTCAATATGAAACCAGACTTCTGGAGCTGGAGGAAGTACTACTCACCACTGAACCATTTTATAAAGGCAAAGTTGTGCAATGCTAAAAACTCATCTAGAATGCTGTCCAGTGAAGGAAGTGCAAGTGATGAGGATTATTGCTCTTGTGAATCCATTTTAATTTCTTCCAGCATGTGATGATGCTGTTTATTGCACATTTTCAAGGTGTGAAAAAGCTAAATGGGAAATAAAAAAATAACAGAAACTCAACTGCATACATAAAGCTACAAGATTAAACACCTTTTCTAATTAAGAAATTAATAGACTAAAAAATGGATATACTGTATAAAGCCAAAAAGATTATATTGCAAGTCATAACAACTGCAGATGTTCAGAAAGTAACATTTGGAGGGAAGCATCTGAAAATGTATCTAATGATACTATGCATGGGTACAATTTATCTAAGAAGAACACGAATTATCCTTCATTTATCCCTTAAGAAAGAAATGGCTGCTTTTTTGTATACTAAGGGCTTGGCGGCTCAAGTAAAGAAATGCTTTACTATATACAGTATGTGAATAGAGTGCAACCTGGTAAGAGCGAGAATCTACTGTACAGTTTTTCTTTGCAGCCAGTCTCTTAGTCAGTGAGTGATTCTTAACTGTAAATATTACCTTGATCATCTTCTTTTTTTATTCAGAAGTAACAGGTGGTATGAAAAAGGCTACTCTGTAAAACATTCTAAACCTGCAGCATTACTGATTGCAGACTTATATTCAAACTCATTCTAATGAGGTTATTGTCTAGTTAGGAAATATTAAAAATAGATGTAATCAGTTTCCAGTGGTAGATGAATGGATACAATTGCATGGTGTAAAATACGTAAAATAGCACATAAATAATTACACCCACATTTACTACACAAGAACTTATTTTTTATTGATTAATGCTGAAGACAGGTATATTAATTACACTCAGATGCTATAGATTTCTAAATAACAATTTAAATCTATTCTAACGTGCAAAATAAAATAAAAAACATATACTTTTAACTACTCCCAAATGCAGTAACAATCTGAATTAGAAAGAAGCCAATGTAAATGTAAAACTTAGGAAATGACTGAGGAAAAGGGATAGCTTGCCCACTATTGAATCTTTAATGTGATAACCTTGTTACCCGTAGTCATTCATAACAGTTTTCCACTAATACCAGCCATAAGGTTCTGCAGAAAAAGTCATTGTGCTCAGCAAAGATCAATGCCAAGAAAAAAATACTAAGGAAAACAAAATAAAGACAGGACTAAGAAAGATCAATTAGTACTGCCACTTACATTTTATTATGTCTCAGTATCATTAATTTTTTAAGGCTTTGATTCTGAATGGAGTAAAATTATGTATACATAAACTTATATACAGTACCACCTTAACTCATGAGCTTAAACATACACGCTAAAATATTATATTTGTTTCTTGTATTGAGCAGTCTATCATATTGATATGATCTTTTTTCAATTTCTAGTATGGATGTGAGCATCACAAGGAATAGTCCTGTCTCCTTTTTTCTTTACTCTGTACACCTCTGACTACAAATATAACACCATGCCATGTTACTTGCAGACATTCTCAGATGATTCTGCATTTCTGGGGTGTATTAATAAAAGGGATGAGACAGAGTAAAGCAGCGTTGAAGAAGTTCGCTTCTTGGTACAAAGAGAGATGACTGCATCTTGACAAAAGCAAAACCAAAGAACTGGTTACTGACTTGCACTTACACCATAGAGCCTCTATGTCCGGTCACTATTCAATGAGTGGATTTGGAGGTGGTCTACGCCTATAAGTACTTGGGAATTCACATTAATGACAGGTTAGACTGGTCTCAGAACACAGAGGAACTATATAAGAAAGGGCAGAGCAGGCTATTCTTCCTTAAGAGACTGCATTCCTTTAATATGGGAAGTGATATCCTTCATATATTCTATAACTCTGTGATGACCAGTGCAATTTTCTATGCTGTGGTGTGCTGAGCTGGTGACATCACTTTGAAAGAGGCCCACCAAATCAACCAGCTAATTAAAAGGGTAAGCTCAGTTACAGGATGCACTCTGAACCCCCTGGAGGTAGTAGCGAAGGAGAGAATTAAAACAAAACAGAGTGTGATTATGAACAAGGCTGCACATCCTCTCTCTAGCACACTAACACTGAGTACTTTTCGCCAATGAATTATTCAGAAGAAGTGTCAAAAAACATTACTGGGGCTTCTTTATACCAACAACATTACATCAGCACAATGCCACACTGTGACTGTGACAAGCAAGTCAGAACTTTTCTTTCTTTTAATTTGTCTTGCTTTATAGTCATTCTGGTGTGTGTGTTCAGAGCAAAGAGTGTGTGTGTATAATTATTTGTATTTATTTACTAATCTACCTATTTATGTATTTATTTAAAGAGTTTCTGTAAAAAGCCAAATTTCCCCCTGGTGACAAATAAAGTTCTCTCTATCTATCTTGAAAACTTTTCAAAAAGAGACAATATAGCTCTTAAGATAAAATACGATGTAGTCAAAAAATTGTTTATTTATGTAGCTCATGTGAACGATTCTGGCACAAATCAGGTAAAACCTGTCTGGTTATTGGGCAGCCCTAATTGGACACAGAGTGGGTATGCATTCTGTAAAGAACTGGCATCCCTTCCAAGTAATCTCCTGCTTTGTTGTGGCTTACCTACCACTAGTACATACAATAGACAATACAGCTCTGAAGCTAAATGGTTAATCAGCTCATCACATACAGTGCATCCGGAAAGTATTCAGAGCTCATCACTTTTTCCACATTTTGTTATGTTACAGCCTTATTCCAACACAACACAACACCCCATAATGACAACGTGAAAAAAGTTTACTTTAGGTTTTTGCAAATTTATTAAAAATAAAGAAATTGAGAAAGCACATGTACATAAGTATTCACAGCCTTTGCCATGAAGCTCAAAATTGAACTCAGGTGCATTCTGTTTCCCCTGATCATCCTTGAGATGTTTCTGCAGCTTAACTGGAGTCCACCTGTGGTAAATTCAGTTGATTGGACATGATTTGGAAAGGCACACACCTGTCTATATAAGGTCCCACAGTTGACAGTTCATGTAAGAGCGCAAACCAAGCATGAAGTCAAAGGAATTGTCTCGAGGCACAAATTTGGGGAAGGTTATAGAAAAATTTCTGCTGCTTTGAAGGTCCCAATGAGCACAGTGGCCTCCATCATCCGTAAGTGGAAGAAGTTCGAAACCACCAGGACTCTTCCTAGAGCTGGCTGGCCATCTAAACTGAGTGATCGGGGGAGAAGGGCCTAAGTCAGGGAGGTGACCAAGAACCCGATGGTCACTCTGTCAGAGCTCCAGAGGTCCTCTGTGGAGAGAGGAGAACCTTCCAGAAGGACAACCATCTCTGCAGCAATCCACCAATCAGGCCTGTATGGTAGAGTGGCCAGACGGAAGCCACTTCTTAGTAAAAGGCACATGGCAGCCCGCCTGAAGTTTGTAAAAAAGGCACCTGAAGGACTCTCAGACCATGAGAAACAAAATTCTTTGGTCTGATGAGACAAAAATTGAACTCTTTGGTGTCACGTTTGGAGGAAACCAGGCACTGCTCATCACTAGGCCAATACCATCCCTACTGTGAAGCATGGTGGTGGCAGCATCATGCTGTGGGGATGTTTTTCAGTGGCAAGAACTAGGAGACTAGCCAGGATAAAGGGAAAGATGACTGCAGCAATGTACAGAGACATCCCGGATTAAAACCTGTTCCAGAGCACTCTTGACCTCCGACTGGGGCGACGGTTCATCTTTTAGCAGGACAACGACCTTAAGCACACAGCCAAGATATCAAAGGAGCGGCTTCAGGACAACTCTGTGAATGTCCTTGAGTGGCCCAGCCACAGCCCAGACTTGAATCCGATTAAACATCTCTGGAGAGATCTTAAAATGTCTGTGCACTGACGCTTCCCATCCAACCTGATGGAGCTTGAGAGGTGCTGCAAAGAGGAATGGGCGAAACTGGCCAAGGATAGGTGTGCCAAGCTTGTGGCATCATATTCAAAAAGACTTGAGGCTGTAATTGCTGCCAAAGGTGCATCAACAAAGTATTGAGCAAAGGCTGTGAATACTTATGTACATGTGATTTCTCAGTTTTTTTTATTTTTAGTAAAAACCTCAAGTAAACTTTTTTCATGTTGTCATTATGGGGTGTTGTGTGTAGAATTCTGAGGAAAAAAATGAATTTAATCCATTGTGGAATAAGGCTGTAACATAACAAAATGTGGAAAAAGTGATGCGCTGTGAATACTTTCCGGATGTACTGTACTTCCCACCATAAGTTGTCCAGGCTGAATGCATTGGAAGTGCCCAAGGTTGCATAATAGGTTTCAATATATGACTTTTAAATCTATATTGTTTTTTTTCTTTATTAAGCAATACAAGATGCACTTAAACAACTAACTCTGAATGGAGTACCAACACTTTGCAGGGCTAGATTATTTTTATTTGAAGTTTAAGGGTATAAATGCAAAATATACCCAAACAAACAGATAACTAGTTAATTCATGGTAGTCACCCTTTAAAATGACTCTACTAATTTAAAAATCTGTCTGGTCCAATAATCCAGAATATCATTCTACACTATGAATGCTATAGATATCAGTCAGGAAAAATTCCAAAGCACTGTTGATCAATTTTTGGGCAGCACTAACTTAACTTTGGGTCTAATACTCATTGGAACTCTCTAAATTGTTCTATTATTTGACAATTAAACTGTGATTGCTTTTCCTTATATTTTATTGGCTATTCCTTTAGTTCCAACATTAACATCCACCTCCGTTCTTCAGTACTCCAATGCAGACTATACTGTGCTATCTGGCAACTTGGCTTTCTTGCTTGTTAAAACATTTTGAATGCCTTAATTAATTTTATTACATCTATTAATCTTGAACTCTAAAATATATGTGTTAATTTTACAAATTGCACATTTTCATCTTTAATACAATTGTGTTGTTTTGTAATGTATGATATAATGATTAATAAACGAAAGATTAATTCAATATACTGTATCATAAATGAATGTACTGATGGAAAAAAATCAATGTAATTAGTTTTATTTATTTAAATGGTGCTCAGCAACATGGAGAAGTAGTACACACTTAAAAACAATAAATGCAGAAGTATGAAATATATTAAAAGGAAGTGTAAACACCACTATGAACTGCACTGTAAGAGTAAAAGTACATGCTAATGTGATGATAACCTTTGTATTTGTGCTTTATAGTAAACAGGTGCATGAAGACAAAGTGTACCATTTGACACCAGTTAACATCTAACACAAAGAAGACTTCAGTAAATAATTAGTATTCAGTATTAATAAAACAAATGTAGTAACCGAGCCTAAAGTTTGTAAAACTTCCAAAATACAGTATATGCTGTCCCAGTTCCTCTTGTTGTGGTTAAAATACAAGAGGTAGATTTAACAGGAGGTGGCTGGGGGAGCTGACGTTGTTTTTATTGCTCCATCACCTAATTGTTTCCTTCTGCATTGCCCTCCTACATAGGAATGTAGTTTTGCCATTTGGCAAATGTATTAATGTTTCTGTTATTGGTGATGCTGGAAAGTTTGTCTCTTTACCAGTTTTTAAAAATTCTATTTCCATGAATGTGCCCTTTGGCACTTTGCTTAGAAAGAAGCCTGAGAAATGATGACCTATATACAATTTAAATTAAATAAATCTTTACCATGTTTAGTGAGAAGCAAATTATACAATATATCCTTAACATCATCTTTAGGAACATGAAATAACTGAATACGTTTTATAGTAAAGATTGGCAAGCTAGGTTAAATGGTACGCCTAAATTGCACCTGCATGGTCAGGTTTAGCTTTTTACCTGATGCCCCCAGGGAAAGTTCTGGTTCCTTGTGAGGCTGCACATAGGAAAATGGATCGATGGCAAACTATCATGTGATTACATCAATTGTATTTCCTTGAGATAGTTCTTTGGCAATAAAGTATATTATACTTAAATAATTGAAATGCAATCATTTTCCCACATTCCACCCTGTCCATACCAGCAGTCAAAAGGTACTTCTGGGGAATTCACAGTTGCTCCAAAGCCAACCGAAACAGAAAATCTCTCCAACATATTCTGGGTGTAAAATATGTTAATCTGATGTTGAGCTGTTAATCTAAAAAAACAGTCCATGCACACAGAGACCATCAACTACTCTAGAGCACTTAATAAAAGGCATACCACTTTAATTTCCTGCTTAACCCATATGAAACCAGTAAGGGTGTACTTTCTTTTACACACATGGCTTCAGCATGTTGACATTTCTGGTTGAATAAATAATAACTTTGACAAATTTGAACTCTGTTGTAAGTAGAGGTTAGATTAAGTTAATTTTTGTACTTGAAATTGTTAGTTACAGTATGCTCTGACATGTAAAAATAAGTTAATCAACAGAAGGTGTACCTTTTTAGATCACTGTTTAGGATCTTCAAAAGAGGATGATAGATTCAAAAATAACAGATTTATTACAAATTAGAGAGGCAATTTTGGGATTCTATGAGGATTTAATGACCTCTTGGGCACAGCCATCAGCAGTGTGTCTGTCTGTTGAGAGAGTGTCGACCTTGTCAAGAGGTTTATTTACCTTGGCAGTGACATTCATGTCTCTGGGGACTCTTCCTGTGAAGTCAGCAGATGGATTGGGAGAGCATGGGGGGTCATGAGGTCACTGGAAAGGGGTGTATGGTGCTCCCGATATCTATGCAAAAGGACAAAGGTCCACGTCTTTAGAGTCCTGGCTCTTCCTGTTTTGCTATATGGTATATCCAGTGACCTGAGATGAAGACTGGACACCTTTGGTATTGTGTCTCTTCGGAGTGTTCTTTGGTACCACTGGTTTGACTTTGTGTCGGACAAGGGGTTGTTCAAGGAGCCCTGAATGATGCACATTACCTGCATTGTGAGGAAGTGCCAGTTACAGGACTATGGCCATGTGGTGCAATTCCCTGAGGGTGATCTGGCTCACAGGATCCTTGTTGTTGAGGACCCAAGCATCTGGACCAGGCCAAGGGGATGCCCATATAACACTGGCTGCAGCAGACAGATGGTCATTTCTGGAGTTTGGAACTGAACCACATGTCTCCCGGGGGGTTGCCATTCAGCATCTCTAGCTGTTTCATCGTGTGTTGGGTCAGGCAACGTACTGTTACCAGTGCATGCTCCCCAACCTGACCTATGAGGATTTGGAAAAAATCACAGTCATCAAGTCATACTATGTAACAGTTAACTGTGTGCGGATAGGAGGTGATATCTAAACCAGAAAGGCAAGCATGAATGTACTAAATATCAGTTTCCACCCATCTATTTCCTGAACTTCCTTTTTACCCTAGAAGGTTATGAGTGAAAAATGTATTGCAACTAGCCAAAGATGAATAACTCTATCAGTAGGTCATTTTTCAATTTTATGACACATTCCACAAGAGGAACTTTTTCAATAATGCACTTTATGATATTCTTTTTGTTGAATGACTGTGGATTACTACCTCACAGCTCCAGTGTCCTGTGTTTCAATTTCAACCTGGATAGTTTCTGTGTGGAATTTGTAAATCATCCCCATGTTTGTGTGGGGATTTTTTCTGAATAATCTGGCATTCATTTTACATCCTATATGTGTGGTACGTTAACAGAAAACTTCAAAAAAGGCCTATTATGAGTGAGTGTGTTAGTGTTTGTGAGTGTACCTTCCAATACGCTGGTGCCCCATCCAGAGTTGGTTTAGCCTTGTGTCTAATGCTGCATGAATAGACTGCTGAAGGTAGATATAAGTTAAACTCAGCAACTCTGTCCTGCTTACTATGAAAGTATGATCAGTTGGTCTGGCTGTTATCTATATTTTGCACTGCATTTTCTGAAAATATTAGCTATTTGTACTGCACTCCTCCAAAGAATGAAATTTGTACTGCACACCTCCAAAGAATAACATTAAAGTAATATACAATTTACGCTTTTCCAAAGTATCATATTCCTGTCAAGCTGTGCATCTTATAATTAGGTTGCGACAATTTAATTGCCCAGAAATTGCATCATCTCTGTGAAGAAAACAAATAAATTGCAACATCTTACAGTTACTGTGCATCCATAGTAACACCTGCTAAAAAGAGGATTTCTATGAATGTAGACCACAGTTCCATCAAAATTAGTAATGGGTTATTATAGTCTTAGTGTAAAGATGCAAAATGATGTTATACAGCAAATATAGAGCTTTGTAATATAATGCATATGTAATACAAAGAAGGAAAAAAATATAACTTGTTGGTTTTTATACACATAAAACCATTTTGTATAAAGTCTTAATAATGGGCCTTCATTAGCTGCAATGTGTTTATTTATTTTAATTATTCATCCATCTATCAGTTTTGGACTTTTTCACTATAGGGTCATGGGAAATATACAGTAACAGTGTAATGCAGGAACCAGACAGTGGTGAAATTGTCAGTCCATCACAGGACGTATTGAATGGATTCTAATTTAGAGGTGACGTTCAGCACAGCATAGATAACCCAGTCACAGAGGATGCACAAACCAGTGTGTTTCTTCAGAAATTATTAACCTTGCTCTTGTTCTATTCAGGCCGTGAACTTAGCAAGAAAAAGTGGGTTTGAAAAATGGATAGATGGATATTCTGTTAGATAGAACTTTATTTGTCCCAAGATGGAAATTTGTCTTTTTACAAAAGCTCTTTAAATAAATAAAAACATAAATTGGTAGATAAATAAGTAAACAAATAAATATACATACATACATACATACATACATACATACATACATACATACATACTTTTGTCTGAACAAAGAAGAAAATTAAAAAGAACAAAAACTTCTGACTTGGCTTCCAATTCCCAATGAGGTGTTATGCAGACATATTGCTGTTGTTATAAAGGAGCCCCAATAGTGTTTCTTGACACACTTCTGCTGAATAATTTGTTAGCTGAAAGTACTCAGTGTTAGTTAGTGCAGGATTGTTCATAATGGCATTCAATATTGTCTTAACTTTCTCCTTTGCTACTACTTCTAGGGGGTCCAGAGTGCATCCTATAACTAAGCTTGCCCTTTTAATTAGCCAGTTAGTTTTGTATGCCTCTCTTGAAGTGATGTTACTGGCCCAGCACACCACAGAGTAGAAGATTGCACTGGCCATCACAAAGTTATAGAAGATGTGAAGAATACCACTTCCCACATTAAAGGAATGCAGTCTCCTAAGGAAGGAGAACCTGTTCTGTCTTACTCTGTGTTGCATTATCTATATATCTATCTATCTATTGTGAACGATAGGGGGCGCTCTCGCTCCCTTGAACCCCTGTCCACGACTCCAGACACCAGGTAAAAGTCCAATAGTTGACTTTATTTTGTCGCCACAGTGCACAAAGCACACTCTCCACCACAATACTCATTAAATTCACACTAATAAATCACAATAATACAATCCTCCAGCTCCCAGACGCGTTGCCACCCTTCCACCCAGCTCAGCTCGCCGTCTGGGAGCTCCCACAGTCCTTTTATATCTCCTGACCCGGAAGTGTTTCTGCCCAACAGTCCACAAGTCCTTATTCCTTCCGGGTCAGGGTAAATAGTCCTTTTCTTCAACCCGGAAGTCCGTCGCTCTTCCTGTGACGAACCTCCGGGTCACAGGGCACGAAGAAGCCCTCGGTCCTCCCTGCAGCTCCCTCCTGTGGCCCCCACGGCATCCAGCAGGGCTTTGCATAAAAACTCCAATGTCCATGATGCCCTGCTGGTCTTCTGGGGACCTCTACGCTGCAAGGAGGGCTCCACCTGGCGGCTTGGGGGTATTGGCCGGGATAAATGGCCGGCCATCCTTCACACTATCTATCTATCTATATAATGACTACAGAAATCACAAGCTATATTGGTGACATTCGTTTCTATTACTGTATTGCAGTATTTTAAAAATCAAAGGACCATTGGATGTGGCAAATGAGTCATCTATTCACTCTACACTTCACAGTTCTGCAAACAGAACATTAGAACAATCTAGATGAGAACAGGCCATTCAGATCAACAAAGCTATTTGCCTAATTATTAAAAAATAACCTCAAGTCTAGTTTTAAAGGTTTCTAAACTACTACTTTTTATCATACTGCCTGATAACGTATTCCATGTGTCTGTGGTTCACTATGTGAAGAAAAATGTACTAATGTTTATGGGAAATTTACCTTTAACAAGTTTCCAACTCTGTTCCTGTGCTCTTGATGAACTCGGTTTAAAATAACAGTGTTGATCCACTGTACTTATACCAATCATATTTTGAAACACTTTATCATGCCTCCTCTTTATTTTCTTTTGCTTAAACTGAAAAGGTGTACTTTCAGTTTTCAGACCTCCTGCTATGTACTCCTATGTAGAACATTTTCTTTACTTACATTAAATTTCATCTGCCACAAATCTGCCCAAGCCTGTATGTTGTCCAACTCCCTCTGTAATGATTCAACGAATTCTAGATTATATGCCAATCAACCTAGCACAGTATCATCTGCAAATGTAACCAGTTTGTTATTTATATTCCTATCCAAATCATTTATACTGTATATTAAAAATACCAGCAGCCCCAGTACTAACCCCTGTGGGACACCACTCTTAACATCACCCAGTTCTGACATGGTTCCTTGCACCTTCTGCTTCTTGTGCCTGTGCCAATGTTGTACTCTTCTACACACTACACCCTGAACTCCCACTTCTTTCAGTTTGATGCCCTACATCTCATGTAGCTCCTTATTAAATGCTTTCTGAAACTCAAGATAAATAATATTGTACATACCACTTTGATTGTATCCATCCTCATAGAATTCCAGCATGTCTGTAAAACACGACCTCCCTTGTCTGAACCCATGCTGACTGTTCAGTAAAACTGTTGTTCTTGCTATATGTTGCTCACTTTTCAAGAAAAAACCTTTGTTATTTAGCAAGGTTTCTGTTATGCTATAATATTATAGTTATACTATGCTATACACAACTCCAACTCACTTGTTTTATTTTTGTTTCTTCTAACATTAAGGCAAGCTCTTTTTAACGTGTTACTTATTTTACTTCTGTACTTAAACCTTGGATAAGAATTTATGTTACTATGCAAATTTATTTTTACACCATTGTTTCTTCCTTCATGTACAGATATAAACCAGGCTTGTCCTAAACTCCCTGGCCCCCATTTTCTAGTTTAACACTAGAATCCCTGAAGCCTACAAAAAAAGTTGTAATGCCGGGCCACTTTACGTCATTATTACTATAACATGGAAAAAGTTTCTGTTTTAGTTATGTGTTCAGCATTTTTGCCTGCCATTTCCTGTCATCTTAAATCGTTGTAGACACAGAATACACATGAAATGCATGTGTTTCAAACAACGATATATTATCTACACTATGCAACTCAAGGCACCTCACACCCAGATAAAGAGACTTGAGCTGGGAGAACTTCATCTGTGTTGGTGGAGGATGGGATAGAAGGCTGCTTGCTGCTTGTGCTGATTGACACATTTGCAAAACAAAGACGTTGATGAAGAGGTGTGAAGGAATTTAAGGTGTCATGGCATTACGACTTTTTTCAAAGGTTTCATTGATTGTAGTGTTAAACAATCCATGACTAAACTACTCATACACCTCCCCAACAAATTGGTGGCACTCCAGTTCAGATGTAACCCGTCACCATGGCACAGGTCCCATCTTTTCAATAGAAGCCCCAATGCCCCATAATCCTATACCCTTCCACTCTACACCAAGATCTGACAAACGTGTTAAGTCTTTAAATCTCTTCAGTCTTACCTGGCATGGCACAGGCAGAACTTTGGGGAAGACTAACTAGTCAGTTAGGTCCTCAGCCTAGCACCTAACTCTTTTAATTTGGATTGCAGAACTGACAGACGACCATTATGTATGTCATTTGTTCCAATCTGGACAATGACAACTGGATCCAACCCCACTCTGGTCAAGAGCATATCAACCCTTCCAGGTAGATCTCCCACCTGTGCACACAGAAAACAATGCACCATGCGAGACTCTCTGTCTCTAGAACAAACCTGTGCTTTGGTCCCCTTAACGATTGAGTCCCTAACTATCAGAACTTTTCTCTCTGTTTCTGAGGACTAGTTTTGAGGTGGTCCAGTAGGTCTCTTCATGCCTGCCTACGAGTTCAGAATCTTAAGAGTCACTGTCTGGATCCACAATGACCTGCAAACGTTTTGACACTTCTAATTCTGGGGTTGATGGCCTCAGACTTAAATTATTTGTTGTGTATGCTAGCTTACGTACCTGTGCCTATGTATGACTATCACTGTGCATCATTCCATTTGACCTAATAATGTAGTTAAGGATAACATGAGTACACAATATAGACATGACCCGGTATGACTTTCAGTTAAAAATCCAGTGGAAAGGCTGATTTTCATTCACTGCTTAGAAAATGCTGCACTTGTGTTTAATAAGAGATTCTAATCTACAGTATGTTTTTTCCACCTGAAATGGGGCATGATTAAATCTTTCAAGAAACACTGGATATTGATCGAGCAGATATATCAATACAATCTGACAGTAGTTTAATTCAGAGGTGAGACATAAATGATGTTAGTCATATCACTGCATGACAGAGTATCTTCAGGCATTTCTTAATCTAAACCTGAAAGGAGGAGGGATGGTTTTTTGTTCTTTTTTATTTACTGTATATAAAAAGACCCCAACAAAACTACATGTGAAACAGAGTGTTTCTATTTATAGACTATTGAAGCATGGAGACCAAGTTTAATGTGTAACTTGGGCAGGTTAGGTGCATTGGCGATTCTAAATTGTCCCTAGTGTGTGCTTGGTGTGTGGGTGTGTGTGTGTGTGTGTGTGTGTACGCGCCCTGCCCAGGGTTCGTTTCCTGCCTTGTGCCCTGTGTTGGCTGGGATTGGCTCCAGCAGACCTCCGTGACCCTGTAGTTAGGATATAGCGGGTTGGATAATGGATGGATGGTCACAAAAATGTTTGACAAAAGGTTGCATGTGACATTATATAGATCCTCCTTGCATGCGATATGTTACATGCTGTGACATTCACTTATATTGATCCCCTTATTTTAAAAAACATTTGAATATTACACTATCTTTTATAATTAAACATTTAAAAACAACATATAATACTTCCTTTTAAATATCTAATTTCATAGCATCCATAGCAGACCTTATTATTAGTTCTCAGTCCCATTTATGGATTTCCTTCCAACCTCTTGCAACTATTCTAAACCCAGTTGCTATGACACAGACAAGTATTCTGTCCAGAGTTTGTCCCTACAGTTCTGTGATAGCGGCTTCTCTTCAAGCAACTACTAAGAAGAAAAAATGATACAGCTAAACAAAATGGTAAAGTGTGAATACCCTCTACTAATTTATTTATGACACTATGATAATTAATTGAAAGAAATATTTTAGGTTAGGTTTAAGTGGCTCAGGAATACACTGCAAGTAAACACCAAAACTGAAATAAGTTTACAAATAACAATACATATGACTGAAATTGGATGAATGTAATAAAATGTAAAAAATAAAATGGATTCTGTTTTTAACTATTATTCTACATTTTTCACAGATAACTCACTATTTGGAGCTTGAACATTCTGTCAATGCTTATGTGGGCTGAACTTTAAATATTCAGGTTTCCCCTATATTTGTAAGATGTGTTTGTTAATTTATCTGGTGACTTAAAACTGTCCCAATTGGGGTGAGTGTGGGTGTGTGAATGTAAGAGAGTGCCTTGAAATGAAGTAGTGTTCCATCTACAGTAGATTCCTGTCTTGGACTTGGGCAGGACCATAAATTTGATTAAGATGGTTCTGTAAAAGGGGTGGATATGCTTATTTAAAAAGGACCATGCAGCATGTGCCAGACAAAAAGAAAATTGTCCATTAACAGATCCTAGTCAGGTGTGACAAACTTACATTAAAAAAACTAATAACAGAGACAGTGAAGGAGTGTGTTTGTGCAGGATAATTTTGAAAAAATGTATTTTTGAATTATAAAATTATTATTTTCTTTCCAACAAAATGAACATCATTATTCAGATATACTTGTTATATGGTAAGTACTACAATAGATGATAGTGCAAAAAAAACAAACAAACTGTACATCAATTTTCTGAACCAGCTTTGTATGATTCAGGGTCACCAGTGCTTGTCAGTTTTTTCAAAAAATATGTAGCATTAATCAAAAAATCATTCAGAAGAATTAACTTTGGGGATAAATAAAATATGAGGAAATCTCTTTATACATTGTGCATTGCCATTTCTAAAACTAAAGAGTAATGGTCAAAAAATGTGATCTTTTACTCAAATAAATAATTATGGGAAGAACAAATTATAGTGTTTACTCTGCATGCACATCAGATTCTAAGGTACATGTCAGCTCCTACATTTTAACCAACAAACAAACTTGGTACCCATAAGCCAGGAACCAGATCATCAGGCCTTGTTTCACTACAGCTCAAAGACTCTGGCAGTATTACCTGCTACCTTCGTTTGTTTCTAACCATTAATGAATATAAATTAGTTATATCTGGAAAATTGCAGCAAATAATTAGGGGAAAAGAAGCAAATTATGAGCTAGTTATGTATGTAAAAGTGATTATTCTGTGCAAGGTGCATGTTTCCTTTTTTTTTTTTTTATACAGATTCTTAAAACATTTTTCTAAGTCTTACTTCTCCCACTTCTTTATATTTATTGATTCTAGCACATCAACATACATCAACATTGTATTTTCCATACATTTACAACATCAACCAGTGGGTTAGCAGTTTGTTTTTGTATCTACAATTTCATTTAAAGACAAACAGAACCGGAGGGTCACGGCTGTAAGAATTTACAACTGCTCACTACCACATAGTTCAGAGTATGGCGTGTATAACTTGTGCAACAGTTATGTTAATATTATGAGTGACTAGATTGGCAAGCTGTTTGCTAAGTTTAGTACAGGCTATGTCAATGATGTGTCACAAGTTTAACTTTTTTCATTCTCTAACTCACAACTCTTCGAAAAAGTTTAAATGAAGAATAAATGATGATTTCTGAATACAAATATGTATTAGTGAGTCTAAGAAGCTGCAGTGTTTACAGCATTAGCACTGTACAAGAACTGTGTCATTATAATGTGAATGATTTTGAATTTGTAGATATAATTAACAGAAACTTATAAAATAACATATTCTTAAACCCACTTAATTCACCTTGAGGCTGAAGCATATCCAGGTGCCAAAGAGTGCAAGGCAAGAAACAGAACTGGAAAAGGCACCACTCCACTGCAGGACACACTCATACCCACTCAGGGAAAATTTTTAGTTACCAATTAAACTAATTAATGCGTTATTGAGCATGGTGGAGGAAAGACCCACGCAGACACTGGGAGAATGAACAAACTCCACACACAATTACTGGGCGCAGAGTTCAAACCCATGACTCTGAATCCATGGAGACGGCAGTGCCACCAACTGTGCCCATGTGCGTTACTGGTCAAACTCTAAGGAAAGCTCAAGTGATTTTTTTTTTTTTTAATTTTCCAGATAATAGATAATCCGTCATCCGTACGATTCTCGTTAGAAGGTATCTTTGCATTCCATTCTTATTAAGATATGCTTATTTTAATGTTACAATAAAAAGCAATGGGGGTCAAACAAATTGGATATTATAAAGCAATAGCTCGGCGTATTTACACGCAAAAATCGGCAGTAGGACAAACATTTCCACCTGTACAAATCCCCAGGCTTTTTACAGTAATGGGATTGGCTCCACCGATTTTGGCCGCTCCGCTGAGCTCCACAGTAGCCGGCTGTCATTAGATTTGTGCGTACACATTTTGGAAGCACTTGCCACACGCGACAGAAGAAGTAAGGAACAAACAAATAAATACAAAACCGAACAAAAGACTCCGGTAACTTTATGGACGATTCGTTCGTGCGAATGAGTTAAATCCAAGCTAGATTTTGAGGTGTTTCCTCTGCACTGATTACACCAGGCTCCCGATCTTGGTATATTCAGCTTCCTTGTTTATACGCACTGCGACGGAGAAACTGACTCTTAAAGACAGCGCTGATTTCATTTCAGTTATCCGCACTTTCTCCTCTGGTCGCGGTCCTGTATTCGTTTCTTTGACTATTACTTTCTCTTCTATACTAGCTTATTGCCAAGCAACACTCACTCACTCTCGTTCTCTCGCTGTGTGCCTCTTTTGAGCTCTAGATTCGTCTCTTTCTCTGTCCCCATTATCTTTCACACTCAATCTCTTTTATCCCCCCTCTCTTTATTCTGCTCTTTTGTTCTCCATCGCCTTCTCCGAAGAGCTGTTGCGCCCTGGCGGCGCGAGCAAAGCCGCTTTATGCTCCTCCGCTCCTCCTCCTCCTCCTTTTTCACCACGCACGGTCACCATAGCAACCCACTGATTCCCGCGACTAGACACCCGGGACATCTTCCTAGTGGCGAAGGCGATCTGCCCTCCGCCATCACTGGTTATTCTGTGCTGTTTACCGAGGGAGTTCGGAGGGGGTGTATATAACATGATTGTCAACAGCAACAACATTTTCCCAATAAAAAATATCCAACATGTGTTGAAATTGAGAATTTAGAATAATGACTGCCAAATATAACATTTTCTTCCAGAAGCTACACAATCCACATACAAAAAATAAATTTCACGGTGGATTTAAATATATAAATAAATTAAAAGGTAGAACTCATAAACATGAAAACAATTTCAATAACCATGCTCACAGGGAGAAGCCAACTCTTTTCACGAACGTTCACGCAGAATACGCCCTTATCCCACCCTTATAATAAAAGATCGGAGACAAGCACAATCTAGCCTTCAATATATTAGGTATCCTTATAGACAAATACTACAGTTTGCATTCATTTGACTAAAAACACGGACCTTTAAGAAAAAAAATCACAAACATGCTGTGTACAAACACAGTGCTGGCATTTTGTGCGACCAGTGGATGCTAAAAATGCACCCACCTAAGTGGTCAGCAGCTAGATCGATTTGCATTATTAATTTATATAAAGAAGATACCCTCTGCTCCAAGTAAGTGGGCTGTTTGCTAGAAAAAATATTTTCAGTTTATGTAAATGTCCGATTTAAAAGCTCGCAAGTTGCGTTATTTCAGCACCACACTCCTCAACCGCGATAATTCCGTATGAATCCTCTTATCGTTTAAATCCGATAGCCAGTCTTTCACAAATTAAAAATAAAAACCAGCATACCTAAACCCAATTAAACCGTTAAATATCCAATATATATCCATACCAGGAAAAAATTATCAAACACCGAGGGGAAGAATTCCAAACACACTAAATATATATTTTTGGTTTACGTTTTCCTCCTGTTTTTAATCGGATTATTAATTTAAGGACAAAAGTGAAAAACTTGCTTTAATGAAATAATTGAATTCAATGAAGGTGTAGTTGTAGCGAGTTGCTTTTTTCTGCTTTGGGACAATCCTCAAGCTCCATTGTTCGTTCGCATTCGAATCCCCGCCCTTCTCCGGAAGGATGCTCTCTGATTGGCCGGGACCGGCTGTCGATGCCGTCATCGCTCGGAATGCCCATTCATCTGTGCACTTGGGCGTTGGACTCTGCATCTTATTAGCAACAAGGGAGATTTCTCCATTTTCCAGGCTGTCTACAGCACACTGCCACAAATCTGGGATTTTTTTATTACTTCTCTTAACTTGGCACGCCGTTTTGTGTCGGTTTGCCCCTTTTTTGCGTTGCTGCGGGACTTCGATATATTTCTCGAGTAAACTTTTTTTTTTTCCTAAGAGGGGGATCTTTCTGTTGCTCACTAGCGTATAAGAAAGAGGCGAAGGTCTTTGTTCCCTGCCTTGGATCGGTTTGTTTCTTTGTTGGACAGAAAGCATGGGAGCGCAATTCTCCAAGACCAATGCAAAAGGCGAAACTGCCGCCGAAAAACCAGGAGAAGCTGTTGCTGCCTCGCCTACCAAAACCAATGGACAGGTAATTTTAAAAATGAATCCTTTTAATGATTGAATTGTGAGATGGAGGTGTGTACCGTTTGCGTCTTTTCCACTTGGCTACTTGGAATGTTCTGTGTACACTTATTTGGTTTTGACCGTTTTTAAATAGTTTTGAAAGAATATAAGTAACAAATAAAAAATACGTAGTTACGCCAATGGATTGCTGGTTGATTTAGATGTGTGTGTGTGTGTGTGGTGGTTTTTTTGGCTTTACCTAGAGCAACTCGAACCCTTTGCAACGTGTCTACAGGCATTGGGCAATTTGTATTTGCTTCGTCTGCCGATTGAAACATTCTATTTTATATAACAAGCACGACCTTTTACATTTTCCCCCAGCTGAAGCATTTCACATTCGGACAATGCGTGCGTGAAGTGCGAGAAAACGCGTCTCCAAACGGCGCTTTGTTTGAAGCGAAGGGGTAAGCGAGTGAATGAATGCATGCAGCATTTCGAAAGCCCAGGCGGTCCTTTTTTATAATCCGCTTCCACGTATATATTTTTTGCGACAATAAATAGCAGGGAGTCTTTGGTGGTAGTTTTTTTTTTAATTCAACGTTTTATGTATTTAACATTTAGCATTCACATCTTTTGAAATGCTCCGAAAGCATACTCACGGACTAGTTGTCTTTGTCCTTCTGTAGATTGTGTGAAGAGAACGAGATGAGACAAAAGGCGCGCCCTCGTATCTCTAGGCTGAATTGAGGTTTGCGCTACCGCGCTCACACGTCTCCTAGTTAAATGATTCTGGGTAACGGCTCAACTGAGCCAAGCTACATCGGTGGTAAGGTGTATGTGTTTTTATTTTATTTTTATTTCCTTTATGTTGGACAGTATCTTTTTTCTCCTTTTTTGGGTGGCGGCTACAATTGTGCCGTGAGATGTGAACGGGGAAAGCGTGATCTGCAGTTTTAATGAGATGCCGTTTCTTTGATTACTCTCAAGCGCGTGCGGAGCTCGAGCGCCTCCTAGTGAGGAGAATTGGACAGAGCCGCCCGCGTAGTACGTCCATCCATCCGATCTTTCTGGGGTTGCAAACATTCAGTCGCGATTGAGTATGTTGGTTTGGCTTGTACACTAAGAAAAGTGGGGCATGTCGACTGCAACGTTAGATTGGGATTGTCATTTAGCCATTTTAAAGAGGCGTGGCATTAAGGTGCAAATTTTGTGACATGGAGCGTGTTTTGGTCTAGGTCGTAGAGGCGTGGTTTAATGTGGGATCTGGGGTGATTTTTGAAAAGATTCTTGCCTGCCCGGTTTTAAATATTTAAATCCAGACAGATACCGTTTGATCTTATAATTGGCCTACCAATCTGTGTACTCGCCTACCCACCACCACAGGTCGCCCACGGATAGGCATGGACGTAGAGTTTTTTTTCACTTAGTCGTGGCTTAACACTATCGTTGCATTAAATCACCATTGTAATTGTTTGCTATGGATGGATAGATATTGCAGCCAAACTAATTTTTTTCCCCTCCACCATTTCCAATTATAGGAAAATGGACACGTGAAGGTAAATGGTGATGCATCACCAGCAGCGGCAGAAGCAGGCAAAGATGAAGTGCAAGCAAATGGAAGTGCTCCTGCCGATGAAGGTCCAAAAGAGGAAGGGGAAAAATCGGAAGTTGCTGCAGCAGACAAGGAGAGTACAGAAGGTGATAAGGAGAACACTGAAGCCGCATCCCCAACTGAGGAGAGCTCTCCTAAGACAGAGGAGGGGGCCACACCCTCTACTAGCAACGAAACTCCCAAAAAGAAAAAGAAGCGCTTCTCCTTCAAGAAATCTTTTAAACTTAGTGGCTTCTCCTTCAAGAAGAATAAAAAAGATGCTGGAGAGGGAGCGGAGAATGAAGGGGCAGCCAGTGCTTCAGCAGAGGAGGTGAAAGATGAGGCTGCTGCAACAGCAGCACCTGAATCCACTAGCACAGAAAATGGTCAGCCGACTCAAGAGGCCACGCCCACTGCTTCCACAGAAGAAGCAAAAGAGGGGAGCTCCTCGCAAGAGGCCAAACCCGAGGAGGCAGCTGCTGATAAGCCTGCTGTGGAGGAAGCGGCAGCTGCCCCAACAGCTGAGGAAGTTAAACAGGGGGAGGAGAAGCCTGCCACAGAGGAGAAGACATCAGTAGCTGAGGCAAAGCCTGCTGAGCAGGAGCCAGCAAAGGCAGAGGAACCAGCACCTGCTACACAAGATGCTCCTTCTGAGTCAAGTCCAGAAGCCCCTGCTACTGCAGCTGCAGAGGCGGCAGAATAAGGCATGTAACACCTGGAGCACATAAAGATAATCAAAGAACTTTTTCCCTGTTTGTTTGTTTGGAGTGGTGCCAGGTACTGGTTTTGGAGAACGTGTGTACAACCAGGGACATCTTAAAGCAGTTTTGTTTTGTTTTTTTATTTTTTTCTTTCAATTTTTTCTTTATTCCTGTTCCCGAAAAACTCCTCCTTTCATTCTGTATCCACCATTCCAACAAGCGGTGGAAGTGAGGGGCTTGAGGGATGAGCCCTGTTCTACCCCCCTTTTTTCCTTTTTTTTTTTTTTTTTTTTTTTTTTTTTTATTGGTTTTTAAATTTTTTTTTTTTTTTTTCTTTTTTTTTTCTTTTTTTTTATACAGGATATAAACTTGTCAAATGTATGGACATGCCCATGGTATGAAGGAGGTGGGTGGGTAGGTGTGGGTGGGCTTGGGTGGGGGGTTGTTGAGTGTAAATGAAATTTGGGGAAGTGGGGTTAATGAAAGTGGCACAGCTGTGCCACACAATACAATGTAAAAGAAAAACAATAACATTACAATGTCTTTGTGTGAGAGGTGTACCATAAGGTTTACAACACTAAGTCATTTTTACAAGAAACAAAAATCCAGTTCCCAGAAAATCTAGTTTTAGCAAGTCATTGATAAAATAAATCATAGGAGCTTTTCACTTATCTCTTTAGCTGTACCAGTTGGTGATTTAAGTAGAAATAAAAGTTGTATAGGCTTTATTGTTTATTGCTGGTTTTATGACCTTTAATAAAAATGTAATTATGTATTACCAGCAGGGTGTTTTTAACTGTGATTATTGTATAAATGAAATCTTGATATCAAGAAGCACATGAAGTTTGCAGCTCTTTTCCACCCTGCTCATTTTTGTAAAATAATAAATACAAAATTTCATCCTGGAAGACCTTTTTAAATAATTTTAAATTCAACCAAGCTGTGATAAGTGGAATGGTTACTGTTTATACTGTGGTATGTTTGATTACAGCAGACAGTTTTTTGTTTTTTTTTGTTTTTTCCCAGTGATACCTTGACAAATAAGGAAAATCTCAGATGCAATGGTTTTTGTGTAGCATCTCGTTTTTTTTTTTTTTATTATTTTTTTTGTAAATACTGGAGAAGCTTTGACCAATTTGACTTAGAGATGGAATGTAACTTTGCTTACAAAAATTGCTATTAAAACTCCTCCTGCTTAAGGTGTTCTAATTTTCTGTAAGAGCACACTAAAAGCGACAATAAATGTGAATAAAATTTGACATCCGAGTCATTTTCTGCTTTATAAGATCTGTGTAGGATAGACGGTTTATGGGTAGGGACTTCAAGCATATTCCTGCAATTGGAGAATAGTGTATATTGCTACACAGCCAAATGTATGGCATGAGTGTTTGATGGTCGAAAATGAACCTTTTTTTTTTTTTTTTTCCCCTTATGAATAAATGAGCCAGTGATAAATAAGCACTGGTCATGTGTTCTGTGGATTAGCACTGCCCTCTTGTGGACAACTGACTACCACTATAGATAAGAGCATTAAGATGGGCTGTTAATTTTTGATCTGCTTTATAATGTTTGTGGAACACAACAGAGAGTGCTGTTTTCTTCTTTCCTGCTCCCTAAGGTTCATAACCTGAAGGAGGTCAGGCATTTTGAACAGATTAAGTACTGCATCCTTCACTGCTAGCAGATATAAATGGTTATCATTTGTTACATAAAAATGTGGATTTTTTTTTTCTCCTTCCATATATTAGAATTCCTGAGTCAGTTTTAATTTACACAGCACTTTGTCTTGTGATGCTTTGTAAACCCTACGTAATCAGTAAATGAGTAAAGACGTTTTAGAAAGTAAGCCAACTAATTCTATGGGCTTTTCAAATTTGCACAGCTCAAACTTTGAGTGTGGTTTTTATGAGTATTAATGTGTGATTACTTGATGTGAATATTAACTTTAATGGGAGGGGGTGTTTTAAAATACAGGTTTTGAGAGCAAAGGTTGTAAAGGGATAAAGTAGTTTTAAAGAATTAGTGAAGATGGACAAAACTGTACAAGGTTAAAAAGAAGCCTAGCCTGTAACATACCATAGTAAGGAAATCATACATAGGTGCAAAAAGTATTCCTCTGTTCATTACGGCCATTAATTGGGTTTCAGTAAAACAAACAGCTCATTTTTTTTAGGATTATTTATCCTTTAGTTCTTAAAGCACAATTTATTTTTAATCAATTTCTTTTGTTGACGTGTACAAGTAAAATGTTTTGCTCTATTCATATGCAATGGCAGTTGTTGGAGTTACAATTTGTGTTCTTGCACTTTCTGTATCATTTTTTTTTCTTTTTATGATTTATTTTTGTTTGGAATTAAGATGTTTATCTCATACAATATTGGCTGTAATGCTTTTTTGTTAAAAAGCAAAGTTAACTAAGTGGGTTATTTGTGTTTCAAAGTACAACACAAACACCACTTCTGTCCAAGCTAATTTTTTTTTTTTTCTATATATATAAAACGAATTGAGGAGTTTACAGTATGTTTCATCTCTAAATGTGAGAAACGCCAGTCTTTGAATTATCTCACTGGGAGTAAGCACACAGCAGGCATTGATGGGAAATATTTAACGGAACTGCCCATATTTCTCCTAACACTTAAAAGCAGCAAAAGTCTACTCCTTTTTGCTATGGGCAAATACAAACCGAGATACGGAACATGTTTAAGTCTGCTGTTTGAATGAGCTTTTGAAGACTTGGCCTTGTAGAAATACTACATGGACTGAATATTTCTGAAAGTGAATTCACAGTGCTGTGTGGGGCATGTTTTTTGATTTTTTTTTTTTTTTTTTTTTATGTTCCAGTACATTTTTTAATTTTACAGGTAAGAAGTGTTTGAAAAGTAATAGATTAAAGAGGGATTAATAATTAAGTAATAGATTAATAGATTCATTTGCTATTATGTGTGAATGGAATCTATTACACTTAGGAGTGTGTGTTGTAGATAAATGCATTATTGCTTATTCATGGAATTTGTACAATGTAAACAAAATAGTTTTGTCCCACATTCTTTAGTATAAAGGACAAAATATTTAGAATCCGATATTTCATTTTTCTTTTCACTATAGACTAAACTCAACCTTTTTTTAATGCAAGAATACTTGGTGATAGCAGTTGATTTTTGTCGTTTTATTAAATCTAAGTTCACTTGGACATTAATATTTCAGTCAGTATTCAAAGTATAAGGTGTTTCAAATGTGGTAGTTTTCTAAATGAGATTTTTTTTTTTTTTTTTTTACAAATAAGAAATTCACTGCATATTTCAACAAGAGTTGATGTAGTGTGACACTGGGTGTTACCAGCAGGTGGCAGCTGCAACAGAGAGGTAGGTGAAAAATACAAGTAATAACAGAATATGGTTCTGTTCAGACATTTTATTTTCTGGGATACTTGATAAAAGAAATGGTCCCCAACATTTATTTTTCTGGTGGTGACCTGGAAATACTACACCTCTAGATTCCGATCATCCTAAAATCCTTAAACTAGATGCAACTGCTCCAGAAACCGGTACATTTTTTTGTTTTGTCCACTGTGCCTACATTAAGTTTATGCCTACTTTTCTGCAAAGCCTGCACATTATTCACATTTCCATGTTCACATTAAGATGTTACAATCAAGTAAGTTGGACCCAGGTTTATTATGGGTAAGTAGCATTGTTGCGCATTCAATATCAGTATGTGCTTCATCAACCAACTGTTAGTCTTTTTTAACTAATTTTATGCAATGCTTTCAAACTGCAGTTGTCTGTGCTGTTGGAAATTATTGGAAATATTTGGTGTACAGAATGTTTACTATTTACATAATGCAATCACAAATACTTTTAAAACTTTTACATTGGTCTTTTACGTTTGAAATGAATTGCAGCATATTTAGTATGCTCAAACTGAGGACATGCAGTACTGTAAATGTAAATATTGTTTAAAGTCTGGTGATTAAACTATGATAAAGAGCCTAGCAAACATATTTAGACCTTTGATCTGTTCTCTAATTTTACAGAATAACTATCCTGCACTGAAATAGTGTTGTTGGAGATATTACTCTGTGTGTGTGTGTGTGTGTGTGTGTGTATAAAAAAAATTGAAGAAACATCTTGGACAGGGAAAGTGCATACAGTGTTGCCATACATATTCAGTTCCTGCAGCCTTTGCGGCTATAACAGTGTTTTGGAGTATGTACTGTATATACCAGCTTTGAACCCTGTTTGCGATGATTTTAGGCTTATTCCTGAGTCTTTGACAATACCTGAAACTTATAGCAGTTAGGATGAAATCTGAGCTTTTTTCAAAGAGGATTTTGATTATATTGCATATTTGCATTTATTTTTCACTATCTCTTCTGTTTATTTGCTAAAAAAAGTTGCCACAGAGCATACTGCAACTCACTCCACCACTTCATTCTAGCTACAGTTGTTTTGAGAGGTGGCCGCTTTACATTTGCACCACAGATCTCTTTGAACTGTCTGAAAAGCTCTATCTTTGCCTTTCTTATCTAACTACCCTTTTCCATGCCACGAGTGAGTCACTTATGCTTTTTGAAACATGTTTTCACATGGTACTTTTTAAGTAATGCCTTCTTTTGTGCCACTTTGCCATACAGTGTAGTTAGATTAGCCTAGATAAACTACAGTCGGGTCCATAAGTATATGAACAGGTACACAATTTTCATAATTTTGCCTCTCTGTGCCACCACAATAGATTTGAAACAATGCAATCATGATGTGATTAAACTTTCAACTTTAATTCAAGGGGTTTAACAAAAATATTGTATAAGCTGTTTAGAAAGGACATTTTTATTTATGGACCCCTTATTTTTAGGGGCTGAAAGATATTTGGAGAAACTAATATAATCATATATATATAAATGGTCATTTTCAATATTTGGTTGAAAATTCTTTATAGTCAATGATTACCTGAAGTCTGGAACCCATGGTCATCTCCAAATGCTGGGTTTCCACCCTAGTGATACTTTGCCAAGCCTTTACTGCTGCTGTTTTCAACTGCTGCTTGTTTGTTGGACTTTCTGAAATTAGTTTTGTCTTCAGCAAGTGAAACGCATGCCCAGTTGGGTTGAGGTCAGTTGACTTGGCCCTTGAAGAATATTCCACTACGTAGATTGAAAAGCACTTGGTTTGCTTTCGCAGTATGTTTGGCTCTTTGTCCATCTGTACTGTGAAGGATTGTCAGTTTTTCAGCATTTGGCTGCATCTGAGCACATAGTATAGCCCTGTGCACTTCAGAATCTATGCTGTTACTTCTGCCAGCAGTGATATCCAGGGCAGCTGGTGAAATTAATTCTGGAAGGGAACATTGTTTTTTTTTTTTTTAAAGTCTAAAGCAGCACTTATCTATTATGTAGTACCTCATACTATATGTCAATCTGGCCATTCAACATGCTCATGTGCTCCTGATAATAGTATCAGTGTACATTTTGGTCTGTCCAGTACCAGACCTATAGGACAGGTGAAGGCTAAAATATATTATAACCTTTTCACTTTGCAGCCCAATCTGATGGCTAGCTTTCCCATTTCTACTGTGATCTTAAACCTCAGTCCTTGACAGCCACAGTACACCTATTCTTCCCATAACTTGCCTAAAAAATGTGGAAAAGAATAGATACACCTGCTATTCAATTTTATACTACACCTGTCTCTAAATCACCCAATCCTCTACCAACTTGCCCAGTTCCTCATTCTGCCAAACCTCACACCATAAGGTCTGCACCACCACCTCCGTAACCTTCCAATAACATGGACTTCTATCTGTCCTGTAACACATCCATAGCGTAAGTCCAATCCAAGTCTTACTCTGTCTCTGATAATAGAGTACCCAGTTCTTGGCGATGTCCACTGTAATCCATAAATCCACATCATTCAATCAGTAGTCCTGTGATTTTACTCGTGTCTTTAATTCAGTTTATCATTTACTACAGCCACAGACTCATTTCCATCCTAAATTTATTCTGCACTTGCTGCCAGTCTGCCCAGTCCTATGTAAGTTTGCCAGGCCCACCTCACCCGGGCACAGATTCACATTGTAAGATCCACAGACCCCCCACCAAACACACACATCTTAAAACATCATTAGCACCACAAACGGCCTTGTACTATAATCATACGAAAAGCACAACATAAATCTTATTCTTCCTTTACGATTAGGATACTTGTATTTACTTGAACATAAATTTTGCCCACCTTTCCTTCAGACCTGAAAATTTCTCAATAACTTTCTGATTAAACTGAGTCATTTCAGTAAACCTGCCAAAAAAATTTGCCACATACGATTGTCTATATCCGTATTTCCCAACCTTTTTCTGTAGTGGAACAGTTTTTGTAACCAAAATCACCCTAAGGCACACCACCATCTTACTAACCACATACACATTATACCTCATACATGTGATTGTGTGCCCAAAGGGGCAGGACCACCGGAGAAGCTGCCTGTCCCTCTCAGGTTCAAACCCAAGTACACTATTATTTCCATGGCACACCTTGGTAGCTCTCACGGTAGTGGCGCACTACTGTCCCATTGCACACTGGTTAAAAACACTGCTCTAGATGTCTGCAGCTACTTTCATGCCACTTGCATTTTTCAGAAAGATGTTTTAGATCTCGTATCCCCATCCTTGTCCACAATGCTTCGGTACCAACACTTTGAAATAGCAAACAGAAAAAGCAAAAAAGGCATTACTTACATCACATCCAGTTAGCCAACTCCATTTGTCATAACAAGAATGTAAACTCGTCCTCCATCATTTGCATGCTGCTGAATTCTTACATTAGGTCAGTTCAGTCCAAGCTCCTTTATTTTCCTTTTTCTTCAACTGAATGATTTATGAAGGGGCATTTCATTAAAGAAATAACTGAATTTTCTTTGTAAAGTCACACTCGCTGATTTGTAGTTACGTTAATGGTGGGTGTGAACTGTGAACCATTGATATGAACTTGAAATAGTACATCAACAATTGTCCAGTCATATCCATCCATCAATTATCCAACCCGCTATATCCTAACTATAGGGTCACAGGAGTCTGCTGGAGCCAATCCCAGCCAACACAGGGCACAAGGCAGGAGACAAACCCCGAGCAGGGCGCCAACCCACTGCACGGCGCGCACACACACACACACACACACACATACTAAGCATACACTATGGACAATTTAGAATCACCCCAATCACATTAGATTAAGAAAAACTAAAACAATACTATTTTGCTGCCATTAAATGTGGAATCTCTGCTTGCCAAAAGATCAAGGACTTAGATACACTCTCATCTGGCCAGCATCCTTCACTCAGGAAATATAGGTATTCATACAGAAATTAAATAAGTACAAAGAACCAATTTTAATGGATGCTGACATTTGCTGACACTAGGCACATTATCCAAATAAACAATTTTATTTCTTGATTATTTCATATTACCTAGTAAATTTATTCAGAATTTTTAAAATATTAGGAGAGAGGTGGTGTCCCAGCTCCCCCCATACAAACTGCTACTGGTTATATCATCAATAAACACTAGTGACTGACTTCAATTCACAGCCATGCATGATCATGTCATAAAAACTGTCTCCATCACATTTCACATGATGATGTGGTAATTACAGGATCATGAGCTGTTTCTTCTCTTTTTCCATACTCTTCCCTTTACAGCATTCTGTTATATATTGATTTTAGTTTCCTTTGTCCAAAGGAAATTGTTCCAGAACTGGACAGGCTATTAAAAATGTTTTCTGGCAAAGTCTAATCTGTCCTTTCTATGCTTGAGGTTTACCACTGGTTTGCACCTTGTGGTAAACCCTGTCTTTATTTCATGAAGTCTTCTCTTGATTGTAGACTTTGGCAATGATAAGTCTACCTCCTCCTGTTCTCGGCTTGGATAAATGTTGCGACAGTGCTGTTCTTCGCCAAGGACAGAAATCTGCAATCATCCAGCACAATTGTCTATGATACTGTGGTTTTCTATACTTTCTGGTGTTGCTGAATTTGCCAGTGTGTTCCTTTTTTTAAGAATGTACCAAATGGTTGATTTGACCACTCCTTGTGTTTCTAATATTTCTCTAAAGGGTTAGTTTTGTTTTCTCAGCCTAATGAAGGACTGTTTTACTTGCATGGACAGCTCTTTGGACCTCACGTTGAGGGTTCACAGTGACAGCTTCCAAATGCAAATTCCACACTTGGAATCACATCCAGACCTTTTTACTGAATAATAGTTAATGAAAC
Organism: Polypterus bichir lapradei; assembly: GCA_026402145.1. NCBI lineage: Eukaryota > Metazoa > Chordata > Cladistia > Polypteriformes > Polypteridae > Polypterus > Polypterus bichir. The sequence goes on along the minus strand of JANRMT010062791.1, from coordinate 54,587,546 downwards.
AATGAAGGAACTGCTCCCACCTGGCTGTGGAACAAGCTTGTCTATGAAATGTTTAAATACTTTGGAGACCCTGGAAATGGGGGCTATGCCGAAAAATGGCTGTCATTCTTAAAAGGCTCATACAATATTTTTAGTAAACCCCTTAAATTAAAGCTGAAGGTCTACACTTCAATCACATAGTGATTGCTTAATTTCAAATCAATTGTGGTGGCATACAGAGCTAAAATTATGAAAATTGTGTCACTGTCCAAATACAGGTCCTTATGGACCTAACTGTATTAATTTCATGTGGAAATTCAGATCCATTTTGCAGCAGAAACATAAAAATCAAGGATGCATAAACACAGGACAAATAATAAAGCCAATCAATCAATTGATAAATAAAAAAATGTATATCGCGTCAATTATCTATACTAATAAAAGGCAAAGCCCTCACTGACTGACTCATTCACTCACTCACTCACTCACTCACTCACTCACTGACTCATCACTAATTCTCCAACTTCCCGTGTAGGTAGAAGGCTGAAATTTGGCAGGCTTATTCCTTACAGCTCACTTACAAAAGTTAAGCGGGTTTCATTTCGAAATTCTACACGTAACGGTCATAACGGTCGACAACGTCCGCCATGTTAAACTTTCTTATTTATGGCCCCATCTTCATGAAATTTGGTAGGCGGCTTCCCTGCACTAACCGAAACCGATGTACGTACTTATTTCGGTGGTATGACGCCACTATCAGCCACCATATTGAACTTTCCAACATCACTAATTCTCCAACTTCCCGTGTAGGTGGAAGGCTGACCCTATCTTCATGAAATTTGGTAGGCGGCTTCCCTGCACTTATCGAAACCGATGTACGTACTTATTTCATTGGTATGACGCCACTGTCGGCCGCCATATTGAACTTTCCAACGTCACTAATTCTCCAACTTCCCGTGTAGGTAGAAGGCTGAAATTTGGCAAGCTCATTTCTTACAGCTTACTTATAAAAGTTAAGCAGGTTTCATTTCGAAATTGTACGGGTAACGTTCATAACGGCCGACAACGTCTGCCATGTTGAACTTTCTTATTTATGGCTCCATTTTCACAAAATTTGGTAGGCGGCTTCCCTGAGCTAACCGAAACCAATGTACATACTTATTTCGGTGATATGACGCCACTGTCGGCCGCTATATTGAACTTTCCAACGGTCTTTGTTACTTATGGGCCCATCTTCAAGAAATTTGGTACGCGAGTTCCCAACGCTAACTGAATCCTACTTATGTACATATATACGTCCATAGCCTGCAGCTCGGTCACCGTGTGAGGCGACGTTGGGTCCCCCATCCCAACGCCTCCCACGTTGTTGGCTGCCTGGCTATATAAGGCTATCCGTTGAAATGGCCAAATATTTTACACCTTTGGACAACCGCCAATGCCTCTTAAACATCTTAGATTCACAGGTGACGATTTGTGTAGTGGACTCTTTGATGTTTATGAATGTTTAAACTCTCAAAAGCTGGATATGAAGTTATCAATGAAACCGGTTGTGTGCTTACAACGCTTGACAGATGCCGAATGTCACTTCAACACAAGTCTTGCGAATACTGTCGTAATTGAAACAAACCATGAAACTCAAATTGATTATGACAGTAGCAATCCAAGCTGTGAGATTTGAGACAAGATTACTTTTCACATGGCCAACTGTACATTGCATGATCAAGTGTAAGCTCAGTGCACAGCTTGGTCATGTTACAACCGGAGGGCCGAACTGACAATGTGGTATACAAAGAGATCCTTAACAAATAATTATTGGTATATTTTCCCTCAGTTTAAAAAGGTTTAATTTTCTTCTTAATAAAAATTTTAAGGCAGTACTTTGCCGCTGCGAAGCACGGGTAATTTGCTAGTATATATATTTTTTTAACATGGACAGCTTGTGGTATTGTTGACTGGTGCATCTTAACCCAGTCTCAGCCACCAAACTCAGTGGCATCTATGAAGTGCTCAACAGACTCTGTTTCATGTACAAGGTTTCCCCTTTATTGCACAGATATAATTGAATCAATGGTTTTCAGAGATGTCCTGAATAATGACCCTCTATCTATGAAAATTTTATGCAGTAAATGTAGTGGTTATATAAATGATTCAGAGGTTTAAGCCAACTGTAATTGGGTCCTCATCATGCAGTTATTTTTCACAAGTGTAAACTACAGTTTGCTGCCCTACAGTGACTGAACACTTATGCAAACTGCATGTTTCTTTTTTTAAGTTTGTTTTATGAGACTTTCAATATTTGGAAATATCACAGATATGAAAATTTCAGTATAAATTAGATTTCAAGAAAATTAGAATTAGAGTTATACAATTGGGTCTAAATAACAAATTAATTTTTTTTTATTACCGGTAAATGAAATGATTTGACCATGTTGAATTTAATTAGAAAGCTTAATAATGAGACCAGATATTCCATGCTGGGATATGTCAGTGGGATACAGTATGCCAGAAATGTAGAATACTGTAAGTGTTAAAGGGGCCAAATTAGCTGGTTAAGCGTTGATCCTCTTTTTAGCTGCATCTCTATGTTAATTGGTGAGTGGTTATAGACTAATTAAAAATTGGTACAACTGTTTAAGAGTTAAAAAATGAACAATTGACTGATATAAAAAAATGTTCCATTAGCAGCAATAAGAAAGAATCAGACTGATAACCTGCATTATAGGTTAAGTTACTAGAAGGAACTGTGCACACTAGACAGGGAGCAATTAAATGTCAGGGTATACTTTACATGTACACAGAGCTAATTTAGAGTTGCAGATTAAGTTAACACATACATCTTTGAATTTGTGAAAACTCCCTAGATAACAGGCTCAACATGGGGCTTTCAAACAGATCTACAACTGTGATGTAGTACTACTAGCCATTGTGTCCCTCTTTTACTATCCTGGTAGCCTCTTAAAGAAGACATAAACCAACCCAGGACTAGGTGCTAGTACATTATGGAATCTGCACTTCTGTTAAGTGGATAATGCAATTTATATCTCTCTATTATAAAAAAAAAAACCTTGGTGGAAGGGATACCAGGGAGACAAGATGTGATCTTCTCGGAAGACACTTAAAAGACCCGCGAGATGAAAGAGTTTGGCCACGGAGCATCTCGCAGGGACCTTAAACATGAGACTTGGTGCCAAGAGATTGCAATTTGACGTCCCGTGAGAGACACTTTAACGTCACGCGAGACAAGGCAGTGAGACAACATGTAAAACAAGTTCACGGACATCTAACCAAGCAGTTGTTGGAATGCTTTTAGCAGACAGACATCATGTGCTCCCAGCGCTTAAAACAACGACAAGCGACAAGCAGAACACGCAGCTTGCCAGCAGCAGCAGCAGGAAACCAGCAGATGATCTGAGCACTTTTCCTTAGCGTGCGTTCAGGCTCCCCCTCCAATCACAATGCGAGCGGCAGTGACGCAAAGTGGCAAAAGGACAGCTGCTGTACAGGCTTTGAAATGATCGACACAAAGCACGACAAGTGGAAAACGCAGCTCACCAGTAGATGATCCGAATGCAACTCCTTAGCGTGCATTCAGCCCCCCCTTCACAATGCGAGCAGCGTTATACGTCCTGCGAGAAAGAGATTTAACCATGCCCAAGGCCAGAAATAAAGGACTAGTATTGTTTTTACAAAAGTTTTAAGTAAAAGTGAAAACAATGCATATGTAACAATTCCTATGAAAATAACAATCTCTTTAAATTGTATATCCAGTAAACCAAACCCAGGGGTGTGCCAGCAAAGTGAGCAGGGGGCAGAACCCCCTAGTAATTTAAAATAAGAACAGTATATAACAGTCCATGTTTACAGAAATTACCTCATAATGAATACTATAAATGTGAAGGAGAGAAATAATCCAAAAGCATATTGAAATTCTTAATATTAATAGCTGTCATGCAGTTCTCCTGTTTGTAATAAAACATTAAGCATCACATAAAATAGGTTCATGTTTATTATAAATCCAGTAATTCTTAACAGAAAAGAAAAGTTATGATTACAAGACAAATATTTTTTATTGGAGGAAATATTTCCCTTAGTTCATTAAAATTCATTAAAAAAATAACACAATAACAAAAAGAAAGATTATGGTGCTTAATGAAGATATCTTTTTAAACCAGCTGGTCTGATGGTCAAATTAAAACAATATTTTAGGCATGTTTTTTTTTAAGATAGTGAGTGCATTTTACATATCCTGTTTCAAATAGATTACATAAATTTAATTAATCACAAGGGAAAATTAAGATGCTTTCCCCAACTTTTACAGGACAACACAGTTGACTCTGAAAAGGCCACCGACTATCAGGTTAAGAACCATAGAGGCCACAACATCCCAGTCCTGCTTATGACAGGACTTTCAATCTTATAACATTTCCTGCAAACTGACAGTCTACCCAATACAAGTTTAGAAACATACAATTTGACATTTTAACAAGCCAAAGGAATGAGATGCTGGGACTGGGATTTTTAATTCACAAAGATGTTTATGTAATCAAGAGTCAGCTACTCTAAATCAATGAGCTGGGGTAAAGTTTCTTTTTTTGTTTGTTATGTAGGATGACAAGCATATGCGTAAAATCAGAAAAGAGTTTTTCTTATTGTTTGTTGCTCTTTTTACCTTCCATGCATCCAAATCTCATGTAATCATTTGCTGTCATGTATATTCTTCAAAAGCTGCTATGGTTTTCCAATTAGTTTTTGTCCCAGTTGTGGCTGCTTAAAAAGGAATCACTGTTAGTGTTATACAAACAAAAATGTCAGATGGTCATTTCTTATTCCTGACTTTGTATCACTGTAAAGTTAATTACATTTGCTGCAAATCCACCAGAGTCACTTGTGGCCATTCATTCTTGAATGGAGACATTTTAGATGATTCAGTACATTTCTAAGTAAATTCTCTCCAGGTACAGTATTCTCATCTCTGTTGCATTTCTTATATTTTAAATGTTTTGGATTTTGTGTGTGGACCTCCATTTTTACCTTGCCATTTCTCACTGTTTTTCCTGTATTTTACATTTCAATGCTCAACTTCATGTGTATATGTTTGTCCAAGCTATTAACCTTTGTCTTAATAATGTTTCTGCATTTTCTAGATGTCTGTCGTACATACAGTGGAATCAGAACGTACCCAGATCCCTTCACTTTCTGCACACTTTGCTGTGTTGTAGGTTTAAATTTAACATTTTGGCCATTTAGTCTTCCCTTAGTAACCCATAATGATAACATTAACACATATTTTCAGAAAGTTTTGCTGATTTATTAAAAATCCAAAACTGAAATCTCTTATTTATTTTAGTATTCTGACCCCTTACTGTAACACTCCAAAACTATGGTAAAGTGCATCCTGTTTGCTTTAACTATCCTTGAGATGGGCCTAGAACATGATTGGAGCCCACCAGCAAATTGATTTTACATCATTTAATAAGGCATAACCGGTGTGTACAAAGTCCCACAATTCAAACTGCATTGCAGGACAAAAACAAGCCATAAAATCCAAGGAACTTGCTGTAGATCTCTGCAATTAAAATGTAATGAGGCATAGATCAGGGCAAGGATAGAAAAGCATTTCAAAAGCTTTGAGTGTTCCCAGGAGCACAGTTGCCTCAATAATTGTGAAAAAGAAGAAGTTTGGAAATATAGGACTCTGCCAAGAGTTGGCCATCCAGGAAAACTAAGTAGCTGTGCAAAGAGGGGCCTTGGTCAGGGAGGTGACGAAGAACCCAATGGTCAATCTAATAGAGCTTCAGAAAGACTCAGCAACCATGTTCTCAGCAACCATCTCAGCTTCATTCAGGTGTTTATGCCAGAGTGACTACAGCCTGTTTCACGTTTGCCAAATGGCATTTAAAGGACACTGGGAGCAAGATGAAAAAAAGGTTCTTTGGTCTGATGAGACAAAAATTGAACTCTATGGACACTGCGTCATGTTATTGGGTTGCTTTTCAGCACCAGGGACAGGAAGACTGAGGGAAGAATACCAAGAATACACTGCCATGAATTTAGCACAAGTTTCTAACTACCATCGAGTGGCCCAACCAAAGGCCAGGCGCAAACCCTATACAACATCTGTGAAGAGACCTATTGATGGCAGTTTACAGACACTTTCCAACCAGTTTGATGGAGCTTGAGAGGATCTGCCAGGAAGAAGAAGACAAACAAAGTGATAAATGGCTTCTGCAAAGTACTGAATTTAGGATCTCAATACTTATATAATTGTGAGTTTTCACTTTGTCATTATGGGTTGTTAAGTGTGGAATGATGGTCAAAATGGCAAAATTATCAATATAAAATTATATTTACAACACAATAAAATGTGTAGATAGTGAAGGGCTCTGAATACTTTCTGAATCCACTGTATTTGCATTGTCATTTCAACAGTAACGTATACGTCTTTCCGTAATGGCCAGCTGAATCCTGCTAATATACAACCTACATGATATCAGTAGGAGAAGCTCATTTGATTGGTAAGATGACAAGTTACTTCTGAAAATGTATTTATTAGATCCTGTCTTGTCCACTTGTTTAATGTTTCTGATCTTTCAATGCTGCATTGGCATACTTTGACATTGTTTGAAAGAAAGTATTAAAGCATAGCTTTTTATGGTATCTTTAACACCTTCACCACCATCATCTCCAGCAAAATGTGCAGTTTTTTCCAAAAATATTAGTAATTTTTATCTCTGCATTGCTGTTTGATTCACAAATGGGTGCATGGATTGATATTTAGCTTCTTAAATTATCAGTTAATAATCTGTCCTTCATACCACCCATTTATCTATTTGCTGAATCCATTCACTCATGTCAGTGCTGTGGTGAATCAGAGTCCTACAGCACAGACACAAGGCTTTGACGGTCATCTAGTAAAGGTATAATGTATATTCCTGTGTTATTATAATGGACATAGTGAAAGATTTTTCTAATAGCTAGAATAAATTAAATGTTTAATTTGAATGGAGACACAAATAATACTGTTTCAGTCCAATCCACTCATTCATATAAGCTAAAATCCAATTCTCTTCTAATAAGTATCTCTTTATATTCTCACTGAACTTTGTGTATACACCCGACTGAATAAAGCAGTGTACTTGTGTAAAAGCAAAAGCTGTCCAGCAATCACATGTAAAGATTAACAGATGTCGAAGCAGCTGGGGATTATTCAGCACACACACACACACACACACACACACACACACAAAATATTTCTGAAGATAAAATGCTCCCATGCGGGGCTGTCAGTTTAAGAAGAAAGCAGATACTGTTACATTCCTGGTATGTCAGAACCAAAGAGGACGAGTTACTTTTAAAATGACATATAATTCTTCCAAAATGTAGTTTTAACACTGTCTCATTATAAATGAACATTTGTACATGCTCCTTTTACATCATAATATCCAAACTTCAAAACAAAACATGTATTATTATAATCAGTTCACATTGCATCATTTAAAAGGTTGATACAGGAGAATGAAATCAATTTTTATGTGAATTCATTCATTTGCAGTTGTTTAATGGTATGAAAAAATGTCAATGTTAAAGCCAGTAATGCCAGTACCATTTTGTGGACATGTTTCTTGCACTTGTGAGTTGTAGAGAGCCAGCATTAATATTAGCCGCAGAAGACAAAAGGTGACAAACCAAGCAAGGATTGGTTATCCAAGCACACACCTGCATTCACTTACTCAAATGTGACAAGTTCGCCAATTAATGTAAGGGGATATGACCGAAGCATTCACAAAAGGAGATGGAGAGGATGTTCAACTCCCACATAGGCAGTGACTGATTTAGAACGTGGCTCATTCAATCTTTAAGACTCAGATACCAGCCACTGTGCCACCCCACTAATAAAAGTTATTTGTGGTAAAACTGCAGTCTCCATACAGACAGAAACCAACCTCGAATTTGAACTCCCTCCCATGGAGCTGTGAGGCAGAAACACTAAAGTCTGTGCTGGCAAAAATAAAGTCCATCAAAACAAGAAAGAAACTTCAAGCATTTGCACTGTACTGTCTTGCGTTAAGGAGCAGGGTTTTTCAGATTACCTCCTTAAATTTTCATTACCAATCACATGATGTACCTGCCATATGATTTTAATGCAAAAGTCTGCCAGATACTTATGGCTTTATTGTACAGCTTAAACAGGCAGCATTAAGAAATCTGACATACAGCATGTGTATTGCATCCAGCTCTAGAAGAAATTCCAGGTCCTTGAGGGGGCACAATACAACACTCAGGGGCTACGCTGTAACAATCTATCGCTGAGATGGATGAAGTTATGCACAATATATGTGGTGTGCTACAGTTCTAGCCCATAGATTAATTCATAACATAGAAAAGGCAACATTAATTGATAAAGACAAAGAATACACAGACACTGGCATATTGTCATTAGGTTTTTGAGGGTTTGTCCTCTAGGATCCTGGCTTTAATCTTAATGATGTGGAAGTTTTGTTGTTCGGCCTAGTATAAACAAATATTACCCGCCAGTGGACTGGAATCTCATCCAAGCTTGGTTCATGCCTTGGAAAAGAAGGGCAGAACGATGGGCGTGTGAGTCAAAAAATAAGGTTGTACAAAGAAAAGAAATGCATAACAAAGCCAGACATCTTATTACAGAAGGAGATCCACAGCAATATAAGATGCACATTTCAAACTGTTAACCATTACAGTATATATTATAAAAAAAGAAGCTTGAGCAAGCACAGCTTTATTGATGTATCAAATATTTTTATCACAAGCAGAGAAAGGAGTAGAAGTCTCAAAAGTGAACAGCTCCTTCCTTAAATTGTATGAAATGGCATCAAACGCTTTATGAATAGGGAGCATAATCTTAGAATCTGGGGGTTTGGGGACCAGATTTTGGACTAATATAAAATCAGTCTGATCCGGGCACAATTGCCAATGGTATATTAAAAGAAAAAAGAATAAAGAGAACAAATCATTTCAGTACAGATAAAAGGTTGCATTCCAGCTTTGTAGCCCTGAAAACAGCCACTTATGTGCTCCACTTGCAATGCCAATTTGGCGAGGCCACAAAGCATTTCCGCAGCGGGCTACATCAGGCACAGATGGTAAGTCGGGGAAATTTGACTTTTTTCCTTCAAACTCAGCTTTTTCCACAGTTAAATTTGGCCAAGTTGTCACAGGAAGTAGCCACAATACAGGAAACACGTCTCAAGTAATTGGAGCTCCCAGTAATTCATGTCTTATCCACTCCTTAGAACTGATATACATACCATTTAGAAAAGAACACAATTAGCCAAAACAGCACTAGAAATAATTTTAAAAAAAGGCCGAGTTCCAGAAATACAAAAAGAAGTACTTTTGGCTATTTTTTGCTTTGTTGTAGTCATCTGGGGCCAGGATGGAATGTCACCACAAATCGGGCAAGCATGTATGAGACCCAAGTCTAACAAGACAGGAAAAACCTTCTTAACCACGTCACACTTTCTAAACTGTAGGCAGCTATTCCATATAGTACAGACAAACTGACTCACTTCAGTGCTTGGTTTCTGAAAGCAGAACTTCATCCGTCAGTGATTTGCATTTGTAAATATTAAACAGAGACACGCCTGTTTTTGTGATGCAACACACAATGTTTACACTACATATATTTTTATTCTTTCATAAAACATAGGATTTTTAAAAATAAACGAGATAACTTAATCCTGCAACGATATTGAGTATAAGGGAAGGAGTTGGATGCTGTTTCCGTGGCTCAATGGCACTGGACACTGTGCCACTCTTATGCCACCCCACTAGTAATATAAAAAAAAGACACAAATTATAATTCACTGACATAGCTAAATGTGAAATGTCAGTATTTTGCATCACATGGTGATATCTCAGTTTGTTTTTTTTTAACCATGGTAGGAATTGTGGCACAGTGGTTTGCATTGCTGCCTCACAGCTCTGTGCATGTGGGTTCAGTTCTCTGCTCAATCTCTGTCATTTGCTACAGTTGCACAAAACTGCAGTGAACTCCTTGGGCACCTTATCTATTTATGTGTCATGGCACAATGGGCAGCATGCAACTGAGGAAGCACAATTGTTCTTCCCCATCCCTAAAATGGTCTCTTTTTTTGGTAAATGTACAAAAGTGTGTGAGTGTGCTCTGCACTACCCAAGTTACAGTATGCTCTATTCTCCTAAGATTGTCCTCAGAAAAAGTGGGTGTGAAGAACTAATTAATGAAGGGATACTTTCAGTGATCCTCTTTATTACAAGAAAATACCTGGTATTGCATAGCCTACATTAGTGCTTCTCAAGTTCAGTCCTGGGGACAGGACCATCTTAACAGCAATATAGACCCCCTGGGCAAGGCAGTGCATGGGGCCCCTAACTACACAACCACCCAGCAAGTCACAATGTTCATAGATTAGCATGGGGCCCCTGGGCAACTGCCCAGTGTGCCCATGTGTTAAGATGGCCCTACCTGGGGACCACCTGTGTCTGCACGTTTTTGTCCCAACCAGTTTCACAATGAGTGGCTTATTTTACCTCTAATTGCTCTCATTGTTTAATTAGCTGATCTTTTTGACTTCTTCTCTTATTCTACATTCAGAAAAGTGCAGTAGTTTCAAACTGAGAAGAAATGCTCCTATTTTTGCAATTGCCATACATCACAAGTGTTTTGTCATTTTCCTATGGATACACCTTTTTCCATGGAGTTTTGGCCTATAATTATATCCTAATAATACGGTACAAGCGGACTAGGCCAAAAATGATGAAAACTTACAGCTACTTCAGTGCCAGACTGACCTGCAGACTTACTAGTAAAAAAAAACAGTTTAAATACGTAGAGAAAAAGCAGAATGAATATCATAAGAAACATCTAAAAACCCATGATACAAAACACACAATTGTCTGCATGTAGCATGCATTACCTTCCCTAAATTCCATTATAAATGTGTCAAGCCCAGTTTTCATTGACAATAAAACATTAGAATCGGATAATAGCAGCTTGATGAATTAAGGTATTAAGTCCAATTAAAAGCAGATGTTGAGACAAACTGCTGCAGCCGCTAGCGCCTCTGCAACTAAACATCAAAACCACTATAATCAATGAGATAAAAAGCAAGCTAAGAGATGACCACCTAACTTGATCCAGTTTGCATCTCTGTGTCCATCCTAGAGTGTCTGTTTCAACTAAATACGTACAAAGAAATAATGTGAGGCCAGAGAAATATGCATTTGTTCTGGGCCATAAAACAGTTTTGGGAATACTGAATACTGGTCTAGCAGAACGAGAGCACTACGAGATCAAATTAAATCCACTGTAATTCAGTGTTGTATTAGAATAAAATGTGCAAACATCCAAGAAAGGTGAATACTTTGTATAGGCATTGTACAGGGTGACCCACAAAAAAGTGGCCCACCTCCAATAGATCCCATGATGTTGCAAAGAGTGTACATGAACCTGCTGAAATGGGCACAGAAATGTATCGACGGACAAGGAGATCACTTTCAGCCTCTTCTGTAAATGTGAGTACCAAATCTGATCATTTTTCTCTGCATTCATCTCAGTGGAGGTGGGCCACCCTGTATATAAATTACATTTAGATGACTGACTGTTGGGTGTCAAGGTATCATATACAGTACATTGCTATTGCACATCGCACATTGAAGCATAGTGGTGGCAGCATTATGCTATGTAGATGCTTCTGTGAAGCAGACCCTGAAAGGCATGTGAGGGTAGAGGGTAACATAAATGCAGCAAAATATAAGGAAAACCTGGTACAGCCTGCATAAAACTTCAACTTTGGGGAAGATTTGGGGAAGAATGGCTTAAAAACAACAATGCTAATGTCTTGGAGTGGACAAGCCAGAGTCCAGATCTCATTCCAGTTGAGAATTTGTGGCTGAACTTGAAAAAGGCTGTACGCATATGATCCCAATGCAGCCAGGCAGAGCACAAGCAGTTTTGTGAAAAGAACAGGGAAAAATGAAAATGTCTAGATGTGCAAAGCTTGTAGAGACAGACTCAAGGCTGTAAAGACTAGCAAAGATGTATCCACTAAATTCTGACTTAATGGGAGTAAATACTTATGTGATCAATTATTTTGTGTTTTCTATTTGTAATTCATTTAGAATACTGTGCAGAAATCTGTTGCACTTTGACATTTAAAGAGACTACCTGTTGATCAATGTCAAAAAAGCCAAATTAAATCTACTGTGATCCAAAGTTGTATAAGAATAAATTGTAAAAATTTCCAAGGAAGAGAAATACTTCTTGTAGACAATGTATATCAATAAAATTCAGAGGACTGACTGTTGGCTGTCACGGTGTCACACATCTCCAAAGTGCCCACATGGGTTATATCTGCTACTCTAGCGTCCTGAAATATCCGAAATCTGTGCATTATGTTAGTTGGGCACTCGACACTAGAATGGCAGGAGTTCAGTGGGTATCAATGTGTCCTGTGATGGCCTGCCCAGGACTGGCCCTTGATGTTGTGGCCCTCCCGAGACGCAGTCTTTGAAGTTCAAGTGATGAACGAACGAATCGGTGGAGTGCTTCACCTATCTAGAAAAGGCCCGATTTACAATCACCTGCCATTTCTTTCGCTGTATATTCCTGCCGTCTTGAAAGACTTTTTTGATGACAAAGGACGCCCTTTTGTGAGTATTACTGCTTTCTGTAATATTATAATCAGCAATTATGGCTTCTTTCGCACGTAGGAAGCGCCGGTGTGTTGCTGTACAGAAGACACCTGCAGAGTAACTCACAACACTGTCAGATGAACGTGTCAAGTCTCACACGTTCGGCGTGACATTAACGAATGTGCTTCCCGTCTCGCAGATTTCAGTGTTGATCACACTCATTCTGTGGAAACTGGCGCTAACGTGTTTTACTTAAAATTCCAAAGGGTTCACGGCAGAAACATGATAACTTAACCATGTTGTCTTTTATTGTATTAAACCGATAGTCTGCATCCATATTTGAACTAGCTGTTAAAACTAACATTCTAATGAAGGCTGACTAATTAAAGCTTGCACTTGCTTATACATGCATGCAGTATAGTTCAACATTTCCGACACGGTGTCACTGTATTGCCAAAATGCCCAATAAAGCACGGTTACAGACTATACAGAATTTGCGCGTTTAATCGATTGTCTTCATGCGTATATGTGCTTGCCAAACGTTTACAGGATTGGGGTGCTGTTAGGAGTATATTGTCAGGGTTTGTTCCGTCGTTTATCCTCCATTCTTCTTGGATGCATTCCGGCAGCCCTAACATTAGATTAAGATGGATTGAAATCGGATTTGTTCACAGAATGAACAGAAAACGAATGAATTCATTCGTTCCATTCATTTTCCACACCCGATTATCCAAAGCAGGGTCGCACAGAAACTGAAGCCAACATCCGCGCAAAGCAGGAAAATTGATAATAAGTTGTACTTTTTTAAATTTAATAATGAACAATGAATTGACATATTCGTTTTAAAGGCAAACAATTAAATACTTAAAGTGCGGTTGGGTGGCGTAGTGGTTAGCATTGTCGCCTCGGATCTTCTGGGTTCGGAGCCACTAACTCTGAATTTTTTGGGGAACATCTTTTTTTCCCACCTCTAAAAATGTGCCGGTTGAGTTAACAGGCCGCTCTATGGAGTGTTTGCGTGCTGTGGGACGTACTACTGCCGAGAGAGCCACCAAATGCCTGTAATCTTGAAATGGTTTAGATGGCTAGAAAGCAAATGGATACAATAAGTGCACCATTAATGATTTAATTTAGTATGGTTAATAACAGAGTTTGCTTAATCGGCAACGCAGTTTATAAACACGAAATAAAAAAATATTAGCGCCCGTATTACAGACATAAAAATGAATGATATTGTTATTTCTTGTCAATCCTGCAAACGGCCTGAATCTATAGTGTTTTTTATAATTTTGCTAAATTATAAGAATATTATGAAATATAATTTTAAGACATTAGAAGAGGAGACGGGAAGAATAAGAATAAGAAACAAGGAACCGCTGTTATTTTAGTCGCGTTTTTTGGGCTTATAGCACCATCTAATGGCCAGATGGTCGAAGGACAAGGCTAAACTTCAACTCTCTCAGTTGCCGACTTTTGAGATTAAAAGAGCACGTTGAACAGAATTACAACGCAATTTTATAGACATTACAAGAGGAAATGTAATTAAAGAGCCAGTGTTTGATAAGGTAGCTTATGCCATGCTCTCCTGAAATAGAGTTTTTTAAAGGATTTTAACCGCTTTGATATACATTTGGTTTTGAATGCTTATAAATGACTGTTGTGCGCAACTTGCAAAATCTTTTGCCTAAATGTTATAAAATGTAATGATGTAACCATCAATCCATCCATCCATTATCCAATCCACTATGGAACCATTAGGTAAAACTTAAAAGGTTAAGGACATACAATTTTTTTTAAATACTTAAACAGTAAAGATGCTGTTATCAAAATATACATTTCAAACTGAATATTATTTTTTCCCTGATACATTTAACTTATCATCTCTCCTGATGAGGGTCATAAAGAGCCTCACTGATATAGGAGTTAAACTTGAAATAAAATTGTAATACTGTATTTTACAATTTGGATTTTGTAATTTAATAAAGTGCATAATGTACAGTATATCTATTACACGTATATCAAAAAATCTTGGGACAAGACTTTCTCAGAGAGACACTTTCACATACTGTGAGACAAAGAGTAGATGACAAAGTAGAACGTTGTAAAGAATTCCAAAACATTGGCGTGATACACATGCAGAGCAGGTCAGATATAATGGAAGAACGAAAATTCAAAAGTCTCAAAAAAATGATAGTAAATATTGCATTAGGGCAAACAAATGAAGATTATTACTCTGCAAAATAACAGAACAGCAAAAAGAGATCAAATATATTTTTCGGATTTAAACTTTACGTCGGAGACTTGCAGATCGTCTAATTCATGTTGCCATTAGGGAAAAGTAGTGTTTCTTCCCAATGAAGAGGCATATCCGTGAGAATTAAAAGATTTGTTGTTTGGTGAAAGTGAAATCCACATACTCTGTCACGCTTGGGTCACAGAGTTGCACAGATACACAGGAGGTTTTACAGACAGAAACGTTATTCAGACACTTCAAACAAACATGAGTCTCTTTCAGGAGTGAATCGAGCTCCATGTGTACAGGGGACAGTTCCGCCTCTCAATTAAAGGAATAGAAAATCTTCCTCTTCATAGGGGCATGCCTTGGGAGTGGGACCCCCAACAGGGGCAGAGGATGTCTGGGAGAGAAGAGAGCCAAGGCAGTGAGACAAAAGGACAGCTGCTGTACAGGCTTTTAAATGTTCGAAGCGCCGCACAAGGCACAGATCATGCAGCAAGCCAGCAGCTGATCAACCAAATAGGAGGTAAAAAAAATTTGTTTCCCATTGTATCACCATTTAAGAGGGGGTTTCGGAGGAGCAACCGCATCTCCTTGGGGTGCGTTCAGCCCCCCTCTTCACAACGCGAGCGGCAGAGATGTGAAGTAGCTGGCACATAGCGCAGGCCTTGGGTTGGTGATTGTACTTTAATTCCAAAATTTCTTTAAGCTTATTTAATGTTAATTGTTGTTTTCCACATTCCAGAAATTGCATGTGAAGTTAATTGACTCTAAATACTTAGTCACCTATAATCTGAGTAGTATTGTGGTACAGTACAGCAATTACTGCTTTTCACATCTACAGAGGCTTGGATTGTACTAGCCCAATCACTGTCTATGTGCAGTGTGCATGCTTTCTTTATGTCTAAATGGGCTTTTCTCTGACTACTCTGGTTTTCTGACCACACTGCAAAGATATGTTATTATAAGCCAGGCCACAAACTGACATAGTGGTCACTGCCACTATCTCAATTACTTGGTTTGTACACTTTGAACCTTCTCCCTGTGACTAAGTTGATTTCTTTGCCTTGGTAGTCTATTTTTTCCACTTACAAAGCAAAGACTCATCAATTAGTCTATTTTCTATCACTTATCTGGTCTGGGTGTCAGGTGTAGCAGTCTAAGCAAAGATACTTAGGTGTCTCTCATCTCTCCAGCATATCCAACTGTAGGTCTGCCTCAAAGTCTCCTGACAGTTGCACATGCCCGAAACACCTCTGCAGGGATGCATCCTAATCAAATGTCCAAACCCCCTCAAATGCCTCCTTTTGATGGAGAAGAGTGACAGTTCTACAGTTCCTGAATGTCTAGATTCCTTACCATATCTTCACAGCTGTACCCAGACACCAAGTGAAGGAAGCTCATTTACACCTCTTGTATCAGTGATGTAGTTCTTCCAGCAGCTACCCAAAGTTTATGGCCGTAGCTGAGGGTAGGAATGTACACTGATTAGTAAATCAAGAGTTTTGCCTTTTGGCTTGGCTCTAATTTCACCACAACTGAGCAGTACAACATCTAAATAATTGGTGATGGTACTTGTCATTTTCTCACTCCCTTCTTCCTTGGCTGGATTATAAGACAACAAGATACTTAAACTCTTCTTCTTGAGGTCAGACCTGTTCCCCAAAGAGAGAGGGCACTTCACACTTTTCTGGCTGAGAACTATGAGATCAGACTTGAAAGCTCTAATCTTCACCCTGGCTGCCCCAGTGAATGCTTGAGTTCACAACCCGATGAAGCAAAAAGCAGAGATGTGATCCTGAGGTCATCAAACTGGATTCCTCTCCACTCATTGGCAGCGCCCAGAAATTCTGCTCATTAAAATTATAAACAGAATCACTGAGAAAAGGCAGATATGGTGCAGTGCCACACCTACCTGGAACAAGTCTGACCTACAGCCGGCCATGTGAATCAAGCTCTTACTCTGGTTGTGATTGAATAGCCTTTAACAGGAGGCCCCGTGCCCCATATTCCTGAAGTACCTCCAGCTCAAAGAGCACCTTGATGGACATGGTTGTATGCCTTATCCAAGTCCATAATACACATGTAGACTGTTTTGGCATATTCCCCATGAACCATCAAGAATTTTCATGAGGGTAAAGAGCTAGCACAGTGTCCCACGACCGGCATGAAATCTGCATTGTTCCTCCTTAATTCGAGGTTTAACCAATAGATGTCTTCAAGGGGGAGGGGTTGAGTAGTGTCAGTGGAGCACACCTTCTAGTCCCCCTTCTTAAAAATTTGGACCACCACCACAGTTTGCTAATCCCTAGGCCAGGGGTGCCCAGGTAGATCGCGTTGCATTCAAAAAAAATTTTTTTTGGAATATATTCTTCCTATGGCATTTGCCACTTAATTGACATACTGTACAGGGCAGCCAGTCTGAGATCTATTTTATTCTAACACACTGGTCATCTCGCACGCACGATTAAACACGCGAGCTACTGCAAAACTCTGGCTGTGATCTAGTTAGCCTTCTGATTTATATAGACTAAAGAAGGGATTTAAAAAAATTGCTTTGGGAGGGTATGGGCTGGATGTGGAATTAGAAGAGGATTTTTTTTCTCACAATGTCACAATCGAAGTGGGTTTGTCTGGTCTGTCAATCTATCATTGCTATTCCAAAGAAGGAAAATCTGGAAAGGCACTTTCGAACTGTTCATAAAAACTACGAAACTGACTTCCTTCCGAAAAGCGATCTGAGAAAGAGAAAGGAGAGGGAACTAAAATTGCAGTTAATCGGACAGCCGTCATTTTTCACTTGGCTGAATTCAAAAGCTCCTTGACTGCATTATTTGGTTCTACTTATTTATGCGAGTCAGCCTTTTCCCACATGAAGATTATTAAATCCAAATACTGTAATGACCATAATTTTATTGAATTGTTATTGTGCCATAAAGGTTATTCAGTTATGCAAGGTATGACAACATATATTTCATGTATAAGTATACTCAGTGTATATATATATATATATATATATATATATATAGCATTTTTAATGTCTGCGGTCGGCTGGCGTCCTGCCCGGGATTTGTTTCCTGCCTTGCGCCCTGTGTTGGCTGGGATTGGTTCCAGCAGACCCTTGTGACTCTGTAGTTAGGATATAAAGGGTTGGATAATGGATGGATGGATTTTTAATGTAGGTAGATCATTTCGACCTGGTCATTTTAAAAGTAGCTTGCAAACCGAAAAAGCGTGCACCCCTGCCCTAGGCACTGTGCCCAGCCTCCTCACACTGTTAAAGAGGCATGTCAGCCAAGTCAACCTAACAACATCCACCACCAGAGCCATGCCATCAACAATTATTAATTTTATGTACCTCATCTCCGGTGATGGGCGAGAGATTGTCCGAGTCCCCTGAATCTGTCTCTTCAGGTTAAATTAATAGTCCTTCTAAGAATGAAAAAATAGGTACACCAATCCAGCTAAATTCAAATATGATTAAGTAAATCAGGAAATGGATGAGCATATCTAAAAGATATATATGCAGCAGGTGATACTAATTTAACACAGTATGCCCTATGCCCTTGTGCCCTATGCCACCAGGCTATGCTCTGCATTCCTGTTGATACCAAAGAAAAAAATGGATGAGTGTTAATCTCTTTAAATTTGCAAGGCAATTATTTCTTTATTCATAGTAACTTTGAGGAAAATTACCTCATAAGTAAACTGTTTGAAAATGT
Source organism: Polypterus bichir lapradei (assembly GCA_026402145.1). Taxonomy (NCBI): domain Eukaryota; kingdom Metazoa; phylum Chordata; class Cladistia; order Polypteriformes; family Polypteridae; genus Polypterus; species Polypterus bichir. The sequence continues at coordinate 54,568,958 of JANRMT010062791.1, read as the reverse complement.
CTTCATGGTGTCACATTCTAATTGTATACGATGCTTGTTAATCCATTTCATTAATTAATTAATTAATTAATTAATGTCTTTGGCTTGCTTCTCTTAATTTTTGGTGTTTTTAGGCATCCAAGTGATGTTTCATTATACAATAATTTTAAAAGCGTATAAACATGTTAATATTTACTATACTGTCACATTTAATCAAAACTTGATTTGGTTTTGCCCATGAGTCATTTAGCTATCCATTTCCCTGAACCCACTTATTGAGCCTAAGGTCACAGTAACCTCAGCGGTACCTTCTTCAGTATTTTTTCTGTAATAAAAGCATCTCAACAACTCAACACAAAGTCGCCTTACATATAATAAAATGCTGCAATTTCATGGTTAAGCAGTAACTCAATTTATTCAAAATACTAAACACAGTATATAGCCATAACATCTATATTATTCAACAAATCAGGCAGAAAAATCTAAGCAACAATTATAAATGTACATTGGCATAATCAAAACTTATTCCCTGCCAGTAAATGACCAAAACAGGTCAATAATAAGTCACAAACAGTTTCTAAGGACACTGGTAAAACTCAAGGGAACATGCATTTTAGATGAACTCTCTTTATTATTTCTTGTTCAGCAATACCTGGGACTGGATTGCCAATACTGGTGCTCTGTGCAAGAGAGGACAGAGCTGACTATACTTCCTTAGAAGGCTGGCGTCCTTCAACATCTGCAATAAGATGCTGTAGATGTTCTATCAGACGGTTGTGGCGAGCTCCCTCTTCTACGCAGTGGTGTGCTGGGGAGGCAGCATAAAGAAGAGGGATGTCTCACGCCTGGACAAACTGGTGAGGAAGGCAGGCTCTATTATAGGCACGGAGCTGGACAGTTTGACATCTGTGGCAGAGCGATGGGCGCTGAGCCACAATAAAAATATATTGTTTTTTTATCAGTATGCTACTGCTGGAGTACGTAAATTTCCCTTTGGGATTATTAAAGTATCTATCTATCTATCTAATAGTGGTGAAAATGTGCTCTCAGGGAACACGGTCTTGTAGCAATATATACTATGGTTGTGGTCTCGCGGTTGTAATGTAATAATAGTTTTCTGCACACAGTCCTACCAAAATGTCCTCACTGTTAAGTTCAACAGGCAGCTTTTGAGGGATCTTTCTACTTCTGTGAATCTTGCCTAGGATATCTGCAGTTAAATCATTCATATTTGCCTATTTGTATATCCTTTATAATACATGAAGATGCTTCACATTCTTGCTGTTTGTGCTTTTAGCCTCAGTTGTCCAAGCTGTTAATGCCTGTCCTTTCAATGTCCATGCCAGCCTCACTGCAGAATGACTAGAGGAGAAGCTACAGAACATTCTACTTGCAAAAGGTTCATTTATGATAATACATCAGCAGCTGGCCAGTGCACATTTTCTATCAGTACATTTGTTTCTTCATTTTATGTTTTATAAACTGGAGGTGTATAATGCTGCTCTTGGGGACAACTTAGAAATATCTAACTAGTCCGGAGTATTGTCTAACTCTCTCATCCATAGTTTGGACAAAGAATAACAACAACCACACTTGCATATTTTGAAAGATGTTTTTTTAACTATTGTATGTTCAGTTTTACAAATGTTGTAAGCTGTTATGTACACAACCTAGAAAAAACAATGTGAATAAAGAAAATTAAATCATACAGATTATGAATGTGTCAGTTCTAGTCTATATCTAAGTACTGTGCTCAAAACTGAAAGTATTCAGGGTCAGACACAATAAGGAGACAGTTACTGTTGACTGTCCAGTGTTTGTTGCTGTCTTCTCTGTTATTCATTGACCCTTCTAATGAACTTTTCAGATGTGTAGACACAACTCTGTGTGTCTAAAAGGATAATGGGAGTCTGCCACATGGGCAGGATATGTCATCAGTTTCATTGATACTCCTCTCCTTCTCCCACACAGCACAACAGAGGGTATGAATTCATCACATTTAGTTTTGATGACTCCAGTTTCAAATTTTTTCTATCTGTATTCCATTGCCAGGAATATTGCTATACATTCAGTAGTCTGTTTGTTTGTTTATGATAGATCTTTAGCATTTTTATTTTTTGGAAAGCTGAGTTGTTACCAGTGTTGGGGTAATGCATTAAAAGTAACATAGGTTAAAGAGTTGGATAGTATTATTTTAGGTTAATGACATTCTACCTGTATTACTTAAAGAAAAATTCCGAAATAACCAAATAGTTTTGGTAGCACAGATATTGCGTGTATTTGCTGACATTGTGGAAATGTGTGCTCCAGCTGGCTGGTGACAGCTAGTGGGGTGGGGGTTAAGCACATGTGTAGTTTAACCTCTGAACAATAACTTAACAAAAGTAAATAAAATCAGACCAGTTTAAGTTCACAGGGAGCCCATGGTTATTGCAGCAGGACTGGGCCTAAGGAGAGATGCAAATGTGGTGGACATATCCCAGGCCTTTTTCAGGGCTCAATAGCACAGCCAATCCAAAAACAGAGTGTGCTGTGTGGAGTCCAGTAACGGAAACCTATAAATACAATGTCAGTTTAGTTCTAATTCAGTTACTTGCTATGGATATGTAGAAACAGTGGAATATGATGGTGCAGCTGCCCATGTTGATTCTACAAAGCTTTGGGGGTTTGCATTAGGGATAGAAAAAGGGATGGGTGTTATTTACTTCACAGCACACAAAGCAGTAAAGAAATTTGTAAAACACAATACTGAAATTTGACTGTGTTTCTAGTCAGTCTCATATGGTTCATATGGGCTTTAGCATTTAATAAGATTTGCTGGTGAGGGAAATGTGTAGTTTTTTATACAAAAGAGAATTGATTACATCTTGCCTGAAGAAGGGGCCTGAGTTGCCTCGAAAGCTTGCATATTGTAATCTTTTTAGTTAGCCAATAAAAGGTGTCATTTTGCTTGGCTCTTCTCTACATACAAAAGAGAAAAAAGAAACACATAAGGAATGAGCTGTTTGTAAAACATTTTATAATAAATAACTACTGCATATACCATTATTTTGCAAGTAATGAGTAATGTAATTAAGTAACTTTTAAATAGTGTTCTCCAACATTGTCTGTGACTGCCCTGTATTTTTCAATATTTGAATTAACTAGGGGGCATCGCTTGCCCACCCCCACCTGTGCTACGCACCAACCATTTCACGTCTCTGTCGCTTACGTTGTGAAGAGGGGGGCTGAACACACCCCATGGAGACGCGGTCACTCCTCCAACACCCCCTCTTAAACGGTGATACAATGGGAAACTTTTTTTTACCTCCGCTTTGCTCAATCAGCTGCTGGATCTGCGCGGCAAACTTTTGTCATATCACCTATGTCCTTATATTCAATCTCTTTTCACTTTTACCTTTTTATCAATATCGCATTGAATTTTGATTCTGTGTTTGGAATTACATTGTGACAACACAACATGTAACTGCCCGTGAGTGAATATCGTTACTTTCTCTCTACAAGAAATATGTCTGACATAACCACGCAGGACTTTTCTAAATCTCTTTGCATAAGCTCTTGTCTCGCATGGCTTCTGGCCCTGGGCGTGTTTACATTGCTTGGCATGAAGACTCGTCGCGCTGGACAAGAAAGTGTCTCTGAAACAATCACGTCTCGTCTCCTTCCAAGATTTTTTTTATTATAATAGAGAGACAAGGACTTACTTGGAGGTGCCATGTGTCATTCTTGAAGAAAACTACTAGGATCGAGACTTGGAATAAATTTTTAATGTATAGCAGGTTCAAGAACAGATCAGTATCATCATTTTTTTTTTTTTGCTGCTTCAAGCAGGTGTTTTGCACTATGAACTGCCCTTCCGTAAAGGGTTGTGAATTTTTATAAACTTAGGACTGATGGTAACAGATATTACCTTGTGAGATATTCCATACATGGACAATTGCAACTTCAGTTTATTGATTACAATTTGAGTGGAGGGGTTAAGAAAGGTTAGTGTGTTGATCAAGTTCAAATGATCCTGAACAGGAGACAACCAGCATCAAGTAATAATGGTTGTTTTATTCAAAATCATCTATGTTAACTTTAAATTATAGGAGTTCTGATTAAAACTGCAGTGTTTCTCACTGCTGGTGTGGTATCAGACGACTGCATTCTGTGCGAACACGCAGTATCAGGAATATTCAGTGTCAAGGAAACCCAGTAAACTAAAAGTACATTACTGTCACTTCAGCTCCATTATTTGTGTACAATGCCTAAGTGTTCAGCTTGTAGCAATGAGGAATTCTACTTTTTTGTGTGTTTTGCATTTCTTCTGGTGCTTATTAAAAAAACAGCATAAGCAACAGGGGATGTGTCTTTTTTTACATTTTTATAAATAATGCCTTATTAAGTACAAAAGGACAAGGAAATGTATCCTAAGTGCCTCTTTATCATAGTGCTGGATTGAGGATTGCCAAAGTCATCTGAATTTTCATTTTAGAGTGTTGGCATGATAAACTGCCATCACAATGTACAGGATTGAGTTCCCCTTTAATAGCCTCTGCTCCCCCCAGTTTAAAGAGACTGCAGGTTTTGGATTGTGTCGTCTTTTTGCTGTGTGTGGTGGTTATAAAAATTAGCTTCTCTGCCATTATAACAAGCTGAATTGTAATTAAACTGTAAAACACTGTAGCTTGAAGGTTGCGTGAAATATCAGAAGTAAACCACTCTGTACTGTAAACTGACACAATTGGAAGCCACATAATGTGCAACTTGCAGAGGGTTTATATATGAAACATATCAGAAACTAGAGTGTAAAGGGTGCACTGCCGTCCAGGGAGAACTACTAAACCCCAGGCCGCTGTACGATCAGAATACTGCTAGGGAAGAGTTTATTATCAAAATCTTACATATTAGGGTGTGAAATGTTCTCGCCTGATAACTCTGTTTCCCCAAATTGAATCACTGTCCTTACAGTTCATGAGCACAGTGAAATGCTGGAAGCCCCACATACCAATAACAAAAATGTTCAATCCTACCAGTCTCAAAAGTCGATCGCTCCCGTGAAACAAAAAAAAAGTTAGTTTTCAGAGACGCGTCTCCCTTGTATCCCAGAGTAAAATAAAAACCTTCTTCCAGCAGGTGGCACGCAAGTGGATTCTTGATGCTAACTCTCTGCTTCTCCTTGCTCCACTGCTCAATGTCTTTCTCTATCCCCACTCTTTTCCGGTTAATTTGTCTCTAGTCCCAACTGTCCCATCCACGTTGTGTCTTCCACTTAAATGTGTATTTCCCCATTTTTTTGGGAACCCACAGCAACCCCTTACACCCTAATGAGACATAAACTGACTATGGGACAATAGTACATGTGGCACCTGCTACATATTCCCCGCCCCCAGACCAAGTGAAGGGCCAAAATAGGGCTTTGTGTTGGTCACATGCACTGTATCCATTTTTATCCCAGTGTCAATAGCCCATTGAAGACGGTAATTAACAGGACCTAATTTGCTAAATACTCTAGCTGAGCCAAACCATTTTAGAACTAGCTTCACAGCAAATTTAGTTGATGCCTTAGAGGGGTGTGCCCTCAACGAAACCAGGCCCCCCACTGAATAGAAAACTATTTTTCTCCCTTTATTGTAGTACCTGGCCTGTTTGGCCTGGGACATCACTACCTGTTTCCTAACCGTTTTTTTTTTTTTTTTTTAGAAGTTCAAATGCTTGTAATTGGTGATATGGCATAGTATCAGGACATGGTGGAGTGAAATGGCCCAAGAATGGAGTGAAGTCTAATGGCCCAAGAATTTGTCTTTCAAGAGCTAATTGCACAGGAGACTCATCGGTAACCTCATGAAAGGCGAAGTTCAGGCAGGTCCAAGCCTAGTGCGGGAAGATTTTGATCCCAGTCTTGATGATGGTTCCCAACATAGGTGGCAAGCATGGTCTTCAAATTGCGGTTCACTCGTTCCAAGAGGTTATGAGGACTGAGGATGGTATGCTGTGATCTTCTTGTGTTGAACACCCCAATCCACCATAAAGCTGTCCATCTCTGAGCTTGTGAAGTGTGGCCCCCCTATCAATGACGATAAATCTGGGAACTCCCCAGCAACTGAAAATTTCACTTCTGAGGTTAGAGCAAATGCGAGACGTTTTGCCGTCTTGCAAGGCAAACAGCTCTACCCATTTAGTAAAATAGTCCACTGTCACCATTAAATACGTTTTTTTCATTTTACCGACTGGGAGCGGTTCCATTAGATCAAAGCTTCTCCAGGGTCTTTAACTATCTTAAACTAAACCCTGGGCCGCTGCACGATTAGAATACTGCTAGGGAAAAACAGTTTATTATCAAAAATCTTGACCAGCACTCATCCTTATTTATGACCCACTCACCACAAGCCCCAGATCGGCATAAGATAACAAGCATTAAAGTGATGAAAGGAAAAGAAAGAAAAAGGTATATTTACATATTAACAAGACAGTTTAAGTAATTCCCCCTAAAAAGGTACATAACAAGAATCAAAGACAAACTTTTACAGATTAGGGTGCAAGATGTTCTTGCCTGAGATAACCCCGTTTCCCCAAACTGGATCACTGTCCTTACAGTTCATGAGCACGGTGAAATGCTGGAATCCCCACGGAGTATGCTGTCAGCCGATGCCAATAACAAAAATGTTCTATCCTTCCAGTGTCAAAGGTCGATCGCTCCCAAGAAACCAAAAAACTGTTTTTCTTCAGAGATGCATCTTCTTTGTATCCCAGAGTAAAATAAAACCTTATTCCAGCAGGTGATACGCAGGTAGATTCTTGGCGCTGCTTCTCCTTTCTCCATTTCCATCCATCCATCCATCCATCCCTCCCTTCCTCTCACTCACTCTTCCCCTTCTTTTCTGGTTAAATTGTGTTCAGCCCCAACCATCCCTCTGCACTGTATCTTCCTTTTAAAGGTGTATTTCCCCATTTTGTGGGAACCCTCAACAACCCATTTCCTGATGTACACCCTAAGGAAGATGCAAACTGACTATGGGACAATAGTAAATGTGGCACCCACTACAAAGGGAAGCACATAATTAATCCAATGGTGATGAGCAAATAAGAAACTTACTAGGACAATGGAATTGCACTAATCATAGCCTCTGTTCATCATTAAATATCAGCATACTGAGTAATAATTCATCACTAAAACCTATAAAAAGTATGCTCCAACAATCATTTTTGTCTCTCTAGCTCTTCCTTTTCTTACAAAACATTCCTCAGTGACTGTAAGAGAGATGAAGTCAACAAAGTGAGTAACTAGGAGTGCAAAGAGATTTTCAACGTTGGTCCCGGTTTTCTGCAGTGGCTGAAAGGTTTTGCTCCAATCAAAATTCTTAATTGGATGTTAATTATTGCTCAAGCAGCACTTTTGTGTTTCATTTTTGTTAGTGCATTCATTAAGATTCCCAACTGTTATTACTACTTATACAGTATTATACAGCTGTATTCACTGTTTGAATTGCTTGTTTTCTTTAATCAGCATTCAATTAATTATATGACAACAACAAAAGAGTCAGCAGTTCGATATCTAGCATGGTTATATTTACATCTGTGTGTGTTCATCATGAAGTATCTGTTTTAATAAAACATTTGGTAAAAAGTGGAGGAAAAAAGTAAAGGACTAGGAATTACTAATCTGCTCTGGGACACAAATGATTTGGATGATATTGCCAAAAAAGAAAAATCTAAAATATGAGAATGACCCGACTTGCACTATAAAAAACACAATTGCATAATAATCAGCAATCAACAAGGATCAACTTTTAATTAAGCAGTCGATTTGGAACAAAAATCTGCAGCCATTGCTGCCCTCCAGGGTCAAACTTGAGGACCCCAGAGTAGTATTTTGATATTGTCTCTGTGAGGTTGAAACTTCCTGAAGCAGGAAGAGATGCTAATTGCTTTATTACTTCATTAATCACACTTGATTTCAATAGAATGTGTGCCCTACATTTAATTAAGTGATTTTGTTATAGATAGATAGATAGATAGATAGATAGATAGATAGATAGATACTTTATTAATCCCCAAGGGGAAATTCACATACTCCAGCAGCAGCATACTGATAAAAACATTATTAATCAAAGAGTGATAAAAATGCAGTGCAAGTTAAAAAATGCAAGGTGGAGAGTGCAAGGCAGGTATAACAGTCTATAATCTTGTATAATGTTAACGTTTACCCCGGTGGAATTGAAGAGTCGCATAGTGTGGGGGAGGAATGATCTCCTCAGTCTGTCAGTGGAGCAGGGCAGTGACAGCAGTCTGTTGCTGAAGCTGCTCCTCTGTCTGGAGGCGATACTGTTTAGTGGATGCAGTGGATTCTCCATGATTGACAGGAGCCTGCTCAGTGCCTGTCACTCCGCCACAGATGTCAAACTGTCCAGCTCCGTGCCTAAAAATTGAGCCTGCCTTCCTCACCAGTTTGTCCAGGCGTGAGGTGTCCTTCTTTATCCTGCCTTCCCAGCACACCACTGCGTAGAAGAGGGCACTCACCACAACCATCTGATAAAATATCTGCAGCATCTTATTGCAGATGTTAAAGGACACCAGCTTTCTAAGGAAGTATAGTCGGCTCTGTCTTCTCTTGCATACAGCATCAGTATTGGCAGACCAGTCCAATTTATCATCCAGCTGCACTCCCAGGTATTTATAGGTCTGCACTCTCTGCACACAGTCACCTCTGGTGATCACAGAGTCCATGAGGGGCCTGGGCCTCCTAAAATCCACCACAAGCTCCTTGGTTTTACTGGTGTTCACTTGTAGGTGGTTTGAGTCACACCATTTAACAAAGTCCTTGATTAGGTTCCTATACTCCTCCTCCTGCCCACTCCTGATGCAGCCCACGATAGCAGTGTTGTCAGCGAACTTTTGCACGTGGCAGGACTCCAAGTTGTATTGGAAGTCCGATGTATATAGGCTGAACAGGACCAGAGAAAGTACAGTCCCCTGCGTCGCTCCTGGGCTGCTGACCACAATGTCAGACCTGCAGTTCCCGAGACGCACACACTGAGGTCTAACTGTAAGATAGATTTTGTCAGTTAACTATACATATGCATGGTTATAAAGTAACAATATTTTGAATCTCTGGATGCAGGCAGGATAAAAAATACATAACACTTAACATATACTTATATTATTCATCATTGCATTAAAAACTTTAGCAATGCTTATAATATTATAATATAATATTAGCAGTAATTCTACAAATTGCCTTTATATCTTAGCATATGAATTACACCTATCTTCCAGAGAGTGGGAATATTTTTCTTTTATTTAAAAAATCTCCTTGAGATGCAGGAGTTCCCCCCCCCCCACCCACTGTGGGCAGCTCATAAGAAAACACTCTTTTTTCCAATCAATGCAACATGTTTCAACTACTGTATACAGTATCTCATCACAAAGCTCATTAGTACTTTTTAAAGGTATAGTCATTTTTTTTGGCTTAAGTCTAAAGTTCATTTTTCAAGGTTAAAGTTCATCTTTTGAAATTCGTTATTTACTACTTTTTGGTTGTTAATAAAAATTAAGTAACAAGTCTTTTTCTTTTTTAAAATACACAAACGAACATAAGAAACTTGACAAAAATGAGGAGACCATTCAGTCCATCGCACTCATTTGCTTAGTTAATATTGTTGCTAAGTTGCCTCAGAATCAGACCCAAATACTTCTTAACAGTTGTCAAGGTTTCTGCTTCAACTATGTTTGGAGGGTACATTTGTATATTAATAAAATTGTGCTAATTGTACATTATATATATATATATATATATATATATATATATATATATATATATATATATATAACGAAAATTTGACATGTTACTTGTTCCCCTTCATTAAATAACTACCCCAGAAGTGTTAAGTTTTTTTTAATTAATTGGTAAGAAAACACTTTTTAACTGCATTCAAACAAACAAACAAAATGTTCTGTTATTCAAAGCGGTTTAAGAGCTACAAGGGTCCGGACAGAAGAAAAGAAAATCATTGAAAGGAGACACTAATTTTACTCTCTCTCTTTTAATTGTCTTATTTCATTAAAACAGTTTAAAGTGTGCATATGTTATTCTGTTGGGTGGTTTCAGCAGGTCCATGTAGTTGTGTTGAGTGATGATAGTGTACAACATGAGAGTCAAACACAGAATGCATGCTAGATGCCCAAAATGCTTTGAAAATTTGTGGAATTATAATGGAATGACCCAGGACTGTACTTCACAATTAAATCCATGTTGAACAAAGCTGTATTATTAGAAACAAGTGAAAATGTAATCCTCTCATACATGGAACAACAGTCCATTGAAGATATAAAAAATAAACAAATATATAAAGAAACAAATACATAAAAATATCCTTTTTCAAATAAGCTCAGTCCGATTTAGGGGTTCAGGAGCCACAGGCTGCCCTACAATATTGGGCAGAAAGGTGGAACGAACCCCCAACAGGGTGCTTGTCAATTACAGGGCACACTCTCATATACACTTACTCCTGCAAAAGCCATCTTGAGTCACCAGGTAATGTAAGAAGAAGTACAAAATGCATATGATGGGGTATCAGTCTCATCCCAGATGGGCACAGTGACTGTAGATTTCTGTTATAGCCATTTTCTTAATTAGTAACCAATTACTAATGGTAATGGAAAATACCACGCTGCCAGGGTAGATTTGGAGAGAGGAGGCACTTGGGCTTGAATCATCATTTGGGCCATCCTCCAACCTGGGGTGTTTTGAGGAAACCATGGAAAAACTAGTATATAACTTAAAGCTTAGGAGTCGTTTAAATGTGAATAGGCATTACACATAAACAGCAATTACTGCAAATGTATGCAATAGGTGTATGAATAACCACAAAAAAAGAAATAAACAGTTTCAGAGGTTGAGTGATACATATGAGAGAGAGAGAGAAAGAGAAAGAGAGAGAGTATGCAATGTCACGCCTTAAAAGGATACTTGATAGCCATCAGATTAAAGTATAAAATGTCAAATATTAAAAACAAAGAGTATGATCTTTCACCCATCTATTTGGAGAGAGAAAGGAGGATAGGGAGGGACAATTTTAAAAACAGTATTAAGTCACCTACTTATTTTCAAAATATTAGGCGATTCCAGCTGTCAGTTAAAACTAACAAAAATGAAAAAGAAATTAAATTTTAAAAATTAAATACATAAAATACATCAGCATGTTTAGTTTTTGCCAGTTTGTATACACTAATAAACAGTAGAGATACATCCGTCCAGCTAAGTAATTGTAAATATTTATATCGTTTCAGGTATGTAGACCTAGTGAATCTTTCTATCAGTGCACCAAAGAACAGTTTTATTTTGAAAAGGGACATCTCCCTACTGTGCCAAGTAATAGCAAACAATGTAAACTGACAAGTAAGCAGACAAGTTTTAAACTCTTTTCTAAATAAACAGGATTCTGAGAAATTAATTCATGCATTTATTTCTTGTAGGATTGACTACTGCAATGCAGTGTTCACTGGATGTTCAAACTGCTTTTTATACAGCCTCCAGTTAATCCAAAATGCTGCTGCAAGAATTATTGCAAGAACAAGAAAATATGAACAACATAACTCCAGTTCTTAAATCCTTACACTGCTCCTGGTTAAGTTTAGGGCAGATTTCAAAATCCTCCTTTTAACATATAAAGCATTAAATGGCCAATGTCCGGCTTACTTGTCTGAACTTATCATGACTTACAAACCAGAGCACACATTAAGATATCAAGATGCCGGTCTGCTTATGATTCCAAGAATTAATAAAATAACAGTGGGAGGTCGAGCTTTTAGTTACAGACCCCTAAACTGTGGAATGGTCTGCCTGCTACTATAAGAGGTGCCCCTTCAATCTCAGCTTTTAAATCGCAGCTAAAGACTCACTACTTCAGTTTAGCATATCCTGACTAGAGCTGCTGATTAACTGTACAGACTGCATATCTGTTGTTAGTCATTAGCACTAAAACATAAGTAACATGATAATTATAATTTGTTATTAATCCTCACCTATTCCGTTTCTCTTCTCAGTACTCAAATGTGGCACTTGGTGCCACGGCCCACCTGCCAAGTTGTTTTGCCTGCCTAAGGTAAAGTAATCCCTGATGGAGGATCGCAGGAATCGTGGGAAAGAGGGGTCCTTTCATCGGATTAGTGCTATTTCAGCTGTGGAATGGCCAAATAGGGGAGGCAGCTTGATGAATGAGGTCTCCAGGACTCTAAACAAATCCAAATCATATTATGTGATATCATCTACTGTTATATTCTGCTCCGTACTTCAAAAAAATTTTTCATACTATACTGAGGATTTGTTCTGTTCTGTGTATTGTATTGTATTGGCCTCCTTCTTTTTGACACCCACTGCACGCCCATCCTACCTGGAAAGGGGTCTCTCTTTGAACTGCCTTTCCCTAGGTTTCTTCCATTTTTTTCCCTACAAGAGTTTTTTTTTTTTTTGGGAGTTTTTTCTTGTCTTCTTAGAGAGTCAAGGCTGGGGGGCTGTCAAGAGGCAGGGCCTGATAAAGATAAAGCCCATTGCGGCACTTCTTGTGTGATTTTGTTTTTTTTTTTGAAGTTTTATTAGTTTCATTGTAATCCATACAAATCAATCAATTTTTTACAAAAAGAAAAATTGAGTTAAGGACAGATCGATCCCCACCCCTGTTCTTGTGTGATTTTGGGCTATACAAAAAAATAAAATTGTATTGTATAGTCATGGCCGAAATTATCGGCACCCCTGGAATTTTCCCAGAAAATACACCATTTCTCCCAGAAAACTGTTGCAATTACAAATGTAAATGTAAAAAGCCAAATGTGACATTTCACAGAAAACTCAAAAACTGGGCTGGACAAAATTATTGACACCCTCAACTTAATATTTGGTTGCACGCCCTTTGGAAAAAGTAACTGAAATCAAGCGCTTCCTATAGCCATCAACAAGCTTGTTACACTTCTCAACTGGAATTTCCGACCACTCTTCTTTTGCAAACTGCTCAAGGTCTCTCAGATTTGAAGGGCACCTTCTCCCAACAGCAATTTTGAGATCTCTCCATAAGTGTTCAATCGGATTTAGATCTGGACTCATTGCTGGCCACTTCAGAACTCTCCAGCGCTTTGTCTTCAACCATTTCTGGGTGCTTTTAGAGGTATGTTTGGGGTCATTGTCCTGCTGGAACACCCATGACCTCTGATGCAGACCCAGCTTTCTTACACTGGGCCCTATATTGCGCCCCAATATCTTTTGGTAGTCTTCAGATTTCATGATGAGTTGCACACAGTCAAGGCCTCCAGTGTCAGAGGCAGCAAAATATCCCCAAAACATCTTAGAACCTCCACCATGTTTGACTGTAGGTACTGTGTTCTTTTTTTCGTAGGCCTCATTCCATTTTCTGTAAATAGTAGAATGATGAGCTTTACTAAAAAGCTATACCTTGGTCTCATCTCTCCACAAGACGTTAACCCAGAAGGATTTTGGCTTCCTCAAGTACATTTTGGAAAACTCCAGTCTGGCTTTTTTTAATGTTTCTGTGTCAGCAGTGGGGTCATCCTGGCTCTCCTGCCATAGCGTTTCATTTTGTTCAGATGTCGACAGTTCGAGCTGACACTGTTGCACCCTGAGTCTGCAGAACAGCTTGAATAAGATTGTTGATATTTTTCCACAATTTTTGTTCTCAAGTCCTCAGACAGTTCTCTGCTCTTCTTTCTGTTCTCCATGCTTAGTGTGGCACACTCAGACACACAACAGAAAGGTTGAGTCAACTTTTCTCCATTTTAACTGGCTTCAGCTGTGATTGCTATATTGCCAGAACCTGTTTCTTGCCACAGGTGAGTTCAAAGGAGCATCTTATGCTTGAAATAAAACGATTTACCCACAATTTTGAAAAGGTGCCAATAATTTTGTCCGGCCCATTTTTGAAGTTCTGTGTGATATGATGTCAGATTTGGCTTTTTTCTCTGTTTTTTTGTGTTGTTCCAATGCACATAACGGAAATAAACATGTGTATACCAAAACATTTGTAATTGCAAAACTTTTCTGGGAGAAATGGCGCATAAAATTCCATAGGTGCCGATAATTTTGGCCATGATTGTATCTGCTGTCCATATGTGCATTTAAAATAACAGTTTCGTTGGCCAGTAGCTCTACCTCCGCCTTTTGAATTACCGGTACATACACAGATCCAGTAGCTCGTCACAACGGACATCAGTCAACAGGTACGAGTAACGAGTGACTGCAGATGCATACGAAGTAATACTGTTGTTTGATAACCAGAGAACGGAAAAATGAAAATGGACTGAAATGTATAGACATGTGCAAACTGCATTTTGTTTTCAGCTTATGCCGATGGAGATCAGCAAATGGCAGTTTTAAAAGTCAAGCAAAGCCCTCATTCATTATTTCATGCTTATTCAAAGTAGTGTCACAGTTTACCGCTTGGGCAAAATCGTCACCTTCGTGGGCTCCACCGGCACTAGAACTGGGATCTGCTGTATAATGCAGTCAATGGCGTTTCTGATTCGCTTTCTTCTACACGCACTTCACGCTCTGACAACGATACAAAACAGACTAACAGATTACTAGACTAACTTTATACCACTTGCGCGGTGTCGATCATATATCTGTCTCAATAAAATATTTGAAAAGAAAAAATTGTCTGACAGCAATTATTTTGCTCTGATCCATGTTGGAATCTCAACAACATCTGCAGATGTCCGGTGCTTTAAAACGAGAACACCAACAAACTAATTAAATAAAAATGTTTCATTAACAACTAAATGGCCGGAGTTATACTTCACGCGACGTGATGCATGCTGCAGCGGATGCTCCTGCTACGCAAGTGTTGTAGCGTTTATACTTGCGAGCGTACTTTACGTAAATCTGGAGGAATCCACCAGGTGGCAGTGCGAGATATTATCACGGTGAGAACATGTTCGGCTTCTCTGTGTTGTGAATTGCCTAAAACACCTATTAAATTCCGATAACACCTTACCGCAATATCTCTAAAAAGGATGTTTATTGATTAAATCCATAAATCCAGGGATGTGTCCATTCCAGCAAGCATTGGGCACGACTGAGAAACAATCCCTGGACGAGGCCTCAGCTCATCGCAAGGTGAATACAAGCACACACATACACTAACGTCATTTTAGCGGCACCAAATCCCCAAATCTGCATATCTTGGGAAGGAAACCGGAGCACAGTGTGGAATACAAGCAGGAAATACCAGCAACATAACTCCCTGCGAGACAGCAGTGCTATCGCTCCGCCACCGTGTCACCCCCATGTGTGTAATTATTCCCCCCGTGTGTAATTATTAACAGTATTCATTATTTAAACGAAATTATATGTAAAATGTAACATACACACTTTAAAGCATTTCATCATGAAAGTGATATCAAGTATGAATCTGAAGATTCTAAATGTGCAGAGAGTTGGAATATCATACATTTAATTTGTTCTGTGTGGTGATCTATTGCTGCTTGCCGCTGCTGTCAGGTCCAAGAAGCTCGTAGCGATTAAAAACTGGGATGATGTTTACGACCATCTGATTTAATGATAAAGTAAACTACGAGGTTAAAGTGGACAATTCGAGATTAAAGCCGAAATTTCCACTTTAATACACGTTTTCACTGTGTCCTTTATTTTTTTCTCAGTGGCTCAAATACAGTGCTATACATTATGTTGCTGTTGTGAAGTTGCAAAAATAAAAAGACAAAGTGAGACTTTTAAAATGCATCGTGTCATGACGATCGGGAATATGCGACGCTTGAATATAAAAGCACCACGAATGCATCTGTATGTCGGCATTTTGCCTCACCACATCGAACCATTCATCAAACAGCGAAGCACGCATATCAATCCCCGTGGGATCTGCATAGAGGCTTTCTGTCACATGTAGATAGTAAACTTTTAGCACACTGCGCCCCCCGACTTTTTGCTGGTACTGCAACTCACGCACGCGTCGTGTTAATTTCTGAGGACCTGCTCAGAGGACGCGTGAAATGAACGCTGGGAACGTGTGGCAGCCATGATGCGGGCGTTCTGAGCGTGAAGTATAAATGAGCTCAATAAATGACTGAACGGAGTGAAAATATCTGGTACCTTGCTTTGTGTCTCATTATTGTTTCATTGCTGGTTAATAAAGAAAAAAATAAGAATACAGGATCTTGAAAAGGAGATGATTAAATAAAGACAATCTACAGTAACTGGGTACTAATTAGGAAAGTGACTGGACAAAAAACCTGCAGTCACTGCAACCCTCCAGGATCTCAGTTTGATACACTTGTGATACTAGAATTTTATTTCCAGGCAACATGGTAGCTAGGAATTTCTCGTGGTGTTACATCCATACACTAAGAAGGTACATACAATGCACAACACATGAAACCACAGTGGCATTATATACAGTAAAAAAAAAAAAGTAGAATTGCACTTCCGCACAGTAAAATATTAATTACGTCATGTACTGTATACGAGGAGGAGGTTGGGAAAATGCACTGATACAGGGCGTTGCCGCACCCACCACATGACGAACCACCTCAGGATCCCAAATTAGGACCCGAGCGCAGCCGTGCAACGGGTGACACCTTAGCACCACGCTAGTTTGAATAGACTAGAACAGTGTCCTATATAAAATAAACATTTATACTGAATGGAGGAGTTTAGAAATCGTTAAAAGACAGGTAAATAGTAGACTGTGTTCAGCTCTGGTGACCACTTTAGTAAGAAGACTGTTTCTATGCCTAGTAGATCTCGCTTTTAGTGACCAGTAATGTTTCTTCTATGGTTATAACTGAACGATATGGTTGTGCGGGTGAATAGTTACAGTTCCAGCATGTTTCCTGGCACATGATGCATACAGGATCTCAATGGAGTCCAGTTTCAGGCCTCTGGTCTTCTCTTCTGTTCAAATAACACACTGCAGTTTGTTTCGAGTGAGCAGGTGCATTGACATACCAGACTGTTAAGGGGAAAGTGAGAGTGCCATCAATGACAGCTCTATAAGACCGTACCAGCACTATTTGGGTCAGGGCAAACTTTTTAAGATGAGATGGAGAAAAAAAATAATAATTTCTGCTGTTTGCAGGAAATTCAAGTTACGATTATTGAGGTTGCGCCAGCTGGGCAGCAGATTTTATTAAGCTGTGCAGCAACTCCGTTTTATACTGCTTAAGTTTCAATATGTGAAAAGTTAACATGCAATTAATACTATATACGTATTATTCCGGCCATCTTATTAATTAGATTCTGTTTCTTGCGCAGCATTCTAGAGAGCTTGCAGTATCAAAGAAAAAGCCCTGAATGGAATGACAAACTAACAAGGGTCACGCATGTACTTTCACAAGTTGAGAATCAATATCATGGGTAGAAGCACACGTCTATGACAAGAATAAAGAAAAACTGCACAGAAGGCATTTGCAGTTTGAAACTGAACAACGTGGAACTGCCATGGTAGTGTGTGTTGTCCCACAAGAGGATAGACAAATCATTTAGTTTGATTATATTTGTCTCTTTTCTTCCAAATTAAGTTGACCAGTCAGGCGACAGCTCAAGTAAACCTCAAGAAACAAGGGACATGTTTACCAAGAACAATCGCTCAAAACAGTAGCTGTGAAATTAGAGAGTAAATAACAAATATTTAACACAAATGCTCTGTGCATAAAAATACAATCAAAATAACAAGCTATACTGTTTGTAAAAATTATGTTGCATTTAAAATCTTTAAACTCAACAGATTTTACATAAAAATTAAGTCAAAATTCTGAAAATTGTAAATTAAAATATATCCTATGCATTAAATAAACAAATGGCCAAAGGGCATAAAAGATAAAACCACAGCTGACATTTGAACACTGATTACATTCAGCTAACCAGCCAGTTCTTATCCTGTACAACAAACACTGCTCTATTTTTTCCATAATGTAAACGTTTCCCGTTAAACATATAAATTGATGAATAGTATCTCTCGAATTATACAATTCTATACAAAATTTCAACTTACAGCATTTTTTTTTTTTGGTAAAGTGTGAACAACGAACCACATAGAATGCCGCCTCTAATTAAACTGAAGATCACAAGCTGCTGCTAAACTGAATTGAACTTCCCACCTAACGTCACTTGAAGCAGCCCCGCTCCAGGCCAGAGTGCACGTACAACGCTACAATCAAAGGAGTGGTCAGCAGAGGTCGCCAAAACACTGAATTATTAAAAGTTCAGCCGGTGCAGAACAATCACTGAAGTGGTGATTTGGCAACGTCCACAAACACCGTATAATATTAATTTAAGTAATTGAAAAACTGACCCACTGTGTTAAATCTGGTTTGTATTGTAGTAGGAGAATTGCAAACTGCTATGCAACAAATTTTTGAAATAGTTTTAAGTGTAGCCATTTGCCTGAAACTCCCGAAATCTATCTGCCTTATTGTATTTGTTCCACTGCAATGTTTTGGGACACCAACCGTTATCTTAGTAGCATTGGGTAGCAAAGAGCAACCAACCATAGTGGAATATCTAATTAAAGCTAAGAATAATTAAACTGTTAAAGTTTCTTTTAAGACTAGTATCCCAATATACACCTGTTTAGACATTTAGCTTGATATAGGGAAAATAATAATTGAATCCAAACATTATAAACACTACTACAGTGCTGGTTATTTATTACAGTAGGGAAAGACTTTTTCTATTATAAGCTAATAGTTAACTTTCCATTAACTGTAGTGCCTATACAGTAAGTAGTGCCTATTCAATTATACAATGCTTGCCAATGACATTTCATCTATCCAGATGCTTAGGTAACATTTATATCCATACAAGATACAGGGTGTGACATGGATAAACTATTGTTAATTTTGACTGATGTAGAAAGATGTGTTTTACAGTTGTTACACAAAGCATTATCAGCAATCTGAAGAATTTTCATAATTGTTAGGTAGTTCATATGGCAGAGCTCTATGAGATCTGGTGAATAAAGGATATCCATTGGAACCACTGCAGTGGCGATCTCAGCTATTTAAAAGAAAATACCCCAACAACAAGAAACAAAGGATTGAATGACTGGGCACCATCCACGAATGAGGACTTTGTGGGGATGGGGATTAAATTATTTAAAGTATATTTGGTTGTTATTTTAACATTCAGATAATAGTAATAACCCTTAAATAAAGATACCCTGTTCTATTATTGGAGTTGATACTTTTTTCATAGACAGAAATGGCGAATCTGTTCATTTTTTTGTTGAATAAAGTACTGCAAAATAAAATTTTCATTGTATTTTGTTTTCCCAATTACATTACCTGTATCTATAGATATGGCTTAAGTGAACATCAAATCTTGAAATGTCCACATACAGTATGTTTAAAAAAATTAATAGGGTGAACCTTTTTCGTATCTGTAAACCTGAATTTTTTTTTTAATTTAAACAACAGTGTCACATGAAATGGAATAAAAAAAATAACATTTCAATACTTTAACATTGAGAAACAAAGAACAGTTTAGAGCCTTAACTTTGTGCATGTACTAAATTTGCTCACTTAGTTTCTGTTAATTGAAAAGTAAACACTACTTGAAACCAATACTACAAAATGCATGCCATATGAATTAGTTAACAAAACTCAGGATATTTTAAACCACAAAAACTAGAACAGGCCATCCCTTAAAAACAAACATCAGAGCAAGACGTTGACTGTTGAGAGAGGCTACTAAAAATCCAACCGTCACTTTCAGAAGTCTGTAGTGCTCTTTTGGCCGAAACTGGAGTAAAGTTGCATGGGTCCACAATTTCAAGAGCTCTCCATAAAACCAGCCTCTAAGGGAGAGTAGCAAGAATGTTCAAATAAAAGCGTGTATAGATTTTGCAACAAAGCATGAGTGAAAAGTTAAGCAGTAAACTGCCAGAGGTTTAAATACAAGTTTAGGTTGGCAAAAAGTGAAAAAAAGGAAATACTGCAATATTACAAATTGGCCTTATTCAAGGAACAACTAATAGGTTACAATTTCTGCAGAAATGAAAGATCTCTTGGCATATAAATATGTATATGGTTGTCCAGATGTAATTATGCAATTTTCATTACGTTATAACTTAAGTTTATTACATAGAAAATCACGCAAAAAATTCCAGACCATCGAGAAGTGTGCGAACTGACATGAAGAATCATCTTTGCACTGAACTGGAATCTTCCCCGCATAAATCAAAGTCATTCAGACGATCTGCATAATTAGATCTGGACCACCCTATATATCTATATAGTGCATCCGGAAAGTATTCATAGCGCATCACTTTTTCCACATTTTATGTTACAGCCATATTCCAAAAAGTGATGCGCTGTGAATACTTTCCGGATGCACTGTGTGTGTGTGTATATATATATATATATATATATATGCATACAGAGAGAGATTTTGCAGCAGGAATCCAAACTATCAATAAACCAAACTTTTAAATACTTCATAAACATTTTCCCCCACCTCAAAAATGCTTTCAGATACATTTTGCCACCTTTGCTTCTTTGTAGACTTTCTGTACATTTTCTGGTACTAAATATCCCCCTAACCACCCCTTTGTCTTTTTGTGCACACATCTGTCATTTTAATTTAAAATTACTTTCTGGAGTATTGCTACAGTGCCCCAGACCCTTTTTACATTCTCAATCCTTCACCAACATGAATTGTTTTGTCTCTGCACTTTAGCAGAAACATGTGGGGAAACCCCATAGTTTGTCGCATAAAATCAACTGCCATTACTAGTTTTTCAATTTAAGCTGTGTTAAACTATACTCACCCAAAATTGATGAAGCACCTATTAAATGCACCAAGAACTGTTTTGCTTCAGCTCAGTCATTTAAAGCTTGGTTGTCTGAACTCCAGTAATACTGCCTTTATCATTCTTCTAGACTGCTCGAGTGTTGTGGTTAGTTTACCATTTCCCCAATGTTCCCCTTTCTTTTATGCATAGATCAGTATGTTTTGTTTAAGGCTCCGATTGGGGTATTTATGGGTTTACATGGGACTGGAGCTGGGCACCATTTGAGAGCCTCATCTCCTACCCTGAACTGGCTTGTCTTCACATTTCTTGTACACATTTTGATTAATCAATAAAGTCATCCAACAATCTTTCTTTTACTACCATGCCTGTGTTTGCTACCTTTGAAACTGTGTTGATGTACTGGGTATATTTCCACATGGGTATAAAGAGAGCACAAGCATGGGGTTCTTTTTTTTTCCCCCCCGACTATACAGTTGTGGAGATTCAGTATACAGATTTATGTGAAAAAAAATATTTGGATAGGAGACTGTCAAAAATGTAAGATTTGAGAAATACTTGTATGTGAATAAGAGTGTGTGTGTGTGTGTGTGTATGTATATATATATATATATATATATATATATATATATAAAATTGTTTATATAACAATATGCTTTTCTGTAACATTACTGCTAAATTAACTGCCTGCTCTGTGCCAAACTAATTACTTAGTGTAGCCAAGATCTGGAGCTAGAATTATGCAGCACTATTAAAATAAACAGCAGGACAGATGATTCAAAGTAGGTTATAATATTAGGTTTCTTTCTGGCTAACTTTTTTGCCTTAAATTGATGAACTACATGAACATGACAAAAGATAAATCATTCAAACAAAGCCCAAAACAGGTAGAGAGTAATTAGTTATAACAGTGCATACAAACTCCTGAAACAGCTGCATAGTGGAAAAAAATATGAAAATGAAAGTTAAAAAAAAAATAAATAAAAATAAAAAATAAAAAAAAAATCAGAGCTTAGTAATGAATCACTCGATCCATGAGAAATGACTAACACCATGATGTTTTAAAATAAAAACAGATATAGAATTCTGGGCTGTGGGAAATAATTGAATGTGTTAATTTTCAGTGATGTAAATTATTTGTTTCTTAAGAGTATACATCAACAGTATTAAATGATAACCACTCAAGGAACATTTTGCCTTCAAATATGTACAAAGGAACATGTTTCCTTTATTCAGGACAGTTATGGATCTAAAGAGTATGGTCACTTTACCAGTGAGAAACTGCGAAATATGTTTTAGCATAGTTAGAGAACTATGGGTGTCCACTTAAAAGTTTATTTATATAATTATTGGCAGGCAATCGTATTTACCGTAATCTCTGCACCTCAAACCTATAATCTACTGTTGATGTAAGATTTAACATATTGTATAACTTGATAAATATTTTGTATGTCTTTATTTGTAATTTAGGCAAAGCAATGTAATTTAGTGATTAGCACCACCACCCCCTTTACGACTAAGTCTCTTTGTAATTTTACGTCAGGATTTGGGGGGATGTGTCTTAAACCAGTTTGGCAAGTGTTTCTTTGCTAAAGTCTTTCTATCCCCGCAAGTAGGCTAAGGTATACTTTAACATATGGTTTGGGGGCAGGTGTTAAGATGTTCTATTTCCCCCAATGGTCTCAGGTATGGCTGTTTGGAATTGGCTTGTCTCAGAGGCTTTTAAATACCATGATGTCCTACTGGCTGAAGGAGTTGGACAGAAAGCCCATATATTTGCTTGTTTTATCTCACTCTCTCTCTTACTAACATCTGAAAGAAGCATCTCTTGCAAACCTGTGATGATGAAGACAACACAATGAAGAGCACAGCTCAGCAACCATATGGAACAGACATGTGGCTGAAAGCTGAGCACCAAAGATGCCTTAACTAGAGACATTTTAAATAACTACAAGTCTGTGTGCCACCTGAAACTACACATCATCATTTAATTAGGTTGTATGGTTGCCAATATTCAAATGTACTTTGCATTTTGTTATTATTTATGAATAATATCAATAATACATTATTTTATATGTGTAACTTAACTCCTGCTTGTCATTTTACTACATCTAATTGCCTGACGTTATAGATATGGAAGGGAAGGTGGGGAGAAGTTATATAGAATAAAACCTTATAAACAGTGGTATGTCTGTGAGATTAGGCATTCTTTGGCTACATATTAATAATACAATAAGGGAAAGTACAGCAATATTTTACTCTACCAAGATAAAACATCTGCATCTGCTAAAGATGTGTGCAATTTTTCATTTCAAAAGCCATCTTCTTATTCCATGAACAGTGAAGTCAGCAAAACAGTGAAATTTCATGATATTTTACATAACAATAAAATCCTTTCCTTTCCATTCACACTTTCATTTTGCCATTATTAATGCAGAATGTATTGTGTGCTCTTGTTCAAGCACTCAATGACAAATCTTCTGTTAATTCAGATAAATAGCAAATTGTAATACTGACTGAATTGCAGCATTAACATTTACAATATTCTCTGTATACATTTGAAAGGCTAGTATGGTTGAAATAATATATAAAAAAGATTTTAAAATTTTTAAATATGTAACATGTAATTTCTGTCTTCAAAGATTATGCATACTTTTTGAATAAAGTAACATTTAATTATAAATGTGTATAAAACATAAAAAGCACACTTGGTAAATCAGAAATTCTCCTGTACAAAACAAAGTAGACATTAAACATACTAAAGGAAAACGACCACTTTAATCCTATACAAGACAGTACAATAGAAAACAACTCCTTTTCATTCATCAAAGGCAAACTAGATTTAGTCGTTGGTTTTCTAAATGCACCCACATCTAAAATATTGTTTAAAATAAATACAGTTCTTTTATGATGGACAAATTTAAGTAAACAACTTCCATTTCCAGGATTCGTTTCATAAACCTCCAGGCATGGAACGTTTCAAACACTGCTGGGTTGTTCTGTCTTGACGCTGCAAATGAAAAATACAAAATGTTAATCAAACAGTAAATTTACTCCCTGTTAAAACTCTTGCTGTGTGCTTGTACTTAATTAAACAGAGACTTATAAATATACTTTTATCAGTATCAGAACCAATGCTACTGCAATGCATTACTCCAGTATGGGCATCACTTACAAATCAAATATAAAAATAATTGAACTCACAAGTGATCAAGCACTTGATATGTAGTCCTAACAATGACTCAAACCGCCGGTTATCCTTTGCATAGTAGTACACTATATGTAAACAAAAAAAGTAACCTTCAGCAATGACCTATACCACTACATACATACAGTGCATCCGGAAAGTATTCCGAGCGCATCATTTTTTCCACATTTTGTTATGTTACAGCCTTATTCCAAAATGGATTAAATTCTTTTTTTTTCCCTCAGAATTCTACACACAACACCCCATAATGACAACATGAAAAACGTTTACTTGAGGTTTTGGCAATTTATTAAAAACTAGCAAAATACCCGCGCTTCGCAGCGGTGAAGTACTGCCTTAAAATTTTTATTAAGAAGAAAATTAAACCTTTTTAAACTGAGGGAAAATATACCAATAATTATTTGTTAAGGATCTCTTTGTATGCCACATTGTCAGTTCGGCCCTCCAGTTGTAATATGACCAAGCTGTAGCTGTGCACTGAGCTTACTCTTGAGCATGCAATGTACAGTTGGCCATGTGAACAGTAATCTTGTTTCAGATCTCACACCTTGGATTGCTGCTGTCATAATCGGTTTGAGTTTCATGGTTTGTTTCAGTTACGACAGTATTTGTAGGACTTGTTTTGAAGAGACATTCGGCATCTGTCAAGCGTTGTAAGTATACAACCAGTTTCATTGATAACTTCACATCCAGCTTTTGAGAGTTTAAACATTTCTAAACATCAAAGTGTCCACTACTGAAATCGTCACCTGTGAAGCTAAGATGTTTAAGAGGCATTGCCGGTTGTCCAAAGGTGTAAAATATTTGGCCATTTCGGTACACTTAAGCATTTCACTCTTCTAGTGCTCCTGTGTAGTATAATTATCTCCTGTACTGTCATAAGTCCACACCTTGAACCTGTCCCAGTCATTCAATAAATAAGACACAATGTTCCTCCGGATATCAATAGTGAGCCTGATATGGCTGTGCAATATGTAACAAAGAGAATGGAAAAGGCAGGTGCCATCTCCGGGCATGGAAACCACTTGGTAAGTGACAGTTCTTTGATCGATGGTGATTACCTCGATAGACATGTTAATGGGGGTATGGTTGGAATGATAAAGGAAATGGATACCTGAACAATGTAAAGTAAGTCTAAAATACCTATTCAATAACTATACTCGTAATAAATGAACAATAAAACAGCGGAGAAGCCGTGGATTAAATAAAAAGGCTGTAGTTATCAGCAGGGAGACGTGAATACCGTGGAGAAGCAAGGAAGGGAATGCAAAGACTGGAGCGACGGACGGCCTTATATTGGCAGGCAGCCAACAAGGTGGGAGGCGTTGGGATGGGGGACCTAACGCCGCCTCACACGGTGACCGAGCTGCAGGCTATGGACGTATATATGTACGTAAGTAGGATTCAGTTAGCGTTGGGAACCCGCGTACCAAATTTCTTGAAGATGGGCCCATAAGTAACAAAGACCGTTGAAAAGTTCAATATGGCAGCCGACAGTGGCATCATATCACCAAAATAAGTACCAAATTTCAGCCTTCTACCTATGAATAAGAAAGTTCAACATGGCGGACGTTGTTGACCGTTATGACCGTTACGCGTAGAATTTTGAAATGAAACCTGCTTAACTTTTGTAAGTAAGCTGTAAGGAATGAGCCTGCCAAATTTCAGCCTTCTACCTACACGGGAAGTTGGAGAATGAGTGACGTTGGAAACTTCAATATGGCGGCCAACAGTGGCATCATACCACTGAAATAAGTACGTACATCGGTTTTGGTTAGCGCAGGGAAGCCAACTACCAAATTTCGTGAAGATGGGGCCATAAATAAGAAAGTTAAACATGGCGAACATTGTCAACCGTTATGACCGTTACGCGTAGAATTTCGAAATGAAACCTGCTTAACTTTTGTAAGTAAGCTGTAAGGAATGAGCCTGCCAAATGTCAGCCTTTTACCTACACGGGAAGTTGGAGAATTAGTGACGTTGGAAAGTTCAATATGGCAGCTGACAGTGGCGTCATACCACCAAAATAAGTATGTACATTGGTTTCGGTTAGCGCAGGGAAGCCGCCTACCAAATTACGTGAAGATGGGGCCATGAATAAGAAAGTTCAAGATGGCGGACATTGTTGACCGTTATGACCGTTACGCATAGAATTTCGAAATGAAACCTGCTTAACTTTTGTAAGTAAGCGGTAAGGAATGAGCCTGCCAAATTTCAGCCTTCTACCTACACGGGAAGTTGGAGAATTAGCGATGTTTGGAAAATTCAATATGGCGGCCGACAGTGGCGTCATACCACCAAAATAAGTACATACATCGGTTTTGGTTAGCGTAGGGAAGCCACCTACCAAATTTCGTGAAGATGGGGTCAGCCATCTATCTACACGGGAAGTTGGAAAATTAGTGACGTTGGAAAGTTCAATATGGCGGCCGACAGTGGCGTCATACCATCGAAATAAGTATATACATCAGTTTCGGTTAGCGCAGGGAATCC
The DNA here is from genome assembly GCA_026402145.1 of Polypterus bichir lapradei. Classification (NCBI taxonomy): domain Eukaryota; kingdom Metazoa; phylum Chordata; class Cladistia; order Polypteriformes; family Polypteridae; genus Polypterus; species Polypterus bichir. The sequence continues at coordinate 54,542,525 of JANRMT010062791.1, read as the reverse complement.
ACCTACCAAATTTCGTGAAGATGGGGCCATAAATAAGAAAGTTCAACATGGCGGACATTGTGAAAATTAGTGACATTGGAAAGTTCAATATGGCGGCCGACAGTTGCGTCATACCATCGAAATAAGTACATACATCGGTTTCGGTTAGCGCAGGGAATCCGCCTACCAAATTTCGTGAAGATGGGGCCATAAATAAGAAAATTCAACATGGCGGACGTTGTCGACCGTTATGACCGTTAAGTGTAGAATTTTGAAATGAAACCTGCTTAACTTTTGTAAGTAAGCTGTAAGGAATGAGCCTGCCAAATTTCAGCCTTCTATCTACACGGGAAGTTGGAGAATTAGTGATGTTTGTAAAATTCAATATGGCGGCCGACAGTGGCGTCATACCACCGAAATAAGTACGTACATCGATTTTGGTTAGCGCAGGGAAGCCACCTACCAAATTTCGTGAAGATGGGGTCAGCCTTCTACCTACACGGGAAGTTGGAAAATTAGTGACGTTGGAAAGTTCAATATGGTGGCCGACAATGGCGTCATACCATCGAAATAAGTACATACATCGGTTTTGGTTAGCGCAGGGAAGCCGCCTACCAAATTTCGTGAAGATGGTGCCATAAATAAGAAAGTTCAACATGGCGGACGTTGTCGACCGTTATCGACCGTTATGACCGTTACGTGTAGAATTTCGAAATGAAACCTGCTTAACTTTTGTAAGTGAGCTGTAAGGAATAAGCCTGCCAAATTTCAGCCTTCTACCTACACGGGAAGTTGGAGAATTAGTGATGAGTGAGTGAGTGAGTGAGTGAGTGAGTGTGAGTGAGTGAGGGCTTTGCCTTTTATTAGTATAGATAAAAAAACTGAGAAAGCACATGTACATAAGTATTCACAGCCTTTGCCATGAGGCTCAAAATTGAGCTCAGGTGCATCCTGTTTCCCCTGATCATCCTTGAGATGCTTCTGCAGCTTAACTGGAGTCCACCTGTGGTAAATTCAGTTGATTGGACATGATTTGGAAAGGCACACACCTGTCTATATAAGGTCCCACAGTTGACAGTTCATGTCAGAGCACAAACCAAGCATGAAGTCAAAGGAATTGTCTGTAGACCTCCGAGATAGGATTGTCTCGAGGCACAAATCTGGGGAAGGTTACAGAAACATTTCTGCCGATTTGAAGGTCCCAATGAGCACAGTGGCCTCCATCATCCATAAGTGGAAGAAGTTCGAAACCACCAGAACTCTTCCTAGAGCTTGCCAGCCATCTAAACTGAGCAATCGGGGGAGAAGAGCCTTAGTCAGGGAGGTGACCAAGAACCCAATGGTCACTCTGTCAGAGCTCCAGAGGTCCTCTGTAGAGAGAGGAGAACATTCCAGAAGGACAACCATCTCTGCAGCAATCCACCAATCAGGCCTGTATGGTACAGTGGCCAGACGGAAGCAACTCCTTAGTAAAAGGCACATGGCAGCCCGCCTGGAGTTTGCCAAAAGGCACCTGAAGGACTCTCAGACCATGAGAAACAAAATTCTCTGGTCTGATGAGACAAAGATTGAACTCTTTGGTGTGAATGCCAGACGTAACGTTTGGAGGAAACCAGGCACCGCTTATCACCAGGCCAATACCATCCCTACAGTGAAGCATGGTGGTGGCAGCATCATGCTGTAGGGATGTTTTTCAGCGGCAGGAACTGGGAGACTAGTCAGGATAAAGGGAAAGATGACTGCAGCAATGTACAGAGACATCCTGGATGAAAACCTGCTCCAGAGCGCTCTTGACCTCAGACTGGGGCGACGGTTCATCTTTCAGCAGGACAACGACCCTAAGCACACAGCCAAGATATCAAAGGAGTGGCTTCAGGACAACTCTGTGAATGTCCTTGAGTGGCCCAGCCACAGC
>JANRMT010062791.1:54518010-54540231 GCA_026402145.1 Polypterus bichir lapradei | reverse complement strand
TATATATATATATATATATATATATATATATATATATAAACTGAACAAAAACCAAGGAGGTTCTCTGGTGCAAATGTGCAACATTGACCCTCCTTAAAGGGAAATAAAATAGGTTCTGTACGTCATATCATTTTTGTGGTGTGCTTGCCATGCTATAGTACATTGTAATGACTGGTTGGTGATAGATCACTTATGCTTATAATAATTTATATTAGCTAGTTTGGTTGCACTTCCCTATCTGATCATGGGTGTCATCAGTTTCTCCAAAATGTTGCATAGGGACAGATCAAACTTCACATAAATATATGCATACTTTCCTGTCAATTTTTCTTTTATACATTTCAATGTTTTCATTGAATGCCACACACACATTTCAAAACTCTTTTTGTGTATATATGTTTTATAAATATTACCCTAGGCACAGTCCAACCACACAACCCTTCCAAAAGAAACACTTCATAACTGAATAAAACTATCCAAACTGGTTAAATTAAGAAAACTATATATAACATATAAACAAACTAACTAAGTACAATATATGGAGATGCAACAAAACTAAGGTGACAATAAATCCCTACAACAAATAAAATTCATTTAACTGGTGATGTTTGATGAAATATGGAAATTGCTTTCTTGGAAAAAGAAAGCTTCTTCCTAAAACTGCAGCAGATAAGACAGCCTAAAACTAATAAAAGATTGTAAGCAAACAACTAATTGTTTTTACCTCGCACTGCTTCCCACATTTTATTACACTTGATGCAGTTATTTTTTGCACATCCCTTGGGTACAGCAGAGTCCGAGCCAATTGTCACATTTTAAATGAATATACTGTATATGTGCTCAGGTTTATGCGGGGTGTAAGTGTGTGTGGTAGTGTAGCAACTCCAGCGTGTGAACGGGGGTGATCTGCTGAATTTATTGTATTCATGTGCAAACTCATGTGGTTCAGTCAATTGCCACATCAGCACCAGCATCCCTTGAAAAGGACATAAAGAAGCCTGAGTTGAAAACAGGAAGAACAGAGATTAGAAGGAAGAGAGAAAACAATGAGAGTGAAACCAGCATTGGGGTTGTTGAAGCCAGTCTAATGGAGAGGAGGCAGAGAGGTTGGTAGAGCCATGGAGGAGCTAGTGATTGGCACTCCAGGGGTAGGTTGTCACCCAATGATAATTGAAGAAGTGGGGTATGATGGTGGTGTCCTTCACTGGGATCCCACAGAAAACAAGATGGGTGTGGTGGAATTCAGAAGCATAGCCAGCTTTGAGCACTCCGGCAGATGCTGGGGGAGGTAGCTGTGACAGAAGCCAGAAGTGGGAACCACTGCTGCTGGTGTCTGTACCAGCTGAGTGACTTGCATTCAGTTGAGTAAGGACTCATGCTATTTTGCATAAAATTTAAAAAAAAATATGCAAATATATAAACGTACGCAAATAAAATGTACTCGGAAATGTGATGACACTTAATATGTCTAATTGTGTCACATATGTATAAATATGTATTTGTATAAATTGTCACAAAATGTGTTTTTGTTCCTTATTTTTAATGCATTTATTTCTTCATTTACTTTCAATGACACTTAATTTCACCCATTACAGTTGAGGGTGGGTTCTACAGAGTACCCTGTGCTGACTGGTGAAACAAAATTTTGTACAAAATTAAAGAACAGCAGTGATACAAAAGCAAGTTTGACCAATGACTGCATTCAATCACATTCAATCATTTTATATGCCTTTTTATGTTGACTACTGGATTACATTACTTTGTACAAACAGTGAACCATTTTTTTGTGAAGCTTTGTATTTTTAACTGTTGCATTAGATGCGCTAGTTTTCCCCCACGTTTGTCTTTTAAACAACAATGCACAAGTTATGAGAACTTCATACTTTACAGAGGCACTATAAACAAAAATAAATAAATAAAAAATGCTGATTAAAAAAAACTAAAGCACCTGGAATATTCTTGCATTATAATTTTCTATATCCTGTGGAAAGAAAGACTGTCTTCCATAATGTAATTAAAAAGATTTGTTTCAATAAGGTTTTGCAAATTGAATTTTGCAGACATGTATGGGGAAAAATGTTTTCATTTTTTCTGTTGACATCATGACTTTCTGCATTAAACAACCTGGCTCCCACTGGATCACGTTTGAGTTATAAGTTGTAAATTTACTTTTTATTTTTCGATCCAGCAAGACACTATAGGACAGAGCACACAAACTTCATTCATACACTGCAGTGAGGACAGCAGCTGGATCTTCCAGCGATACTGGACTGTCTTCAAGGGATTGAACAATGTTTCTGCAATGGAAAGAATCTTTAACTGACAAAAGTGAACAAGTTGCAGAATGTCATTAAACTTGACTGAAAAAATAAAAAGCATATTTAGTTACACAAATATCCAGTGTTATATTCACTCATATAGTGCTAAATTAACAAGTAGACTTCATAAGATACTGGTTTCATATTTACACTTCAAAGGTTGATACTCTTGTTTTTTTCTGCACAAACAAACCACTCTTTGATCTATCAGATGCACATGCAGTGGTTCATATTCATATGCACATATAAAATTTCACAGTGATTGCTTTCCGCATCCAAAACCCACCAGACCCAATCTTCTAATGAACATTTTGATGGCTTTTCTGTTTTATTCAAGAAAGCATTGTACCCAGTTGGTCAGAATTAACAGTGTTATGATTTTGATTGTAAATATTTATTAGGATATTGTAAGATACTCAATATGGTTTTATAGCAGACTGCAGCCAGTTTATTCATTTGAAAACTGCCAACAAAAATATCAATAAGAAACATTTCCTAATTTTTAATGCATGAAAAGGCGTTAATATGAAACCTAAAGAGAGAGAAAAAAAAAAAATAGCTTTCAGTTTTGAAAACTTTTTTTATTTGGAGATGCAGATAAAAGATTGTGAATCTGTACATAATAAATAAGATAGTTTGCCTGTCCGAATGTTCATAACAATACAATCACCAAATAAAGAGTAAATATTCAAAAGCTACAGTTTCAGTGATTAATTTAAAAAAAAATGTAAATGTGTGAACATGATTTGAAAATTTAAAGAAAACCCTAAAACACAAAATTCTATTTTTATTCAGGGAAAACAATTATATATCAAGGTTGTGAGAAATGTGGCAACACTGTCACGTCATCCAGATGTAATCAAAGCTACTATTCCAACCAGAATCAGAAAAGGAGAGGAAGTTTTAATTCCACGTATATCTTTGATTTCCAATGAATTCCCTTTTGAATTAAAACAACTTCAATTGCCAGTAAGTCTTGCCTTTGCAATGTCCATAAATAAAGCGCAAGGACAATCACTTAAAGTTACTGGAGTTTACCTCAAAGAACTTTGCTTTTCATAAGGCAAGTTATACATCACCTGTCCCAGAGTAGGATCAGGAAAGAATTTATACGCTCTTGCTCCTAATGGTAAAATGAAAAACGTTTATCATAAGCCAATCTAAATGATTCGTAGCAACTATAATCTGTTATTTGTTAATAATGGCAGTTTGACTTCTGAGCAATATTCGAATAATTAATTGCCATATAATAAAAGGAAAGTGTTTCACTTTTTTCCACAACCCGAGCAACAGCTGGGCATTCCCGCTAGTACAGTATAAAATGGAATCTTGTATACATCTTCTGGTAATCTTTCATTGCAGAGAGAATGAGAATTGTGTTTACAAATATTTAGATAATCCACAGCCTTGTATAAACCACAATCCCCTCTCAATTACTGCAAAAAAAAAGTTTAAAACTTGTAAGTTAAATTCGTGAAAAAACTGTAACTATGCACAGAAGTATCTATTTTGGAGTCACTGGAGCAAAAATGGGGGTCATTTTTGGGGACCAGGGAATTCTTATTATTTCTGCATTTAAATTAATGGTAATTATGCGTTTAGATTAAGAAAATTCACTTTATGAAGGTTTGTTTTTTTCCAGGAAAAAGATTAGCTTTGCAATATGGAGAACATCTGTACCATAAAACACTATCATTGAACCAGTTTAACCCAGTGATAAAAGAATAGTTCTTTGATTTATATTTATAATTAATGCCAACAACAAGCAAGTGCACTTTTGCAAAATTGTAGTGAATTTATTAAAACATATTACAAATGCAGTTCCTGCCGGCAGGGAAGCTCCTCCTTTTCCTCTGATGCTAATAAGATTTGGTAAATGTTCAGACTCTGGGTTATGTGCTAAATGCATGCACAACATGGCTAGAAAATATGTTGAATCTATGTTTACAGAATGTGACTCAAACCTAGAAAGTGTGTCATGTACTTAACAAAATATCATTAAAACTAAACAGATTGTTTTCATTTATATTTTGGTTTCCATATAGTCCACAAAATCCAAGAACCAATACAACTACTACAAATAATAACTTGTATTTATATAGTGCCTATCCCCATGGATTTGAGAAATAACACAAATTGTAATTCTGAAATAATTTAATATTAATAAGTTGTAGAAGAAAGCTTCTACTGTGAAACTCTTAGAGACCAATGCTAAAATACCTCAAAGCCAGGTTAAAAAAAAAAAAAAAATATATATATATAGTTTATTCAGAATGGCATAGTTTTGTATTTTCCACAGATGATGTTGGTAGGAATTGAGTTGGAAGCAATTAAATATTAATGTATTAAATAAACTGTTTAAATGTTAACTCTTCATTATGTACACATAACTAGTCTCTCTCTCTATATATATATATTATATACATATATATTTATTTATTTCTATACAGTATCTATATCTATATACACCTCTCCAGATTTATTTGAATATACTACTTAAAAATTAAAGGAACACTTTTTAATCACAGTATAGCATCAAGTCAATTAAACTTCTGGGATATTGATCTGGTCAGTTAAGTAGCAGAGGGGGTTGTTAATCATTTTCAGCTGCTTTGGTGTTAATGAAATTAACAACAGGTGCACTAGAGGGGCAACAATGAGACGACCCCCAGAAAACAAGAAGGGTTTAACAGGTGGATACCACTGACATTTTCCCTCCATCTTTTCAGACCGGTTTTTCCACTAGTATTGCATTTGGTTACGGTCAGTGTCACCACTGGTAGCATGAGGCGATAGTTGGACCCTACAGAGGCTGCACAGATAGTCCAGCTTCTCCAGAACGGCACATCAATACGTGCCATTGCCAGCACAGTCTCGAGAGAATGGAGGAGATTCCAGGAGACAGCCAGTTACTCTAGGAGAGCTGGAAAGGGCGGTAGAAGGTCCTTAACCCATCAGCAGGACCGGTGTCTGCTCCTTTGGTTAAGGAGGAACAAGATGAGAACTGCCAGAGCACTACAAAATGACCTCCAGCAGGCCACCAGTGTGAATGTCTCTGACCAAACAATCAGAAACAGACTTCATGAGGGTGGCCTGAGGGCCAGACGTCCTCTAGTGGGTCCTGTGCTCGCTGCCTGGCACCATGGAGCTCGATTTGCATTTGCCACAGAATAGCAGAATTGGCAGGTGTACCACTGGCACCCTGTGCTTTTCACAGATAAAAGCAGGTTCACCCTGAGCACATGTGACAGAAGTGAAAGGGTCTGGAGAAGCCATGGTGAACATTATGCTGCCTGTAACATCGTTCAACATAACCGGTTTGGTGGTGGGTCAGTGATGTTCTGGGGAGGCATATCCATGGAGGGAAGCACAGACCTCTACAGGCTTGACTGCCATTAGGTATCGGGATGAAATCCTTGGACACATTATCAGACCCAATGCTGGTGCAGTGGGTCCTGGATTCCTCCTGGTGCACAACAATGCCTGGCCTCATGTGGCGAGAGTATGCAGGCAGTTCCTGAAGAATGAAGGAATTGATGCCATTGACTGGCCCCCACACTCACCTGACCTAAATACAATAGTAAACCTCTAGGACATTGTGTTTCAGTCCATCCAACGGCGCTAGGTTACACCTCAGACTGTCCAGGAGCTCAGTGATGCCATGGTCCAGATCTGGGAGGAGATCCCCCTGGACACCATCCACTGTCTCATAATGAGCATGCCCAGACATTGTCAAGCATGCATACAAGCACGTGGGGGGCATACAAACTATAGAGTAGGATTTTGATTTGCTGCAATGAAATTTCGGCCAAATTGGACTAGCCTGCTGCATCAACTTTTCTCTTTGATTTTTGGGTTGTCTTTGAATTCAGCCCTCTGTAGGTTGATAATTTTCATTTCCATCAAACAATGTGGCATCCTTTCGTTCCTAACACATTACCCAGTCCATATCAGTATGGATATTCAGCATGATTCACCCCACCCAGGCATTGAGATCTGATGTTTTTTTAAAGTGTTCCTTAACTCAGAGAGGCGAAATTGCATTGGTTTGGACATGTGCAGAGGAGAGATGCTGGGTATATTGGGAGAAGGATGCTAAGGATAGAGCTGCCAGGTAAGAGAAAAAGAGGAAGGCCTAAGCGAAGGTTTATGGATGTGGTGAGAGAGGACATGCAGGTGATGGGAGTAACAGAATAAGATGCACAGGACAGAAAAATATGGAAGATGATCCGCTGTGGCAACCCCTAATGGGAGCAGCCGAAAGAAGAAGATACATAAAATGTAAAGCTGACTGACTTTTTCACACACTCGTAAACAAAAACACTATTTCCTGTTTAGTCAGAAAGCTGAAATTTGGCTGGAATGTACATGTACATCTAGGTCAGTATGTATATGCTAAGAAAGGACATATCAATATTTAGGGGGTAAAAAAAACTCTCTCACCAATAATAATAAAAAAAAAACAAAAAAAAACTAAATACCCCAAAAACTCAAAAATGCTTCTACTGATTTGATTGAAACTGAGTGATGTTACAGAAATAACAACAGCTGATCTGTGCTTTTTATTTGTTGATACATTTTTTGTGGGTATTTAATATTACGCAAATGTATATGATCTGTGCTATACTTGGAGATGGCTTTAAGCAAGAAAAGGACACAGCATTAGTGATTGACAGGTACTTGAACAGCAGCACTAGTCAATGGGGTTGATGGATAACTGAAGGGATGGGTGTCCTGGACAAAGAAAAAGAACAGTGATTACATCAGATCCCACATGAGCTGGAACTAATGGTGCAAGTTTAAACTTACAAGTCCTCCACAAGTTACTCCATTGTAAAATACATTAGTATCTGCAGACTTTCAAAGGAGACCCGCCAAAACCAAAACCCCACTTTCTGAAAGGTACAGAGCCGAAGAAGAGGATCAACCCAGCAGCAGGACCGGTATCTGCTTCTTTGTGCAAGTAGGAACACTCCCTAAGCCCTATAAAATTACAACTAGCTGGCTACTGGTGTGCATGTTGCTAACCAAACTATCAGAAACAGACAGCATGAGGGTGGCATGAGAGACCAACATCCTCTAGTAGGACACCTGTGCTCAGTACTCCATTACCGTGCAGTTTGATTAGTATTCGCTAGAGAATATCACAATTGGCAGCTCCACCACTGGCACCTTGTTCTCTTCAGAAATGAGAGCAGATTCACACTGAGCACATGTGAAAGAGCCTGGAGATGCTATGGTGAACATTAAGGAGCAGGCATTATCATCCAGCATGACCAGCTTGGCGGTAGGTCCATGATGGTCTGGGGAGGCATATATCCTTGGAAGATTGCATAAGCTTGCATGTGCTAGGTAGCAGTACCCTGAATGATGTTAGGTATCTGTCAAGACCATTGTGGGACATGGGTTTCTCCTGGTGCAGCACAATGTCCTGCCTCATGTGGTCAGAGTGCGCAGGCAGTTCCTGGACGACAAAGGTATTGATGCCATTGACTGGACCACACATTCCCCAGACCTGAATCCAACTGAGAATCTCTGAGACATTATGTATTGGTGCATCCGATGTTGCCAACAAGTGACACTGACTGACTGGGAGCTTACTGATGTCCTGATCCAGGTCTAGGAGAAGATCCCCCAGGACACCTTTCACTGTCTCATCAGGAGCACATTCCCGGACATTGTTGGGTTTGCATACAGGCAGGTGGGGGCAATACACAATACTGAATCATATTATGAGTTGCCATGCTGAAATTCACACAAGTTAAATCAGCTTATTTCAAATTTTGATTTATAATTGTGATGCTGAATTCATCCCTCAATGGGTTGTTGAGTTTGGTTTTTATTGACCATTGTTACATCATTTTGTTCTCAACAAATTAAACTGAATGACTCAAAGATTTTCCACTTGAATACTTAATTCATCAGGATTCGATGTGTGATTTGTATTCCTTTGATTTTTTTTTTTTGAACATTGCATATTTGCATGCACATCTGCTTACTTTGAATGGGGATGCCACACCCCAAGTCCACTCTCCAACACATTTACATCTACAGATTTTAAAGGGTGACCCCTATCATTTGAAAAGCCTCCAAAACACAGTACTGGCACTTATTTTCTTCCACTTTAAGCACTACAAAAAAAAAACCAAAAGTAAAAAACATAAGACATTCACTTCATTGCAGCATGTGAAAGTCACTGCTGTTTATAATAAGTTAAACATGATTCAGTGTTAGAAATTTATTGTCTGCCTCCCAAAAAACAAGTTTGAACTTACTACTGCTGAAAAAGAAGAAATACTTAAGTGAACAACATAAATAAGTGCAAATTGTAACAATCTAATAATGATAATGTATACAGTGATGCAGCAATTTACAGCAAATGGATTTAAGATCATTTATACTTACAGCCAATGTTTCCTCTAGCTTTTTTTTTTTTTTTTAAAATAAAAACTGATGAGTAGGTATGAATAATAAATAAGCGGTCACTTTCCTTTTATGACTGATTTCTTCAGTCCCACTACACAAGCTTTCCCCACTGAAGTATCACTCAATTGCTGCAAACCCCCCAAATAAATGAATGATGAGTTTTTCCCTGATGTAATTAACACAGCAAATTACCATAATTTAAAGACAAATCACAGGGGATTGATTAGTGGGATGAGCTCCCCATGAACTTTCAATTTTGTTGTTCCTTTGTAAAAGTGACAATGACAATAAATATCTATCTATCTATGAAGCCTGGATGTAATAACATCACATGAACAACAAGCTCGGTACTTGGTGGAGTTTCAAAAGCATGGCTGTATGGCACCTGGACAGGGGAAGTGGGTGTCGTAATAAAAGAATGAACAGTGGTTCAAAATTGCTGTGGGGCACCCTGAAAAAAAGAAAGGGCCACAGAGACTCGAATATTAGTTTGTGCTGCTCTGTACTGGCACTTAAAGTATATGTACCAGCAACCCACACAAGACCCATCGAGCCTCAATTGCAATGACCTGTACACTTTGTGTTTAACATTATGTGAGTAGTGCATTTTGTGGCCAACATGCGGCCAAATGGCCAGTCCCAAAAGGAATTGTGAGTCAGCGCATGAATGTATGAAAATTTTCTTGCTAACTATCCGTTTCAATTAAAAAGAAAAAAGTTTCCTGTAGAGTTGCTGACCATTAACAAAAGCTAAGTCACTTCAGACATTAATCTTAAAGGTAGGAATGTTTTACTCATGCCATTGTGAATATAATGTTTAAGAGTAAGCCGCTCTAATGCCATAATATTATCATTCTTTCTTAGTTGGCTGACACCTTTATCCAAGGAGACTTACAACATTTGTGATTCAATGCTACAATTCTTTTGTTTTTCCAATTGCCACTCAGACATGTGCAATTACTTGCTCATGGTTCTAGTATCAGTAGCAGGATTTGAAACCACAACCTCAGGGTTTGAAGTTATATGTCTAAGGCCGTAACCACTACATCACACTGCCTGCCACAAATATCGTATACAGAAAAGTAGTTTGTTACAAAGAACTTTTGATATACATCTGACTGACTAATGGCATTATAACTAAGGTCCACTGTCTAAAAAAAATTTCCCAGGTGAAGCCAGGTAACACAACTAGTATGACATTCTGTAAGTTGCATAAAATACAGTGGGAGTTGCAAAGCATGCCCACACCCTATTCGGACAGGATTAATTTTATTCTAGGAAGTGGGGTAAAGTAATTATTACCAGAGGATGCCTGTAATTTTAGTCCCATCTGAACTGCTCATGTTAGTAACTTTTTGCAGATTGCTTGTTTACACTTCATTGAAAATTATGAAGCTTTTTACTTTTCACATAAAGCCTGAGATTAAACATGTCCTGTGCAAATTGACATTTCACTACAATACTGCCATTTAAACAATTCAGACAGGACAAAAATCAGTAATAATTATTTTAGCAAACCTCCTGATATAAAACTGATCCCATCCGAATAGGGCTTAAAAGTACATTTACATGTGACATGAAACAGAAGAATCAGATTTTGTCAGGGAAAAAAAAAAACTCTCCTGATCATGCTCTATTCTTCTCATTTTACACAATTTATGTTTCAGTTGTTGCATCCATATTTTGATGTGCACAAGGAAATTAGCCTGAAAGTTGTCCAAAGGTGTTCAGAAACACCTAAAACATTTAAATACTTTTAAAAGTAACACTCAAAGTTTTGATCCATAAATATTAGGGCTACCACTCGATCAAAAAATGTTGTCTTCTTCTTTCAGCTGCTCCCGTTACGGGTTGCCACAGCAGATCATTTTCTTCCATAGCTTTCTGTCCTCTACATCTTGTTCTGTTACACCCATCACCTGCATGTCCTCTCTCACCACATCCATAAACCTTCTCTTGGGCCTTCCTCTTTTTCTCTTCCCTGGTAGCTCTATCCTTAGCATCCTTTTCCCAATATACACAGCATCTCTCCTCTGCTCATGTCCAAACCAATGCAATCTCGCCTCTCTGACTGTCTCCCAACCGTCCAACTGGAGCTGACCCTCCAATGTACTCAATTTCTAATCCTATTCTTCCTCGGAAAACCCAGTGCAAATCTTAGCATCTTTAACACTAGAATTACCAGAGCCTACAAAAAAACTCGTAAATCCGGCCCACCTTAAATCCCTTCGCACCTCTCCGTCAGTGTCTCTTGTCTTCTAAATGTGTCAATGAGCCCAAGCAGCCTGCTATACCATCCCCCCACCACCTCAGAACGGGCAAGAAGTTCTCCCAGTTCCTTCCTTGATTGATTATCTGGGAGTGAGCTACCCAGAATTGTAAAGGGAAATGCTGCTTGGGCTTATAGACACATTTAGAAGGTAAGAGAGGTTGACGGAGAGGTGCGAAGGGATTTAAGGTGGGCCGGATTTACGTGTTTTTCGTTGGCTCTGGTAATTCTAGCGTTAACTCTGCTACCTCCAGCTCTGTCTCCTGCTTTCTGGTCAGTGCCAACATCTCTAACCCATATAACACAGCTGGTCTCACTACTGTCCTATAGACCTTCCCTTTCACTCTTGCTGATATCCGTCTGTCACAAATTACTCCTGAAACTCTTCTCCACCCATTCCACTCTGCCTGCCTCTTTTTCACCTCTCTTCCTCAATCCCCATTACTCTGTACTGTTGATCCCAAGTATTTAAACTCATCCACCTTCGCCAACTCTACTCCTTGCATCCTCACCATTCCACTGACCTCCCTCTCATTCACACACGTATTCTGTCTTGTTCCTAATGAACTTCATTCCTCTCCTCTCTAGAGCATATCTCCATCTCTTCAGGGTCTCCTCAACCTGCTCCCTACTATCGCTACAGATCACAATGTCATCAGCAAACATCATAGTCCATGGGGACTCCTGTCTAATCTTGTCTGTCAACCTGTTCATCACCATTGCAAATAAGAAAGGGCTCAGAGCTAATCCCTGATGTAATCCCACCTCCACCTTGAATGCATCCGTCACACCTACCCCAGACCTCACCACAGTAACACTTCCCTCATACATATCATGTACAACTCTTACATACTTCTCTGCCTCTCCCAACTTCCTCATACAATACCACAACTCATCTCGAGGCACCCTGCCATATGCTTTGTCCAGGTTCACAAAGACGCAATGCAACTCCTTCTAGCCTTCTCTATACTTCTCCATCAACACCCTCAGAGCAAACAACGCATCTGTGGTGCTTTCTTGGCATGAAACTATACTGCTGTTCCCTAATCATCACCTCACTTCTTAACCTACCTTCCACTACTCTTTCCTATAACTTTATGCTGTGGCTCATCAATTTTATCCCCCTGTAGTTACTACAGCTCTGCACATTCCCCTTAAATATCGGCACCAGTACACTTCTCCACTCCTCAGGCATCCTCTTACTTTCCAAGATTCCATTAAAAAATCTGGTTAAAAACTCCACTGCCATCTCTCCTAAGCACCTCCATGCTTCCACAGTATATCATCTGGACCAACGGCCTTTCCATTTTTCATCCTCTTCATAGTTATCCTTACTTCCTGCTTGCTAATCCATTGCACTTCCCGATTCACTCCACATCATCCAACCTTTTCTTTCTCTCTCTCTCGTTCTCTTTATTCATCAGCCTCTCAAAGTACTTTCCATCTGCTCAACACACTCTGCTAGCTTGTGAGTACGTTTCCATCTTTATCCTTTATTACCCTAACCTGCTGCACATTATTCCCAGCTCGATCCCTCTGTCTAGCGAATCTGTACAGATCCTTTTCTCGCTCCTTAGTGTTCAATCTCTCGTACAACTCATCATACACCTTTTCTTTAGCCTTCGCCACCCCTCTCTTCACCTTGCTTATTTCCTTGTACTAGTCTACTTTCTGCATCTCTCTGACTATCCCACTTCTTTATTGCCATCCTCTTTCTCTGTAAACTCTCCTGTACTTTCCCATTCCACCACCAGGTTTCTCTTTCCTCTATCCAGATGTCACACCAAGCACCCTTCCTGCTGTTACCCTTACTACATCTGCTGTAGTTTCCCAGCTGTCTGGTAACTCTTCACTACCACCCAGTGCCTGTCTCATCTTCTCCCTAAACTCAACCTTGCAGTCTTCCTTTTTCAACTTCCACCATTTGATCCTTGGCTCTGCCCTCACTCTCTTCCTCTTCTTGATCTTGTAGAAGAAGAATGTTCTCCTCAGCACCCTGTACCCTTTGTGTTTAGTAGTGGTGCAACGGATCACTGTTGATCCATGATTCGAACCGATTCCTGTCCACGGTTCGGTACGCACGTGATCCGAAGATCAGAGAAAAAAAAAAAGTTCCACTCTATTGTGCACGTGTCTCTCGCGCACTCACACAACCCCTCTCGGGCAACTTGGTAGCTCTCACGCACTGAACTGCAATTAAACTTCTCACACGCACTCTCTCTCGCGCACTAACTCGGTAGCTCTCGCGCACTAATTCAACCACTCTCACGCATTTTCGCTCGACTTTTGTCCGGTTTGCCACTTCATACGCGTGGTCATGCACAGCGGTAGCAGTTTTAGCAGAGGAGCTCGACAAACCTCCAGCATCATTTAAAAAAAAGTTTTAATCAATAATGTAACTTTCCCTGCAGCGTCAATATGCAGCACCAACAGATGCAGACACATCTCCTCCTCAAAAGAAGTCGGCAATGGCGGAGCTTTTTGGCGAGACCTTTGCACAGAAGGACATGGTCAGCAAGGCTATTGCTGACACCATCAAAGAGGAGGTGGTATCCTATGAGGCAGCAAGTGGCATTCCAGTCGATGGTGATCCACTGACTTGGTGGAAAAGCAACGAATGTAAATACCCTCGCCTTGCCACAATGGCAAGACACCATCTTGCTGTGCCTGGCACTTCAGTGCCTAGCGAGAGGGTGTTCTCAACAGCAGGGGACATATCTACAGCAAAGAGATCTACACTTTCCCCAGAAAATGTAGACATCCTCATGTTTTTGGAAAAAAAATTGAAATTATAAGCTCAGGTCTGCTTTGCTTTCTTTCTTCTTTTTTGATGATGTGGACATAAGCTAGTTTTTATTTCTCTCTCCATGTTCAAAGTAAGAAGCAATGATGCCTTAAATTACATTTAAATTTTTTTTTATTGTGTCCACATTAAAGGAAATAGTTATGCCCTATATTGCACCTTAATTTGTATTTATATAATTGAGTGGCGCAGTTAGGAGACCCAGGTTCGCTTCCTGGGTCCTCCCTGCGTGGAGTTTGCATGTTCTCCCCGGGCGCTCCGGTTTCCTCCCACAGTCCAAAGACATGCAGGTTAGGTAGGTTGGCGATTCTAAATTGGCCCTAGTGTGTGCTTGGTGTGTTTGTGTGTGTCCTGTGGTGGGTTGGCACCCTGCCCGGGATTGGTTCCTGCCTTGTGCCCTGTGTTGGCTGGGATTGGCTCCAGCAGACCCCAGTGACCCTGTGTTCGGATTCAGCGGGTTGGAAAATGGATGGATGGATGGATGGATGGATAATTGAGTGAAATGAGTCTTGAGTTGAATGTTTTTTAATGGGCAAAAAATACTTAACTAAATAAATGGAGAGTTAAATTTGTCTTGTCTTTTTTTTTTTTGCTGATCCGAAAATTGATCCGATCTGTGACTTAAAACCGTGATCCGATCCGAATCGTGAGTTTTTTGATCCGTTGCACCACTAGTGTTTAGTAACTAAGTTTCATTAGCGGTACTTTAGCTTTACCAGTAAAAGAAAGCTTGATTTATGAACTAACAAAAATATGTTGCCACATAATGATGTCCTAAGCTGTTTTTCTCTTAAGCTCCTCAAAGTAAGTGGCTCAGGGTGAAAGGGTCATAGAGCTGCAGAGTGCAAGCGCAAGGTGTCTGTCTCGTGGTCAGTCTTAGGGACATAAATAAAAATTGCTTAGCTTAGACATATTGCTTAACTTTAAAATTTTGATAAGGATGTTTTCTGTCTAACTGATCATGAGATAAAGAGGTATAAAAACTAACCCTAACTATTAATCAGGGTTTAGACGAGCCTATTTTGCAAGAGACTGTACTCGTCTGAATCTCTACTTCCTACGACTCTGATTGAGAAATAAAGAGAACTGAGAAAATAACACCCGCCTGCTGTCAGTTGCATTTTATCGCCCACAATCTCCAACGTCATCCTACAGACCACCATCCTATGCTTCTTCTCCTTCGGCCAACAGTAGCCCAATTTCCGCCGGCACCCTGCTGGCTAACAATACTGGTGGCGGTCGTTGTTAACCCAGGGCTCGACCGATCCGGTATGGAAATTTGTACTGTTGTCCGCATATTGATTTGACAAAATTTTAAACAGTAAAAAAACAGTCAGTAGCACATTTTTTTAAGTCACATCACAAAGCAAATAAGTGTAAAACTTTGACTGGTGCTGTTAATACTGGGGTCTTTAAAATAATATGAAGATGAAAAATTAAACACTGATTTTCTATTTTTTACAGCCAGCTGCTTAAACACACTAGTTATTTTAAACATTCATTCAAAGGATGTTCTATTTTTGTTAACAATATACCCAGATTCAGAAAACAAAGGTTCACAAGAGACTAGTGTTGGGAAACTATTTTTAAAAGTTAACTTAGTTATATTACTCATCACTTACAAAAAAGTACTAACATGTAATGCGTTACAAATACTACATTGCTTTTGCATAACTCCTCCTCCTAATAGAAAATATGAAACCCAAACTTGTAATCGAAATAAATCTATTTTTTGATCAAAGGGAAACAGAATATTCATTTCTACTCCATTCCAGGACAGAATGAAAACATACACCTACAATCGTTACCAAGATTTCTTGCTCACTACTCAATTCTTTTCATTTCACACTATGCATGTGTTTAACCACTTGCTCACTAACTGCCACCAGTTGACTGGAACAGACACTTGCACAATGTTCATCGCCCCAGCAAGTGACATCTTTCCTAAAAAAAAGGCAATACTGTGCGAGGATACAACTCTACTAAACAGTTTAGTTTTAGAGTTACCCTCACCAGCTGTGTGTGTGTGGAAGTAAAGGTTTTCTTTTCTGGTGCCCTGTCAGTTTTCTGCTTTTAAAATAAAGATACATGAAATGGAATGTACCTGCATCATTTAAGGTGCACATGAAGGGGTGTAGAATGACGTCTGCAGCAGAAGGCTGGACAACAAGTGAGCAGAAGTGGGCGAGAGGTTAGCTTGTATAAAGGAATGCATGCACGGTGAAAGGGAATGGGTAACTGGATCCCTCCTTGCCAGATGAAAGCCGGACATGATTATAAAAGTATTACAAGAATTAGTATAGGGTCAATCGAAGGCGAGAGCTGGAGATGGAGTTCAAGGAGACAGAATGAGAGTATTATGGATGTGAACATGTTTTGTTACTACTGTAAACAGACCTGGATTCATTTGGCACTGCTACATAAACAACAACTGAAGTACAGTAAAATTCACTGGAAAAAATTAGAGCATTTATGAGTTGCATTAACAAACTTAATTGCAAGATATAATACATTAATTACATGCTTTACCAATAAATAAGCAGCCCTTTATTTATTTTATATATATATATATATATATATATATATATATATATATTTTTTTTTTTTTTTGACATATATAATAAACATACATACATACATGCACACATACACACACTACCATTCAAAAGTTTTTGAACACCTCAGGTTTTTCAGTTTTTATGAAAATGCATGCAGTTTAATGTCTTATGAAATCAAAGCATAGAACAAAAATAACTACAAGTAAAAAAAATATAGTCAAGGAATCCTTACATGTACAAAGTTTTCTTCCTATTTTTCAATTATTAAAGCAGACACCTCTTTGCTGATATAACAGCCAAACACACGTGGTATTCTTTCTATAAGGCAAATCAAATATTGGTCAGAAAGGTCTTCCCAACACTGTTGCAGAAGTTCCCACAAATGTGTTGCACTTGTAGGTTGCTTTTCTTTCATCCTTCTGGCCAGTCCATGTTTTGAAATGCACCTTCTTGTACTTTTCTTTTAACTTAGTTTTGCCATAGCCTTGAGGTATGTTTTGGATCACGTTATGCTGCAAAATGTTGTGGTAACCCTTTTGATTCAGATTGCCAGTCATTCTGTACAATTCACCAACTCTGCCTCCAGCAAAAGAATCCCAAACCACTGCACTTCCTCCACGTTTCACAGTTGGTGTCATACAATGAGGAACCTTCGTTTCACCAACTCGACGGTGTACAAATACCCAGAGTGATGAACTGAAAATTTCAAATTTATATTCATCTGTCCAGAAGAATTTCTTCCAGTCTTAAGCAGTCCACAGCTGGTCCAGGCAAGCCTCAGTTTCTTATTTTGTATTTAAAAGAACGGCTTTCCTAATGCCACAAAAAGTCCCCTGTTCACAGCAGAAACCGAGACTTGCTTTTATCAACCACTGTTAAGCTGTGCTTGAAGCTGTTGTGCTGTGAGGCACCTATCATTCAAGCTGGTGACCATCAGAAACTTGTCTTCTGAGTACGCTGTAACTCTGGGTCTGTCAGATCTCTTCCTATCAGAGTTTCTTCTAGATTCCAATTACATTTGAACTGTGTAGGACACTGTATTTACTGACACTTTTTTTTTTTGCAATTTCACTAAATGAAAGGCCTACCCTTCTAAGGGTAGTAATGCTCTCTCTCATTTCAAATGTTAATTGCCAATTTCTTGCCATTATCACTGGAATTTACAACTTTCTGCAGTGTAATATTGTCCAAGTAATCAAAAGAAGTTGTGACACCTGTGCAAATTGTTGCTTCAACTTACAAGACTTACGGTAATTTACTTTAATTACTACAGAACATGTGTAAGTTGTAACTTATTAGTTGTTCTGTGAAGAAGGTCCATTTGTAATACTCTCATATTTCTTTTTTTCATTTTTTGCTTGCCTATTCTTTAAACGTAATCCTATGGCAGTTTTCTGCTTACCTTTTCACCATTTTAGGTCATTCATTATATCTCAATGGATTACATTTGAAGACAAACTGTAAAAATTGAGGTCTTCTAAAACTTTCACCAGTAGAGTGTATGTGTGCATATATACATTTATATATGTGAGTGCGAGACAGAAAAATAAAAATGAGCACACTTCATGACACACTTTCTAAACACAATAAAAACTATTATAAGAATAAATAAGTACTCTTGAAAGGCTTCATCAATATAAAACCACTGAACACCTCAGTTATGAAACTGTGTAAACTTAATTTAAATTAACCTTTAGAGACTTCTCGTGTTCTAAAACAATTTTTTAAGGTGTTGTCAAAAAAGATGAGAAATATAATAGGCCTTTGAAAAAGAATATCTATCCATCTTCTTTACCCATTTATCCAGAGCCATAAGCATCAGGCACAAAACAAGCAAGAATAAGACACCAGTCCATCAAAGACTGAACATACACAAATGTGCATGGGGTACACTAGGGAAAAACAATATGCCCTTTACAAATGTTTTACATGACAAAGAAAAGCATGAATCCATGTTAATTTTCCCAGGTGAACGTTATGCATTTCAGCTCTGTACAAAGTAAAAACCTCTTTTTAGTAGAGTTATGCTGCCATTTGCTTTAATTACACAAATCTTAGTATTTTCAGACTTAAAACCATAGCATATTGAAATGCTAACAAGACAGCTTAATTTGTATAAAAACTGTGCAAAACAAGATCTTAAAACTTTTTGTTTAATGACATTTTACTTACCCTTTTGTGTCCATTTTATCAGAACTGCTTTCTTTAGATTTTTCATCCTCTTTTGATTCTGAAGGAACAACAATCATGTTAAAAGTCAGTCATCATTTTTATCATTATCATAAAGTAGCCTAAAAAAAGGTTAAAATAGCATTTAAAAAAAAAAACCTGTTCTTAAATATTTCTTGAAGTACTTGAAGTAATCTTGAAGGGTATATTATAATGTAGTGATGTACTTAAGATAGAACAAACATAGTGATGAGTGAAGAATGTGACATCTTGCAGCAAGTTTTATGCAATGACTTTGTGGTGATAAAAAAAGAATAGGAAAATATCAGAGATAAATGCATATTTGTTGATTATAAACTGCAACACAAACACTGTTAACACACTGTGACACCCCAAATGCCTGCAGCATTGGCATTACCTGTTTCCCAGAACATCAACAGTCATTAACCAAGTATGGACTGGTGCAATGAGAACACAAAACAAGGACGGTGCAGTAGTGCATTGTACAGTTTAATCCAAAGCTGCATAGAATGAATAAGGTGTGAGACAAATTATTTGTAACAAAAAATTAAGCCATGATAAAAAACATGTTCTTTTATGGGAGATAAAATGAATCTATAAATAGGTTCACATAATAGAAAAACGGATAAAACAGTTTTATAAAATTTAAGGGAAATTAGATCTGCACTGATCAGCCAAAGCAAATCTGATAGGTGAAGTGAATAATAATTTCTCATTACAGTAGCACCATTCAAGGGGTGGGATATAATGAATATATTAGACAGCAAGTAGGTGATGTGGTGGAAGCAGGTCCAAACTGTAGTGGCTAGAAAACTGGGCAAGTGCATCTCCAAAATGGCAGGTCTCAGGGGGTGTACCCAGTTTCTGCTAAAAGTGGTTTAAGAAAGGACAACACGAGAAGGCAGCAGGATGGATTATGGGAAGAAGGCAAGCCAACAGAAACAGTGCAATGCTCTGGGCTGGGAAAACTTCAGTCTTAACTTTCATGAGGTTATCACTTTGACACGTACCACGTACCTAAAGGTTGTTGCACGCCACATACATCACTTCACGGAAACAGTATTCCCTGATCACTGTGGCTTCTTTCAGTAGGATAATTAGCCCTAACACACTGCAAAAATTGTTCAGGAATGGCTTGAGGAACATGACACAGATTTCAAGATGATGACTTTACCTCCAAAATCATAACATCTCAAGCCAACTGAGCATCTGAGGGATGTGCTGGAAAAACAAGTCTGATCACTGGCATGGAGGCCCCAACTTGCAACTTGCAAGACTTAGGATATGCTGCTAACATCTTGGTGTCAGATAAAACAGGACACCTTCAGAGGTCTTGTGGAGTCCATGCCTCAATGGGTCAAAGATGTACTGGAAGAGAAGGTGGTTGGGGGGGGGGTTGTTTCAGGACTAATACAATATCAGGCAAATTGTTTTAACGTTGTGGCTGATCAGTGCATGACAGCAATGCTTAAAAAGCATATTAGGAAAGGTGTAAAGGTGGTTAGGCAGTAATATTGTAGAGAAGATGTATGATGGCCCAAAGACATACTGTCTGTAATTTAGAAGTACAGTACAAGAATGTCAAGGTAGGAGATGACATGTATAACAGACAGTGAGTGGGGACTACAATATACAGATATCGAAACAACAAATGCTCTAAACTTTTATCAAGTTTACACATGTGAACAAGTAGTAACAGGGATTATCATGAGGTACTTAAGTGATTCAGAAACAGTAAAGAGAAAAGTACTGCTTTCATTAAATTGGCAGAAACTTAAATTGCAGTTACCAGATAATATTTATTCTGCAGTGCTAAAGGTGGTTACTGAGTACACATATAAACCTTTAACACTTATGTATGTTTTGAAAATAACTGCACATAGGTGTAAATTTCTAAAGACTGGAAGCCAGGTAATATCCCATTACATTGGAGGAAACAAGTATTTAATCACTTATCAATTTATAACTTTTATGTAATGTGTTTTTTCTGGATTTTTGGTTTATATTCTGTCTCTCTCCTGCGGTGGGTTGGCGCCCTGGCCGGGACTGATTCCTGCCTTGCGCCCTGTGTTGGCTGGGATTGGCTCCAGCAGACCCCCGCGACCCTGTTATTAGGATTCAGCGGGTTGGAAAATGGATGGATAGATAGATTCTGCTAGAGGCTGCCATGTGCCTTTTACTAAGGAGTGGCTTCCGTCTGTCTCTCTCCATTAAAACGAAACTACCATTAAAATTAGAGACTGTTCATTTCTTTGTAAGTTAGCAAATTTACAAATTCAACTGAGGATCAAATACTTCTGTCCCAAACAGTATATAAAAAGGTGACCAGGGTTGATCCAACTACCAATATATGCCAATCGGTTTCACATGCATCACAGGTAAGTCAGTGAAAGTAATCATTAAGGAAAAGATCAAGTATCATTTGGCAAGAACAGGTGCATGATAAAAAGTAAGTATTATTATAGTAAGAGGGCCTGTTTCAGAATTGAGTGATGCTAAAAATGGTCTCCCTCAGGAATCAGTGCTGGTTCCGCTACTGTTTTTAATATTAAAATATAAAAACAAGCTGGTTAAGTTTGCACATCATACCAAATTACACAGAATAGCAGAATCAGGCAAATCATTACAGAGGGACATGGACAGAACACAAGCTTGTACAGATTTGTGGCACGTGAAACTCAATGTAAATAAGCGTAAGGTGTAACAATGTAGGAAGAAAAAAAATATTAGGTTTGAATACATTATGTATGGCTGGAGACTTGAAAGTACAACTCAGAAGAACCTAGCAGTTACAGTGAACACATCCCCATTTTCATCCAGACAGTGTACTCAGCCATAAAGATGACTAATAGGATGTTATTAGATTATATTACACAATGTGTAGAGTATAAATTAATGTACATTATGCTTAAGCTGTATAAACACACTAGTGAAATATAATCTTAAATTATTATGCACAGTTTTGATCTCCATACTACAAAAAATGATATAGTAGTGTTAGAGTAACTTCAGAGAAGAGCCATTAGGCGGATACCAAAACTGATGCCAAAAGACACATGTTATAAAGAAAGATATACTTTCTTCTCATTAATAAAGACTGTTAGTAACAGTAAAACAAACAAACTAAGACGACATAGAGGAAACATTTCAGGTATCTTGTTTGGAACAGGTTGATCTTAACTAGACTAGACTTGACAAGTAGTGTAGTTCTTCTATAAATAATATATCCATAAAACAGGTGTTCATGTGAAGGATGGCAGACAGGTAAACAATAGAAGTTCTTTCATAAAACCAAGGCTAAAATGAAACTGGTCCATAAAAACAAAGCAAGATTGGAGCTGTGCTCATTCATGTAGCCAACTAGGCTCAGCTATTCTTGTGGCCACGAATGCTTGCATTGACTGGTGCTTCAGTGGCCCTACCCTTGCATTTATCTCTAACTCTAGCAATCGCAAGCCCACCTGACCCCAGGCCACCTTTCCCCACAGCCAATGGCTGCTCACCTCATTCACTAATCCAGCACGACACTCTTGCCTCCATCTGCACTCTAGAGATCTAAGTCTGATGACCTCCTGGCCACTAGCACTTGCCTCCTTTGGCACCAGAGCAGTCTCTCTCTCTCTCTCTCTCTCTCTCTCTCTCTCTCTCTCTCTCTCT
>JANRMT010062791.1:54483910-54518000 GCA_026402145.1 Polypterus bichir lapradei | reverse complement strand
CTCTCTCTCTCTCTCTCTCTCTCTCTCTCTCTCTCTCTCTCTCTCTCCATAACTCCCAACCAGGTTTGCTCCACTCCCTGCAATAACTCAATGAAGCATTTTCTTGCCAAAGCGGCTCTTTTTTGTTTCTTTCTTGCACTTTTTTCTTTCTCTGCATTTTTGTCTCCTTTTTTCTATTCTCTCCCCGTTCTGCCACTATTCTTTATACTGCAAAGGATACAGGTACACTGATTACCAACTCCATAATGAGTATGGTTCCCATAAACAAATGCATGCATGTTACAAAATCATAAATAAAAGCAAAACAAACCTGATTTTTTTTCTTCTGATTCCTTTTTGTCTTCTTCCATCCTTGGCCTTTTTGTAACTTTTTTATGGTTTGCAACATTTCTACGACCACCTTCCCCTTCATCCTCAGAATCAGAAAATTCTTCATCACACGCAATTCTTTTGTCTGATGCTCGAACTGGCAAAAAGACAGCAGATATCAATTGTGATTTATAATCTTTTACAAGTTTAGTCTTAAATAGGACTGATAACTTATTACTCATTTATTAGAAATCTAAAAAAATATTTTAAAAATATACTTTTTGAAATTTGCAAGAAACAGTGACCAGGAATCTAGAACTTTGTGGAAATAAAGGATCAAGAGATTATTATTTCTGAATTTCTCACAGGGTTTCATGATGCAAAAAGAGAAAAGTGCACTTCTTTCAATATTGCAATTGGAACCTGCCATGTGCTGTACTCTATTATAAACAAAATACACTTGTGAATTAAGCAGACAACCTTAAAAACTAAAATTTTTTTTAGAATCCTTTTTACTTTCACTATAGTGTCAACAAAGACGTTATACCAGTTCAAAACTAAGCAAGCTACATAACCCAAAATACTGCCATACTGTTGGAGCAAGTAATAGTGAGAACCCATTCTACCAATGCCTTGGAGAATCTGGCCAGGTTAACTCTCCAGAATGCAGTATTAAGCACTGTGACTGGAGATACATTTTTGTTTAAGAAAATTAGTTCTGGTATTAGTTTTTTGCTATCAGGTGTAATGGGTACATTGCTTAGAATTAAATATCACTGTACTAGATTTTTTGAAACCTGACTGGAAGAGTGGTTAGATCCCTCTAACCAAACTCTGTAAAGCACTGAGGTGTTGAAGAAATTTTAATGTGCTACATGAAGTCAACAGAAGTTGCACAGGTGATTTACAATACTACAATATATGTATAAGAGCAACCTACAGAATATTTTGTTGGCAATGCTGCCTTGTGATGAAGGTTTACTGCTCTAGGGCTTTCATAAAAGTTAACAGAAGTGTTTATGATGATCTGTATATAAACTGAAGGAATAAAGCATACCACTGGGCACCAACCTAAAATAAATAGGTAAGTAAAAATCATTGCTTTCTTTGTAATTATAGCTAAAAATAAAATATTCAGTTTAAGAAAAACTTATTTTAACACTTTATTTCAGAAGTAAACTAAGCAAAATTATACTATACATTGTGTGTCCTACGTTAAAACTTAATTTTCACTTAATTAAAATGCAAATGGACAAATACTTAAATAAAAGTGGACATGCATAGTATTTGAAAGAACCATAGATAACCATTTAAAACAGTGTTTCCCAAACCCGGTCCTGGGGACCCCTTGTGGCCGCAGGTTTTTGTTCCAACCAGCTTCTGTTTTTAATTGAACTCCTGGGCTAATTAAGTGAACTGATATTTCCCAAGTTCTGTGTTTAGGGAACAATATAGAAATTAGAAAACTAAGTTTGCTAAAATATATATATATATATATATATATATATATATATATATATATAATTATTAAAATGTACCAAGCATTTATCCATCATTTACTAATTAGTGGGTCTGACTCTAAAGTAGTTGCAGTCTTTGATTATTCAGTCTTGTTTGCCTGGGTGTCTGATCTGCTTGTTTTAAATTGTCATTATTAAGATAGAACGAAGGGGGGAAACTTCACAGAGAAAGGGCAAAGTATAATGAAATCAACAAAAGAAAGCATTTAAATCTATAGCAAAAGCAGAAATATTTATAAATGTCTTATAAATGTAAAAATCATGCTGCTATGCTTTTCTGAATGTCGAAGAAAAAAATACCAGCTAATTCAATGAGCTAATTGTTATCAGGTGTTGTCACTAATTAGAAATCTGGGTGGAACAAAAACCTGCAGCCACGGGGGTCCCCAGGACCGAGTTTGGGAACCATTGATTTAAACATTTGTTTAAAATCAAATAAAAAGAAATAAAGCTCACTCTAGCTGAATCTAATGATAATCTGCATGAACTTTATTAATGTGCAAAATTAGAATCAACTTTACTTTCATTTAAATGGCTCAGTTATCACTATTAGGATGGATCAACAAACTACTAAAAAATGCCATGCAGCAGGAAAAGTTCACATTTATTTGTGCCTGTATTTTCACAGACATATGCAACCATGAACCTGAATTTTGTTTATGATCATATGAGGTGGAATGGTCTGCAATGAAACTTATCCACAGCATGAGAAAGTCAAAATTTTGTTAAAAAAGGTGGGGAAAGCAGACTGGACGACATACTTTAACTGAATATAGACTATACAGTGCATCCAGAAAGTATTCACAGCGCATCACTTTTTCCACATTTTGTTATGTTACAGCCTTATTCCAAAATGTATTAAATTCATTGTTTTCCTCAGAATTCTGCACACAACACCCCATAATGACAACGAGAAAAAAGTTCACTTGAGGTTTTTGCAAATTTATTAAAAATAAAAAAACTGAGAAATCACATGTACATAAGTATTCACAGCCTTTGCTCAATACTTTGTCGATGCACCTTTGGCAGCAATTACAGCCTCAAGTCTTTTTGAATATGATGCCACAAGCTTGGCACACCAACCCTTGGCCAGTTTCTCCCATTCATCTTTGCAGCACCTCTCAAGCTCCATCAGGTTGGATGGGAAGCGTCGGTGCACAGCCATTTTAAGATCTCTCCAAAGATGTTCAATCGGATTTAAGTCTGAGCTGTGGCTGGGCCACTCAAGGACATTCACAGAGTTGTCCTGAAGCCACTCCTTTGATATCTTGGCTGTGTGCTTAGGGTCGTTGTCCTGCTGCAAGATGAACCGTCGCCCCAGTCTGAAGTCAACAGCGCTCTGGAGCAGGTTTTCATCCAGGATGTCTCTGTATATTGCTGCAGTCATCTTTCCCTTTATCCTGAGTAGTCTCCCAGTTCCTGCCGCTGAAAAACATCCCCACAGCATGATGCTGCCACCACCATGCTTCACTGTAGGGATGGTATTGGCCTGGTGATGAGTGGTGCCTGGTTTCCTCCAAACATGACGTCTGGCATTCACACCAAAGAGTTCAATCTTTGTCTCATCAGACCAGAGAATTTTGTTTCTCATGGTCTGAGAGTCCTTCAGGTGCCTTTTGGCAAACTCCAGGCGGGCTGCCATGTGCCTTTTACTAAGGAGTGGCTTCCGTCTGGCCATTCTACCATACAGGCCTGATTGGTGGATTGCTGCAGAGATTGTTGTCCTTCAGGAATGTTCTCCTCTCTCCACAGAGGACCTCTGGAGCTCTGACGGAGTTACCATCGGGTTCTTGGTCACCTCCCTGACTAAGGCCCTTCTCCCTCGATCGCTTAGTTTAGATGGCCGGCCAGCCAGCTCTAGGAAGAGTCCTGGTGATTTCGAACTTCTTCCACTTATGGATGATGGAGGCCACTGTGCTCATTGGGACCTTTAAAGCAGCAGAAATTTTTCTGTAACCTTCACCAGATTTGTGCCTCGAGACAATCCTGTCTCGGAGGTCTACAGACAATTCCTTTGACTTCATGCTTGGTTTGTGCTCTGACAAACTGTCAACTGTGGGACCTTATATAGACAGGTGTGCGCCTTTCCAAATCATGTCCAATCAACTGAATTTACCACAGGTGTATTCCAATTAGGCTGCAGAAACATCTCAAGAATGATCAGGGGAAACAGGATGCACCTGAGCTCAATTTTGAGCTTCATAGCAAAGGCTGTGAATACTTATGTACATGTGCTTTCTCAATTTTTTTATTTTTAATAAATTTGCAAAAATCTCAAGTAAACTTTTCACGTTGTCATTATGGGGTGTTGTGTGTAGAATCCTGAGGAAAAAAATAAATTTAATCCATTTTGGAATAAGCCTACAACATAACAAAATGTGGAAAAAGTGATGCGCTGTGAATACTTTCAGGATGCACTGTATATAAAGCAGTCTGGTTAGGGAAGCAGATGGAAAAAATACATGCCAGACAATCCCTCAAAAGCATGCAATATCAATCAGACGCTGCTGGTACTGTGTTCAGCTCACTTTCTCATTATAAAATATAAGACAAGTACAATAAAAACAGATGGCAGTAACTATATTAGAAAAGTACTAGAGCAAGCAAGTAAGTTGAACAAGAGCTTTTGAACTAAACATCCCTGCTAGACTATAGTTGTATATTTAAGTTTTGAATCACACATCAGTATCACCTATAAAAGTTTTACTTGTTTAGAAATGGATCCACGCTTACCCTTCTTTCTTTCTTGTACTAACAGAAAATATTAAAAGATGTACACATTGGCCACCCATCTGCTGTACTACACATAAAAGTCAAATTCTAAACATATAAAATGCATAACGACCTTGAGTAAAACACAAATCTTCTAGATTTATAAAATACTTTACTTGAAATGCGCTTGTCTGAATCATCTTCCTCTTCATCTCCACTGTCATCAGCAACAATATCTTCAGGAATAGACTGCATCTGTACCCCTGGTGCATGCGGCAACATGCGCAAGTTTTCAAAGAGACGTTGTCTGTTAAAAAAATGTTATTACATTAGATAAACCATAATAAACTAAATCAATTAGATTTAAAACTATCTTAATATTATGAACAAATTAAAAGCTATACACACAATAATTTTTCAAGAATACAAGTGAAAATGTAACATATGAAACTTAATTGTAGACAAAAAAGGGCTATGGAGGCGCAATCCTGCACCAGAAAGCATCTTTCATTCTACAGTAGTTGTAATAAGCAAGGTTAAGGAGAAAAAAAAAAATAGTTACTCTAAAATATATCAGAATCAAAGGAAAAAAAAAGTATCATCAATTTTCTTTGGTGTAATAAGGGAAGAAAATGGTGATGAACACATACAAATATACAGGTTTTTCTCAATTCAGTTATACAAGGTTAGGGTTACAAAATAAGAGAAGACAGGTCAAATTTTTCAGGAAAAATAGTAGTAACACACACTTTTTCAAAATAAAAATACATAGGCCTACTGAAATAAAATATTTAGCATTAATAATAAATACATTATAGAGCAAAATATGTAACTTTGGACATCCAAAAGAAAATAATTTCTCTCCAACACTAAAGTGAGAACTTAAGAGGTCCAGGGCAAGAGAAAACTGCCACCTGTCTCAGCATCATCATGCAGAAAGTACAACACATAAAAAAATGAGATACCAAGGATGAAGCATGAAAAGGTACAGTGGAATTTTTATTTTTGTTATAGTTTATTGTTGGCTAAAAAGAAAGTAAAATCTACTAAGCACTGTTTGTCGTTCATGTTACATATATGTATTTTTATATGTTTGTCATTCATGTTACATATATGTATTTTTATACATGTTTGGATTCATATTATCAGACAAAGATTGGAGTGGAGGATGCAATTATCTACCTCCTCTACAAGACTTATTCTCACCTAGCTAAAGCTGGCAGCACTGTGAGAATTATGTTTTTTTATTTCTCCAGCACCTTCAATATCATCTAGCTAACCACATTAAGGGGTGAATTCAAAGATATGCAGGTGGATCGGACTAGTGTATCCCGGAAAATGGACTATCTGTTGGGCAGACCAACAGTTAGTTAATTTGTAGCTGTTCTTCATTTAGAGTGGTTAATATATTTTTCAAAATATATAGACTGAAAAGTGCACAGCAAAGTTCTGGAACTGGAGTCACAGATTCATTTTACAGCTAACATTAACTTGTATTTCAGCATGAAACTTATTTCCAGCACTGTCATGAGCAGATGCCTGAAACAGCAGCTCCTGTGTACGTTTATTCTCGTGGTTGATTGCTATCTATATACATTTATTTTTTGGATTAACAAAATGTGAGAGAGGACTCTCACTCACTTACACATGAGAACAGCAATTGCTGCACTTGCACCCTTCGTCTCCCATAGCGCTGGCGCTACTCATCAGGCTAAGCTGCTAGCAGAGCAACAGTGCAAGAGAAAAAGAGAACAGTATGCTAAGAAGTGCCTCTGGGGGCCTTTTCAGCCCACTGCTATCAGGCAATTTCCTTCCTCTACGGGCACTCATTAAGTTTATTTTGAAATAACTGCACATTATACTTCATTTATTTACTTATTTATTTTATTTACTTATTGATTGACTGACTGATGGCTATATTATTTGTTCAGTGAATACATATCGTTGTTTTTTTATGTTTCTGCTGCAGTATACTTCTGAATTTCCTCATGGGATTAATAAAGTGTATCTACACAAAACACAAAAATCCTATTAGCCTTTTTAATCAACTATGTGCTATGTTGGGCAACTCCAAATTTGGGCAGTATATGAGCAGCTGGCAGGTAATACACAAGGGAACAAAATGAATAAATAATTGGGGAAAGGTGGCCCTTAAAAGGACTGTTGGATACACAGCAACTGAACAATAGTTAATATGCTTGGCTGCATTTCAGTTCTACAGCTCCATTTCACTGTCCTACTGCTGCAATATTCCACTCCTTCTCGCACCAATTCAAATTCTCTTTGCTTTGATGAGGTCCAAAGTAACCACTCCCTTTCTCTCCATAATTCATTGACTCAAACCATGCCAGGATCGAGACTGGCTAGGTATGACATACCAAGATCAATGGATTTTCACAAGAGAATGAGAATGGCAAATGGTGTCTTTGTTAGTCCCTCAATGCAGCATTTCTTTCTCTCTCTCTCTCTCTCCCCCCGTTTTTCAACATTTTAGTGTTGGTGTAAACCATAATTTTTAGAACAGTTCTAAAATTCAGACTAGTGCAAAAGAATATACATTGAGGAAAAAAGACCAACGTTAATTAATAAAAATACAGTATATCTAACATTTCATTTTAGCATACATTAATATTAATCAAAAAAGCTTGGCAATGTTCATCGTTCTTTAGCAAAATAAATAAAACAGGCTGAACTGTGCAATCATTAAGAATGCTAAGCTCTCACACAAGTTTTACTTGTTTTCCCCTTTTTAATCTTAAATCATAAGTAACTTGTGAGTGCTTAAAATTAAAAGAAAGAATCCGGCTTTTTATTTTTATTCTATAACAAGGTACATTACTGTTGTGACACTAAGATTAATTTATTAATAGGCATTGAGCATACATAAAACAATTAAGAGGCAGGCAGACATACAAAATCCCTTGTTAAAATCCCCAAAAGCAATACTGAGGGGGTTAGGGGTTTAAAGAAATATGACATTTAGTTATGCCTAATAAGAATTCAGTACTTAATTTAAGACAAAAAATAGTCTCCTTTAGCTAAACATGTACTTTGATTAACAGGTCCAATATTATCCAAAAATTACACTCTGTAATTACTGTTAGCAGTAACCAAGATCTACAAGATAACATAAATGACTAAGAAAATGAACTGATGCTAAAATTTTCCAGAAATTACATTTTTCTTTAGTGATGAGTTTTAAATACTTACTTGATCTTGTCCATATACTCTAGGGTGTTCTGGTTTGTCATGTTGGAAGGACTAATGTGTAATTTAAAGTCTGGTCCAAAGTATTCAAAATAGTCATTATAAGGCAGTTCTGGGGAAAAAAGGATATTTTCATTAAAAATATCTGGAATAATTTTATTAACCTGTAAATTCAAATTAATTTTACTAAGAAAACTACAAATCACATTGAACTCAATGTACAAAAAGCTTTAAACATTTTTATATAATTGGAATTCAGATACAAAAAAAATATTGACATTAAACTCATGCAATTAAATATTGCTTTAAAAATGCCTTATTAAAGCATAATTTCTTTAAAAAAACATTAAAATCTTATGTAACTTATAGGCATTACTACATAATAGATAATGGATTGCACAGGCAAACCAATACGACCATAATTAACTGGACATTCATGAAAGACAATACATTAAAAGTCTTCTTAAGATTGGGAAGTCACAATTTCTACAAAAGATAAACCTTGGACAGTAGGTAAGAGATGTACAGAGGGTTTTCTCATCTATCCACTTTTTATACCACTTATACTGAAAAGGAATAATGCTGCATTCACATGCGATAGCTGTTTTTCGGAGTTCTGACATGTAACATTTCAACTTCCTGTTTTAGTGCAAAGTCAGTTTCCAGTTGTATTTTTGGTTGAAATGTGACTTGTTACTTGTCTGTAAAAAAGCAATTAAAAATAAACTTTTTGTGAAAATAAACATTAAACAAAATATGTAAAGTGTACTGTGTTGCTCCAAAAGCAATTCAATGCCCAAAATAGTGTTTCTGACCAAACTGAAAGGTCAGCATTACATCACAGCTCTGAGAATTCAAGTAGCTTTGCTTTCTCAAAGTTGCCTAACTCAAACCTCTGACTTCATAAGATGCTTATGTGAAATGTATGAATCAGATTTCCCATATGTCTGACAATACAGGAATGCAGCAGAAGATAGCAATAAGCTAAGCCAAAATGACGGAGGTTCTTTTTCCCTTAAAACTATACTATTCACTCCATTTAAACATAAAATTTTTTTTGTCTTCTACACTTCATAGATATTGATGAGCTGATTATTTGCTAATAATGCAAACCCCCCATCCCTACTTTCAGTTCAATTGTGCAACTATACAGCATTTTGGACTTTGCTGCATTTACATTGGAGGTTATAACAGCAAGTTGTTTTACCTTATAGGAATAATCAATTCATATCGTTACCTATAAATTATTTTTCTAAACATTCATCGTCACATTTTTTTTGATGAAAATCTTCTCTCCCAAAATTTCTGATGCACCACTTTGAGAAGCACATAAAGTAAATAGTCTATCCTACAAAGGGCATAAATTAAAAACCCAATAAATAACACAACTGATCTCATCTCTGAACTAAATAAAGAATATAAAAGATCACCCACCTTAGTTATCTACATAAAAGCAGTATTAAGAAGCAAGCACACCTCATGAAAAGGTTGGTCTTTATACATTTTTGGATAATAAGGACTACTGACAACCAACACACGATAAAAAATAACATCACATTTTCCACTATTTTGTTCTATTTAAATAAACAGAAATGCAATTTCATTGTGAGGAAACAGACAGTACAACCTGCATGATTGCCAGTTACAGTCAGGCTAACCAAATGGATGCAAATGATTAGAATATCCGAGTGTTAACTTGGAAGGCTCCACCTTATGTTAACATCAGAAGCCTGTGGTGTGATTTGGTCTTAGCAACTGGTGTGACTAAATCATGCAAGGAGCTCTTTGAGACCCTCAGAAGTAAAACAGGTGATGCCTACAAGTCTGGGAAGGATGTTAAAGCTATCACACCATTTTCCAGAAAATCTTCTACAAAAACTGAGAAATCTTCAAACTTATTTCAGTCTAATCAGGCCACATGCCGCCAGGAGCTTGAGTCACCAGTCAATCTATGTCCCCACCCTCACCTATGATCATGAGTTCTGAAAGAATGAGATGACTGAAAGAATGAGATTGCAGATACAAGCAGCCGAAATGAGCTTTCTCCGAAGGGTAGCTGGGTTCTCCCTTAGGGCCGGTTTATACTTCAAGCACAGAATGCTTACGTGCAAACATTATTGCTGCCACGTATTCCAAGCATACTTTTAACGTGTCTTCTAAGCACGTCATCAGAAAAAAAAGAGATGCATGCTTGAGCTGCAGTACCGGCAAAAATACGTGCACTGTGTGTGTTCACGTTTTGAACGTGACATCAGCATCATTGTTCTCTATCAAAATGTGAAGACAAGCCGCAATGCAGGATAAATCCGCATGCTCCAATATTTGATGACTGGTTCAATGCAGTGAGGCAAATTATCAATCTTAAATGCCGACATGTAAATGTATGGTGCTTTTCTTCACCCAAGCATCGCATATTCCCCATCATAATGATGTGATATATTTAAAGGTCTCACATACTATCTTATGTGTCACTGTTGCCAACTTTTTTCTTTTTGACACCTTCACAATAGCATCAGAATACAAAGAATTTTTATCTTTAATAACTTTCTTCCCTTGACTCGCAACACAGTGAAACCAGACATTGTGTTCTCACCATGATGATTTCTCACGGTACCACCTAGTGAAATCCTCCAGATTTACTTAAAGTACACATGCAAGTATAAACAGTACACTGCTTGTGCAGCGTCATCCTCAAGTGCACATGCTGCATAGTGTTAAGTATATCCCCAGCCTTAGAGACAGTGTGAGAAGTGCAGACATTCAGGAGTGGCTTGGAGTAGAGCCGCTGACTCTCCGCATCAAGAGGAGCCAACAATGTTGTTTTGAGCATCTGAAACAGTTTCCTCCCAAATATCTCCCTGTGGAAGTTTTATAAGCACGACCAGTTGGGAGGAGACCCAGGGGAAGACCCAGGGCTCACAGATGGCCTGGGAATGCCCTGTGGATCCCAGAGTATGAACTGTGGCTGGGTCCCACTGCTAAAACTGTTGCTTCCGTGACCCAGTTTTGAATAAGTGATGAAAAATTAATGAATGATTGAGTTGTTTAATTCCATATCAAACCATACACATAAAAGCACATTAGGTGTACAAAAGTACACTTTAAGTACCCAAAGTACCCAAAAACTACATATAGTATGTTACCTTTTTAAAAATCCTCAAATCTGATATTATTAACATTTAGTTTAGTTCAAAAGTTAGTAATTAAAAATTGCATTTCACAGTTAAAAGGGGACTACTTATTAGTTAACTAACATAAATTTGACCAAATATGTAACCAGCCATGTATTATTATTAAATTAGGATTCTGTTTCTAATCACCCAGGCAGTCAAGAAATTTTAAAGAATGTACTGGAACAAAGAGAAACTGTTTATACTGATATGGTAAATGCTATAAATGACCATTCATATGGATATCGTAAATTACTTGAATGATCCATACTCGTCAATTCCATATGTGTTAAATGGAACTGATGAGCTCCTGGTTTAAATCACAAGATTGAATTAATATAACCGATCCTCTATACACAAGTCAGACTTTGAATATTTGCTTATTTCCAAATTATATAGGTTAGAGTGACAATGAGTTTAAGTATTTGATTTGCACAATACAGGGTTTCAGATAATTTCATCACTTTAAGAATAATACATCTGTGAAACTTCTCTTATTCCTTCCTAAGGAGAAATGGTCCTGATTTGTTTATGAGCCTAAGATGTCTGCAAAACGTTCTTTAACAAAGTACTTGGCACCAAATAAATCAAAAATATTGCTCCACATTAATGACTTCTTAGTTTTCTGCTGAACTGGACCAAATGACTCAAAGTGTTGTTTTGAACTTAAAAATAGTAATGCCATGTACATGCAAACAATTTCACCATTATTTGATCAACTAGAAGATTTCTATTCCACATAATGTACAGTAATTCCTCGCTATATCACCTTTGACTTTCGCGGATTCACTCTATCGCGGATTTTAAATGTAAGCATATCTAAATATATATCACGGATTTTTCGCTGGTTCGCGGATTTCTGCAGACAATGGGTCTTTTAATCTATGGTACATGCTTCCTCAAGTTTGATTGCCCAGTTGATTTCATACAAGGGACGCTATTGGCGGATGGCTTAGAAGCTACCCAATCAGAGCATGTATTACGTATTAACTAAAACTCCTCAATGATAAAAGATGTTCTTCCCGCGCGGTGCTTGATTGTTTGCTTTTCTATGTCTCTCTCACTCTCTCTGCCTGACGGAGGGGGTGTGAGCAGAGGGGCTGTTTGCACAGAGGCTGTTTGCCTAGAGGATACGGACGCTCCTCTAAAAAATGCTGCTTTATCGCGGTGCTTTGGCATACTTAAAAGCACAGAAGCACGCATCGATTTTTTGATTGTTTGCTTTTCTTAGCGAGCGAGCTCTCTCTGAAATTCTCTGCTCCTGATGCGCGCACTCCTTTGAAGAGAAGATATGTTTGCATTCTTTTAATTGTGAGAAAGATCTGTTATCTCTGTCTTGTCATGGAGCACAGTCTAAATTTTTGACTAAAGGGTGTTATTTCATGTCTAGAGAGCTCTAATAATATTAACAGTGTGGGAGAGTTTATAAGGGCTTAAAATATATAAAAATAACCATACAAACATATGGTTTCTACTTCGCGGATTTTCATCTATCGCGGGGGGTTCTGGAATGCAACCCCCGCGATCGAGGAGGGATTACTGTACTATAATGGTTGCTGTCATCCACATTATGAGGGACAGTTGGTCTTTTCAGTGTTTGTCAGCCACGCATTAATGCCATTCTCAGCTAGCACTCAGCATACTAATCTGTGATCAATGTTCAAGTGTTGCATGCCCTTTAGAGTTTAGTCACTTCAA
The DNA here is from genome assembly GCA_026402145.1 of Polypterus bichir lapradei. NCBI lineage: Eukaryota > Metazoa > Chordata > Cladistia > Polypteriformes > Polypteridae > Polypterus > Polypterus bichir. The sequence continues at coordinate 54,505,384 of JANRMT010062791.1, read as the reverse complement.
CTTTTCAGATCCACTACGTTAACATATAAAACGGTCTACTTATGCAAGAAAAACAACTTTTCTTACTATAGCACATGCTATGTGCGCTCTCTTTTGGTCAGGAAGGGAATTTAAATACAACTGGTAGAATGAAATGCTCAACCTATATCCTTATGTCACTGTGTAAGCTTAACAACTACACTGTGCTGTAAAATGATTGATTTTGCCATTACCTGAAGATCTCCTTGTTGACAAAGTTCCCACTTTACAACCATATCATACAGTGAAATGTAAAACTTAATTTACTCCCTCTAATCATATCATCAATATCAAAATTTCATTTTATTTGCCTTCTTTAATAAGACTATGAGGAAATTAAAGTGCACCAGAAAGTGTATAGAGATCAACATGCTCTTTGCTGGGAGAAAACCACCAAAACCAAGACGCAAGGGTGCTAAATCATATGCTCCAACAGTATCCACTATTCTACAGACATACAAAGTGCCAGTGCAGAGCAAGGAAGAGAGAGCGTAAACAGAAAGCACACACCTGCAAACACTAGTTCCTTCCCTGCTACTAAAGCCCTGTATGTGTAGTCACCAACAAGTCTCCTTAAAGACCCACACACTGTAGTAGAGTTGTAGGACAGCCAAGGAACATACAAGATTGGCCAAGCCCTGCATCAACCATTAAAATAAGGTTGATATGTTTCTATACTCATATGTAAAATCTGCCATCAGTAATGATGTTTCTTATAATGAACTATAATCCCAAAACACATCTACTTTGTTAACTGAGGTGTTACTGTGTATATATATTATTTTACTATATTCTGTTGCCTGCTTATGGAGACAGTCAGTGAAATATTCAGAATTTTTAGCAATGGTTGAATGTTGAGAATCTCTGGAAACTTAACAACATAAATTGTTTTCAAATACCACAGAAGTTCACTATATATTTTTACATCCCTTCTTAGTGGAAAGTGAACACTAGAGATTTATAAATGGATTTAAAGCATATGAGTTCAGGTTAAACATTTTTTTAACAGAAACTGCACAGGTATAATAGCCAGATGAAAAATTTGCAATATAATGAACAGAGCTTTATGCAATTCAGGAGACTTACCATTGGGTATGTCAGTATCCAATGCAACAGCAGTCTCATATGTCCAGCATCGTGCAACATTCCGGATTGTGTAGCCTCCACCCCCAAGCATTAGCAAGGGAAGATTAAATGTCTTGACAAACTCAACACACTTAGCATGACCTGAAAAAAATGACAAACAGTCTAAACCTTCATGGAAAAACATTTGCACTAAATAAACAAAAATACCGTCAAAATTAGAAGTGATGGGAAGAGAAGCTAGAATAAAGTTATAAACTGTAAACGGACATTTCTACACAGATAAATATAAAGTTAGAACAGCTGTTGAACGACAATCAGATGCATCCAGTAGAAGCATAGGTTAAACTAAAGTTTAAAAAGTACCATGTAGTGCTTACAAAGGGCATTTAGGCAGCTAAAAGAAACAGAACTATACACTATACACATCTTTATGTTATTTAAAGGAATACTTCATCCAAAAATGATTATTTTTTAAATGCTACTTAACCCCATGTACTTGCAGTGGTAGCTGGGATCTCATGGTAACCTCATGTTTTCATGCAGAACACGAGAATACAGTTTATGATTTAATGGGATATCCATGGAAAAAAGAAAAAACTAAATCTTACATGAGCATGTTACAAGAGAGGGAGAAGGGGGAAGAATATTATGAGAGTGTGTCTTGTTTATTTTGTATGCTATGCTTTCTAGATGTTAATAATAATTTAGCAAAAACTGCATACACTTTCACATTTTGAGCATATGAATGGATAACATATGTGGATTATTCAACTTAGATAAGAATTGTTTTTCTTCTTCCATGGACATTTATCACATTGTTGTTGGACAGAAAGAGTTACCATTATGTTTCATTATTTATTGATAAACTGTTTTCACTTGTTCTACATGGAAATTACATTTACAATTTTTCTTGACTACCACTACAAACTACATAGGGTAAGTAATATATAGAAAAATATTCTTGGTGGAGTATTCCTTTAAATGATTTTTATAAAAGTATCATTTATAAAGGTAAGGAGAAGTATGGGCTTGAAGACTTAATGAAGATTTGCTGACAGAAGCCAGACTTTACTAATGCTAGAAAGTAAATGTGAGCGTAGACAACTACCCAAAGAAAACCAAACTTGTTTCAAACTATACACAATAGCTTGAAACTCACCTTCTTCAGCATTAAAGCTTAAAAAAAAAAAACATAGATAGGACACTTGTTAAAGTCATTTCATTCCCTACAGAATCTTTTAGTGAAGACAGGAAAATGGTACTCCACCCAAAACAAACCACTTCACATTACAAATCAAAATAAATATCTATGCACCAAATATCATCAAATTCATAACAGTTTATTTTTCAAATTAATATTTGAAATATAAAGACATTAAAGAGAAGAATACTACTCTGGGCATTGTGGCTGCAGCTCCCCTTCAAGTCAGGGTGTCTTATGTATTTTCCATGTTGACTTTTTTTGTGTGTTTCTTCCAGGATACTTTTCAAATTGGAGAACAAAATGTCATGTTAACTGGTATCTTTTAAGTGTGCCAATGTTTGAATGCCCTTGTTGAATGACTGGTGTCTATTTTGCATTAGCTACTGCCAATGAAGACCTTAGCAATACTGAACTTGATTAACCAACTATGGATATATGGCTAGTTTGGTAGAAGTTCACCAACATACAAGAATATACTTATGTAAATGTATTTTATTATTAAGTGATTATCTACAACCTGCCTAAAGCTACCAACAAGGTAAAGCTTTCTTGTGCTACCTGACAAGTAATACTGGTATAGATATGTAGCTACAAGTAATGTTAGTTCACAATTTATAGTATGGTGTTACCTTTAATTGTGAGATTAAAACAACCAAGACGATCACCAGACAAAGAATCTGCACCACACTGAAGAACCACGGCACTAGGTTGGTACATTTCCATGACTTTTGAAATTAACTACAGGAAAAAAAAAAGGTAAATTAAAGTAGTCTGTCAAAAATCAGTAGTTTTAATAACTGGTTTACAGATAGTTACCGGTTTAAATATTTGTTCATAGGATTCATCATCTATTCCATCCCTAAGGGGAAAGTTGACTGCATAATATTTTCCTTTTCCTGCTCCAATATCCTAAAAATGTAAGTGAAATGGAAAGACAGTTAACCTGAAGCAGATTAATAATGTAATAATTAAAACATATGCATAAACATTGCATAACTTCCTATGAAACTACTGCACTTAATCATGAATAAATGGGTGAAAAAAGTACAAATTACATTTTTACACTAAATTATAAAAGTCAAAAATACATATACATTGGCAGAGAAAAGCAGACAAGTGATGGGACTGTTCACCAGGTCACTTAGTTTATAGAAAAACATCAACAGATTGTTTTACATCACAATTTTTTTCCAAGCATCATATATGAGTAATTTTCACTATTAAAAGGCAGACTAGTCTAGTTTGATAAAATGCATAAATAAAACTGAAGGCATTAAGAACATGTCACTTCTCAACATGAGAAATCAATTTGTTTTTCCAAAAAAACTTTTTTTAACAAAGGAAAAAAAGACAACAACAACTTACTCTCAGGTCACCAGTTCCAGGAAAATACTCCCCATATTTGTGGAATGAGACTGTCATTACGCGGTCTGTTGTATAAAATGCTTCTTCAACACCATCCCCATGATGAATATCAATATCAATGTACAAAACTCTCTGATGATATCTGAAAAGTTATTAAAAAATTAAAAAAAAAATTGAAGAAATTTCAGTTTGCCTAACTTCATAAAGAATTTTCTGTACAATTTTAAAATTTAACAGACACATATAAAAACCTTTAACTCGAGATTCTTCAAACTACTAGATATAAACGGTTATTCTAAAAGAATGGATGGAAGCAAGTAACCACTGACCTAGAAAGTGCACAATATAACTTTTACATAGTATTCATTACCTTACATGGATCCAACTAGCTAACAAATTATCAATCAATTTTCTAATCCACTTAACCAGGTCAAGGATACAGAAAGGCAGTGCCTAATCCAGGCATTACCAGACACAAGATGAGTACACATTCACCCCATACAAGATGCCAATCAATATACTGCTGGGCATGCTCAGTCACACATTGTCATTCACTCATACAGAGTCAATTTAGAGCTACCAGTGAACCTGATGAATATGTGTTTGGGATGTTAGAAGACAGAGTACTGAAAGGAAAATCTTTCAAAAAGTGGGGACAACATGCAAGACAACAGAAAATATGTTTAAACCCAAGGTTCTGAAACTAAGAATCTTTGGGATGCATAAGGGAATCAGAGTGTGCAGTAGTATATTATTTTTAAGATGACTGTCATCTGTAAAAGTTATATACATTTTTTGTCACCATCACAATGGTGTAAGAAATTGTGTTTTGTTTAAGGAACTTTATGTTTTCAAAAATAGGATTAAAAAATGTAAATTTCATATTTATTACAAATTACATCAATAATTGCCTCCAACAAATTACCAATTTAACTGATTTTATCTTTAATGCACTGTTCACCAAAAATGTAATTGTGTAAAATGGGATATGGGAAATGCAAGCACAGCCTTGCAAAATAAAAGTCCCTGAAATCTATACACCACAACATTAAAACTACCTGACTGATATAGTGTAGGTGCCACCAAAACAGCTCTGACCTGTCGAGGCATAGACTGCACAAGACTTTTGAAGGTGTCCTGTGGTATCTGGCACCAAGATGTTAGAAGCAGATCCTTTAAGTCCTATAAATAGTGAGACAGGGCCTCTATGAATAGGACTTGTTTCTACAGTACATCCCAGATACTGCATCAGATTGAAATTTGGGGAATTTGGAGGCCAAGTCAATACCTTGAATTCCTGTTCCTCAAACCAGTCCTGAGCAATTTTTGCAGTGCGGCCATGTGCAATATCCTGCTGAAAGAGTCCAATGACATCAGGAAATACCACTGATATCAAGGGGTGTACATGATCTGCAACAATCTTTAAGTACGCGGTATGTGTCAAAGTAACATTCATATAAATGCCAGGACCCAAGGTAGGTTCCCAGCAGAACAATGCCCAGAGCATCACAGAGCCTCTACCAGCTTTCCTTTTTCCTATTGTGCATCCTGATGCCATCTCTTCCCCAGGTAAACAATGCACATATTCCCAGGTATCCACCTTTCTAAAAGTAAATGTAATTCATCAGACTAGGCTACCTTCTTCCAAGTTTCCACGGGCTAGTTCTGATGCACACATTCCCACTGAAGGCACTTTTGGCAATGAAGAGGGGTCAGCATGGGCACTCTGAACAATTCATGGCAATGCAGCCCCACAAGCAACACGCTGCAATGCAATGTGTGTTCAGACACCTTTCTCTCAAGGCCAGCATTACATTTTTAGCAATTTGTGATACAGTAACTTTTCTGTGGTATGAGACTAGATAGTCTAGCATTCACTCCCCAAGTGCATCAATGAGCCTTGGGCACTCATGAGCCTATCGCCAGTTCACCAGTTATCATTCCTTGGACTGCTTTTGGCAGGTACTAACCACTGCATACTGGAAACACCTAATAAAAACCGTGCCATTTTGGAAATGCTCTGACCCAGTCATAGCCATCACAATTTGGCCCTTGTCAAAGTCACTCTGATCCTTCACTGGTCAAGGATTTTAATTTTGTTCCTAAATAATGTATAAAGAATTACATTACAATTTCAACCAAGTAAACAGAACACTTACTTTAATAACTCTAGTATGCCAAGAACAATATCATTCACATAGCAGAAACCCGAAGCCTCCGACTTTTTAGCGTGGTGAAGTCCTCCAGCCCAGTTAACAGCAATATCTGTCTGTTGCCTGTTCAACTTCACTGCACCAGCTAAAGTAAAGTAAATTGTTTTTCAGTAATTTGAAAAGATTTACAATATACAATGACATGCTAGATTTCTTTTAATTTAAAATTTTTGACAAATGTGATAAATGGTGATGAAATACATGGAAAAACATTTTTCTATTTAGCATTTTTATACACACTATTATAACTTATTTTTAATACAGATAAAAGTAATTGATCTTAATTAGCTTGCAAATTTAATGTCACACTTAATCCATTAAGGAAACAGGGACAATTTAAATGGTTTGTAGATCACTGAAAATACTTTAGATAATATTAATATGCGGTAGCACATTGGCTAGCACTGAACCTTTGAAAAGTTCTTTAATAAAAAACCTAGGTGCTCTACCAGAAAAGTTAAGAGCGGATGAAGCTAGTATTGTAGGTGGGAGCAGCAATTCTGAATTAATCTTTGCACCAAAGATGTCTGATTTAATAACTGCTATTACATTAAACTTACAGCACTCATTGAAAGTTTGTCAGTTTCTACAGAATTCTTTAAAAATAACATTCAGTAAGAAATCCTTGTTTAACTGAAATAAATTTATCAAAAGTTATTCATAAAATCCACTAATTATATGGTTAAAAAAAGGCTAAATAAGATTGGCTTATATGCAAAAAGTAAGTGAATTAAAGTTCATTAGCTGGCTGATAGTCACCTTTATGATGTATGCATGTTTTCCAGTGTTACAATGCTAAATGTTGTGAAATTATCACTATTTTGTACAAGCTACCATAATTTCCAAGAAGGTTATTGTGTATATTTTTTTCCTTAAACATCAATTTTTTATTGAGATGAACCAATACAAACAGGAAAAACAATTGCAATAAATTAAGACAGAAGGAAGGAAAAAAGATAAGGAAGATAAAAGTATATGTAATTAGAAAAAGTAGTCTCCCCACACTGCAGGTCTCCAGTTGGCTAAAAGTTTTGTAAAGGAGATACAATTCTCAATTTAAGGCTGAGTAACCCATTAACTATCAGCACAGACAACTCCAGGAGTATCACAATATCAAAAGATGCAGGGCTCTTTATAACTGTATGCCAATGGCTACCATTTTTAGGCATTTCGCATGAATTTTTGGCCACAGAATTTCAATCACTTTTGTAATGCACTGGATTTTCTGCAGCTGGTACAAAATGGAGAGTGTTTTGCTCATTAATGCATTATCAGCAGACTGGCATATAATTTTCCAATCACTAGTCTTTTTACAACCAAAATAAAATGTGAGAGTTTAGCATATTTTAGTAGTAGTAATTATTTTTATTTGAATACAAGATACAACGATCAATGTTTTAGAAAACAAATCAATACAGGAACAAGTAAGAAAAATGCAGCTAAATATTTTAGAAAAGAGATATACCGTAGATCCCGGAATACAAGCCGACCCGGTATATTAGCCAATCCCCTTCTCTACCTACTAAATTACATGTATTTGCCGATGACCGGTATTTAAGCCGACCCCCTTCTCCAAGCAAAATTTTCTAAATTTCCTTAAAAGTGTCTCTTCGGGTATATTTATAATGTTCATCGGCGAGAATTTGAGACTGCCGGCATTTTTGATGGAAACCAGGAAGTGATTGCGGAGAAGTTTGGTAAAATGGAACCTTTGTGTTGAAACTATATACGCAAATACGCAGTACATCGGCGGGTGGATTTCCGGAGACTTGTTATAAATTTGATTAACTTAAATACACAATACAGTGGACCCTTGACTTACGAACTTAATTCGTTCGCAAAGGCTAACCCATAATGCGTTCCGAACCTCCCACTGCAACACTTGCTTAACCTTTTCATAATAAAAAACACCAATAATTTTTCTAACGTACTAACCAAAAAGTTATAAAAAGTGCCTAGCCTACTTCGATTAGGCTAGGAGCATGGCGGCGCGCATCGTCGCAGCGGATCAAGGCTCTCCTTTTCAGTGCACTTTTTTGTGGTTTTTGTACTTTTTTTTTTGTCCTTGTTTGTGCACGATCGGTTCGGCGAACATCCGCTACACCATTCAGAACCTTATAGACATCGGTGTCCAGAGCCAGACATCTGTTTTGAGTGTTTTTCATCACACGCACAACATCCCAGACAACATAGCAAGACCAGCGGGCTCTCCGTAGTTTGTTGTCGGGTCTAGGAGACGACACAGACGGAGGAGGGAAAGAAAGCAGAAGCGGGGCCGCAGATACGCCGTTATGCTAAGGCTAAAAAACAACCCATCAAGCCCTATACAGAACTTTTTTCTGCACTGAAGGAGCTGCTTTTAATCTCATTGTAGATGCGTATAGTGACAGTAAAAGGCATTCTATTCTAGAAACAATTTCATACTGTACTCACCATTTAATTTGACATCTTTGGGCTGCAGGAAGGGAGGAGGAGATATTTCCACACAATGTCCATCTTCGTTTCGAAATTACATCCACAAACACATGTATCTGGGCTCCAACTGACGCTACTAACGCTCTCGGTTGTTTGTTTACAATCGCGCAAGCGGATACACGTGACCGCATCCGTTTCATAACGCAAGATGTGGATCATAAATCAAAAAAAAAATTTTAATTTTAAACTTCCCGATAATTTATTATAAATTTTATTAATAAAATCAACAACTAAAACACTTTTTTGAATAAATTCTTTATTTAAAGTACCGGCATGCAAAGTTACTTCATCTGAAAGATGGCTCTGTGGTTTCGTCATTATTTACTTCCATATTCATCGGCAAAACCGGCATTGCGCTGGAAATCTTGAATCTGAAATGATACTCGTTGTGTAAACCGACCCCCAAACTCCAAGCCAAAAATCTAGGACGAAATTCTCGGCTTGTATTCCGGGATCTACGGTACTAAAAAAGGTGAGCAGGCAGAGATAACAAGCACAAGCTTGCAATTATTTACATTAAAATATGCACATTTTTGCTCATATGACATTTTATACAGAACATACATTTATATAGCACATGAAGAACATAAAGCGCATTAAAGAAAAAAAAAAAAAAGCAATTCGTTGTGTTGCAACAATGATGGTTCTGTAGCAATGCCTAGTGGCAGTATTACAGATTCTAGCTCTAATCACAGTGAAGCATACAAAGGTGATGATTTTGCACAAACTGTAAAGTGATGCCATTTGTGAATGGGTAAGCAGTGTGAGCAGTGCTGAGCAACTTTTATAGCTGCTGTTCACAGACATACAAGGTATAAGAGTTTTATCAGGTTGAGATTATCCCTTAAAGAATTTCAGTATGTTCATAAGTGATGGCTATTAGAAACATTTGTGACTGAGCCCAACAGACATGTTACGGATGTTTGTCCATAGCCGCACACATTGAAACAAAATTACAGGGTGCACATGTGGTCTAATGTTCTTTATAATGAAACTCTGGCTTTATTTACACTTACTGTAAACAGTCATATGAAAAAGTTTGGGAACCTCTTTCAGCCTGCATAATAATTTATTTTCAACAAAAAAGATAACAGTGGTATGTCTTTAATTTCCTAGGAACATCTGAGTACTGGGGTGTTTTCTGAACAAAGATTTTTAGTGATGCAGTATTTAGTTGTATGAAATTAAATCAAATGTGAAAAACTGGCTGTGCAAAAATTTGGGTACCCTTGTAATTGTGCTGATTGTGAATGCATGTAACTGCTCAATATTGATTACTTGCAACACCAAAATTGGTTGGATTAGCTCGTTAAGCCTTGAACTTCATAGACAGGTGTGTCCAATCATGAGAAAAGGTATTTAAGGTGGTCAATTGCAAGTTGTGCTTCCCTTTGACTCTCCTCTGAAGAGTGACAGCGTGAGATCCTCAAAGCAACTCTCAAAAGATCTGAAAACAAAGATTGTTCAGTATCATGGTTTAGGGGAAGGCTACAAAAAGCTATCTCCGAGGTTTAAACTGTCAGTTTCAACTGTAAGGAATGTAATCAGGAAATGGAAGGCCACAGGCACAGTTGCTGTTAAACCCAGGTTTGGCAGGCCAAGAAAAATACAGGAGCGGCATATGCGCAGGATTGTGAGAATGGTTACAGACAATCCACAGATCACCTCCAAAAGCCTGCAAGAACATCTTGCTGCAGATGGTGTATCTGTACATCGTTGTACAATTCAGTACAATTTGCACAAAGAACATCTGTATGGCAGGGTGATGAGAAATAAGCTCTTTCTGCACTGACGCCTCAAACAGAGTCGCTTGTTGTATACAAACGCTCATTTATACAAGCCAGATTCATTTTGGAACAAAATACTTTGGACTGATGAGACAAAAATTTAGTTATTTGGTCATAACAAACAGCACTTTGCATGGCGGAAGAACAACACTGCATTCCAAGAAAAACTCCTGCTACCTACTGTCAAATTTGGTGGAGGTTCCATCATGCTGTGGGGCTGTGTGGCTAGTTCAGGGACTGGGGCCCTTATTAAAGTCAAGGGTCAGATGAAGTTAACCCAATATCAACAAATTCTTCAGGATAATGTTCAAGCATCAGTCACAAAGCTGAAGTTATGCAGGTGTTGGATATTCCAACAAGATAATGACCCAAAACACAGTTCGAAATCTACAAAGACATTCATTCTGAGGGAGAAGTACAATACTCTGGAATGGCCGTAACAGTCCCCTGACTTGAATATCATTGAAAATCAATAGAATGATTTGAAGCAGACTGTCCATGCTCGGCAGCCATCAAATTTAACTGAATTGGAGAGATTCTGTATGGAAGAATGATCAAAAATACCTCCATCCAGAATCCAGACACTCATCAAAGGCTATAGGAGGTGTCTAGAGGCTGTTATTTGCAAAAGGAGGCTCAACTAAGTACTGATGTAATATCTCTGTTGGGGTACCCAAATGTATGCACCCGTTTCATTTTGTTATGACGCATATTTTCTGTTAAACCAATGAACTTAATGTCACTGCCGATATATAGTATCTCACTAAAGTGAGTACACCCCTCATATGTTTGTAAATATTTTATTATATCCTTTCATGGGACAACACTTAAGATATGACACTTTGATACAATGTAGTCAGTGTACAGCTTGTATAACAATGTAAATTTGCTGTCCCCTCAAAATTACACCACACAGCCATTAATGTCTAAACCACTGGCAACAAAAGTGAGTACACCCCTAAGTGAAAAATGTCCATACCTGAGCAAAATGATCGTGTTGACAACAAACTGTACTTGTACAATTAATAAATTGGCTACAACTCTGTTTACTGAACAAATGCTAAACTTTAAGGGTAGCTAGACTAAAAGCGCCTAGTGTCTGCTAACTGGTTAAAAAAATAAATAAATAAAACTACATTTGCTGATGTAAGTTTAATATTTTTTATTTGTAATTTTTTTCCCTTAATATACCTAATATTGTGAAAATAACTGGGCGCCATAATGCTTTAAAATGTTTTTCTTCTTCTCTCTCACAATAGCTAGTTAATCAATCAGACTCTATTTGTTTTTAATATTTGAGATGGCAGACTGTGCTATCATTCTAAATGTTGGCATTGTATATTCTGCCCCTCTCTATCACTCATAATTTCAAATGCTGTTTCTATGGTTTTTGCTGCGATCTATACTCCTAGTATATGCTCTCGCACTATTTGCTGTTCTTGTGTAGAGTAGTTTAGGTGATGCCTTCCTCGGAACACCTAAGGGAGGGCCAGAAAAATGGTTCAAGCCCAGGGCCCCTTCCCTCCTAAGTCCATGCCTCTGACTATTGTGATTTGGGGATTTATGCTGAAAGTAGTAAAACTTTTTCATTTTGATGGGTTTGAACATGGCTACTGAAGCCAGCTTTGGTAGTTTAGTCTTAAGCAGATCATTTTTAATTGCTGGTGTAAAGTGTTATATGATATCAAGAGTACAAAATGGATTACAGTTGGAAATCACATACAGTGCACTTTAAGGAAATGAAAGGTATATTCCATAGCATTTTGCTGTGGTTGTTTTGTTTAAAACAACCTTCCTGCACCTTAAACTTTAACTGCTATAAGAAGTTTTTAAACAACTGCACAATAAATTGAATTATTTGCACCCCAAATTGTCAAAAGCTTGTTTGAACAAACCATATGACACAAAGAATGGGTGTGCATAGAGACAGAATTGTGACATGTTAAGTGATACCTTTCTAAATTTAAATGCTGTAAAGTAGCAGCAAGTTGACATATAACTGCATAGCAAGTTAATCACTTCAAATACATGTCTTCCATATCCGAAAAAACCTGAGAATATTGTTTATGTTCTACTTTTGTATACTCTACACATGAAAGTATTTGCTCTCGCATACCAGAAAAAGAACTTCCTCCCAAATTTCTTGGAATTCTTTGATAAACTACAAGCATATACATTATCGTCCTGGTTTGCTATTCTTCCTGTAAATGTTTCATAATGTGGAGGGAGTTTTAATTCCTTGATTTTAAATTTTGTAATTGATAAAACCCCAGTTAAGGCATATGGATGCAAAGCAGCAAGACTGGCAAAATATCTGTGACCAGACACTGTGTTAAATATGCATTGTGTGTTTGCTGCTTGGCTACACAACTGCAACATATAATGCTCATGTACAGTAAGTGCACACATGCACTTATACCAATAATCTTCCTCTCTAAATGTAGAATGCTGGGTGAGCTGGGACCTTGAAAACCAAAAATTATGTAAATTGAGTATAATCTCCAGAAGGCAAGATTTTTGAGGTTCCATCAAGAACTTACTACATTTTTGGAAATTTTATTTGTGTATACTGTAATAAGCAATAATAAAATCTGAAAAAGAGAGAAGGATGCTGGAAACATACATAGTATGTCTGAAAAACAGAAATGGAAAATATATATGGGTCTACCTATTATACCAGACCTTTTCATTTAATAAAAATCAATGTTTTGCAAAAACTGCTTGCTTACAGGTACATTTAAACAAACAATTTAATACTATATGGTTATCAGATTACATTGGCAAATAATTAAAACATACTCACCAGCTGATCCACCTGTCGACAACTGACAAAATTCAAATAAACCATCAAACACAGGACAGTCTTCACCAACATTAACTATGAAACAAAAAAATTAGAAAAATTCAAACACAAAATTTAAGAATACTCTTCTGTTTATTAAAAACAAGTCTAAAGCACAGTCAAGCAACATTAAAGTACTTTAAATAATTATCCATCACTGTGGATAGGCCTCAGGAGGACTGTGCCCACCCAATCAGACCACTAGGGCTATTCATTAATTTTTTAATTTTTTTTAATGAGGAAAAAATGCTTTTTAGCATCAAATGTACATACTGTATTTACTTGTCGATTATAAAAAAAAACAGGTGATTTCTGATTGATAGGTGCCCTTCCAGGTAGTATGATCACATTTCATAATCAAACTGTGCAAATGAATCGGTGCAGACAGTAACTCACTATTACCTTCAGCAGGAGGTTGTGCATACAGCCAAAGGCATCAATGTGTACTGTTAATGATGACAAAGTATAGAACATCAATTTAAATAAATTACACAACATAATGTAAAAGCCAGATATTGCTCTTGGTTCTTAATTACATGACTTATCTACCTGATATTCTGCTATCAAACAGTATGAGAAAAGGCATCAAACAGAGTTGGACTGAATAAAATGTGCCAAGTTCAATTGTAGATGATCTTGGTATGGAAAATCCTAACACAGTTGTACTGAGGAAGCTCCATATGTTTTACTTTGATCTCTTTCTGTGCTTAGCCAAGTGTGGGCACATATTGCACTGCAACTGCACTTATTCTTTTGCTTTATACAGGTACATATGTTCAGTCTGGCTTGGTGATGCACTATTCTGATGTCTACTGTGCTATTAATATAGTCTGTAGCACTTGAAAAATATTCTAAAGTCAGCAATGTGTTTATTGGCTGGTTTTATTACTACTTTGGATGCCTTGGGGCTTAATACTGTTCTTCTGTTAACTCTGTTGTATGGTGTCGGAATGAGATGCCTGCTCTGTTGAAGTGAGCTCATCTGCTGCTCAAAGTGATACCAATCTCTCATTACAAGTCATCTCTTTAAAGTAAAGCTTGATTAATTAGCGTGTAAGAATCTCTGCTGTTCATTTATTTTGAAATCAATGCATTGTTAAAAAAAATCGGGAGAGGTCTCCCCTAGACTTTCTTGTATACTCAGATATTATAAAAGATGAATAAATCGGACTCTGTAGCTGCATGAATAAAAGGTAAAGAACCACTTCCAGTTAACGGAAATAGCCCAAAAGTTGATAGAAATCTACGTTTTGTACCTAATACTTGTACGTAAAATTTGGTTGACCTAAATCAAGAGTTCCCAAACTTTTTCGGCCACAGACCCCTACCAAAAACTTTTAAAACTGTCGACCCCCTAGTCATTTACTTTACTTACTCAAATTAATAAATTTGTACAGTACTCAATATTAAATACTTAACTAGATATCAAACTTTTCATTTTAATCACTTGTAATTAAAGATTGAAAAAGATAAAAGGACAACGGAATATGGCATTATATTGTGCAACATTTAATATCGAAACCTGCACTAACGAAAATTAAAGTAAAAAAATACGAGCAGAGTGTTTTTTTACATTTTTGACATTTATGAACTAAATATGTAAATTGAAAATAAGTACAAATATTCCAAGCTGTACTGTCTGCATTTCCTTTTTGGTTCAGTCATATTATAATCTGAAGAAATAAAAACTTTTATTAACAAACATTTTCGACAGCGCCTGTGATAAAAAAAAAAACAACAATAAAGTATGTACTTACTTGAAACAGAAGATTTTTGTTCAAACTCAAATAAATAAACTGTGTCCTCTGATTTTCTTTTTCGTAGTACTGCTCCTCAATAAATAATTATATTCAAAGTTCAAATCACAAATAAGTACATGTCACATCAAACGAACCAATTAATAGTGTTTTATGAAAGCATGACCGTACAAGACTGATAGATTCTGCTAATATCGAATATCCATCATTTCGTCCCACAGCAAGCAAGTGCGGACCCCTATAGAGTTTAAATCGACCCCAGGGGGTTGATATCGACCATTTTGGGAACTCTTGACCTAAATGAAAGCATACTCAAGTTATCATGTTTAAATACACAAACACACACACACAATTCCAAAAATAGTATTTTCTGACTCAGGGAGGTCTAAAACGTTGAGATTCATCAAAATCTCTAAATGGAATTTTTGGAGCATTCCAATAATTTCCCTATATTTCATATATGAGAAAGTCAGGGAGGTCTAAAATGTAGAGATTCATCAAAATCTCAACATCGAATCTTTGGACAATTACTGTACAATACTTTCCCTATACGAGAAAGTAAAAAGTGCATATTGGTTAGTGTTCACCAACAGAAATGAAAACGCCTGCATTCAGATTTAGTCTGGGCAACAGTGTTCTCCAGTGAGGATTAAGGCTCAGAAAATTTCAATATTACAGAAATCTACACAAGAACAAGTCATTCAGCCCAACTAGGCTTGCCAGTCTTATACAATTAAATCTTCCAAAATAACATTGTCTAGTTTTGAAAATCCCATCTGGCTAAGTCTCTGTAAGGAAAAACCTCTTAATGTTTGTGCACAGTTTCCTGTGTTCTTGATGAACTCATTTCAATAGTCCTAATCCACTGTACTAATTCCGTTCATAATTTTAAACATTCAGGTCTCCTCCAAAAACCAAAACTGTATGCTGTACTCCACATGAGGCCTCACCACTGCATTACAAAGCTTCAGCATAACTCCCTTTGACTTGTACTCTACACATCATGCTATAACATCAAATATTCAGTAAGCCTTCCTAATGGCATCTGAACACTGTCTGGCAGTTGATACTGATATGAGTTCTTCTCATAAAATGTACTTTTGATTTTCATACCTCCCATTGTGTAATCAAACATAACTAGATAGAGAGATAGATACTTTATTAATCCCAAGGGGAAATTCACATACTCCAGCAGCAGCATACTGATAAAAAACAATATTAAAGAGTGATAAAAATGCAAGTAAAAACAGACAATAACTTTGTAATTTTTTTTTCCCACTTACTATGTGTAAAACTTTACATTTACTTAAACATTATCTGCCACAAATCTGCCTAAGCCTATACGCTGCCTCAAATCCCTTTAAAATGATTCAGTGGTTTCTAGATTATCTGCAAATCCACCTATCTTGGTATCATGTGCCGACCTAACCAGCTTTTTACTTATACTTCTACCAAAATCATCTATATATGCTAAAAATAGCAGAGACCCTAGCACCAACCCCTGTGGGGCACTACTCTTAACATCAGCTGATTCTGATAGTGTTCCTCACACCATAACACACTATTTCCTTAGTCTGGGTCAATTTTTTTTTTTCATTTAAACAACACCCTGAACACCCACTTCTTTTAGCCTGATGCCCAACCTCTCATATACTGTAGCACCTTATGAAACGCTTTCTGAAAGATAAATATCATATGCTTCACATTGATGGAATCCTTTTGTTGCTTCCTCATAAAATTCAAGCAGGTTGGTAAAACATGGCCTCCCTTGTCGGAATCCATGCTGACTGTTCAGTAAAACTGATCTTGTCATGTGTTCCTCAATCTTATTCTTAGTAATTCCTTCCATTAATTTACCTGTGAGGCACGCTAAGCTTACTGACCTATAGGTGCTTGAATCTGCCCAATCACCCTTTTTATATAACAAGATAATTATTTGCCATTTTCCAATCCTTTGAAATTCCCCAGTGCACAGTAACTTCATAAAAATGTGTCAATATGCACTTGCTAACCTCCTTAAGAACTCGAGTATAAGTATTATCTGGTCCTGAGGATTTGTTTGATTTCAACTTATCTAAGCAGTACTTTTCCCACTACAATTTCCAAATCACTCAGTACCTTCTTAATAGTCCCTTTTACCACTGGGAGGTTAAGCACTTCCTCACATGTGAAGACGTTAGAAAAATGCAAAAAATCCTTAGAATCCCTATGATTCACACTGGAGTTATTAATCTTATACACTTTATACAGCTTTTTTTTCTTTTTAGTTTATTACCCCAATGCTGTTTTTTTTTTAATTTCCAACTAATTGCAAATTTAGGTAAACACTTGTCCATTATATATAAATAAAATACACATTACATGTAAAACTTTTTAAGACCTGTTCCACTGCTCCTCAACTGTCTCCACACTTAAAAGCTTTTCCCAAATAATCCTCCTTAAACTTTGCCGCATCTGGTCAAATTTGCCCTACCAAAACTAAATTTGACAAATACAGTCTCTGCATCTGCACTCTTTCAAAACACAATTGTTTTTACATTATGGTCATGAAACTCTACTAGTTTAAATATTTTGTTACCCCCAACTTTATCCAGACTATTAAAAAATACTAAGTCTATTGACAGCCTCCCCACATGTTGGTGCTTTAACATACTTTGTTTTATATTAAAAAAAAAAAAACCTCCACTACTTGAAAGGTTAATCCAGTTAATATTCAGGTAAAGTAAGAAAAAGTGAAAACATGCTTAGGCATAAAAGATTCAGACATGAACTATTCTAGTGGAAAAGAGCCAGCATTTGTACAGAAGTTTGAAAAATAAAGAGCAGAACCAGATCTCTCAAAGACAGTTCCCGTTGTTCAAGTGGACATAGTGTTACAGAGACATTAAGTCTGACTGCAGCATACGTACATGAACCAAGCATTTAGCAATTTAAACTTTTTAGAGTTGTTATCTTTTCAAGTACTGAAATCTAACAATTCTCTTGTCCAATATTTCTTTAAACTATAAGTGAGGACCGAAAATTTGCTCAGAACATGTGCAGTAAAATTGAGTTTGTCCAATCATGTTTGTGGTGAGTGATATATCACCCTCCATTCAGAGTACTAATGATTTCAGGAGTATACAATCCTTAAGGTATCCAATAAAGATTCCATTGAAACATCATAGAGAGTGTTATTTGGACCAGCAGGTGGGGCTCCGCCACCCTAACCCAACACGGACAAACATGGGACAAAAGTTCACGGACAATGATTTTTTTTCCTTTTCCTGTGGGAAATGCCTTCCCCCATTTCCCATGTGTACAGCACAGATGCAACACAAGCACCAGTTTTTATTTTCTCTCTCTCTGCCTGCCTCCACTCCTCCTGGCAAGCTTCGTCCTCTTCCACTCAACTCTGGCTCCCGCAGTAGTGGCTGCTGGCTCCTTTCATAAGGCACCTGGAAGTACTCCAGGTGCTAAACAGAGGCACCACTGCAACCTAGGTGTCCAGGGGAGGTAATGCACTGGATACACCCCCCTCCCCAATCTAATCCTTCAAGCATAGAGGAGTCCCTGCCGGAGCCATACACCACAGGTATTATATTTCTATGCTAATCTTGACATCTTCCATAACAAGATCCTGTTCAAACAAAAGGATGCACAAATGTGCACCTAGTATCACAGTACCCATTACCAAAGACCACATTATAGTTAGTGTCTTTTGACCAGAGTCCTATGATCTGAATACTCATATAAAGTCAAGTGCTGAACTGTCAAATGATCACTACCAGGCAACAAATTGGCTCAACAAATTGGTTAGTAATTTAATTATAAATAAGCGGTTTGCAATTAATATATACTGTTACAGACTACCCACTATTTTGGTTCTGGTCTCAGTATCTTAATGAGCTGGTTTGTGCCACTACAATATTATAACCTGCTACCCCCATTGATGAAAAATGACACAAGTAATATCAGGAGCCTTAGAATTCAACAATAAAAGAAATGAATGTGCTACTTATTACACTGTTCATGAAGCATATATACAGGATTCACAGGAGAAGGGCAGCTATTTCATTTAGGGTATCAAAATTGTGACTCTGTCCAACTTTGACTGTGACTTTTACAACTAACCATAGGTAACCAGTTTATTTTCAACAAGAATTATATTGAATGGAGTTTTTGTTCCCCACTTCCTGGTTGATAACTGCCATAACTCAATTATAATGTTACAGACAAAAACACCATTCCTCTTAGCTTCAAAAGCAATTTTTTCTCTTTGTAAAAATCTTCATAAAGAATGATCATTTTAGTGGGGTTTCCCCCAAAATAATTCCTTAATTCATTCACTTGGGCAATTTCCCTTGTCTTTTCATTTTTGGAATAGATTTTTTTTGGATCAGGATGTTTCCCAAATGACACAATTGAATATTTACAGTTTTATCCTTTTCCCATTTCTGCGTATATCTCTGTAAAACTCCTATAACAACTATAATGATGCTAGGGCCATTCAATTATAATTTAAATTTATTTAAAAAAAGGTCATATTCAAAGGCAAAAGCTGACATTCAATTGTAAAAGAACAGTTTATTTAATCTGCACTGATTTTTGGGATAAAGTTAATCCAGATGAGCAAATTTACAGCATTTTACAGATCTGTTTTTGCACTTCGTCTCCGCAATCAGCAATTTTGTCACTTTGAATGGTTAGCTTCTTATCTGAATTAGCAAAACCTATAGCCAAATCCCTTTACAAAGTACTTTTTCTATTTTCTTTTTTTCTGTCTCACTGATTTTGTCTCATTCACTCTTAATCCATTGATCTATTTAATGTTAATTTTTTTTTCTTGTTGGTGTTTGGTCTTACTGTGGTCCTCACTGTAGACGTTACCATAATATTATTACCATAATAAAATATTGAAAAAGCACATAAAAATGTACATTGTGCCCATAATCATTAACCCCAGTTTAAGAAAATATTCAAATATATTCAGTTTTAATTAGAATATTCAAACCTTATTTTTGTCTGACAGGCCTAAATGAGGCAGAAGTAGAGTTACTATGCCAGTCTGCACAAAAACTTCATATTGTACCTTTCTTTCACTGATGAGCAAGCATCCAAAATATGTAAACTCCCCTTCAGGGTGGAAAGCAAGAGGGCCTTCCTGTATTTTCCATGTGTGATCCATTACCTTTTTACTTATATTTTCTTGTTCCCATCATATTTTGATATTTAAACATTTACATTTAAAAAAAAGCACATTTGATCACAAATTATATGTACTTACATCGTTGCATTTGCTTGCTGTATTCAGACATGTTTTCGGGTCTTATTGACCTTAAAAATTTAATGTAATCATCACTATGGTACTTTGTCATTTCTTCTGCTGTAGCTTTATGTGGTCTCTATAAAAAGAAAATGGATTTACCAAAGCAAAAAATTGTATAAACAGTAGCTCATTCTAAGACAAAATATACACTTACATATATTTCCATTTTCCTATAAAGACCATAATTCAGAAGGAGATTGTGAGTCATACGGATTCTGTGAGGTTTCATTGGATGACCTTGTCCATAATAGTAGTTACCAATGTCACCTAAATTAAAAAAAGAAAAAATTACGACAATTACAGTGAACTAATACTTACAATTTAGCAATAGACCCAAAAAACTTGAACATTAACTTTACGTACATTAAGAAAATCTAAAAAAAAAGCAGTGGTTATAATACATATAATTTTGTGATACATCATTTTGGGGGAAAAAAGTCTGGAATGACTAAATGCAAACTCCATTTATAAAATCATTTTACACTTAAATTGTTAATCTGTGAATAATGCATAATGGTACATCTATATATACCAATAATGGCTTTGCCCTTGATCCTTTTGCTAACTCTGTTGAATGGCTCATATTCATCAAATTCCCATTTGATTTTGATGGTCCATGGGCTATGTCTTACGCTATCATGGTACAGGATTGGAAGCAAGAGCTCATTTCTGTAAACAAATTATTACACACCATCTTTAACATATGTACAAAAACAGATATAAACAATTTAAAAATGTGAATATTTTATTGAATTCAATCTATTTAATCATTATTCAATCACTTAAAACAAATCAACAAACACATGAACAGCCTAGCTAATAGGGTTGTCATGATGCAGATACAGTAGAAACTCGGTTCACGACCATAATTCATTCCAAAACTCTGGTCGTAAACCGAAGCAATTTCCCCCATAGGATTGTATGTAAATACAATTAATCCGTTCCAGACCATACGAACTGTATGTAAATATAAATTTTTTTTAAGTTTTTAAGCACAAATATAGTTAATTAAACCATAGAATGCACAGCGTAATAGTAAACTAAATGTAAAAACATTGAATAACACTGAGAAAACCTTGAACAACAGAGAAAACTAACACTGCAATAATTCGCACTATAGCACTACCAACCGCTGGCTAAAAGCACTTTAATGAGTTTTAAGCACAGGGAAAAAAATTAACATTTGAAAAAATCTGTAATTTAATAAACCACCAAGAAAAATAACATTGCAACAATGCATGCTACGAAGCGATCGCTGGAAACAGAAGTGAAAACAAAATCAAGCCCAGTGCATTCTTTAACTGCCTTACTACCTTAATGTATCCAGCTCTCTCTCGCGCTGCCTGTGGGTCTGCATCTCGCACTGCCTGTGTGTGTGTGTCGCGCTCTCACTGGTGCTGCCTGTGTGTGTGTGTGTGT
>JANRMT010062791.1:54471512-54483900 GCA_026402145.1 Polypterus bichir lapradei | reverse complement strand
TGTGTGTGTGTGTGTGTCGCGCTCTCTCACGCTGCCTGTGTGTCTGCATCTCGCGCTCTCTCACGCTGCCTGTGTGTCTGCATCTCGCGCTGCCTCTGTGTGTGTGTGTGTCGCGCTCTCTCGCGCTGCCTGTGTGTGTGCGTGTCTGTCTCGCTCGCGCTGCCTGTGTGTGTGCGCGTCGCGCGCTCTCTCTCTCTTGCTCGCTGCACAGGAAATGCACAGGGAGGGACTGAACATGTACAAACCGAAAGGGAAACTGGCTTGTTCGTATACCGAGTGTGTGGTCGTGAACCGAGGCAAAAGTTTGGTGAACTTTTTGGTCGTAAACCGAGTTATACGTGTACTGAGACGTTCGTGAACCGAGGTTCCACTGTACTCCCAAATTGGACACAGTATTTGAAAAGTATATATATTCACTACTGACTTTTACTTACCAGAGGTGTGAGGGTGAGGGATACATACAAATTTGTACACATTTTTTGGTTATATTTATCTGTATAAAGATAGCTAAATTCCTTTTGAGGGAGTGCACTTGTTTAAAAGCCTTCCAAGATTCAATGTGTTACAAAAGTGAATAAAATGATAATAAGAACAGTGGTACAGTCTATTGTAAACATTATGAAACTGAATTTTCTTCTGACTACAAATTAATGACCTTGCAGCCTATAAATCAGAACTCTAAGTTCTAAGACTTCTTACGCAAAACAGCTTTGAGAGGTTACCATGAAAATTTTAGATACTTGTCAAATCCACAGTAATAGCCAAGTTAAAAATGTTTTCTTTTTAACAATGACTGTTTGCACCAAATGCAATCATTTCAAACAATAGCCAACTGCATTTTACTTACAAGCAGCAAGACTTTAAATGTACCAGCTGGTATACAGTACATGTGAACCTTACGTGTGTGTTTCTTCGTCTTAAGGGAAAAAAAAATAAAGTCTGACATGAGAGTAAACAGCTTACTCAGACACAAGGTGCATTTATTTACTGAAGTTCAGTGTTATATGGTTGTTTCATGTTAGCTTTTAAAACAATACAAATTTTATATGACAGAGATAGAGGATACAGTCATATGAAAAAGTTTGGGAACCCTTCTCAGCCTGCATAATAATTTACTCTATGAGCAAAGATTTTTAGTGAAGCAGTATTTAGTTGTATGAAATTAAATCAAATGTGAAAAACTGGCTGTGCAAAAATTTGGGTACCCTTGTAATTTTGCTGATTTGAATGCATGCAACTGCTTAACTCTTTTAGGGCTATTTTTTTTTCTTTTCTCCCAGGGCTGAATATTTTTCCAAAAACTTTTAAAAAAAAAGAACACAAAACAATTGTTTAACTTATCAAATCAACAAAAAATATTTAATTTTGACTAATATAACTGTTTTGCATTTTGTATGAGCCTGCATACTATATAATTTAACATATTATTATTTCACATACTAAGCATGTTACAAAGCAAAGTCATGCAAAGTATGATAACGCTCAAAGCAGCCAATTGCATGCCATTGCCACTGCTTACAATACGTGTTGCACTGGTGCCTCTCTTTCAGTTGTCTGTTGCTCTGCGTACCTGTTTGTCTCGTCAGATATCAGCTGAAAAACTGCCTCAGGAAAAAACAGCCTGAAATAGTCCAGCGGCTTGTAATCCGTTGTGACCAGCAGCAAGTCGTGCCTTCTTGTAAAGTCCAGTAGCCAGTTCGGCTCCCAAGGATCAATTTCTGGGTATTCCTCCCACGCGAACCTTGCCGTAGGTGCACCAGCAGCGCGAATGCGCTCAGCTGCCAGCCGAGCAGCTGCAGCAGCTGGTCTCCGATCGGCTAATGCCGGCTCCTCAATCTCTTCCTCGATCTCCTTCTTGTAAAGTCCGGTAGCCAGTTCGGCTCCCAAGGATCAATTTCTGGGTATTCCTCCCACGCGAACCTTGCCATAGGTGCACCGGCAGCGCGAATGCGCTCAGCTGCCAGCCGAGCTGCGGCGGCGGCATCGGCTGGTCTCCTATCGGCTGATGCCGGCTCCTCAATCTCTTCCTCGATCTCCTGATCACTATCAAAGAAATCCGACTCTGACAAATCAGAGTCCGACTCCGCGATAATGCGCAAAATGTCTTCTGCCGAGTATCTTCTTTTTTGCACTCGCTTCGCTCCCGCATGAGATGTTGATGCCATCTTGCCTTTGTTTCTATTTGTTTACATATCTCAACTCACGCACACGCAAGGATTAGTTGCTGAGTCAACGAGTCTAACATTCCTCCAAGCAGAGAGGGAATGCCTGTGACGTGACAATGAGTTTTGTCGCCATTAACAGCTGATTGTCCCCCTCTATCCCTGGATGTCGACATTTGTCGACATTCGCCCTTAGCTCCTCCTGTCGACAAAAGTCGACATCCGCCCTAAAAGAGTTAATACTGATTACTTGCAACACCAAATTGGTTGGATTAGCTTGTTAAGCCGTGAACTTCATAGACAGGTGTATCCAATCATGAGTAGTACTGAGCGGTATACTGGTTCATACCAAAAATCGTTTATTTTTGTTATGATAAGGATTTTTCTTATACCGCAACACCGGTTTAAATAGGCTAAACAATGTTCGGAATGTGGCGCAGGAGGAAACTGTTTAAGGGGGGACCTTTTACCTTGCTGCACTGCTAAACACAAATGCAACAGAGTACATGCATTAGTGGAGGTACTGAACGGTGAAAATGGACAGAACATTACGAAACTGAAGTTGTAGCAGACAATAAATTTGAACATGATGACACAGGAAAACTTTTGCAGAAAAAAGGAGTCATGTCTGTTGTCTGCAGATACTTTGGTTTTAAAAGGTAGGATGTGGACCATTATGTTCAAATGTGTGAATACTGTATCTATACTACTGGATAATACTGCAAGCCAAGTTGTACTTGTTTTATTTTTTCAAATACCGCATAATGTATCTGGGTACTGTGTAATAGTGTGATATGTTGACTTTATTCTCGTAAGTTGTCATTAAAGTAAAACATCATAAACTAAACTTCATCTTAAAATGAACATTTAATTTACTAGATTTTCTCAAACCCCGTTGTAAGTTATGTAGCACATTAAATGCTTTGTATTAAGTGTTCCGAGCCATGTTAATCGCTATGTGCTTCTTAAACTGACTTCCTCTTGCTCTAAGAGGCGGCGCAGGAAGCAATCACCACACAGAACACATTCATTTCATGATATTCTTGCTCTCTGAACACTTAGAATGCTAAGATAAATACTTGATATCATTTTCATGATGAAATGAATTAAAGCATGTATTAATCATGTAAGGGCACAGTGGTGTGGAGGTTGCACTGCTGCCTCGTAGCAAGGGGGTCCCAGGTGTTCCCTGCCTTGAATTTGCATGTTTTTCTGGTTTACTCTGCGTGCTTCAGTTTCCTTTCAAAGTCAGGTAGGATGTGGGGTTTTGTGATGCTAAATTGACCCTGCTAGTGTGTATGTGTGAGCTCGTATTCACCTTGCGATGAGCTGTCGCCCTGTTCAGGATTTGTTCCTGCCTCACGCACGATGCTTGCTGGGATGGGTGCAACCCTAAATGGATGGCATAATTAAACATGTACAGTGTATAACTAAGAATTTTTTAAAGTTAGTCTCCATGGTCTAAGTTTATAACTAGTTTTAATTTCACAAAGACATTTATCGTGCGATTGGTTAGGTGGAGAAAGAAAAAGGAAGGATATGAGCTGAGGGTTTGATACGTCATTATTCTGGGAAAGTGCCTTTTCCGTTTATATTGTAGACCGAGTTTTCCAGAAATATTTAGCAAAAAAATAATGCATACATCTTGCACATTTTCAGCATACGAGTGGATAATGGATATCTGGATTATGTAACACTAGCCATGTGAATATTTTCTTTTTTCCCCCCCTTGGATGTTTTTCATGAGAATATACAGTATATATATTTTTGTTAGGCACATGAACAAGCACCTGTTGGGCTCACATCCGCCCCCTTTGGTGCGGCACGGTACTGCCTGCCTCACCTTGCGCCTTTTCACTGTGGTTTTATGTCCGATCAGCAAGACTAAATAGGTCATACACATTCATTAAAGATATTAGCCAGACTGTGGAAAGTCAGGGTGCATAATAAACATGTCTGCAACCATTATATTGGCGACATACAGAGAGACAGCAACAGGCACGCGACAATTGCATGTATCAACCCAGTGTGTAGGGAGAGCACAGTACGAGGTGAGGTGAGGCTTGTCACTGCCACACCTCATGTTTCTCCTCTGTATTTGAACAAGAAATGCACAAATTCAGCGATTTTGACTATAAAAATGGTCAAAATTATTGAAATCATACAGAAAACAAATTTATAGCACAGACCAATGGGAAAATGTATTTTATGTTATCATAATTAGTTTTTTTACTATTCATAATGACATAATACCCTGACCACACGTCCCTGGTTCTCAGATAAGAAACTGTGAAGTGTCTCAAAAACTTCACAGTGGTCTTTATTGATACAGGATTTCAAAAAAATCAAATTTCTTGATCACAGACTATTTTGTAATTTGTCCTTTATTTGGTGTTTTCCGCCATTACCAATATTATTTTCGCGTAACTCCACCACAGGTTGTGAACTGCTGCATTCCCAATGCAAGACTCACTGCAGTCCCAGACCTAAACAACTGCTGCACTAATGGGGATTTCCTGTGCCATTTTTTTTTTATTTTTTTGCTTTTGGAGTAATCAGAGCCTCCATTGACTCCGAAGGTAAAGAGATTGAGCGAGGAGTTTGGGTGTCTGGACTTGCGAGTGTCCTGGATAAAAATAAGATCCAGGCCTTTAATGACCTCTTGGGCACAGCCATCAGCAGTGTCTGTCTGCAGAGAGTGCGTCGACCTTGTCAAGAGGTTTACTTACCTTAGCAGTGACATTCATGTCTCTGGTGACTCTTCCTATGAAGTCAGTAGACGGATTGGGGGAGCATAGGGGGATCATGAGGTCACTGGAAAGGGGTGTGTGCTGCTCCCGAGATCTATGCAAAAGGACAATGGTCCAAGTCTTTAGAGTCCAGGTGCTTCCTGTCTTGCTATATGGTTGAGAGACATGGACGCTATCCAGTGACCTGAGACGAAGAATGGACTCTTTTGATAATGTGTCTCTCCAGAAAATCCTTGGGTACCTTTGGTTTGACTTTGTGTTGAGTGAGCAGTTGCTGATGGAGTCCCGAATGAAGCACATTACCTGCACTGTAGGGGAGCGTCAATTACAGCACTACGGCTATGTGGCACAATTCCCAGAGGGTGATCCAGGTCGTAAGATCCTCATTGTTGGGGACCTGAGTGGCTGGACCAGGCCAAGGGGTCACCCATGTAACACCTGGCTGCCACAGATAGAGGGTCACTTCCAGAGGGTGGGACTGGACCACGTTTCTGCCTGGGGTGTTGTCAACCGGGATCCCGAGTTTTCATTGTGTAGTGGGTGCGGCAACACACTGTACCAATGCATGCTCCCCAACTTGAACTTGACTTGTATAAGCTGACCATAAATGAGTGAATATGTCAATTTTGTTTGTTTTCCTACATTTGAAAGCTACTTGAATTTGTACTACAGATATAAAGAATGTTTTTTCTATTTGCGAGAATCTATACAAAGAAAAGGATACAGTATAGACATTTTTTTGCGATTTTATTTTGTAATGATACCTACCTTATTTATTTGGAATTAACCAAAGAATTTACTTTGTGCTCTCCTGTAAAACTTGGAAGCTTTTAGATTTAAGATTTTAGAATTAAGATATTATTTTATATATTTGGAGTTGACCAACAAATTTAGTGTGCTCTCCTGTAAAACTTGAAAGCATTTGACTGGTCAGAATTGAGACTTTATTTTGCATTACCTATTTATTTGGAACTGAACAAAGAAAAAAAAACATCGTATCTCTTCAATGTCTTATGTTTGTCATACCTCAACAGAATGGAACAATTCAAAAAATCCACACATTGTGTTATATGCAGGTGCATTTGAAGACTTGGTTAGCTGATTTGAAAGATGGAACTTTTTCTTTTTAGTTATTTCAAGAGAACTGTTATCACATTTTTAATTATTAAATATATTTATAACATTGAGTTGTATCCAAAAATAACAGGAATAACTGAATGCAATTAAATGCTTTAGTGGACTACATTACATACTTGCCTTTAAGGCACACTTGGCTAGGGCTGCAACGATTAGTCGACGTAATCAACGACGTCAACTACAAAAAATTGCAGACGTGAATTTTTTTTGTCGACGCGTCATAAACAAAACCTTCAATAGAGGCTCAGGTCACAAAAAACCACATTTGTTTTTGAAACTGCAATGCACTACATGAACATCTGGGGGCAGTATCGTTTGTTATTGTTGGTCAAGACTGCACACAGTCCTACCAACGAAGAACAACATCTGAGGAGAAGAAGAATGTAGAGGAAAATAAACGTGGATGCAATGGCAAGTCGGATAGAGGAGAGGGAAGAAGATGGAAAAAAATTGAGACAAAATTTTCTAAAGTGTGGGAGCACTTCACCAAAAATGAATAAAAAGTTGAATGCAGGTTATGCAAAGCGGAGCTTTCTTTTCATGGCAGCACCACCGCAATGCATTAGCATCTGAAACACAAGCATCCTGGAGCTGTGATGCCGTCATCTCTTGAGAGGTAAGTTTTAGTGAGTAAAGTGTCACATGTTAACGTTGATGTTTGTACTATAATGTGTATATCAAGGTTTCAACAATGATAGTTAACCCTTAATCCGACACATACTTGGGGGTTAATGCACCCCCGGACGCCAAATACTTTTTAGCTGCACTTTTTAAGTAAACGTCACAATTCACAACAAAAATGTGAAATCTTAATGGAACACGTATTTTTTTTTCATGCAAAGAGCATCACAATTACTGGAACACTGATCATTTTACACACTGTAAATGAACTGTAAAACTATTAAAAAAAAAAAAAAACTACTGCAACAATCTATTATTATATGTTCAAGATGCAGCTGACGCCATTGATAAAATTCAGTAAATCACAGAGCCAACTGCACTTGAACTGGCTGCAAGCAAACAAAGCGGTAAGCGCTGATGATTGCAGGCTCGTGTAGTGCAGCGGCTGAATCCCAGAGACAGTGGTGCTGCAGTTCTGCTGGGGCCGGCAGTGGTCGTGAGCTGGCTGCTCAACGAATATACAGCACTGCCTGATCAGCTCCAGCGTGCTGGCAAATTGCTCTGTGAAACAAATATAGCCGGTTGCGGCGTTCAATGAATGTACGTCGCCAAATATACTCGCCCCCTGCATGATGGCAAACTGCAATGAGACACGACTATAGCCAGATGCAGCTTCAAATGAATATATATCGCTGACTATACTTGGCTCCGGCATGCTGGCAAATTGCATTGGGAACCGACTATAGCTGGTTCCAGCTGTTTAAGGGTTAAGTGAATATAATTTCAGTTATGTTTGCTAACGTGTTTGGTGTTATAATAATTGAGTGAAAAGGAGTAGCTGAGCCGTCCTAGTTTTTTTTTTTTCTTCTTTCTTCGTATAATATTTGAGTTCATATGTATAGTAACCCATCTCTAACATTAGGTAACTTGCGTTTTGGAGCATATCAGTAATTAGCTTGTTACATATTTTAGTCCGTTATTTTTTTGACTTTGGCATAATACAGAACATGATGTGGTAAACTACAACACTTTTCCTTCAGAGTGTGAAGATTAAAACATTTCTCTATTGCTCTTTATGTTTCAATGGTACTAAGCAAAAGAAGTGTAGATGGGTTTATCCTGAAGAGAGGCTCTTGCACTGCCCAAATGGCAAAGTGTTTACAGAAAGCATCCTGAACATGATTGTCAATGACAAGCGACCTATATCTATGGTTGATGATCAGGGCTTCAAACAGATGATCAACACATTTCATCCAGGCTACACCCTCCAGAACTTATTTTACAAAGCTCATTGAGAGAAAGTATGAATCTGTTATTACTCAGATGAAAACTGTTCTTAAAATCAGCCAAGAACAAGATTGCCCTGACAGCTGATGCCTGGACCAGTGTTGCCACAGAGGCTTATCTTGGTATCACTTGCTACTTTATAAGTGATGATTGGAAGCTCATTAGCTTCAGCCTCACAACCATGCCATTAGAAGAACGACACACTGGGACAAACATCGGCGCATGGATTGAGCAGGCAGTTAAAAAGTTTGAGATCCTCCAAGCAAAACTGTGGCGGTTGTTCATGACAATGGTTCCAATATTGCCCTGGCTGCTAACATCTTGCAGGAAAAACATGGGTGGATATCCGTCCACTGTGCAGGCCACACTTTGCAGTTGGTGATCAATAATGCACTGAAACACCCTCAGATCAATAAAACACTCGGAGCAGCAAGGTGTCTTGTAGAGCATTTTAAACAAAGTAAACTGGCTTCAAGCAAGCTGAAGACCAAGCAGTTGGGGACCCAGGAGCACAAACTTGTCTAAGAGGTCTCTACCAGGTGGAACAGCACTTATGATAACTCGAATCCTGGAACAAAGATGGTCACTGACCCAACAGTAACACAAAGAGGGAAACAACACCTAGACCTCAAAGCTGATCAGTGGATCATTTTAGAGGAGCTGGCTAAAGCTCTCCAGGACTTTGAATGTGCTACCGAATACTTGAGTGGGGAAAGCTATGTGACTGTCTCTGCTCTGCCTCCACTGGTCAAAGGGCTTCTGAATTATGATACAGCTGCTATGCAGGCTTTCCAGGCAGCTGCTTCAGAGGAGATCACTGCACGTTGGTCAAGAGAGGTCACCTTAAAAGATAATGATACAAACAAACTGATCATTACAACTGCACTAGACTCACATTTTCAAAAGCTGAAATTCCTGAAACCAGAAGAGAGGTTCAGTGTTCAGAACAAAATACAGGCTCTGGCCCTCCAGTCCATGAATGGGAGTATTACTCAAAACAACCAGCTTGCCACAGAGCAAGGACCAGATGGTGAGGGTGCTTCAACTTTAGCTGAGAGAACTTCAAATAGATCTCTACTAGCTCTTGATTCACTGCTTGGATGTGACTCAACAGACAGCGACAATGAGAACACTGAAGAAGATGTTCAAAGGTATCACGTCCTAGTGAGCTGAATGACTTCCGGCCTGTTGCTCTGACGTCACATCTGATGAAGACCATGGAGCGGCTGCTGCTTCACCACCGGAGGCCACAGGTCCGCCACGCCCTCGACCCTCTGCAGTTTGCATACCAGGAGAAGGTGGGAGCGGAGGATGCCATCATCTATATGCTACACTGATCCCTCTCCCACCTGGACAGAGGCAGTGGTGCTGTAAGAATTATGTTTTTGGACTTCTCTAGCGCCTACAACACCATCCAACCTCTGCTCCTTAGAGACAAGCTGACTGAGGTGGGAGTCAACTCACACCTGGTGGCATGGATTGTGGACTATCTTACAGACAGACCTCAATATGTGCGTCTTGGGAACTGCAGGTCTGACATTGTGTTCAGCAATACAGGGGCGCCGCAGGGGAATGTACTTTCTCCGGTCCTGTTCAATCTATATACATCAGACTTCCAATATGACTCAGAGTCCTGTCACGTGCAAAAGTTCACTGATGACACTGCTATTGTGGGCTGCATCAGGAGTGGGCAGGAGGAGGAGTACAGGAAGCTAATCAAAGACTTTGTTAAATGGTGCAACTCAAACCACTTATATCTTAGCACCAGCAAAACCAAGGAGCTGGTGGTGGATTTTAGAAGGCCCATGCCCCTCATAGACCCTGTGACCAACAGAGGTGACTGTGTGCAAAGGGTGCAGACCTATAAATATCTGGGAGTGCAGCTGGATGACAAATTGGACTGGACTGCCAATACTGATGCTCTATGTAAGAAAGGTCAGAGCAGACTATACTTTCTGAGAAGGTTGGCATCCTTCAACATCTGCAGTAAGATGCTGCAGATGTTCTACCAGACGGTTGTGGCGAGTGCCCTCTTCTACGCGGTGGTGTGCTGGGGTGGCAGCATAAAGATGAAAGACGCCTCACGCCTGGACAAACTTGTTAAGAAGGCAGGCTCTATTCTAGGAGTAAAGTTGGACAGTTTAACATCTGTGGCAGAGCGACGGGCATTAAGCAAACTCCTGTCAATCATGAATAATCCACTGCATCCACTGAACAGTGTCATCTCCAGGCAGAGGAGTAGCTTCAGTGACAAGACTTTTGTCACTGTCCTGCTCCACTGACAGACTGAGGAGATTGTTCCTCCCCCACACTATGCGACTCTTCAATTCCACCCGGGGGAGTAAATGCTAACATTACTCAAAGTTATTGTCTGCTTTTTTTTTTTTCTTTCATTTTTTCATTTTTATTACTATTAATTTAATATTGTTTCTTTGTATCAGTATACTGCTGCTGGATTATGTGAATTTCCCCTTGGGATTAATAAAGTATCTATCTATCTATCATGAACAACTGATCACTAATGAAGCAAGATTTATGTATTGAAATAATAATAGTGCATATTAAACATGTCAACATTTCAGATGTAGCCAACTGGCTAATTTTTATCTGTTATCCCATGCCAGGTGTTGATGTTCTTTGGAGTGTAGCTCATCTCAAAGACAGAAAATCCTCTTTCTTGGTGGAAGGCGAATGAGGCAAAGTATCCCACTCTTGCCTTATTGGCAAAATCACTCTTTTGTATTCCTGCTACCTCTGACAATCTCTTCTCAGCAGCTGGGAACATTGTCTCAAAGAAGAGAGCCAGACTCACACCAGAGCATGTCGAAATGCTCACGTTCCTGCACTGCAATCAGGAATATATGAACTGAATCTTTTATAAACTGCACATTATTGTTTTATTTTATTTGAATTGAAGCTTTATTTAAACTTTTGGACTTTAAGACACACCAGTGGCCATTTTTGGTTAAGTTAAATACACTTTTTTTGTTTAAAGACTATGTGCACTTTAGATTGTATTGTTTAATGTATTTCTTTTTTATTGTGATGGTCACACTAATATAAAAACATCTGATTATTTTCAAATTCATATATTTCACTGGTGGTTATTTTAATTTGATTATTATTAATTTTAATCGTGTTAATGTAGAGACATCAGGGTGACATTCATAGGTGGACAGATGTGAGCAGATGAGGTATGAAATGCACTGGAGCCCAGAACAGGACGTGCAACCACAGGTCACAGGCATCAAAATAGTCAGGTATGAAATAATCGTGACTAGAAAAAAAAAATTGAAAGATTAGTCAACTACCAAAATAATCATTAGTTGCAGCCCTACACTTTACAATATCACTGCTCCAACAGCTTTCACAAACTGAAGAGCCCAGCTCAAAGGATAGACAAAATTTCATTGATTGATGACATATTGTTAGCTGTTGGTTGTGGAGGCTATGACTTGTTGGTTGAAATATCTAAACGTACACTGCTGACACTGAAGTGTCTCTTAAATGGTTTAACTGAAAAGCAGAAATATGGCAGCTTTTCATTGCTATTAAGCTTTGTTTCCTGCAGTGGAGGCTTACAATTATAGAATAAGACAAAAGTCAGCTAGGGACCTCAGATTAAAGGGTTAACCTGGAAAGGGATTAGCAGCAGGACAATTATTAGAGGGTACATAACTGTAGGCCCAAAAGCAGAATAGTGTAGGCTTTAAAAAAAAGTTATGTCATGCATTGCCTATGAGCACGTTTAAGAAACAAAAATAATCAAGTTTTATTAATGATAGAAACTTACAATTCAAAATTACAAAAATCCTGATTATAAAAATGGTTTGCAAAAACAGATTTATAAAATACAGCTGTACTGTATATTATTTCTGGAGTAACACAATGCCAAATTATTATGAAGTATCAATTATTCTATTACCTCTCAATGTCAACTTTTATCTTCAAATAGGACATTTTAATAATATATTTGAATTATATTCTAATAGTGGCATTTGATTAGACACTTCTAGCAGCTACAATAAGTAAATGTATGTAGTCAATTACCTTTGATCTATCCCAGGTTTGTTACAGTGCATATTACTCTTCATCAGTCTTTACATTTACCAGAAATGTGGGAAGGAAAACAATTACACCGTTACACCTTTTTTTTTTTTTTTTTTTTTTTAATTTCGCCTTATACAATTTCTTGTATTAGGAATTTGATAGTTTTCGCATACCCCTTGGGGTCAGAGCGCAGGGTCAGCCATTGTACAACGCCCCTGGAGCAATTGAAGGTTAAGGGCCTTGCTCGAGGGCCCAGCAGAGTAGGATCTCTTTTAGCAGTGACAGGGATACAAACCGGCAACCTTTGGGATACCAGCGCAGATCCTTAGCCTCAGAGCCACCACACTGCCCAAATCCTTAAAATACCACATACTTGGGGGG
>JANRMT010062791.1:54451986-54464043 GCA_026402145.1 Polypterus bichir lapradei | reverse complement strand
GATAGATAGATAGATAGATAGATAGATAGATAGATAGATAGATAGATGCCATGAAGCTCAAGCGCCCCCAATGAACCCAATGTTCTTTTGTAATGTAATTTCTAGAAAAGCTTTGTTGCTTTGAAAAAAAGTCTTTCCATTCAACAATTGGGAAAGACACCACTTGTCTGCAGGCATTACACTTTGTTAACCCGTTTGTTTTGGTCTCCTGTATTACCCTTAGTTGAGACACAAGCAATATTAGATCACAATATTTAGTCAATAGAGAAGAACATTTCGATTCACTTTAGCAATTTGTGATAGTTATTTTTTATTAATATAGAAAAGTGAATTGATTAATTTTATTCTTTCAACTAGCAAAATACCCGCGCTTCGCAGCGGCGAAGTACTGCATTAAAATTTTTATTAAGAAGAAAATTTAACCTTTATAAACTGAGGGAAAATATGCCAATAATTATTTGTTAAGGATCTCTTTGTATACCATGTTGTCAGTTCGGCCCTCCGGTTGTAACATGACCAAGCTGTGCGCTGAGCTTACTCTTGAGCATGCAACTTACAGTTGGCCATGTGAACAGTAATCTTGTCTCAAATCTCACAGCTTGGATTGCTGCTGTCATAATCAGTTTGAGGTTCATGGTTTGTTTCAATTACGACAGTATTTGCAGGACTTGTGTTGAAGTGACATTCGGCATCTGTCAAGCGTTTTAAGCTTACAACCGGTTTCATCGATAACTTCACATCCAGCTTTTGAGAGTTTAAACATTCATAAACATCAAAGTGTCCACTACTGAAATCGTCACCTGTGAATGTAAGATGTTTAAGAGGCATTGGCGGTTGTCGAAAGGTGTAAAATATTTGGCCATTTCGGTACACTTGAAAGCACCAACCGAACAATTCAGCGGCAGCCATCAACTCACATGCAGAACCATAGGTGAAGGGCTTAAGCATTTGTAGTATAATTATCTTCTGTACCGTCATCAGTCCACACCTTGAACCTGTCCCAGTCATTCATACATAAGACACAATGTTCTTCCGGATATCAAGAGTGAGCCTGATATGGCCGTGCAATATGTAACACAGAGAATGGAAAAGATAGGTGCCATCTCTGGGCATGGAAACCACTCGGTAAGTGACAGTTCTTTGATCGATGGTGATTACCTCGATAGACATGGTAATGGGGGTTGGAATGATGAAGGAAATGGGTACCTGAGTAATGTAAAGTAAGTGTAAAATACCTATACAATAACTATAATTGTAATAAACAAACAATAAAACAGCGGAGAAGCCGTGGATTAAACAAAAAGGCTGTAGTTATCAGCAGGGAGACGTGAATCCCATGGCGAAGCAAGGAAGGGAATGTAGAGACTGGAGCGACGGACGGCCTTATTTAGGCAGGCAGCCAACAATGTGGGAGGCGTTGGGATGGGGGACCCAACGCCGCCTCACATGGTGACCAAGCTGCAGGCTATGGACGTATATATGTACGTAAGTAGGATTCAGTTAGCGTTGGGAACCCGTGTACCAAATTTCTTGAAGATGGGCCCATAAGTAACAAAGACTGTTGAAAAGTTCAATATGGTGGCCGACAGTGGCATCATACCACCGAAATAAGTACGTACATTGGTTTCGGTTAGTGCAGGGAAGCCGCCTACCAAATTTCGAGAAGATGGGGCCATAAATAAGAAAGTTCAACATGGCGGACGTTGTTGACCGTTATGACCGTTACGCATAGAATTTCGAAATGAAACCTGCTTAACTTTTGTAAGTAAGCTGTACGGAATGAGCCTGCCAAATTTCAGCCTTCTACCTATACAGGAAGTTGGAGAATTAGTGATGTTAGAAAATTCAATATGGCGGCTGACAGTGGCGTCATACCACCGAAATAAGTACGTACATTGGTTTTGGTTAGCTCAGGGAAGCCACCTACCAAATTTCGTGAAGATGGGGCCGTAAATAAGAAAGTTCAACATGGCGGACGTTGTTGACCGTTATGACCGTTATGCGTAGAATTTCGAAATGAAACCTGCTTAACTTTTGTAAGTAAGCTGTAAGGAATGGGCCTGCCAAATTTCAGCCTTCTACCTACACGGGAAGTTTGAGAATTAGTGACGTTGGAAAGTTCAATATGGCGGCTGACAGTGGCGTCATACCACCGAAATAAGTATGTACATTGGTTTCGGTTAGCGCAGGGAAGCTGTCTACCAAATTTCGTGAAGATGGGGCCATGAATAAGAAAGTTCAATATGGCGGACGTTGTTGATCGTTATGACCGTTACGTGTAGAATGTCGAAATGAAACCTGCTTAACTTTTGTAAGTAAGCTGTAAGGAATGGGCCTACCAAATTTCAGCCTTCTACCTACACGGGAAGTTGGAGAATTAGTGACGTTTGGAAAATTCAATATGGCGGCCGAC
Organism: Polypterus bichir lapradei; assembly: GCA_026402145.1. Taxonomy (NCBI): domain Eukaryota; kingdom Metazoa; phylum Chordata; class Cladistia; order Polypteriformes; family Polypteridae; genus Polypterus; species Polypterus bichir. Next base: position 54,461,630 of record JANRMT010062791.1, on the reverse strand, counting down.
AGTGGCATCATACCATCGAAATAAGTACGTACATTGGTTTCAGTTAGTGCAGGGAAGTCACCTACCAAATTTCGTGAAGATGGGGTCAGCCTTCTACCTACACGGGAAGTTTGAAAATTGGTGACGTTGGAAAGTTCAATATGGCGGCCGACAGTGGCGTCATACCATCGAAATAAGTACATACATCGGTTTTGGTTAGCGCAGGGAAGCCGCCTACCAAATTTCGTGAAGATGGGGCCATAAATAAGAAAGTTCAACATGGCGGATGTTGTCGACCGTTATCGATCGTTATGACCGTTACGTGTAGAATTTCGAAATGAAACCTGCTTAACTTTTGTAAGTAAGCTGTAAGGAATGAGCCTGCCAAATTTCAGCTTTCTACCTACATGGGAAGTTGGAGAATTAGTGATGAGTCAGTCAGTCAGTCAGTCAGTAAGTCAGTCAGTGAGGGCTTTGCCTTTTATTATTATAGACTAGCAAAATACCCGCGCTTCGCAGCGGAGAAGTAGTGTGTTAAAGAAGCAATGAAAAAGAAAAGGAAACATTTTGAAAATAACGTAACATGATTGTCAATGTAATTGTTTTGTCACTGTTGTGAGTGATGAGTGTTGCTGTCATATATATATATATATATATATATATAAATATATAAATATATATATATATATAAATATATAAATATATATATATATATATTTACACACACACACATAAACATATATATATACATATCTATACATATACACATATATATACACACACACATATATACATACATATATATATCTACATATATACACATACATATACATACACACATACATACATACATACACACACATATATACACACAAATACATATATATATACATACACACACACATATATAAACATATATATACATATACATACATATCTACATATATACACACACAGCTATTTCGTATCAGTGCAAGACGCTGCTTGTTAAAACGGATAACTCCCGCTGTTACGTGCAAGTCTGCGTGGATATTATGAACTATCGTATTTGTTCAAGTTCTATTTAAATTTTAAATAGAAGGAATTTTTATTTAGTCGACAGAAATATCTTTGGTAGGAATGGTAAAAACAGACAGGAATATTATTCCTGAATAAATCAACTCAAACCTTAAACAACTTATAATATTTTGCTCTCCATAAAAATATATGCTGTCTAAATTATACAAGTTAGAAATAAAGTAAACTTTAAAAGAACAAACATTCAAATTTCTTTACTCTTATGTAATTTTATATAAAAAATAAACTTAGATTTTAAATATCCCAAAAGATTTTGCTCTGCATAAAAATATATGCTGTCAAAATTATACAAATTCAAATATGAACATGCTGCATAACAAAACCTGGAAATATAAATAAAATGTGTTCCTTTCAGCAATAACAAATCAAATCATTCAGTTGTCTTTGCTCTTATGTCATTTTAGAGCTGGACGCCTGGCATCTTTTTTTGGCAACAAGTTCGTTTATGTTTGGTGTGAGGTTCTGTGTTGTGGAGATTCTCAGGATGGACTGCAGGTGCTCATGAGTGAGGCGACTCCTGTGTGCTGTTTTGTTAGTCTTTATCACTGAGAAGAGCTTCTCACACAGATATGTGCTACCAAACATGCACAAGGTTCGAGCCGCATGTAGACGGACTTTTTTTGTTCTTCAAAGTCACCAAAGCGCCGTGCAAACTCAGTGCGCTCAGTTTATCAGCAAAGTGCGTATTTGGGAACACCGTAGTGACGACTTGGTTCAACATTACTTGGCAACAGGGAAAGTGGGGCAAGTTGCACTGGTGCATTTGTGTCTCCCATAAAAGTAGCTTCACTTGAAATCACTTTGTGATTGTGCACGGGTAAAAATGTCCGCTGAAGTGTCAGATTCTTATTTAATTCTTCTGCTTTCTGTATCTTCTGCATTGCATTCAGGTCTTTCAAGTTACCCTGATGTTTTGTCTCATAGTGCCGTCTTAGATTAAATTCTGTAATTACAGCCACATTAGCTCCACAAATGAGACACACGGGTTTAACGGCAATGTCAGTAAACATATACTCAGCCTCCCATCGGTTTTTAAAGGCTCTATTTCCAGAATCAACTTTTCTCTTAAGCATCGTGTGGGCTAGTTTCGCAATAACTTGCAAGCTAGACTTGATTAACGCGGTAAGTGTTCGGCAAGGCAGCTGAAGCGCTGCATTATGGGATCTGTAGTTTATTGTGTTACCAGCGCTTCATATACCCGGGCCATTAATAACAATAATACAGTATATAAAATGATCTCGCGGGCCGGATATAATTACACGCCGGGCCGGATGTGGCCCGTGGCCCTTGAGTTTGACACATATGGACTAAATAGAACTTGAAAAGATATATTTTTTCGTACATCGAGCCCGCGTGCTAATGTGGTTTTGCCTGCATGCCTCACTAAGTGACCCTCCCCTCGCTCTTACTTTTTTACCGTTCATCTAATGAATACACTGAGTATGGCTTTACCAAAACAATCATTGATTGCGAATAAAGTATTCATTATTCGAGTATGTAGATCAGGGTATATATATATATACATATACATATATATATACCCGCGTATCGCAGCGGAGACGTAGTGTGTTAAATAAGCTATGAAAAAGATTCGTTTCTTACTGCATCAATAAACAGCTCGTCTTCTTCTTTATCTGAGACCTGACACACTGCATGCACGGGTTTTTTTTTAACACTGTCTTCCTTTAGCGGGACATTCACTTTTTCCACCGTGTGCTTTGTTTCTGCAGTAGCTGTACTTATTACATACTTATCTTGTATGTATCAGACGCGTCATATTTTTTTGCTGCCTTTTCAATTGTGTAATTCGGTTTTTGTTCAGCGCTCTTCGGAACTCTTGCTTTTTGTCTGTGCACTGCGTCAGTTCACGTGAGCCGCTCGGTGTTCTTGCATCGAAGTTTCCCAGCTGTGCTGTTGCTATGTCGTGCTATGTCCATGGCTGTATCTAATGCTACCGAAGTCCCGGTACTTAAAACTTTCTCTCGCAGTTTCGCTGAGTTTGTGCCAAACACCACCCTGACTATCTCATCTTCCTCTCCATAAGCACAGTCCTACACCCGTGAATAATTTACCCGTGGCATTTTGCTATTAGATTGCCGCTGACGGACGGCCTTATATGGGCAGGCACTAAATTACAAACGCCAGCGGCAGCCTGTCTATGAACTTAATTTAAAGTGTTGGTTTACACTGTGCTTTGTTTCCGAAGTAGCAGAACTCATGAATATGGTTGTATATATCACTCGCTCGCTTCTTATTGTTTCGCTGCCTTCTCAATTATATAATGCATGTTTTCTTCAGCGCTTTTTGGGGCTCTTCCTGGTTTTCTACGTACTGCGTGATTACGTGGGAGGCGTGATGATGTCAAACTCCGCCCCCACGGGTTTCAAGCTCATCTCCATTACAGTAAATGGAGAAAAACAGCTTCCAGTTATGACCATTACGCGTAGAATTTCGAAATGAAACCTGCCCAACTTTTGTAAGGAAGCTGTAAGGAATAAGCCTGCCAAATTTCAGCCTTCTACCTACACGGGAAGTTGGAGAATTAGTGATGAGTCAGTCAGTCAGTCAGTCAGTCAGTCAGTCAGTGAGTGAGGGCTTTGCCTTTTATTAGTATAGATTATGTTGCTGACTCATCACCAGTGGGATCTAACTTGTCAACGCCCCAGTGATCAACTCTACTTTTACTAGTCTCACTGTACATGCTCCCAATAGGTCATATTATTTCTAAAGTAAATTATCATACCTATGTGAACAACTGTCAGCTATACATACTGTATCTATAGCGACATTTGACCTCAAGTCCTCCATATTATTACAGGTAAGCAGCAATTGCCTTATACTAAACAAGGAAAAGATATAAGCTCTAGTTATTGACTGTGGTAAAAAAGTGAAGATCTTCAGAAAAAAACTTTATCAGTTGGCTTTGTGAATCAAGCATTAAGAAAAGTATCTAGGAATCATTGTAGATCCATCTATTATCCAACCCCTCTATATATCCCAACTACAGGGTCACGGGGGTCTGCTGGAGCCAATCCCAGCCAACACAGGGTGCAAGGCAGGAAACAAACCCCATCGCAGGGCACACACTCACAGGAACCCACACACCAGGGAAAATTTAGAATCACCAATGCACCTAACCTGCACCCAGAGGAAACCCTCACAGACACAGGGAGAACATGCAAACTCCACGCAGGGAGGACCCAGGAAGCAAACCTGGGTCTCCTAACTGCAAGGCAGCAGCAATACCACTGCTCCACCGTGCCACCCAATCATTGTAGATTTAGATCTAAATTTTAAAGCACATGTTAACCATATTACTAAGGTCAGTCATTTCCATTTTCCCTCCCTGGATATTCGATCAATAGCATATGTTATCATATTGGACACTGACTTTTTCCATTAAACTGTCAAACTGCCTATAGTTTACAGCAGTTTAATTTATGCTTAATTTAATTAGTGACCATTCTATTTTTACTTATTAATTATTTCTGTAATTGTAATCTTTCTTTTACACTGTAAAGCACTCTGAGGTATACTTTTTGCATTGAAAAGTACTAATAAATAAATGTTGTTGTTTTTGTAACAGACCATATTTAAACATGAGCACAAGGCTTTTCAATTTCTGACTTAAGGGGGAAAACCAGATTAAAATATTCATAGCTGGAGTCATTGCTATGGTAAGATTAAAGTTATAGGAGGAATTTCCCTTAAACATTACAATAAATTGTACATTTGAAAATTGTCCATAGTTTGGATGTAAATCTGAATGTTTCCATAAAGGTGTAACAACAATTAAGGGCAATGGCAGACAGTAAAAAATCTATCTACTGTTGTAACTAAGGACTAGGCAAGTTGTTTTTTTAAAAAAGTCTATCTTGAAATGGATATGAGTAAGTAGTGGTTGGTTTTATTTTTGCTGTCAAATGAAGAATTTGCTGTTTTGTCAAACTTAAATAGTATTCGATATGGAAGATTATTTTGCAGTCTGCAGTTGGTTGCTACCTAGTTTACTATTCAGAACTTTAAGGCTGGTTAGTTGAAGGTATTTGGCTGTCCTGGAACTACAACTCTGATATGATTCCAAGAACATCAGATACTTAGTATATCTGATACTGTATATACGGATTTAGCAAAGATTTTTTCTGAGCACTCTGGAGTTCTTCAAAACTGTACCATCAGTTTACTCAGCACAAGTCATTATTTACACGAGTACCTTTACAACATAGGTTCTTTCTTGCTTTTCCATATAAGATAGCTCAAATGCTCAATGACATTGAGATGAAAAACACTACCATAGAAATGGTACATGCATAAACAATATTTGATATCTTTAGATCAAGTGAGCCTCAGTAACCGAGCCACAGGGGATGCACAAACCAGTGTGTTTCTTCGTGCCGGTCCCAAGCCCAGATAAATGGGGAGGGTTACGTCAGGAAGGGCATCCGCTGTAAAATTTTGCCAAATCAATATGCGGACAACAATACAAATTTCCATACCAGATCGGTGGAGCCCCGGGTTAACAACGACCACCACCAGTACTGTTAGCCAACAGGGTGCTGGCGGAAATTGGGCTACTGTTGGCCGAAGAAAAAGAAGGAGAAGAAGAGGGTAGAGATGTGTCCGGAGGCAGGAGGAGAGGAGGAAAGTAAAGAGAGCGGAGCTGAGGGTAGAAACTTTGAATGTTGGCAGTATGACTGGTAAGGGGAGAGAGTTAGTAGATATGATGGAGAGAAAGAAGGTTGTTATATTGTGCGTGCAAGAGACTAAATGGAAGGGGAGTAAGGTCAGGTGGATTGGAGGTGAATTAAAATTGTTCTATCATGGTGTGGATGGGAGGAGAAATGGGGTAGGAGTTACTCTGAAGGAACAGTATGTCAAGAGTGTTTTGGAGGTGAAAAGAGTGTCAGGCAGAGTAATGATTATGAAGCTGGAAATTGGAGGTGTGATGATGAATGTTGTTAGTGCATATGCACTGCAAGTTGGGTGTGCAATGGGTGAGAAAAAAGATTTTTGGAATGATTTGGATGAAGTGATGAACAGTGTACCCAAGGGACAGAAAGTGGTGATTGGAGCAGATTTCAATGGGCATCTTGGTGAAGGGAACAGTGGAGATGAGGAGGTGATGGGTAGGTATGGTGTCAAGAAGAAGAATGAAGAAGGTCAGAGGATAGTGTATTTTGCCAAAAGGATGGACATGACTGTGGTGAATACGTATTTTAAGAAGAGGGAGGAACACAGGGTTACGTACGAGAGTGGAGGAAGATGCACACAGGTAGATTACATCCTATGCAGAAGAGTCAATCTGAAGGAGATTGAAGACTGCAAAGTGGTGGCAGGGGAAAGTGTGGTTAAGCAGCATAGGATGGTTGTTCTGTAGGATGATGTTGGAGATCAAGAAGAGGAAGAGAGTGAATCAGGAAGTGCAACAGATTAGCAAGGAGGAAGTAAGGACAGCTATGAAGAGGAGGAAAAATGGAAAGGCTGTTGGTCCATATGACATATCTGGAAGCATGGAGATGTTTAGAAGAGATGGCAGTGGAGTTTTTAACCAGATTGTTTAATGGAATCTTGGAAAGTGAGAGGATGCCTGAGGAGTGGAGAAAAAGTGTACTGGTGCCGATATTTAAGAAGAAGGGGGATGTGCAGGACTGCAGTAACTACAGGGGAATAAAATTGACAAGCCATAGCATGAAGTTATGGGAAAGAGTAGTGGAAGCTAGGTTAAGAGGAAAGGTGATGATTAGTGAGCAGCTGTATGGTTTAATACCAAGAAAGAGCACTACAGATGCAATGTTTGCACTGAGGATGTTGATGGAGAAGTTTAGAGAAGGCCAGAAGGAGTTGCATTACGTCTTTGTGGACCTGGAGAAAGCATATGACAGGGTGCTTCGAAAGGAGCTGTGGTATTATATAAGGAAGTCAGGAGTGGCAGAGAAGTACGTAAGAGTTGTACGGGGTATGTACAACGGAAGTGTGACAGTGGTAAGGTCTGCGGTAGGAGGAATGGATGCATTCAACGTGGAGGTGGGATTACATCAGGGATTAGCTCTGAGACCTTTCTTATTTGCAATGGTGAGGGACAGGTTGACAGATGAGATTAGCAGGAGTCCCCGTGGACTATGATGTTTGCTGATAACATTGTGATCTGTAGCGATAGTAGGGAGCAGGTCGAGGAGACCCTGGAGAGGTGGAGATATACTCTAGAGAGGAGAGGAATGAAGGTCAGTAGGAACAAGACAGAATACATGTGTGTAAATAAGAGGGAGGTCAGTGGAATGGTGAGGATGCAGGGAGTAGAGTTGGCAAAGATGGATGAGTTTAAATACTTGGGATCAACAGAACAGAGTAATGGGGATTGTGGAAGAGAGGTGAAAAAGAGAGTGCAGGCAGGGTGGAATGGACTGAGAAGAGTGTCCGGAGTAATTTGTGACAGACGAGTATCAGCAAGAGTGAAAGGGAAGGTATATAGGACGGTAGTGAGACCAGCTATGTTATATGGGTTGGAGACGGTGGCACTGACCAGAAAGCAGGAGACAGAGCTGGAGGTATCAGAGTTAAAGATGCTAAGATTTGCACTGGGTGTGACAAGGATGGATAAGATTAGAAACGAGTACATTAGAGGGTCAGCTCAAGTTGTACAGTTGATAGACAAAGTCAGAGAGGCGAGATTGCGTTGGTTTGGACATGTGCAGAGGAGAGATGCTGGGTATATTGGGAGAAGGATGCTAAGGATAGAGCTTCCAGGGAAGAGGAAAAGAGGAAGGCCTAAGTGAAGGTTTATGGATGTGGTGAGAGAGGACATGCAGGCACTCAATCCGCTGTGGCAACCCCTAACGGAAGCAGCCGAAAGAAGAAGAAAGAAGAAGATCAAGTGAGTCTCATTGTTCATTCTTTCATCCAAATGTTGGCATACAATACTGTATATCTGAAATATATTCAATTTGTATACAGCATTCACTGACGCTGCACAGGATCTTCTCTGATTGCTGACAGTAATTTTTATTTTATTCTGAATGCATACCACTCTACCAAACTCTCCATTACAATCTGGCTTCAGATATTCACTGTGAGGCCCAATCATATAATATTAAGTATTGAAAGTCTGTGCAGTTAAGTGACTTCCTTATAGGGTTGGAGTGAGCTAGTGGTCCCATGTGAACTAACTATGAAATACAAATACACCCATCTATGAAGGACTGAAGCATTTCTAAGGTATTAGGCAGAAAATTATGAACAGAACAGGCAAAATGATCAGTCTTTCAAAAATGTTTTTTTGTGGCAAAACTAAAACACTACTTAAGACAAATAATTGCTGAAAAACCTATATCATAATTAGATGCATTTTCTTATTATGCGTGAAGAAGAAGCCTGAGCTGCCTCGAGAGCTTATGTATAGTATGTAATCTTTTTAGTTAACCAGTAAAATGTGTCATTTTGCTTGACTTCTTACTGCATAGTTTGGATAACAAATGTATAATGCCATCTTCCTTATAAAACAGAGGTGGCTAACTTACACACTGACACCTGTGTAATGATAACCACGTGCCTAGCCATCTGTGTAACAAAACTGGAAGCAAGTGACATAATAGCACATGGCAACTAGAATGCAATATATAAATAACAATCAAATATATTATAAAAACTGGTCCCTCAAAAAATATCAGAAGTAGTATAAATAATGTTCCAATAATGTATCCTACTCTATCACATTTTTTAGGTATCCAGTCAAGTTGTTTATACAGTTAAGCCCCGTTGCTAAATGCTCTTTGACATTCTTTATACTTCCTTCTCACTTCAGCTAGTCCAACAGTTTAACTGTGTAAAGAACAGACATACAAAAACAACATTTCAACTTCACATATAAGATTATAAAGGCATTAAATATATTTTGCAATCCTTTACTCAAAGTGACTTGCTTTAAAGATAAGAATATATTACATATTTAAAATAAGTGTACAAAAACACACATCAGACAAATAAGAAATAATCAGGAATCAGTTTAACTGGTTATAAAGTACAATGTCATGCTAATATATTAATAATACTATGAGATATGAGGAAAGAAAAAAAACAACTTTATTTTACAGCATTCTTGTTGACTGAGGGTCCATGGTTGTTCCTGATAGGTGAAGTCAGTTTTGTTGACCTGGGCCTACTGATCACACTCCATCTTCTGAATATTGTAGAATTTTATATTCATGTGTTGAAGTATATATAAATAAGTCTTTTGTTTTATCAGTAACTAGGGATCCTTAGGTTCTCAGTCACTCTGAATCCTCTTTCAGTACACAGGAACAGAAATTTGGCAGTGGGGACAAGTGGCAAAGCAGGATGATGAGAAGGAAAAAAGCACCCAAAAGTTGGAAAAGTGTGTAATGATCCACAGTAAATATAGAGGAAATATGAATTACCAAATCAGCATGTGTGATATGGGTACACACTTGAAATATCCTCACTCCACATCAAGACATTGTATGTTTAAATTATGCATTATATATACAGTGGTGTGAAAAACTATTTGCCCCCTTCCTGATTTCTTATTCTTTTGCATGTTTGTCACACAAAATGTTTCTGATCATCAAACACAT
>JANRMT010062791.1:54422567-54446986 GCA_026402145.1 Polypterus bichir lapradei | reverse complement strand
CGCAAGTAAGAATTTCACTGCACTCTGTACTCTGTACATGTTACAGTACTAATACTACTTCTACTACAAGTAGTACGGTTTCTGCTGAGACTGATGGGGTATGCTTTATGCTAGTTGAAAGACCATTTACAGTTTATAATGTGTGTTTGGCTAAAGAAAAAGAGAGATGAGAAGGATGGAAAGTCAGTTTATTTAATAAAAGGTGAGTTTAAAAATCTTGTTACTTGGTCAGTGCTGATAAATTTACAGTAGAAGTTAATCTATTTTTTGCTACTATTACTGATGATGCAATGAATATTCAATAGACAAAATACTCAGACTAAAGTGTGTTTTTCCATATCAAAATCTCACTATAGAACTCAGCTGTTTTGTATCTTCTTCTTCTTTCGTCTACTCCCATTAGGGGTCACCACAGCGGATCATCTTTTTCCATATCTACCTGTCCTCTGTATCTTGCTCTTTCACACCTATCACTCTGTCCTCGCTCACCACATCCATAAGCCTCCTCTTAGGCCTTCCTCTTTTCCTCTTGCCTGGAAGCTCCAACCCTAGCATCCTTCTCCCAGTTTACCCAGTATCTGTCCTCTGCACCTGTCCAAACCAATGCAATCTCACCTCTCTGTCTTTGTCTCCAAACCATCCAACCTGAGTCGACCCTCTAATGTACTAATTTCTAATCCTGTCCTATCATCACACCCAATGCAAATCTTAACATCTTTAACTGTCCCACATTCAGCTCTGTCTCCTGTTTTGTTGGTCAGTGCCACTGTCTCTAATCCATATAACATAGCTGGTCTCCCTACCGTCTTGTACACCTTCTCTTTTACTCTTGCTGGTACCCGTCTGTCACAAATCACTTCTTCCACACTCCCCATTACTTTGTACTGCTGATCCCAAGTATTTAAGCTCATCCACCTTCGTCAACTCTACTCCCTGCATCCTCACCATTCCTCTGACCTTCCTCTCATTCACACATGTGTATTCTGTCTTGATCCTACTGACCTTCATTCCTCCCCTCTTTAGAGCATATCTCCACCTCTCCAGGGTCTCCTCAACCTTCTTGCTAATCTCATTACAGATCACAGTGTCATCTGCAAATATCATAGTCCACGAGGATTCATGTCTAATTTTCTCTGTCAACTTGTCCATCACCATTGCAAATAATAATGGGCTCAGATCCAATCCCTGATATAATCCCACCTCAACATTAAACATCACACTTCCCTTGTACATATCCTGTACAACTCTTACATACTTCTATGCCACTCCCGACTTCCTCATACAATACCACAGCTCCTCTCTAGGCACCCTGTCATAATGCTTTCTCCAGGTCCACAAAGACACAATGCATCTTCTTTTGGCCTTCTCTATACTTCTCCATGAATATATTCAAAGCAAACATCACATTTGTAGTACTCTTTCACAGCATGAAACCATACTGCTGTTCGCTGATCATCATCTCCTTTCTTATCCTAGCTTCCACTACTCTTTCCCACACCTTCAGGTTGTGGCTGATCAATTTTATCCCTCTGTAGTTATTACATCTTGGCACCTTATTCTCAACCTTATTCTTAAAAATCAATACTAGTACACTTTTTCTCCACTCCTCAGGCATCGTCTTACTTTCCAAGATTGCATTAAGCAATCTGGTTAAAATGTTCCGTACCATCTCTCCTAAACACCTCCATGCTTCCACATATATATTATCTGGTCCAAAAGCCATTACATTCTTCATCCTCTTCATAGCTGTCCTTACCTCCTCCTTGCTAATCCATTGCACTTTCTGGTTCACTATCTCCACATCATCCATACTTCTCTCTCTCTCATTCTTTTCATTTATCAGCCTCTCAAAGTACTCTCCATCTGCTCAGCACACTGTCCTCGCTTGTGAGTATGTTTCCATCATTATTCTTTATCACCCTAACATGCTGCTAATCTTTTCCAAGTTGGTCTTGTGAAAGGTGCTGTATAGGCGTCCAACCCGACACAGATTTGACACAGAGGCACATGTAAAATAAAGCTACTATTTATTTTTCTTTACATCACAGTAACTGTCTACTTTCTTCATCTCGCTGACTATCCCACTTCTTCTTCACTAACCTCTTCATCTGTATACTCTGCTGCACTTCCCCATTCTACCACCAGGTTTCTTTGTCCTCCTTCCTCTGTCCAGATGTCATACCAAGCACCCTTCTAGCTCTCTCCCTTACCACTTGTGCTGTAATTGTCCAGCTATCTTGTAACTTTTCACTGCTACCTAGTTCTTGTCTTCCTTTTTCAACTTTCACCATTTGATCCTTGGCTCTGCCCTCACTCTCCTCCTCTTCTTGCTCTCCAACATCATCCTACAGACCACCATCCTATGCTGCCACACTACACTTTCCCCTGCCACCACTTTGCAGTCTTCAGTCTCCTTCAGACTGACCACCTGCATAGGATATAATCCATCTGCATGCATCTTCCTCTACTCCTCCCTGTTCTTAAAATACGTATTCACCACAGCCATGTCCATCCTTTTAAAAAAATCCACTACCATCTGACCTTCTGAATTTCTCTTCTTGACACCATACATACCCATCACCTCCTCATCCCCTCTGTTCCCTTCACCAACATGTCTAATGACATCTGCTCCAATTATCACACTCTCTCTCCCTTGGGTACACTCTCCACCATTTTATCAAGCTCACTCCAGAAATATTCTTTCTCATCAATCACATATATGCACTAATAACATTCATCATCACACCTTCAATTTCCAGCTTCATAATCAACACTCTGTCTGACAATCTTTTCACCTCCATAACACTCTTGACATACTGCTCCTTCAGGATACCCCCTACCCATTTCACCTCTCATCCACACCATGGAAGAACAATTTGAACCCAAACCCTCCTTTAACCTTCCTCCTCTCCTCCTTCCTCAATACATGTCTTCCCCCTCTGCTTCTCCTTCGGCCAACAGTAGCCCAATTTCCCCCAGCACCCTATTAGCTAACAGTTCTGCTGGCGGCTGTTGTTAACCCGGGCCTCAACTGATCAATATAGAAATCTGTATTGTTGTCCACATATTGATCTGGCCATTCCTGATGTAACCCTCCCCATTTATCCAGGCTTGGGACCGATACAAAGAAATACATTGGTCTGTGCATCCCCCATGGTTGGGTTTACACCCCCTTTGGCAGGGTTTGCATCCCCTGTGGCTGGGATAACAACTCAGTTGTTCTGTATAATCAGGTTTATATAGACAAATTTCAAAGTATACTCTGCAGCCACTCAGTTAGATACTGTACCCCTGCTTGTTAATAAAAAATAGCCGTCCGGCTTTGTCAACCATTTTGCTGCAACTCAGTTTATTGTATGCAGACAATAGACACGTCAAGAGGTTTAATTGTAGCTAGACTAATATTAAAATGTCATGTTTTTTAGTGTCATACCTGGCTATAGCACCTCAAAAAACAGCTATTATAGTCTCTAGAGTTTACAGAAAATATTAATAAGAGAGATCAAAAGGGAACAACCAGATTTATTGAAACTAACCAAAAGTCCACAATTATTTAAATAAAAGCTCTTCATAACAGCGGTGGATAGTAGAGCCTCTTGCAACACATAAGGTCAGGTTTATATTTCACGCGACGCATGCTCCAGCAGATGCTTTTGCTACACAAGCGTTTTACTGTTTATATTTGCGTGCATACTTTACGTAAATCTGGAAGAATCCACTAGGTGGCAGTGCAAGATATTATGAGAACAGGTTCGGCTTCGCTGTGTTATGAATTGCCTGGAACACCCATTAAATTCCGATGACACCTTACCGCAATATCTCTGAAAAGGATGTTTAATGATTAAATCTATCAATCCAAGGATGTGTCCATTCCAGCTAGCATTAGGCACGAGGCAGAAACAATCCCATCACAAGGTGAATACCAGCACACACACATACTAGTGTAATTTTAGTGTCACCAAATCTGCATATCTTTGGAAGGAAACCGGAGCACTCTGTGGAAACCCAGAAGGAAAATATGTAAACTCCAGGTAGGGAATACCAGTGATGTGACTCCCTGCGAGACAGCAATGCAACCGCTTCGCCACTGTGTCACCCCCATGTGTGTAATTATTAACACTATTCATTACTTAAATGATATTAACGATTGATCTGTAAAATGTAACATACATACTTTAATGCATTTCATCATGAAAGTGATATCAAGTATAAATCTAAGGATTCTAAATGTTGAAACATCATACATGTAAAGTGTTCTGTGTGGCGATCTATTGCTATTTGCCGTTGCTGTCAGGTCAGGAGGAAGCCCCAGAAAAAAAAGACAGCACAAAAGTTGGTATGTGAGACTTTTAAAATGTATCATGTCATTACGATCGTGAATATGCCACACTTGAATATAAAAGCGCTACAAATGCATTTGTATGTTGGCATTTTGTTTCACCACATCGAACTATTCATCAATCATCAAAGTGCACACACCGATCCCATAGGATCCGCATAGTGGATTTCTGTCACATGTAGATAGTAAACAGAGATTGACGTCACATTCCAAGTTTATCACACTGCGCCCCCTGACTTTTAGCTGGTACTGCGACTCGCGCATGCGTCATGTTAATACCTGAGCATCTGCTCAGAGGACGTGTCAAATGAACGTTGGGAATGTGTGGCAGCCATGATGCGTGCGCGTACGTGTTCTGAGCGTGAAGTATAAATGAGCCCTAAGTGGCCTACATCTGTAGTAGACCACTCTGTATTCAGTTTCTGTCAGTTAAGTAAGATGAAGCAACAATAAACATATTATCACCAAAATTGAACACTAGAAGATCAAAAAAATGTCACCTAGTTTGTTGAATTTTGTTTTCTGTTGCAATGCATTGATGGTAGAGTCAGTATTTGGCATAAAAAGGAAGAACAGGTTGATCCATTTTGCCTTGGCAACAGTACAGGATGGTGAGGAAATTGGATGAAGAAAACTTTCTTGGAAAACATTAGAACTCTTAATGCCATCTGAGGATCATATGAATGAAAGAGTGTACCTAAGCATTGTTATTGATTATTTATATTACTTTATGGCCACAACCTATACCTTTTTTTGAACTGATACTTCCAACGTAATTATTAATAATAACTAGCAAAATACCCGCGCTTCGCAGCGGTGAAATACTGCCTGAATATTTTTATTAAGAAAAAAGTAAACATTTTTAGACTGAGGGAAAATATATAAAAAATTATTTGTCAAGGATCTCTCTGTATACCACGTTGTCAGTTCGGCCCTCCGGTTGTAATATGACCAAGCTGTGTGCTGAGCTTACTCTTGAGCATGCAACGTACAGTTGGCCATGTGAAAAGCAATCCTGCCTCAAATCAATGCCAACCTTTTGTAGTGTTTTTCCCTGAGACTTATTAATTGTCATTGCGAAGCAGAGCCTTACTGGAAATTGAACGCGTTTGAATTGAAATGGGAGATTAGATGGTATAACGGGGATGCGAGGAATAAAAACTGTGTCACCTGAGGCACTGCCAGTAAAAATAGTTGCTTAAATTAGGTTGTTCTGTAGAGATGTGACCTGAAGTCTCGTGCTGTTACAAAGTTTTGGTGGCTGTAAGTTTCTCAGTAACATTATTGGTGCCCCAACTTTCAAGATGAGATTATGCTCAGGAGTGCCTGGAGGATTTAGAGTGTTGAGAAACTCTACTGGATAATGAACCGCGTCTTCTACTTCTACAACTGAATCAACAGATTGATATGTTTTTGTTTGTGAAGGTAGTTCTTGAAGTAAAATGTGGTTTATAGTCGTAGTCATGTCATTTTTTGGTGTCAGGATAGCTCTCTCTCTTAACCATGAGACGTCATTTTGGTGTAGATTTCGTAGATCGGGATAAACATTTTGAAGAAGGCTTTGTAAGGTATTCACGATGAAACAGAGATTTGTAGGAATATTTATTTTACGATTTTCTTGTATGAAGGTGCCATCACCTATACTCATCAGAAGAGCAGAGAACTCCTCGGCTTTTTTGTTGCCTTTCAAATGAACTCTCATGTCTATTTTTAAAGTAACAACATTGATTTGTGGCCATAGGTATGAAGATTTCAGAGATGCTTTAACTTCATCAGCGCGTGTTCCTCTGGGCACGACTGGTAGGGTTTGGCGGAAGTCTCCAGCCAGCAACAGTGCCAAGCCTCCCATAAGTTTGTTGGTGTTTCGGATGTCTTGGAGGGTCCTGTCTAAAGCCTCAATACCTGCTCTGTGTGCCATAGTGCATTCATCCCAGACAATAAGCTGACAATGTCGCAGCACTTCAGCCATGTTGCTCTGCTTTGATATGTTACACATGGGGGATTCAGTATGGTTGAGGTTCAGAGGCAGCTTGAAAGCTGAATGAGCAGTTCTGCCACCCTCTAGAAGAGTTGCAGCAATGCCAGAAGAAGCCACAGCCATGGCAATGTTACGTTTTGCTTGGATTTTTGCAAGGAGAAGGTTTATTAGGAATGTCTTACCAGTTCCTCCTGGAGCATCAAGGAAAAACACCGTGGCAGTGTCTGACGCAACGCTGCTCATGATTTGCTGATAAACTGACTTTTGGTCACTATTTAGCAACCGCTCGTTATTTGTGACTATATTGGCCAATTGTGAAGTGTTGTAAGATGTCTCTTTCAAGTACTCGGGATTTGACGCAAGTTGTGCCAGTTCTGTTAAAGGTGAAGGCAAACCGTAATAATAAAGAGATTGACCTCCAATAGCAATGACGTAGTTTTCATGCAACTGTAGACACTTATTATAGATCAAATTTAACCACTGGTGGACCTCTGTTCGTATATGATCTCTTTCACTCTGTCTCCTAACATCATCTGCTATGCTGTCTTTATGTTTTTCCCATAGGTTTAAGGGGTTTTCCATTTGACAGAATACCAACATGACAGCAAACAGTTCACGGATCTTTTGAGGTGAGCGAGATAGAGCAGCTTCCTGTAGAGTCTCGTCCCAGTTGATATCGTCATGTAATAAACCGAGTGCCCTGCAGGCTGACTTATAGGTCGGATGTAGGACACCATCAACTGTTCTGAGAGATTTGAACGATGTGGGACCTGTGATTTTGTTGAGCAGCAGTCGAAGATGGTAGCATTCAGAGTTATTCGGGTGTACAGTGTAGACCCGTCCCAGTACATTATCCTTTTTTACTCCCGAATATCCTGGTACAGGGTTGCCCTGTTTCCCTCAACGAAACATGTTGTTTGCCCACACATAATATGATGGAATTTCATTATAATGAAGTTGTTTAGCAAAATCATCGTGTTTGCAAAGGTCAAAGAAGGTTAAAAGGGTCGTTTTTGGTGGATTGTGCACTTTATCGGCAACATTGCCTTCTGTGAAATAAACTCTTTGTTCGTTCTCAAGATGCACAGCAAGATGAACGACCGGAGGGAAACGTTCGTGAATGGGAAAATAGAAAATGCGCCAGGCTGCTTCAGAGCTACTAATGTAATGACCAGCTTCGTATCGAGAGACGTTGTTTTGATTTTGTATTGTAAATACTGCCTGGTCACTTCCCTTGTTAACATACTTGCAGATGTATTTGATCAATTTTACTGAATTGCAAAATTCGACATTGATGTGAGCATTGAAGAAGCGGGACAGTACAGGACTATAAGGGACCACCCATCTGTTGTCGATATCTACTCCTTTGATGTTAATTGTATGACCTCCATCAGCAGGTGTGCGCCGGCGGTACTGAGGGTAACCATCTTCTCCGGTCTGAGTTTCTGAGATGAACGGACGCGGGTACTTCTTAGTGCATATTCTGTTGATCATGCAGGGTGAGTTGATATTATGAGGTCCACATGGGCCGTGAATCATGGTGGATTTTACTATTTTGTGTAGGGCAGGGTCAGTCTGTGGATCAGGAATTTCTGCACGGATGAGTTGATCGATGAGAGCTGGTTTAATCCTATCCTTTAGCCACAATAGAATGTGTGCATGGGGAATACCTCGCTTTTGCCACTCTATGGTGTACATGTAGCAATTTGTACAGCCGAAAATGTTACTCTTCGTGAGCAAGTCTATCATTTTGCGAATCTTGAGATGAAATACACGACTGATAAGGTCGTGGCAATCGTGAAGTTTTTGACGTGGAAGGAGAATTTCAGTGATCTCAGGCCATTTAGGATTGCAAGTAAATGTGATAAATAAGTCAGGGCGGCCATAACGACGAACATATGTCATTGCATCTTGTGTACGCTCGTGCATATACCGAGGTCCTCCAGTGAAGGAAGATGGTAGTATCACAGCTTGACCAAGTTCTGTTAAATCAGTGTCGTTTTTGTCAATAACATCTTTTAAGTGAACATAATTTTCAGCCCGTAGTTTTTTTTGATTTAGTCTGATATAATTTAGTCTTTCGGATTCAATTTTTGCGTACATATCAACTAAAAACTGATTTAATAAATTTCGGAAGAAAATGATAGTATTATCATGATGTTGTCTGATCATAAGCCGGTATGAATAGAAGTTTGCTGCAGAGACGGTTTTGTTCATAGGTAACTTTGTGGCAGAATGAACCTGAGGTATAGACACAGAATAGCCGTCTTCACCATAGCAGAACATGAGAGGATATTGAAGTGCATCATAGGATCTGTGGGTTTCCTTAATGCGTTGCAGTTTATTGTCTCTGTTTTTCAAGACAATATCTCTATTGTTGAACATTTGCCCAACGATGACAATACCAACTTGATGAACTGTGGGTTTATTAAATCTGCCTTTGTGTGCATGTAATGGTTTTTTGTCTGCGTGAATGACAACTTTGAAGTCTTTGTCATCATCTGAAATACTGTCCATTGTGGAGTGGAAGTCCTGGATGTAAGTGTTACAGTCATGGAGCATTTTTTGTAATTGCTTGACCAGGGGCATGTTAAGTCCAGAAAAATTAGCGCAGCGGATTTGTGCCTCCTTTTCATCATCCCCAATGAAATAAATTTGCAAAAATTTGTGTCCCTCACTTGGCATAGGTAAAAGACTACCAATCAAGTGATACACTTGTCCCTGAACTTTAAATGAAGGCATAAAATTTCCCTCAACGATTTGGTTAGCACCAAATGATGTCATTTGAAATACGCTGTTGTACTTTCGAATGTTGTTCAAGAAATGCTCACTTTGAGGATGTTCGCCATTTAACAGGCTCTCAAGAAGGTCAGGAAGCTTACATAAAGGAGTGAGAGACTTTACCACCATTACAGCATAAACCAGGAGACTCGCATTTCCACTTCTTTGCTTGACAATAGTCACAGTGAACATCCATGGATCCAATGTGTACTGTTTTGTCAGACTCATAATGTATGTTTGGGTCGTACGCAAATCCACAATTGGCTTTTTTGAGCCAAACCTGTTGTTTTCGTATGAGCCGCTTTTCATTATTGGGATCGTATCTAGAAACAGAAGCTCTATTAACTTGTGGATTCGCTTGCGAGTATTTAGCGACAGTGTCCCTATTAACTTGTGGATGTTGTTGTGAGTATTTAGTGACAGCGTCCCTATTAACTTGTGGATGTGCTTGCGAGTATTTAGCAACAGTGTCCTTATTAACTTCTGGATGTGCTTGCGAGTATTTAGTGACAGTGTCCTTATTAACTTCTGGATGTGCTTGCGAGTATTTAGCGACAGCGTCCCTATGAACTTGTGGATGTGCTTGCGAGTATTTAGCGACAGCGTCCCTATTAACTTGTGGATTTTTCTGCGAGTATTTGGCGGCAGCTGCACGAAGTTGATTCCGTCTAGCTGTATCAAAAAATCTACCACGACGTCTGATACGCCTCCTTTTTACTGTGTTCTCAGAGCTTGGATTGCCGCTGTCATAATCAGCTGGATTTGTGTTGAACTGACATTCGGCATGTGTCATTCGATGTAAGCATACAACCGGCTTCATCAATAACTTTGCATCCAGCTTTTGAGAGTTGAAATATTCATAAACATCAAAGTGTCCACTACTCAGATCGTCACCTGTGAATCTAAGATGTTTAAGAGGCATTGACGGTTCTCCAAAGGTGTAAAATATTTGCCCATTTCGGTACACTTGAAAGCGACAACCAAAGAATTCAGCGGCAGCCATCAACTCACATGCAGAACCATAGGTGAAGGGCTTAAGCATTTCAGTCTTATACTGCTCCTGTGTACTATAATTATCTCCTGTACCATCATCAGTCCACACTTTGAACCTCTCCCAGTCATTTCATACATAAGACACAATGTCCCTGCGGATATCAAAAGTGAGCCTAATACGTCCGTGCAATATGTAACACAGAGAATGGAAAAGGCAGGCGCCATCTCAATTTAATAGGGGTACAGTTGGAAGAATAAAGGGAATGGGTACTTGATCAGTAAACAAAGTATAAAATACCTACACAATAACTTTAACAATCGTAATAAATGAACAATAAAATAGTAGAGAACCGCGAAGCAAGGAGAATAAAACAGCGGAGAAGCTGTGTAAAGGCTGCCTCACAAAAAAACAGCGGAGCGCCTTATATGGGCAGGCAGTCAGCCAAAGAAGGGAATCAATAAATAATTATAATCGTAATAAAGGAACAAAAAAATAGTGGAGAGCCTGCGGATTAAATAAAGGAAATAGGTATCTGAACAGTAAACTAAGTCTAAAATAGCTACACAATAACTATAACAATCGTAATAAACGAACAATAAAACAGTAGAGAACCGCAAAGCAAGGAGAAAGGACGGACTTATATGGCGTTCGTTTATAACACAGCGAAGAAGCTGTGTAAAGGCTGCTTCACAAAAAAACTGCGGAGCACCTTATATGGGCAGGCAGTCAGGCAAAGAAAGGGAATGAAATAATTGTAATCGTAATAAACGAACAAAACAACAGCTGAAAAGCCGTGGATTAAATAAAGGAAATGGGTACCTGAACAGTAAACTAAGTGTGAAATACCTACACAATAACTATAACAATCGTAACAAATGAACAATAAAACAGAAGAGAATCCATGGATTAAATAAAACCTACACAATAACTATAACAATCGTAATAAATGAACAATGAAACAGTGGAGAACCCGTGGATTAAATAAAAAGGCTGCTTCGTTGGCGAAGCAAGGAAAAAGGACTTTCTTATATGTCGTTCGTTTATAAAACAGTGCAGAAGCTGTGAGAAGGCTGCCTCCTTGGCAAAGCAAGGAAAAGAATGAACATACCGCAGCGAACACAGAAGACAACCCGTGGATTAAATAAAACCTACACAATAACTATAACAATCGTAATAAATGAACAATGAAACAGCGGAGAACCCGTGGATTAAATAAAAAGGCTGCTTCGTTGGCGAAGCAAGGAAAAAGGACTTTCTTATATGTCGTTCGTTTATAAAACAGTGCAGAAGCTGTGAGAAAGCTGCTTCCCTGGCGAAGTAAGGAAACGAATGAACAGACCGCAGCGAAGAATGGCCTTATATGGGCAGGCAGTCAATTACGTGGGAGGCGTGCTGATTTCCACAGCAGCCGCACTTATGAATATGCTAAAACAGTGGAGAACTTATGAAAAGGCTGCTTTCTTGGTGAAGTAAGGAAAGGAATGAAGACACCTCAGGGAAGAACGGCTTTATATAGGCAGGCAGTCAATTACGTGGGAGGCATGCTGAGTTGCGCAGCAGCCTTACTTATGAATATGCTAAGCACAGTCCTTCACCCGCGAATATTTACCTTATATTGGCAGGCACTCAATTACGTGGGAGGCGTGATGATGCAAGACGCAAGACGCAACCGACTCACACGGCGACCGAGCTGCCCGCTATGGCCGTATACAGTATACGAAAGTAGGTTCCAGTTATGACCGTTACGGGTAGAATTATGAAATGAAACCTGCCCAACTTTTGTAAGGATGCTGTAAGGAATGAGCCTGCCAAATTTCAGCCTTCCACCCACACGGGAAGTTGGAGAATTAGTGATGAGTCAGTGAGTGAGTGAGTGAGCGAGTGAGTGAGTGAGTGAGTGAGTGAGTGAGTGAGTGAGTGATTCAGTGAGTGAGTGAGTGAGTGAGGGCTTTGCCTTTTATTAGTATAGATTATTATCTATACTAATAAAAGGCAAAGCCCTCACTGACTGACTCACTCACTCACTGAATCACTCACTCTCTCACTCACTCACTCACTCACGTGAACTGAATGTGAACGCAGTACGCAGACAAAAAGCAACAGCTCCAAAGAGCGCTGAACAAACAACGCATTACACAATTGAGAAGGCAGCTAAAGAATATGAAGCGAGTGATGCATACAAGCATATTCATAAGTGCATCTACTGCGGAAACAAAGCACGGTGTAAACCTTAAGTTTAAATTAAGTTCATAGACACGCTGCCGCTGGCATTTGTCATGCCTATGACGAATACGATATTCGCGAGATACAAGTTTAATGAGAAGACGCATTGCCGGGTCTGAGCTAACATCGCAACATTACATGAGATAGCACAAGCACAGCTGAGAACCTTCGATGCATGTACTCCGAGCGGCTCACGTAAACTGACTGTGAACGCAGTACGTAGAGAACAAGGAAGTGCTCCAAAGAGCGCTGAACAAAAAACGCATTACACAATTGAGAAGGCAGCAAAAGAATATGAAGCGAGTGACACATACAAGCATATTCATAAGTGCAGCTACTGTGGAAACAAAGCACACAGTGGAAAAAGTCAATGTGCAGCTAAAGGAAGACAATGTAAAAAAACCCGTGCATGCAGTGTGTGATGTCTCAAATAAAGAGGAAGATGAGCTGTTTATTGATGCAGTAAGAAAGGAATCGATGAATGAAACCTGTTATCTTTACAATGGTTGACAAACATGGAATGTAACTTGAACACAACACATCCTCCAAATACGAACCTGATTGAAGGAAATAATGATAATCAAATTCTTGATGACAGCAACACTCATAACAATTACATTGACAATCATGTTACGTTATTTTTAAAATGTTCCCTTTTCATTTTCATAACTTCTTTAACACACTACTTCTCCGCTGCAAAGCGCGGGTATTTTGCTATATATATATATATACCCCGATCTACATACTGTCAAATAAACGAACCACACGCCGTGGCGCAACGCAAGAGGCTTCGCCTCTAGCGCTGACGTCCGAGGCTCAATTCCCGAGATGGGGTGCAGTGAGTGTGTACGCCTGATGAGCTCAGAATTAGGGCGAAGCACGTGTCGCATACTCTTTGCATTATTTGACAGTATAATTATTTCAACCATTCTATGATCTGCTTCTCGCAACTGAAAGAGGGCACCATGGCGGATGTTAGCCAACTTGCTGACCAACGACAAGCGTTACCTGGTAGGTGACCACCCATACAGTCAGATTGTGATTCAGACTACGAATGGTTTGAATGTAATTACCCCGATCTACGTACTGTCAAATAAACAAACCACACGCTGTGGCGCAACGCAAGAGGCTTTGCCTCTAGTGCTGACATCTGAGGTTCGATTCCCGAGAAGAGGTGCAGTGAGTGTGTACGCCTGATGAGCCCAGAATTAGGGTGAAACACGTGTCGCGTACTCTTTGCATTATCTGACAGTAAAACTATTTCAATATATATATATATATATATACAAACCGGATTCCAAAAAAGTTGGGACACTATACAAATCGTGAAAAAAAACTGAATGCAATGATGTGGAGGTGCCAACTTCTAATATTTTATTCAGAATAGAACATAAATCACGGAACAAAAGTTTAAACTGAGAAAATGTATCATTTTAAGGGAAAAATATGTTGATTCAGAATTTCATGGTGTCAACAAATCCCAAAAAAGTTGGGACAAGGCCATTTTCACCACTGTGTGGCATCTCCCCTTCTTCTTACAACACTCAACAGACGTCTGGGGACCAAGGACACCAGTTTCTCAAGTTTAGAAATAGGAATGCTCTCCCATTCTTGTCTAATACAGGCCTCTAACTGTTCAATCGTCTTGGGCCTTCTTTGTCGCACCTTCTTCTTTATGATGCGCCAAATGTTCTCTATAGGTGAAAGATCTGGACTGCAGACTGGCCATTTCAGTACCCGGATCCTTCTCCTACGCAGCCATGATGTTGTGATTGATGCAGAATGTGGTCTGGCATTATCTTGTTGAAAATGCAGGGTCTTCCCTGAAAGAGATGACGTCTGGATGGGAGCATATGTTGTTCTCGAACCTGAATATATTTTTCTGCATTGATGGTGCCTTTCCAGACATGCAAGCTGCCCATGCCACACGCACTCATGCAACCCCATACCATCAGAGATGCAGGCTTCTGAACTGAGCGTTGATAACAACTTGGGTTGTCCTTGTCCTCTTTGGTCCGGATGACATGGCGTCCCAGATTTCCAAAAAGAACTTCGAATCGTGACTCGTCTAACCACAGAACAGTCTTACATTTTGCCACACTCCATTTTAAATGATCCCTGGCCCAGTGACAACGCCTGAGCTTGTGGATCTTGCTTAGAAATGGCTTCTTCTTTGCACTGTAGAGTTTCAGCTGGCAACAGCGGATGGCACGGTGGATTGTGTTCACTGACAATGGTTTCTGGAAGTATTCCTGAGCCCATTCTGTGATTTCCTTTACAGTAGCATTCCTGTTTGTGGTGCAGTGTCGTTTAAGGGCCCGGAGATCACGGGCATCCAGTATGGTTTTACGGTCTTGACCCTTACGCACAGAGATTGTTCCAGATTCTCTGAATCTTTGGATGATGTTATGCACAGTTGATGATGATAGATGCAAAGTCTTTGCAATTTTTCGCTGGGTAACACCTTTCTGATATTGCTCCACTATCTTTCTGCGCAACATTGTGGGAATTGGTGATCTTCTACCCATCTTGGCTTCTGAGAGACACTGCCACTCTGAGAAGCTCTTTTTATACCCAATCATGTTGCCAATTGACCTAATTAGTGTTTATTGGTCTTCCAGCTCTTCGTTATGCTCAAATTCACTTTTTCCAGCCTCTCATTGCTACTTGTCCCAACTTTTTTGGGATTTGTTGACACCGTGAAATTTTGAATCAACATATTTTTCCTTTAAAATGATACATTTACTCGGATTAAACGTTTGATCTGTCATCTACGTTCTATTACAAATAAAATATTGACAATTGCCATCTCCACATCATTGCATTCAGTTTTTATTCACAATTTGTTTAGTGTCCCAACTTTTTTGGAATATATATACACACGCACACATACACATATATATATACACACATACATATATATATATACACACACACACACACACATATATATGTGTATATATGTAGATATGTATATATGTATATATATGTGGATGTATGTGTATATGTATATATGTATGTGTATATAGATGTAGATATGTATGTATATGTATATATATGTTTATATATGTGTGTGAGTATAAATATATATGTGTGTGTATGTATGTATGTGTGTGTATATATATATATATATATATATGTGTATGTATATGTATGTGTTGTAATCTCTGGCCGGCTTGTCATCCCGGCCAATACCCCCAGGCCGCCAGATGGAGCCCTCCCTGCAGTATGGAGGTGCCCCGAAGACCAGCAGGGAGTCATGGACTATGTAGTTTTTATACAAGACCCTGCTGGATACCACAGGGGCCGCAAGAGGGAGCTGCAGGGAGGACCGAAGATTTATTTATGCCCTATAACCTGGAAGTGCATCAGAGGAAGAGCGACGTGCTTCCGGGGTGAAAAGAAAAGGACTTGTACCTGACCCGGAAGTGAAAGAGTCACGTGGACTGGGGACTATAAAAGGACTATGGGAGCTCACAGACGGCGAGCTGAGCTAGGTGGAAGGGTGGCAACGCGTCTGGGAGTCGGAGGACCGTTGATTATTGTATTGTGATTGGTTTATGAATATAGTGGAGGAGAGTGTGCTTTGTGCACTGTGGCGATTTAATAAAGTCAACTATTGGACTTTTACCTGGTGTCTGGAGTCGGGGACAGGGGTTCAAGGGAGCGATAGCGCCCCCTTTCTGTCACAGTGTGTATATGTGTGTATATATGTAGATATGTATATATATGTATATATGTGGATGTATGTGTATATATATATATATGTATGCGTATATGTATATATATGTTTATATGTGTGTGTGTGTGTGTGTGTGTATATATATATATATATATATGACAGCAACACTCATAACAGTGACAAAACAATTACATTGCCAATCATGTTACGTTATTTTTAAAATGTTTCCTTTTCTTTTTCATTACTTCTTTAACACACTACTTCTCCGCTGCGAAGCACGGGTATTTTGCTAGTTATTTAATAATTGCCATTATTATTGTATAAATGGATATAAATAATTGCATTTAAATGATTCGCAAAAATCTGTTGTATGTAAGCGATACTGTTTTAAATGTTATTGTTTTATCATCAGGAAACCCGGTTTCCACGTCTACCTGTATTAGTTTAAATGGCACTTATGCCACTCGCAATAGGGCAGAAGTGCTGACGTATCGTGTCTACTGGGCAACACAGTGAATGCGGCATCTACCTATATATGTCTATGCCCGGGAGTACCAGGGCATAGCTCATTGGAAGCACTTCCAGGTCAGACAGAAGCCTCCTAAAACAGGGAATCCCTTACCTTGCAGCACCCCCTGGTGGCACCAAAGCACCCAAACAGGATTGTCCCTCAGGACTACAACTTGCATATATTCCTGTGAGCGTCCTTACTGGGTCCAAGCCAGCAGAGTGTGGAAATTGCCCATTATGCCACAACTGTCCCACATTGCCCATTAATTTCCCCCTTTGTATGGGATGTTGCTTCAGGTTATGCCTCCTTCCATTTCATCCTTCACTTATGGTGTCCTGGCCGGGAAAGGGTTCAGCATAGCACTCACAATAAATACTTTGTATGTGACAAATAAAATTTTGTTTGATTTGAAAATAGGTACTGTACTAAGTTTCCCTCAGTAATTTAAAATATTATAATACTTAAACCAACCTCCAACTTTTCTTAAACATTTTTCCAAGTTTCTGTCATATGCTCAATGTAATTACTTATCCAGAAAAGTATTGATTCTAGTAATATGTGAAATTGTCTTCATACTGGTGTATCTTGAGTATTGTGCGTGGTTCTGGTCTCCATGCTATAAAACAAAAATAGCAGCACGTGAAGCTGTGTAGAGAAGAGCACTCATGTGCTCCCCAAGTCCCCATGACCTGTTCCAACATATTAAGGAAGTCATACTTTTATGTAACAGTTTAAGTACTGCAAAACTCATTTACTCTTATGCAGCAACACCTTAACAAAGGCTTCTTTTGCTCTTGATAATATTTACAAGGAATCAGTAAACTGGTTAGTCATCTCTGTAATGTGGACTTTTTAAATAACTTCACTTTGAAATGGTCAGAAATGGATTAAGTGAGACATATTCCTGTTAATGTTGCATAAGTCAGTATAAGACCTGTGAATCCTTGATATTCATTAGTATTCATTAGTATTTTACCACTGTATCAAAGGCTCCCTGAACAGACATAAATTAAAACTTTACCGCTGCTTTGTAAGTGCATTACATAAGAGTCTGAGTAAGCAAGTAACGGATGCATTTTTGCAGTACCTAAACTGAAGTGTTTCCACCCTTTTTCGTCTTAAGAAAAGGAGACTGCATGAGAACCTGATCTAGGTCTTCAAGATTCTCAAAGGCATTGATAAAATGAATCGAGCAGAATTCTTTCAATTTAAGGGTGAATCACATAGTCAAAGACACAATTAGAAATTAAAGGGAAGTGCATTTAAAACTGAAGCCACAAAGAGTTCCAGGCATCTGGAATAACATACCAAGTCATATAGTGGAAAAAGAAACCTTGAAAACTCTAGATGAAATGTTAGGACAACTATTAGCTAACCACAGGCCTGCCATTTTTAATAATGACTCCTGAGGCAAGGTACATGTTTGCATCCCTGACTCCCACCATATACGTTCTTACTAAGCATGAGTTGATAAATTTTGTCCACATGCAATATGTATTGCGATACATAATACAATATGTACGACAAAGTGAGTATTCCCCATTTTGCTAGACATTTTTAGAGGCACACATGGCCTGTTAAGACAGCAGCACGTATCAAATTTTGGTCAGCTCTATATTTTATCTGATAAGAAAGGTTTAAATCAGAGTTGAGCTGACACTTTTGCAGAGAATTGTTCAGATAAAAAGGTGCCCAAAAAAATATTCATCTTAGGCTTGTGACTGTGAACTGTACCTGCAATCTGCACTCATCTCTTTCTCTCTTTTTGAATTCTGAAAGCTGATGAGCCATTCTCTTTATGAGGATAGGTGAACACTGACAATGTGTTTTCTTGAAGATGGACAGCCTGATCTAGTTCTACAATCCACTCTGCCAAGTTGAGCTCTGTGCCAGTGATGGTGCCCTGTCTGAGAAGACTGAAAAGCACCAAACTTCAGCACATACACTCTTGTGCCATAAAGAGTAATGCTTTTCCCTGTGAAGCTGCACGGGTCACAACAAAGAGCCTAACAGAAAGCTAAGAAAGGCAATATTACAGCACACCTTCTTCTGGTATCCAGAAGGATGCTGGTTCGAATTCCTGTCACTGCTAAAAGAGATCCTACCCTGCTGGGCCCTTAACCTGTAATTGCTTCAGGGGCGCTGTACAATGGCTGACCCTGCGCTCTGACACCAAGGGGTATATGAAAACTAACAAATTCCTAATACATGAAATTGTATAAGGCAAAATAAAGAACAAAAACAAAACAAGAACAAAAAACCACTGACAAAGGACCGTGGAGCAATAACAATGATCAAACCACAACATCGGACACCATCCTTCAGGACTTGGTATTGTAAAACTATTTATCTGTGTCAAGAGAAATTAGAATTTATCTAATTTATGTAGCCAGCCTCTTCTGTGTTGCATGTTTGTCTGTAATGTCTGTCTTACACCCTGTCTACTATGTTGATATATATGCAGAAATTATGTGTCCATAATCCTTGTGTTTACCAATAAATTGTGCCGTTCTGTTTCTTAAAACGAGTGTGCTTCAGTTACCTTGATATAAGTCTAATGGCTGGGAAACCTCCTCGTACAGAGAAAGGTAAGGTAGTAGGAGCCTTACCAAATTATTCATCTATTACCAGCATTGGAAAAGGAAAAGAATGATAGTTAATTAATTGTGTAAATTCTTTTCCTACAAATACTCCTATGGTACAGTACATATTCAGAAGAACAAGCAAAATAATAAATAATATTATTTTTAGAAAAATTGTGAAAAAAATTAAAAGCCTTATCATAAAATCAATAAAGCACACTAAATAGGAATTACAAACAATACAAATGTGTTAATTCTTTACTGCTTTTATATTGAACCAACTATATACTTTTTCTGAGTACTGCGAATGTGAAATTGAATATGAAATGAAACTCAGCTCTTTTGCTCATCTTGCATGCTACTCTAAATACCTTGGCAAGTTCAAACTCTGTACTGCAAGCTTAAAAAGTGCCTGTATTTTCTAACTAAGCATGCAAACTTAAAGGAAGAGTTTGGAAATTTTCAAATCAAAGTTATTTCTTTATAATCATGGCCTAGTTTGCCACATACAATTGCATCCTAAAGTGAAGCATAGTTTATAAATCTGAAAAAACAACTAAGGTACTGTAGTTCCAACATGATGAAAAGCCTTAAAACTTACCAAATATGTCCACTTTGATGTAGCAAAGGTTTCAATCCAAGAAAACACACCTTCTGCGTTTCTGCACCATGTTTGTAACAGCCACTGTGGGTGGAGTTATGACGGCCCACGGCATGCTGTGTGCACACATGATAAGAAAACACTCCAGAAATGAAAAAGGCAGAGTGTATGATAGATTGAAGCACCGCAAACCAGTTATCAAATTTCTTAATGTGTGTTGAGTCACTCACTGTACTAGTGTAATTTGTGAGGCTTTTGCAATATTAAACAAAAAATAAATGATATTAGAAATAACATAGTACTTCCCCCCATAGTTAATCTGATTGAATCCCAGTATGCCCTTTAAAGTGAGTGTGGTATAGCGGGTCCATGGCTTCAAAAAAAATTAAGGGCCAAAAATAATCCATATAGCCGTGTCATTCTCCATGGGCACGATTGCACGACCGCTGGGAGTTAATGAGGTAGTTGGAGCGAGTCGCACCTGCACGTGTGGGTGCGATTGTTCTCGATTGCTTCATTGCCTTCCTGCGGCATGTGACTATATACGGGTCAGCACCAGGAAAGGGGGATGGAAAGATTGATCGAGGAGAAGAAAAGGACAGAGGTTAAAGAAAGTGAAAGGCAGTCTTAGCAGGAGGATCAGCACAAGCTGGGGCCCCGTGATGGAGCGTTTGGTTGTGGCATTCTAGAGGCTAGTTCGCCCCACTGAATGTTCGGTTGGAGTGGGGTAAGCAAGGCTGGTGTCCTCCCGAGGGATCTGAGGAGTGACTACGTGAGCGCGAAAGAAGGGAGGAGAGCCGACCTCGGACGGTCTGGCAGTGATGTCCGTAATGAAGCCAAGACAGAGCTCGGCCTAAAGGAGCTTGCTGCCGTTGTGGTTTCCGCCAGTTACAGGAGTTATGGGTGAGCCAGGGAGAAAGAGAGAAGGAGGTGTGCTAGGATCATGAAGAGTAAGACTGCATTTATAACCTCGTACTGTATTTTAAAGGATTTATTTATTGTTTTTATTCCCACTGAACACTTGCTTTTATGGATTACTAGCAAAATACCCACGCTTCGTAGTGGAGAAGTAGTGTGTTAAAGAAGTTATGAAAAAGAAAAGGAAACATTTTAAAAATAACGTAACATGATTGTCAGTGTAATTGTTTTGTGACTGTTATGAGTGTTGCTGTCATCAAGGATTTGATTATCATTATTTCTTTCAATCAGGTTCGTATTTGGAGGATGTGTTGTGTTCAAGTTATATTCGGTGTTTGTCAACCGTTGTAAAGATAACAGGTTTCATTCATTGAAGTGTTCACTACCCAAATTGATACTCGTGAATCTAAGATGTTTAACAGGCATTCCCGGTATTAAGTTGTGGATTTGCCTGCGAATGTTTAGCGGCAGCGTGCCTATGAACTTAATTTAAACTTAAGCTTTACACCTTGCTTTCCTATTGATACGTCTACAAAGGCTTGTTCAGATTCAGAGGGTTGTTCCTTTCTTACTGCATCAATAAACAGCTTTTCTTCCTCTTTATCTGAGACATCACACACTGCATGCATGGGTTTACCTTTCCCAGTCCTGCAAACTTTAGCGAAGTGGTTCAATTTACCACATTTTTACACTGTCTTCCTTTAGATGGACATTGACTTTTTCCACCGTGTGCTTTGTTTCCGCAGTAGCTGCACTTATGAATATGCTTGTATGCGTCACTTGCTTCATATTCTTTTGCTGCCTTCTCAATTGTGTAATGTGTTTTTTGTTCAGCGCTCTTTGGAGCTCTTGCTTGTTGTCTACGTACTGCGTTCACAGTCAGTTCACGTGAGCCACTCGGAGTACATGCATCAAAGGTTCTCAGCTGTGCTTGTGCTATCTCGTGCGATCTTGCGATGTCCACGGCTTTATTTAATGTTAGCTCAGACCCGGCACTTAAAAGTTTCTCTCGCACTTTTGCTGAGTTTGTGCCAAACACTATTCTATCCCTGACCATCTCATCTTCGTTTGCATAAGCACAGTCCTTCACCAGCAATTTTAACTCCGTTACAAAGTGATCAAAAGTCTCGTTTATACCTTGTGTCTTCTCACTAAACTTGTATCTCGCAAATATCGTATTCATCTTAGGCATGACAAACGCCTCGTAGCGGCAGTGTGTCTATTGGATTGCTGCTGACGGACGGCCTTATATGGGCAGGCACTCAATTACATGGGAGGCGTGAGTATCAGGGATGCAATATAGGCAGGCAGCCAACTACGTGGGAGGCGTGGTGATGGGGGACTCAACTTTGCCTCACACGGCAACCGAGCTGCAGGCTATGGCCATATATATGTATGTAAGTAGGATTCAGTTATGACTGTTACGCGTAGAATTTCACCTTGCTTTTATAGTTCCTGGACAGGAAGGAGCAGGGTCAGTTGCCTTCAGTGGGTGGCTTCTCTGAACTGTAGGTGACGAAAGAAGCAGGAGAGTTAGTGATTGCACCCCCCTGGTGTCCTGATGTGGTAGTGCTTACCTCTGATGAGTCCAGGCGGTGACCCTCTGATGTGCATGCGTGACACATGATTGTGATAAAATGACTTCAACTTGAAATATACCAAACTTATACTTTGAGGGACATTTTGCAGACACTGTACCTGGAAATTAAACACCAGTATCACTTACTGACATGTTTCACGATGGACATGCACTATTTTGATTGCAGTGCAGAGAAGCAGAGCAAATTCCAATTCTGAGATATCTAAAATTTTTGATTTGAAAATATTTCTTACAGTTTTTAAAGGCGGTATATAAATTGCAAATAAATATTCTTGATTTGTATAACACTCTTATGGTTCCCACCTATTTTTTCCTTTGTGCCCTCCCCTACCATAACCTATCATCTATGGGGGAGGAGCGAAAGCTTTAGATTAGTTAAAAATTTCGATCTTAGGTTTTTGACAGATCTCAACAGGGTCTCCTGATCCTGAAAACATTGATATCTCGATGATCGATGTCTGTCTGTCTGTCTGTGTGTGTGTGTTTCTGTGTGTTACAGTTTCTTGAGGACAGTCTAGAGTTAAATTGGCTGGATGGAAAAATGGCAAACTCAAAATTTAAGCTTGTTATGAGATGATGATGTGCTGATTAGTTTTTCAGCCACATCATGCAAGAGATAGAGGCACTCTATAGGAACCCTCAAATACCTCAATTATGCAATGACTTATGATACAGTATGTTCTTGTCAATTACTATCGTAATAACCAATTTTATAATCAGAAAGATCAACATCAGAGCAGTAAATAATTGCTGAATTGTTATAGAATAGTTTGGGTACCTTGGTTCCTAGGGTGCAAAGCCTACTGACGCTCACGTCCAAATATTTGTGTTTTTATTATGCAAACTAAAAAAAAATTAAAAATACTAATGAAAATGTGGCTGTGACAAAAATACCGCCTGATGTGATTGCCTCGTTACACACACTGGCCCTGGCTTAACAAATGAACTGAATGGTCTCCCGTTATTTGTCAGATTTGTTATTTTCTTATATTTTTATGCTACAAACCAAGGGGCTGAACCAATTGGCCCTGAAATGTTCTCAATACACTTGGAGGTGTGTGTGCATTTGCAACCTGATTTTTCATGTGCTTGTATGCATGCCTGACAATGTCGGAGCATGCTCCTAATGAGACAACGGATGGTGTCCTGGGGAATCTCCTCCCAGATATGGACCAGGGCATCACTGAGCTCCTGGACAGTCTGAGGTGCAACCTCATGGGATGGACCGAAACATAATGTCCCAGAGATGTTCTATTGGATTTAGGTCTGGCGAGCGTGGGGGCCAGTCAATGGTATCAATTCCTTCATCCTCCAGGAACTGCCTGCATATTCTCATCACATGTGGCTGGGCATTGTCATGCACCAGGAGGAACCCAGGACCCACTGCACCAGCATAGGGTCTAACAATGGGTTCAAGGATTTCATCCCGATACATAATGGCAGTTAAGGTGCTGTTGTCTAGCCTGAGAGGTCTGTGCGTTCTTCCATGGATATACCTCCCCAGACGATCACTGACCCACCACCAAACTGGTCATGCTGAACAATACATAACATTCTCCACAGCTTCTCCAGACCCCTTCACGTCCGTCACATGTGCTCAGGGTGAACCTGCTCTCATCTGTGAAAAGCAAAAGGAGCCAGTGGTGGACCTGCCAATTCTGGTATTCTGTGGCAAATGCCAATTGAGCTACACAGTGCCGGGCAGTGAGCACAGTGCCCACTAGAGGACATTGGGCCCTCAGCCCACCCTCATGAAGTCTGTTTCTGATTGTTTGGTCATTCACACCAGTGGCCCGCAGGAGGTCATTTTGTAGTGCACTGGCAGTGCTCATCCTGTTCCTCCTGTCCTAGAGTAACTACCTGTCTCCTGGAATCTCCTCCATGGTCTTGAGTTTGTGGTGGGAGACACAGCAAACCTTCTGACAATGGCACGTATTGATGTGCCTCTCTGGAGAAGTTGGACTACCTGTGCAACCTCTGTAGGGTCTGGGTATCACCTCATGCTACCAGTAGTGACACTGACCACAGTAAAATGCAAAACTAGTGAAAAAATAGTCTGAAAAGATGAGGAGGGAAAAACATCAGTGGGCTCCTCCTGTTAAACCATTCCTGTTTTGGGGGTCGTCTCATTGTTGCCCTTCTAGTGCACCTGTTGTTAATTTCATTAACACCAAAGCAGCTGAAAATGATTAACAACCCCCTCTGCTACT
>JANRMT010062791.1:54401942-54422467 GCA_026402145.1 Polypterus bichir lapradei | reverse complement strand
AAAAAAAATATTTATTAATGAATTACAGCATTCTAAACATTGTCACCTTCTATATACTCCCCCTCCCAATCTTTACACTGCTCCATACGTATCTTCCATGGATTGAAACAGTGCTGGAAGTCTTTTTGCTTGAGGTTCTTCAACAGGCTTGCCATTTTTGTTTTCACTTCATCCATTGAAGAAAAATGTGTTCCTTTCAGATCACTTTTGATTTTCGGGAACACGTAAAAATCACAGGGAGCTAAATCAGATCAGATTGAGGACAGGAATGTTTTAGTCAGTCAAAAACTGCTTTACGGAAAAAGAGAAAATTCGTGAGAAATTTGATGTTGATTTGCTGTTCAATTTTTTCACCCGATATTATTATTACCTGATACTATTCTAATCAATAGTGATTGTTGTGCAAATACTGACTGGGCTATTCACAGACGGTTTTCCAGGAAAGCCCCAAGCCTAGTCCAGTTATTTTTGTGTCTCACCTCGTGTATATATTGTTACACACGTGCGAGTAGGAGACTGCTAAAGGGCCTTAGTAAATGTAATACTGCACCAGACCAGGGGGTGGCAGAGTATGCTGACTGTAATAATAATACTAATTAATTCTTTTCATTTATATAGTGCTTTTCTCACTACTCAAAGCGCTCTCAGTTTCTTGCAAACCATTCATGGAAAATCTCTCTAGGTCCCGTCACCTCTGATGATTTCACTTCTGGCTCGTGCAAACTGCTAGGGGACGAGGAGGGGTGCAAGTGTACGGGGAGAGGCGGTTTATGTGCACTTGTCAACCCCCTAACGCTAACACATATGGGAGTGGTAATAGTTAATGGACATTAAGTCGAAGCACTCCTCGATATGAGCAGCAACATTTCCATTGTTGCTTGCCGATACGTACTAACGCGACAATAGATAAAAATAATGACCAGTATTACCTATGTATGTAGAGAAACCCGTAAGTATAAAACCGCCTGATGTTTCATTAGCTATGGAGGATCACTGAAAAAAATCCCTGTGGCGGTCCTCCCACATCCACCTTTCGCTGTGATTCTAGGGCGGGACTGGTCAGACAATAAAAGCGGTGTATCAATTACTACTCCCGAACAAAACTTAGGCCTAGCTATAGACGGGGATGACTCAACTCCAGCTGTCTCCACACTGTGTAACCAGCCGCCAGAGAGAGATATGAAAGTCCAAGAGGCAGACGGGGAGATTCCTGGGCCGTCACAGGCGAACAAGTCATCACCCCGTGACTCGACGAGCCGGGAGGAATCTCTGCCCCTTGAGGAAAGACCGGATTCTTTCTCAGGAATGCATTTTCAGTTCAGAGAAACTTTGTCTTCTTTCATAAGGGAGCAGTGGAATGATGACTCCCTGAAACATGAAAAAAATGCAGCAGTACTTGTCAATGGCCAATGCACTCATCAGCCCATGCCACAGGGTCCTCAATTTGTGATAGAAAGTGACCTATTATATCGAATAGCTGAGCATGAAGGGGAGGTGAGAAAGCTGTTGTTAATCCCACAGATTTACCAGCGGCAAGTCTGCGAATTAGCACATGCCCACCTTCTAGGAGGCTATTTGGACACTGAAAAAACACTAGAGCGGATTAAGCTCTGAATTTTTTGGCCGGGAATTAATGAGGAGGTTCGCCATTTTTGCGTCTCTTGCCCAGACTGTCAGTTATGGCAGATTCCTAGAAGGGACCAAGCTCCTCTCGTTCCCCTTCCTCTGATTGATGTTCCCTTTGAGAGAATTGGGGTCAACATTGTAGGACCCTTAGAGCCATCAGCCCAAGGACATAAATATATATTAGTCCTCGTTGATTATGCTACTCGACATCCCAAGGCTGTTCCCCTGTGCTCAGCCACTTCGAAAGCAATTGAACAGGAACTTGTAGGTGGTCTTTGTGCGTGTTGGCATCCCTAAGGAGGTCCTTACGGATCAAGGGATGAGATTCACCTCAGAGAAGTTCAGGTGCTTAAAATAAAGCACTTAAAGGCCGCAGTGTATCATCCTCAAACTGAAGATTTAATCAAACTCTCAAGCAAATGCTTCGCAAGGTAGTCAGTGAGGAAGGGAGGAACTGGGATCAGCTCCTCCCCCTTGTACTCTTTGCCTATTGGGAAGTCCCACAAACCTCTACTGGGTTTTCACCTTTTGAATTATTGTATAGATGACAACCTCAGGGATTATTGGATATTTTGCAAGAAGGATGGGAAGGAGAGGACCTTCCCTCTACCAACATATTGGAGTATATCGTGCAGTTACGCGATCGATTTGGAAAAATTCAACCTGTTCTAAAAAGTCACTTGGTAAAAGCACAAGCAGCACAGGCCCGTTATTATGATCATGGTACAACCCTCCAAGAATTCCACCCGGAAGAATGTGTCATGGTCTTGGTTCCCACCTCCCATTCTAAATTACTTCCCCATTGGCAAGGACCTTATGAAATTAAGGAGAGGAAAGGACTTGTCGATTATTTGGTGAAACAACCCAATTGTCAACCGAGCAAGCGGATCTATCATGTGAACTTGCTGAAGCCATTGAAGGAAAGGGATCCTGATCCCACCTCTGCTCAGACCACTTCATTCTTTGCTCAGGCAATCAACCTTAATTTCGGTACAAAGTTAAGCTCCAAACTGAGACATGAGCTTGAAACAGCTATCCTGTCCATACTGGAGGTGGTGAGTGAAAAACCCAGAAGACCGCGTTTAGTACCCCTAGCAGACACTGGCAGTATCGTGTCCTTCCATTCGGGTTACACATATAACCCCAATAATGCGTACACTGCTGCCTATCTGGATGACATCGTCATCTATTCCAGCACATGGAAGGACCATGTACAGCAGGTCACTGCGGTGTTACAGACACTAGGAAAAGCTGGGCTTCGAATTAATGCAAAGAAATGTTTCTTCGGATTGAAAGAAGCTAAATGTTTGGGCTACCTGGTGGGTTGGGGTACCGTAAAACCACCGTGTTCGAAGACAGAAGCCATAATACAATGGCCCCATCCTTGAACCAAGCGGCAGGTCCAAGCCTTTTTCAGACTAGCAGGGTACTACTACTGGATTGTACCCCGGTTTTCAGAGAGAGTGGTGCCCTTGACTGACTAAACAAAGAAGAGGGCTCCTAACAATGTGGTATGGGATGATACGACGGAGGCTGCATTTAGTGACTTAAAACAAGCCCTTACGTCTACACCAATTTTAAAAGCTCCTAAATTTCTCTCATCCTTTCATTCTCCAGACCGACGCTTCGGACACAGGTCTCGGTGCTTTGTTGAGCTAAAACGTCGATGGTGTAGAACACCCCGTCATATACCTCAGCTGGAAACTGTTGGATTGGGAGACTAGGTATGCGGCAGTGGAGCGGGAGGCACTTGCGATTAAATGGGCAATTACCCAGTTAAGGTACTACCTCTTGGGTCGGGAATTCACTCTTGTGACGGATCATGCACCCTTACAGTGGATGGCCCTACACAAAGAGTCGAATCCTCGGGCCACCAGGTGGTTTCTTGACCTTCAACCGTATAAGTCTTCGCTTATTCATCGTAAGGGCTCTCTTCATTCTAACGCCGATGCCCTTTCTCATTCTCACAACCTCTCAGTGCAGGTCGCCTGACTGACGGGTTTGGGCTAAGGGGGGGGCCTTGTCACACACGTGCGAGTAGGAGACAGCTAAAGGGCCTGAGTAAATGTGATACTACACCAGACCAGGGGGTGGCAGAGTGTGCTCACTGTCTCTTTCAGTTTCTTGCAGACCAATCTCGCCAGCTCCCGCACCTCTGATGACGTCACTTCCGGCTCTGGCACTTCTGATGAAGTCACTTCTGGCTCCGGCACCTCTGATGATGTCACTTCCAGTTCTGGCATAGATGACATAATTTCCTTCCCCCACCCTTAAAAACCGCCTTCTTACCTCCAAGTATTCAGTTCTATTTTGGACACAGTTGTGTGAACATCTCTGTTCAAACTTTTGCAGCCAGGATATAATATACGGGTGAACCCTAAACCATTACACCACCACCCCCACCAGTCTGAACCGTTAATACAATGCAGTATTGATCCATGCTTGCGCATTGTTAATGCCAAATTATGATCCTACCATCCTAATGTTGCAGCAGAAATCGAGACTCATCAGACCATGCAACTTTTATTCAAACTTCAATTTTCCAATTATGGTGAGCCCATGCAAATAGTAGCCTCAGTTGCCTGTTCTTAGCTGACAGGAGTGGTCTGCTGCTGCTGTAGCCCATTGGCTACAGGGTTTGATGTGTTGTGTGTTCAGAGACGCTCTTCTACATACCTCGGTTGTAACAACTGGTTATTTGAGTTACTGTTGCCTTTCTATCAGCTTGAACCAATCTGGCCATTCTCCTCTAACCTTTGGCATCAACAAGGCATTATCACCCAGAGAACTGCATTCACTGGATAGTTTCCCTTTTTCAGACCATTCTCTTTAAGACCTACAGATGGTTATGTGTGAAAATCCAACTAGAAATACTGGAATACTCAGACCAGCCCATCTGACACCAACAACCATGCCACATTCATGCTTGGTTTGAACTTTGGCAGGTGGTCTTGATAATGTCTACATGCCTAAATGCATCGAGCTGCCATGTGGTTGGCTGTTTAGATATTTGCATTAACAAGCAGTTGAAAAGCTGTACATAATAATGTGTCCAGTGAAATTTTATACAAACACACACATATCATATTATAATAGTAAAGTGACTGGAGTCTTTACAGTTTGTGGCAGCTACCTATCGTTGGCACGCATTTGAGCTCAGATGAAATGACAGAAAAAGAAAATCCTTTACTTACAGTCTTATTGTTGCCAACAGGTGATAATCTAGACCAAGAAAATAAAGGTGCACTATTCCTTGTGGTGTTTTAAACTCCTTAAAGTCCGTTCCCAGGACAGTCTGTTTAAGTTCTTCTTTTGTTTCTTTTCTTTCTAGTGGACTCTGCCAATAGCCTCTTCTTCCAGGTTACCATTAGCTCAACAACTCAATGCCAACCCCCAAATCCAACTTCAAATAGTTTAATCTAAGACAATCTAAACTCCCATTTCCTTCTTAAGTACCTCTTCCGTCATCATTTTTTTCCTTGTTATCATTTTTTATATACACCCACAACTCAGAACAAAAATTACCCACATGCCCTCTCTCCATGCTGGCACGCTTCCTCCTTGCATGCCCTTTTTTTCTTCACAACTTTTGTGCCTTTCTTTTCTGCCTTGCCAATCAACCAATCCCAAGCATAACTGCCTTGAGGAACAGAAATGAGTGTACTAAGTTTCCTTGGAGCTAATACAAATATAAACTAAGAGTATGTATACTGTAAGAGAAAAAGCCCATGTGGACATATCACCTCAATACTGACAATGGTCAGACTCAGGGTAACACCTAAGCTCCAGATGTGCAACCTGTGCTGCCCTACAATTCTAAGTGACAGGTGTCTGGTCACACTTATAGGTAATCTAACTATGCCACCCAGTTTTATTAAGAGTCTGGGTTAGGATTTGGGTTCGAACACAGAGGTTTCTTTAAATTGGTGGGTGAGTAAACTCACAATGAAAAAGACGGCAGCAATTTCAAGAGTAACAACAGTAACTTGCATTACATGAGACAGTATAAAATACACCAAAAAGACTGAAGTAGATAACAGTCAAATTTATATCAGGAGAGAAAACCATTTAAAAAGAGAGCACACAGTCCATACTCTAAAAGTCTATTAAAGCATAACAATGGTGGATAAAACCTTTGATGGTGCGAAGTCCAAGTTGGGTGCTGTGTTACCAGAGCAATTAATCTTCCAAC
Organism: Polypterus bichir lapradei; assembly: GCA_026402145.1. Taxonomy (NCBI): domain Eukaryota; kingdom Metazoa; phylum Chordata; class Cladistia; order Polypteriformes; family Polypteridae; genus Polypterus; species Polypterus bichir. The sequence goes on along the minus strand of JANRMT010062791.1, from coordinate 54,416,649 downwards.
TGTCTCACTGAAACATTCTGTTCACCGAATGCTTTTGCTTCTTTTCTGCTGGCTCTACTCAGTCCACTTGGGAATCGTCCCTCTCTTGCTGGCCCTAGCACCTCTCTGGTGAAATTGTCTCTTTCTCCATGCTAATGTCCATGTGCCTTGCGTCCTGTCACCCATGTACCCTCGTCTGCCTGCAAGTTCCTCTTCTCAATTTGAGTGATCTTGATAGCGTTTCCCAGTGGACCATCTCCCCCTTCACCGTCTGCTCTCTCATCCTCTAGGCCCACTCCATCCCTTCTGCTTTCACTCCTTCTCTTCGCACTGTCTGAACACCACCCACTGCCCAGAAGTATATAACTGCTTCAGTCTCTGCCTAGATCAATATGACCATTGATTAAAAAATGGTACATACCAATTTCCTTTGTTTATCAAGCACATTTTGTTGATTAAAAGACAGCATTGTTGTCAGCTATGAAGAAGCACATATACCACTGTATGCTGATTATAAACCAATGTTCCCAGAATAAATGTTAATTTTCGATTCAGGTAAAAACAAACATTTTCCAAGGAAGCCGGCAGTACTGTTATCACAATCTTGTGAGTTGATGAGATACAAAGCAGTTTAATCTTCAAAGCAGGTGACTTTTTTGCAAGACAGGTAAATATCTACATCTTTTAACCAGTAACCTGCAACAGAATTATTCATGATATTTGCCTTTTCACTTATCACCTCAGTCTCAGCAAAGGGTGCCTATTGCTCCTTCATCCATTGGCTTTTATATTTATTATTTATCTCTTTTTGCCTAAGAAAAAGAAAACCACCCATTGTACAAAAATGTTCCCTTCTGACAGCTATATAAAATAAAGATCACTGGTTTGCATAAAATGTGAAAACACTGTCCAGGCAAAATACAAAAATGATTCAAGCTGATGACATGTTTTTTGAGGTAATTTATGACCCGTCTGTACTTAAATATAATTCAGGCAAGTGTGTTTAGGTTTAAAAGTTTACCCATCCAGGTCCTTCTTACTTCTTGTCAGCTTCGGAAGGGTAGTTTAATGCTTTTCATCATTCCCTACCTCTGCTTTGCCATATACTGTAAGTGAAAATAACAAATTGTTAAAGCATTATTGTTTTTTATTTCTTGTTTAGTAATTGTTTCCACATATGTCCTTCACAGACCAAAGACAATATTCCAATTCAAGATTTTCTTCAGATTCTCTTTCATTTAGCAGTAATGAATAAATATGGCTGAGAATCATGGCCCTTTCTTACAAATGGCTTTTAATTAAATAACCACAGCCATTAGGTTGCTATCCATCCATAAATGATGTAGGTAATGTTGAAGCCAGCAGAGCTATGAAGGCTAATATTTTTGCTATAGTGCTGCTGTGGTATTAACATCTAATGTGGCGCCTAATATGGATAACATTAGTATGCAGGCGGCATGCAAGTTAGCAATTTCTGTAGCAATTAAGAGGTCCAGATTAACAGCCGTACATTAAGATACATTCCCAGGATGAAAACCAGCAGAGTGTGAAATAGGTTAATTACCAACCTATTTGAAATGATTCATTCAGAATGGAATTTGAGGAGCAGAAAGTAGGATTTCATGGAGGGACTTTTGAATCCGCTGCCATAATATACATATCTTGATAAACTGAGCACCAATGCAAAATTTACAAAGCAACATTTTTACTGGCAAAGTACATTTACAAAATGTACACTGTGAGCAGGACTTGAATTTTTCAAGTGGTATTTGTTTTTTATTTGTTTGTTTCTCCAATATCAGTGAAGTGGTTTTAATGAATAAACAAGAGCCGTCTGTAGACACTCAATTAATGCTGTAATATCAATGCAGATGCTCACTTATATTCTTTTGCTATGCATGTGAAGTATGTGGCAAATGTAATAAGTAATTCATGTGCCACTGTAATTTACAGTATGCTTTAACTGGTTATCTGTAATTTTTTTATATTAACATATTTTACTTACAGATTGAGCTTGCATAAATCAGGTCAGGGAGCATGCACTGGTACAGCACATTGCTGCCCCCACCACATGATTAAACAGCTCAGGATTCTGGACACAGTCCAGTCCCAACCTCCAGAAATGACCCTCTATCTGGTGCAGCCAGGTGTTACAAAGACGTCTCCTTGGCCTGATCCATCCACTTGGGTTTTCAAGAATGAGAACCCTGTGAGCCAGGTCACCCTCAGGGAATCGCGTTACATGGCCGTAGTGCTGTAATTGACACACTCTCACAATGCAGGTAATGCATTTGGGAGTTCATGAGCAACCACTCATTCAAAACAAAGTCAAACCAGCGGTACCCAAGGATTCTCCAAAGAGATACAGTACCAAAGGAGTCCAGTCTTTGTCTCAGGTTATTGGATAGCGTCCATGTCTCGCAACCATATAGCAAAACAAGAAGCACCAGGACTCTGAAGACTTGGCCCTTTGTTCTTTTGCAAAGATATCAGGAGCGCCACATACCCCTTCCAGAAACCTCATGACCCCCCCATGCTTTCCCAATTTGCCTACTGATGGATATATATCTATATACATATATCTGTGAAAATAAAAGTGTGTGTGCATGTAGTATGCAATATGAGATGTGAAACAAGACCTTTTTGAAATATACTGTAAATATCTAGAAACAGCTTAGGGTTTAAGACACGGATGACGGAATCTTTTATTCATCTGACAGAGAGGTGGCAATAAATAAAGCTACACCATACAGTAAAGTGCAACAGATATAACCAAAACGGTAGAAGCCATATAACCAGACGGTATATGATGTGTAAATGTTAGGATGATTTCACAGAATTTTGGAAAAGAGACAGTAAAATCATAAATGAGGAAGAAACGTACCTGACATTTTCACAAAGGGAAGGTAAAAATAAAATACATAACGGCTCTTTCCATGACCTGGGAGTGAATGCAACTGGGAGAATTTCACATGAAGTTAAGAATGGATGAGGAGAGGTTTAGAAGTTACTTTAGACTGAATTGCAACTATTTTGTTTGGTTCTTTAAAGTGTTTAAGTTTACTGTTGCACAGTACAGGGTTTAGCTTCTGCTAAAACAACTGGCAGTTCACACCGTAGTGTGTTAAAAAAAATGCAAACATGGCCACTCTGCTGATGGAACTTTTGATGGAAGATTCCTTTGATTGCTGACAGAGGGAGAACATCTGTTTCTATCTCATTTAAAAGCACTGCAGGTTTGCCTGGACATGGAAACAGAATGATATCATTTGAGGATATCAGTGTAAATTAAGGGGAGTGCTGAGGACATCAGTCAAAATTAAGAAGTGCATTTAAAACTGAAGCCAGGAAGCTCTTCATTATGCAGTTGTGGGACTTTGGAACCAACTACCGAGACTTGTAGTTGAAGCAGAAACCTTGACGACCTTCAAGAAGAATCTGGAAGAGATGTTGGGATAGCTTAGCTATTAGCTAAAGCAACGGGCTTGATAGACTGAAAGGTCTCCTCTCGTTTGTCAAATTTCTTATGTTCTTAGGTTCTTATGACATGTAGTTTAAATATTGGAAACCAACATAAGAACTTTCTAGAATATTCTTATTACACACTAGAAGAGGGAGATGATGGGTTGTATATGAAATTGTATCGTTAATTAGACAAATTTGTAAATGATGTTTGAACAAGATGATAAAAAAGAGAAGCTGCTCAAGTGCTTGCTCATGAACTGCTCTTCTATCCCAATGGTTGAACATCTGAATGCTGTCTTGTTGGTAGTCATCAAACCATCTATCTAGTGGACCTCTTCTCCAAAGTATGTCACTAGGACACAGCTTGAAAGGCTTCAGAGAAGAAACTCAGCAGTGTTCCTGTTGTACCAAAAACTACTGTATGAGCATGTTGGTGTCTTCCCTTCTTTTCTGATTGTTTCAAATCAGTTTCAAATGGTTGAGTCGTTGGTCCACCACATTTCATTTTGAGGTGTGCGTTTTTGACCTTGCATTAGGTCAAAACCCATTTTTCAGGGATATTGTATACCCAGGGAAATACAACAACCCTAAATTGGTCTAGTGGGAGTGTGGGTATGTGCATGAGTGCGTCCCACCCAGGTTTTCTTCATAAAGCTACCAGGTGTGGTAGATAGGGGGCACTCTCGCTCCATTGAACCCCTGTCCACGACTCCAAACACCAGGTAAAAGTCCTCAAATTGACTTTATTAACTCTCCACAGTGCATAAAGCACCCTCTCCTCCACTATATTCATAAAAATCACAAATCACTAATAATAATACAATCCACTCCTAGACGCGTTGCCACCCTTCCATCCAGCTCAGCTCGCCGTCTGGGAGCTCCCACAGTCTTTTTATATCTCCTGACCCAGAAGTGTTCTCCATCCCCAGTCCATGTGACTCTCAATCCCTTCCAGGTCAGGTATGAGTTGTTTTCTTCATCCCGGAAGCCCGTCGCTCTTATAAGCTGCTTTCACAAAAATCCATACTAAACCAAGGTTTCTTTAGATTCACCAAATAGCCCAACATCCATGTTTAGAATGTGAGATTTCAGATCATCAGTTTATCTATACTAATAAACAGCAAAGCCCTCACTCACTCACTCACTCACTCACTCACTCACTCACTCACTGACTCATCACTAATTCTCCAACTTCCCGTGTAGGTAGAAGGCTGAAATTTGGCAGGCTCATTCCTTACAGCTTCCTTACAAAAGTTGGGCAGGTTTCATTTCGAAATTCTACGCGTAATGGTCATAACTGGAAGTTGTTTTTCTCCATTTACTGTAATGGAGTTGAGCTGGAGGGGCGGAGTTCCGTATGACATCATCACGCCTCTCACGTAATCACGCATTACGTAGAAAGCCAGGAAGAGCTACAAAACGCGCTTTAGAAAACATGCATTATATAATTAAGAAGGCAGCGAAACAATTAGAAGCAAGCGACTGACATATAAAACCATATTCAGCGGTTCACGTGAACTGACGCAGTGCGCAGACAAAAAGTAACAGTAAAAGTATGCTTGAATAGATAAACCACACGCAGTGGCGCGATGGTAAAGCATTCGCCTGTAGCGCCCACGTCCGAGGTTTGATTCCCGAGAGGGGATGCACTAAGTATGTACGCGCGCTTCTCGATTTATTTTAACCTCGCATCCCCTTAGTTTGAGACGTATGAAAACGCATGCGGTTAACGCAGAAAGACAGATCACCTATTGAAGCTTCATGAATAATGGATACTTTATTCGCGATCAATGATTGTTTTGGTAAAGCCATACTCAGTGTATTCATTAGATGAACGGTAAAAAAGTAAGAGCGAGGGGACGGTAACTTACTGAAGCACACAAGCAAAACCACAATAGCACGCGGGCTCGATGTACTGACTTGCGCGATCACATTCCAAAAAATATTTCTTTTCAAGTTCAATTTAGTCCATATGAGTCAAACTCAAAGCCCACGGGCCACATCCGGCCCGGCGTGTAATTATATCCGGCCCGCGAGATCATTTTATATACTGTATTATTGTTATTAATGGCCCGGGTATATGAAGCGCTGGTAACACAATAAACTACAGATCCCATAATGCAGCGCTTCAGCTGCCTTGCCGAACACTTACCGCGTGGCTGCAAGTTATTGCGAAGCTAGCCCACACGATGCCGAAGAGAAAAGTTGATTCTGAAAATAGAGCCTTTAAAAACCGATGGGAGGCTGAGTATATGTTTACTGACATTGCCGGTAAACCCGTGTGTCTCATTTGTGGAGCTAATGTGGCTGTAATTACAGAATTTAATCTTTACAACGACTGACAAACACAGAATGTAACTTGAAGACAACACATCGTACAAATACGACCCTGATTGAAACAAATAATGATAATCGAATCCTTGATCACAGCAACACTCACAAAGCAATTACTGTATATTGACAATCATGTTAACGTTATTTTTAAAATGTTCCCTTTTCTTTTCCATAGCTTCTTTAACACACTACGTCTCCGCTGCGAATATATATATATATATCCCGATCTACATACTCTCAAATAAATAAGCCACACACCGTGGCGTAATTGTAGAGGCATCGCCTACATCCGAGGTTCGATTCCCGAAAGGGGATGTACTGAGTATGTACGCGTGCTTCTCGGTTCATTTTAACCTTGCATTTCCTTGGTTTGAGACGTATGAAAAAATATGCGGTTAACGCAGAATCATGTTACGTTATTTTTAAAATCTTTCCTATTCTTAGCACAAGCACAGCTGAGAAGCTTCGATGCATGTACTCCATAACAAAAAATAACGCATTTAATCACATTTTCAATTCCAAGCAAAGGGGAACTTTTGTCAATGCATGATTTCCTGGTACATCGATTACACTGATGCACACATCACAGCTACAAAAATGTTACACTCGGAATGAAGCGCGTTCCTGATCGGAGGAAAATTTAATTTCAAAAAACTACCCAAGCGAAGCCTTGATAAAAGCATGGTTTTGTGCACAGTGAAAACCAAGAAAAATTAGATGCATTACAGAAAGCGGACTTTGTGGCTCTTACTGGGGATCATTGGACTTCCGTGACCGTTAGTAATTCTAATTACAAAATGTTCAATGATCACACTGTTTTAGCCTAATGTACAAAATAATTTTGGCTAAGGTTACTCAGAGTTTAAAGATTAAGTTGTTCAAATTACCTTTTATGTTTCTGACTTATTTTTTTAAGAAGAAAAACTGCACTTTATGTTGAAATTTTGGCTATTATTATTTAAAGACAATACCATTCTGAAAATGTACTTAAAGTAATTAAACTACCACTTTATTTTTAAGTCTGCCCAATTTTAACCGGGGATGATATTTTTGTTTCTGTTTTGAATTCAAATGCAGTTTAAAAGCATTTTTCTTTTCAGAAATTAAAAGAGCTTGAGTTCATGTCCATGTCTATTATTTGATTCTGTCGCCCACTAAAACCCTTTTAAATTCAAAAAACATATTTGCGATTTGGGGCAAATTTACATGTGCGATTACATACGATTAATCAAGATTAATTATTACACAGCCTCTAATTAATTGGATTAATTTTTTTAATCGAGTCCCGCCCCTAACATATATATGTAGATTTGTATATATATATATATATATGTGTATATACAGTATATATGTAGATATGTATATGTGTATATATGTATATATTTGTTTGTGTGTATATATATGTGTATATATGTATATATATATGTGTGTATGTGTATATATATATATATGTATATATATGTGTGTGTGTGTATATATATATATATGTGTATATATGTATATGCCAGCAACACTCATAACAATGACAAAACAATTATATTGTCAATCATGTTACGTTATTATTAAAATGTTTCCTTTTCTTTTTAGTTCTCTGCTGCCAAACGCGGGTATTTTGCTATGTATGTATATATATATATATATATATATATATATATATATATATATATATATAGATAGATAGATAGACACAGAGAGAGAGAGAGAGAGGACAACAACACTCATATCAATGACAAAACAATTACATTAACAATCATGTTACGTTATTTTTAAAATATTTCCTTTTCTTTTTCATAACTTCTTTAACACACTACTTCTCCGCTGCGAAGCGCAGGTATTCTGCTAGTTCAATATAAAATTGTCCACTGGATTTATACAGATCCTTTAAAATGAGGTTTAATGGGTTTAGCCCCTGACACAGTTTATAATTTATGCTCTCCTAAAGTGCCTTGTGTCTTTTTTCACTTGCTTGGTTCTGTCCTCCTGCTGCCTCTTTGTGGTCCACCTCTCTTTTGCTAGTTTTGGATTTCTTGATCTCCCCAGCTTTTTTTAACTTCTTGATTTTTCATCATACTCCATTTCATCCTCATTAAGTTCTTTAGCTGTTGAGATCCTTCTGGCATCTCGCTGGAAAAAGCAAGACCAATCTTATATATAAACTTTTACATGTGGAAGTGTGTGTGTCTCTCCAGCCCGGAAGTGAGAGGTGGAGTCAGGGTAAGAGCTCCAAAGAAACAGAAAACTTGCCTAGCCACTAATAACACAAGCAAGCCAAGCACGTCAGCAAAACAAAACCTCAAAAGAAAGACAAAGTCGCTTAGCCGCTAACAAAGGCAAAACGGTATCCCTTTACTTTTCCTCCTGCTGCTAATACACAAGCGAGGTGAGCGCGTAGGCAAAACAAAACCTCCTAGGAGAAAGATGCTCAGAGCAGTTTCTTTCAATTACCTGACATCTCTACATTTCAATTTTTTTTTTGACGATTTCAATAGTTTCTAGGACCCCAGGCTTATTATAGCATGGGCTCATACAGCTAGTATCTAATACATTTTTGCAGGAACGTAGTTTAGAACTTATTTCTTTCCGAACTTTCAACAGTTCATATTAATTTCTCTTCTCCATCCACAATATCATTTATAAATAAGAGGAGTTGCGCTTAAAAATTTTGTTTTCATCGAGATGTGTAGGGCATGCTGCTGGCACCTTTTTTTATTTTCATCTATCTCTGCCTTGGTGGATTTGCGTGGGCTCCGATGGAATGGGGACTTTATTTTCTTCCTGATGTGAAACTTTTCTTATCCTGTTGTTACCCTTTTTCTCTCTAAAATATTGTGAGAAGACAACTCATGTGGACATGGGGCCTAGTATGTGCAGATTAAACATTGGCTGAACGTGTAGACTCCACACAAATAACGACTTGGTGGAGAAGATAAAGCCAGGACGCTGGATCAATGAATTATCAATCCAAACCATTTCACAAGAGTACTGATGTAAAAATCCTATCTGTGAATAATTGAACAACAGGTCTGCAGTACCCAGGGTAATACTGTTACTGTTAAAAGGGTACTATTACTTGTAAAGTTATGGTATGGAGTTCATTATAGACAGGCACTATATGAACTGAAAGCAGTCCAAGTCCATTAGTACAATGATACACTTATTTTTAAGCGCTGAACTATACTTTATTTTACCTCATTAATGTATTCATTTATCCATCACAATATGAATTCACAGAGAGCTGGCAGCAACAGACACAAGTCAGGCAACATGAATGGGGTGCCAGTCCATCACTGGTATAACGCTACACGCTCTGCCCCATGTTCACATGAGTTTTTCTCCCACATCCTACAGATGTTGTGTTAGTTTATATGGTAACCTTATTATCTATTGTACTATTATATTGTATTAACAATTACTTGCGTTCTGTTCTGTGTATTATATTCTATTTACCCCCTTTTTTCTGACACCCACTGCACATCCAACCTACCTGGAAAGGGGTCTCTCTTTGAACTGCCTCTCCCAAGGTTTCTTCCATTTTTTCCCTATTACGGTTTTTTTGGGAGTTTTTCCTTGTCTTCTTAGAGAGACAAGGCTGGGGGACTGTCAAAAGGCTGGGCCTGTTAAAGCCCATTGTGGCACTTTTTGTGTGATTTTGGGCAATACAAAAATAAATTGTATTATATTGCATTGTATTACATGTACAGTATGAGTGTGAGTGTGTGTTAGTGCATTTTTGTTCACAGCTAGTATGTTTCTGGGTAGATTTAATAATGGTGGAAGTGACAGATGGATTTTTCTATTTGTATTAATGCAGACCTGGAACATACTCTGGTAGCACTGGGTGCAAAGTAGGAACTGACTATGAAAAGGCATCAATGGCGTCAGACCAGTCACTCTTTATTAAAAGCACATACAAGTAGTAGGAATAGCAGCTTGACTGCTTGTGTATGGATTATGGTAAGACACCAATATATATATATGAATCTTTGGAGAATATAAAAGTTTTAAATATAAATAAAATAAATAATAGAATAAATTCCACCTACAAATCACCTTTCCAAAACTATATAGAAGAATAGAATTTAAGATGTTTTCATTGCCAGTTTTAACAAACATGCCCACCACAAAGTATATTTGGTTGCAAAGGATAATTAGTTTTATTTTTTTGGCTGTTGACTTTTTCCACTGTGTGCATCTTAATGACTGTCGAGCCTGCAGACATTCCATGGTAGTTCTAACTTCTTCCACTGGATGTCAGTATAAGATTGAGGCGTAATGAAGCTGCCACACTGAGGGAGGAAAAAGCAAGAAATCCATTCCTAAAGAGTTCATAAACATTAGATTGGAATTAATACGCACTTTACCAAATCAATGCAATTCCAACAATCAGTATGTTTTAATTTAGATTTTTGGGGGACAAATGATTGATTTTCTTTGGTTGAAATAGAAACCACAGTTCATTCAGAGTCACCTAAAGTATTGAGCAGAAGCATGTAGATTATCTAGATTAAAAGTGAAATCATTACTTCACGGTTTTATAAGCCTGCAGTTTTCACAGCATGCATACAAGTGAGAGTGGCGTCGGTAAGGAATGAATTAAGTTTATAATAATGAAGTTTTCTGAACCTATGAGAAAGAAGATAAATCAAACCATTTTTCAGTATAGGTCAACCTCTTAGATCATTTCAGAGTGATGTTTAGCTTTATGCTTTGAGTTCACATTTTTAGCTTTATAAATCATTCACTGGGGAATATGATTAATGAAAGACGAGGCACTGCTTTTTTGGAATTAATCTCTAACTATTAAATTCCTTCTGCAACAGTCAAAGCACAATTATAGATGTACCAGGTTAATTTAATTTAATTTTATTTTCTATAAGCCTAATGTATCTGTAAATAGAATTTTAGTTGTGATGGCAAGATGGTGCCAGAGAGCCCCAAACAACAAATATAAATGCACAAAGACAGTCCCGGGTTCAAATAAGAGTGTTTTATTACACAATATTTTAGTAAAGACAAGCACAAGCACAAGTTTCTTTTTTATTTCTTTCTCCTGCTCCTCTCTCTATCACCACCACATTGTTCTTCTCCATTTGAGTGTTGACTTCCTTTCTCCCAGCTCCAGCTCACCTGGTCCCTTTTATTGAGGACCGAGGAATACTTCTGGTGCCAGGGCTTTGCCTGTTGGAAGCACTTCTGGGTCATATAGAAGTCCCAAATAGTAGGGAGTGTATCTCCCTGCAGTACCCTCTTATGACACCCCAGGAGTCCAGCAGGGCTGCTTTCCTGGACTACAATTCCCAGCATTCCCTGCTGGTGTCTGAACAGGCACTGATTTCTAGGGCTGCTGCCATCTAACGTCCTGAGGGATAAAACAGCCCTCAGAGACAGTCCTTTCCTGTTCTTTCCTTCTATCCCAGCCAGAAAAAGCACAGTAGTCATAACTGGTCGGGGCTTCCCATCCTGGCAAAGCAACTTCTCCTCTTCTGGTCAGGATGTCTGCCCATCCACATGGGGCTTCCCAATCGGGTAAGGAATCTTTCGCTCTCTTTTAGTCAGGACGCCTGTCCATCCATTCAGGGCTTCCCATCCGAGTAAGGATTCTTCCCCTCTGTTAGCTGGGATGCCCATCCGTCCTGTATGACAGTTACAATATTTATGATTAACACAGGACTGCATTTTTCTTTGCTTTATTATCAATAAGACTCTCAGTGATATTTCTCACATCTTATATTTTACAATTCAATCAGTGGTATTCATTTCTGTAAAAAAATGTCTCCTGCAACTATTAGCTCCTAAGTGATTCCTGTTTAAACATCTGCAGCAGCTTTCCACAACCTAATGCTAATAAAATAGCAATAGACATACAAAGCTCAGTGACTTTTTTTGAGATTCAAATGTATAAAATGGGAAATCCTCTCACAAACTTCTGTGCCTCTTTATAAACAGCAATATTTTAAATCAGTTGTTCTCAACCTGTTGGGCGTGAAGTAACAAAAAGGGGGGCGCGAAGATGTAAAAAAAAAGAAAAAAAAGAATCAAAAATATGAAAAAAACATCTGTTGAAACCAAAACAAATGAACTTAAACTACATTCTGATACTAGAACAATAAATATAGAGTTAGATAAATGTCAATAAAAGTTAAGTAGGTATAATAAAATATGCATCTACATTTCAAAAAAATGTTGGGGGGGGGGCACGATTAAAACTGTTATGAAAACTCGGGTCGCAAATATTTAAAGGTTGAGAAACGCTGTTTTAAATAAAAATGAGACCCTAAAAGGCTGCAGTGGGTTTTAATTTGTAACCAGTTACTGCTGCTAATGGAACATATTTTTTGTTGCCTTAATTCTGATACAGAACTACTAATGGTTAATTTTTCCATAACCAGCAACCAAACAATAAATTGTAAAGTTTGGAAACGGATGAGCAATTAACTCGGGGGTCACGAGCCTCCATTATTGTTCCAACCAATTCCTTATTTAAAAGTTAATTGTTATTGTTAATGAAACCTATTATTTAATTCTATGGCTTCTTATTGCTCTTATTCTTTTATTCTAATATGTTTATTTATATGTTTATTTATGTGTAGAAATTTTCTACAGAACCGTTGTTTTGTACTCTATCTTTCATGGACATTGTTTATGGCAATGACTTCCATTTCCAGATATTCTGCCAAAAGATGGGGAATGATGCAGACTTGAAAGGACAAGCTCAAAAGGTCCATTGGAATCATTTATACTTGAGCATGAAAATATGCCCATGCCAAAAATCAAGAAAATGTGTACGGCAAAAAAAAAATCAGATTTTTAAACCCTGACATACACACATTTCTACACAATTTACCTTTTATAAATCACAATCACTTAGTAAATATGCATATGCAAACGAGCCTCGAATGCTGCCCTGAAACATCTATATGTGGGGCATGCTAATCAACCTCATGCATATGCAATCACAATTCTGCAGAACTTCATTGGCTGGTAGAGCAACCTCTACCTCCTGACACGTCACGGCCCCGTCACCTGCCTTCAAGAGTTTCTGGTTGTGCTCCACAACCGAGAATGCAAGATAATGCACGACATTATATAGCGTCTGTCCTCTGTGCTCAGGGGATCTGGGAAAAGCAGAAGGCACCATCTGAGCAGGTAACTTCTATTACCTGGCACATGTAATGATATACTTGCTGCTACAATGAATAGTACAGACCATATAAAAAACTGAGGGTTCAGCCAGTTACCTTACCAGCAAGCCAGCCATCATGTCTGCCAAAGCTACTTTGACTCAAAATAAATGAATCACAGGATGACCTAGGCCGTCAAGACATGATGTTTGCCCATTACATCTTGGAACGTAACTGCTTATGATTAACAAAGAAGCTTAATTCTTGCTAGGTGCACTTATTGTAATATGAGAATAGTAAAGTGATCCAATTACGTTAGGAGAAGCAGACATTACTGCAAATTGACTTTGTATGTTGGCAAAATATGTTATATTTTAAGTACGTATACCTATACCATGCAAAAATTTATTGTGTAAACTCATTGGTCGGTTAATGGCTTCCAGCACAGAGGGAATGATGGAGTGAAGCAGCCGATATAAATTTAAAAACAAAAATGATCAAATACATAACACTGACTCTTTTAAAAGGGAACTGAAATACAGTCTATGCATCAGATTTATCAGTTTTGTAATGTAATGTGTTTGTGACAGCAATGCACATTATAATAATGGCTCAGTAATTTGATTTAATATGTGTAAACGTTGGCATTTTTGCTGGTTTGACTGCATTTCCCTGCTTGATCAAGGTTGTCGTCATCTCCCAGTTTGTCCAAAATGTTTTGTATGCATGGGTCAGATTTGCCATAAATATAAGCAAGTTTCCCTGTCAAGTTTTTTTTATAAATCCCAACGTTTGCATGGGAAGTTGCATACGCTCATTTTGAGCCTCTTTTTGTGCATACCCAAGCTTTATAAATGAGGCTCCAGGAGATCAAAACATGTAAGATTGCCAAAGCAAAAGTACCAAAACCTAAGTCAATACTAAAAGCAAAGTATGCAAATAGCAGAAAGGGAAAACTGAAGAAGTTAGAAAGCATTTATTTATTTTAAGAAAATATTCACAGTCTTAGATGCACATAGTGGGAGCCTGTAACTTAAAAGGCCGGTAACATCACATAGTAAGACATTCAGGAACATGCTCCTTAGGAGCAGACTGTGACATCATAGCAACTGTGCCATAAAATGGTGACAACTAGAAGAAATACAATGGCAATGTGGAAAACTCCCAGAACAAATAAATAAGGTTCCAGGCAATAAAAATACAAGGTAATCAAACATTGATTTGTATTTGCTGTCATTCATAAACTCAGTAAAAATATTTCTGAATCCCAGGTAAAATATTTTTAACTTGTTAAAAATGAACAAGTAACTGCTTTCTTCATTTGTAAGGTTAATGGAGCACAGTGTGTCAGCTGCACAGGGCTCTTTGCTGTCTGATGTCTCATGCACAATGTAAAAAAAAAAGTTAATTTTAGGGTAAAAAACTGGCAGCTGCAGTAACCAGAAATTTACCATAAAAATTACATTGGAAATGTTTTTTGAATAAAGGTACAGTCTCATGTGGACCGTAAATTTTATAATGAAAAAATGAAATTTTAGCAATATTTTCATGTTAAAATAATCAGTCTTGCATTACAAATCACAGTATAATCTCTTCTGAGCTATATATTGTACTGCAAAAGCATGTAATATTAACATCACTTTCTTCTAAAGATAACAGTAATTCTTTATGAATTTTAGTAATATCAATATAATATAGTAATTATATATATTATATTGTATTATATAATATTATATTGTAATATACAGTAATATAGTAATAAATGATCAATTTGCAAAATTATTAGTTTGGCTAATAAACAGTAATTC
>JANRMT010062791.1:54344533-54401842 GCA_026402145.1 Polypterus bichir lapradei | reverse complement strand
CTGTAGTTAGGATATAGCAGGTTGGATAATGGATGGATGTATTATATAATATTATATTGTAATATAATATAGTAATAAATGATCAATTTGCAAAATTATTAGTTTGTCTAATAAAGTTCTGAGTTAGGTCTTGCAAATTACAATATAATCTCAATCGAGCTGTATGTTCTTATAAAAAGAACAGCTACAGAATTCTTTCATTAAGAAAAACAGTACAATGTTCTATGAATTACAGTAATATTTTATTGATTTGCAAATTTTACAGCAAAAGATGGCTTACAAAATATCTGTGATTGTGAGTCACCAAACCCAGCCCAGCTTTGGACTGGCATAAGGTATACCTGTGTTATTGGCACATTCTCAATCATTCTTACAGTAGATGCTGCGACTGTGTTCATGTGCTGTGTTTCAGTCAACTTGTCATATGGGTTGAATGCATATCTTCTTGTAATATCTTTAATCTTCATGCCCACCATATTACACTGGAAGTACTTTTGTATGAAAACACAAAAGTGTGGTCATTTTGATTCTGTCCCCTCTATCAAATTTTTTTCTCCCATCTAACTTTTTTCACTATCATATCACTTAACAGGCTTTGTGGTTTACGGAAGTAATTATTTAAAAAAAAACAATAACTATTTAAAAAAAAGTTTACATTTTACTGAACTGAAACAATGTTCTTTAAACGTAAAACTACACAAATAGTTTGAAGTGCTTCTCTGACAAACAATGTGAAAAAATAATAAATACTGTATGTCAACATGTCAGTTTCAGTCATTTTACACCACGTCTGGTCTTTAAGGCACATTCTGTGTGAGGCAGTCTCTCACAACGGGAACTGGGCATTGATGTCATTGACCAAGATGATAAGGCGCCTGATGTAAACAAACAAACAGAAAAAAAGTTATAATTTAACAGTATACAGATAATTTAAGTTAGTTTTCCAGAGGTCAACTGCACCTAGATTATATTAATTAATGATATTCATTTGAAGCCAACACATTTTTAATAACAATACCTGTTCACTAATAATCTTAAGAACTCCTTTTGTTTGAATTCACCCAAGACTCTATCTTACACTCATATATACATATAGGACCTCACACAAACAAACTTGTCTGTAACACAGTTATAAATATTTCTTTGTGTTAATGCATTTTTTATGTTAATGCATAAGACTACATTATATATGATGGAAATAACTTGCTTTTAAGGTACAGTATATGCATCACTTAAGAGAAAAGTTCAAGTAAATATTTAGATCTCATAAATTTTGCTGGTAACAACTAAACTCAATTTGATACAATGGGATGTGAGTGTGTATGTTTGAACTATTTCCCACAGTATGCCCCCATCTATTGAGATGCTATGTGTATGATTTTATTTTAATCATTTAATTTGAATAATTAATTTAATTATCCAGGTTAATTATAAATATTAAATTTATGTAAATTTATTAGATTTTCCTAGTATTTGCCTTTGTGTATGTACAAAATAATTTGTAGTCACAAATTTGTGAATAAGTCCAAGTTTTCACCCAACAATCTTTAAAAGGGGGCAGTAATATATTGTACTTTCACCTATTTCCATTCAAAATTTGCAAGGTCAGAAATTAATGTGCATACTCTGGGGTTCACAGACGGCCATTTTTTCTTTTTTGACTCCACTTTGGCCCCTTTCTCAGGATTAATGCCAAAGAAGCACCTTGTAAGACAATAAACAACTAGGTTAGGTGTGGCACAAAATCAAATTCAAACAACCTTACTTCAGCTTAGAACTGGGGTTATAAAATTTCACTGATCACATCTTTTCAGTCTTTTAGTATTTTATGTTTTTAGCAAAGATGTTTAAAATTTACCTTTGCAGAAACTCAAGGCTTGATGCCAATTCCACTGGATAATGAATGTTAAAACAGTAGAAGCTTCCAAACATCATACAAAGAGCAGCAACAAACATGGTAATGCAGACATTTACAATGCGTTGGTCTATGCTCAGCATAAATATCTTGGCGGCATAACAGGAAGTTCCTATGTTAAATAAATATAAAAATAATATATACTATGTTGATACAAATCTTCAAATACAGTTTACCCATGTAATATAAAAATTAAAATAGATAACAATTAAAAAGGCCTCTTTATCCAATAAGTGAAGAGATAAGAAATTATTGTTGGACAAACTTGATATATTTGGTTAAATTGTCCAGCTAACCTACAATACTATCTTTTTGTAGTTGCTTTTTACTAAGTGCAAAATAGTAAAATTGTAAATCCCACCCCACAAAAGAGACACAACCTCAACTGCAATAAATAAATTGTGACACACCACCAACAATAATGCATGGTGTAACAGGAAGCTGCTCCAGTGTGACTTCTTTAGCAAGGCATGTTTCTTCTGGTAAATGAAACATTTTATCCTCACGTTCACCAAAATATGCAAGCAGAAGCAGCACCATGTCTTTGATGTCTTCTGAGACACCACCTATCTGTCCTCTGGAAATCTGCACCTGTATGAAAGCCTGTTGAACTTGCTGGTTCTTCATACTAACGTCTTTCAGGAAGTCTAGGAGTCTTCTTCCTTTTTTTCTCTCAACACTGTTGAGAAAGGTATCCTTCAATGGAATGCCCATAAGTTCCTGAAAGTGAACAGCCATGCCAACTTCCTGAAACAACAATGGCCAGTCCTCAAAGAGTTTAACCACAGCAGTGCCCCTGTTAATGTCCTTTCTCTGTGAATAGTATGTTGAACTTATATCTCTTTGTATTTCTTTTGCATTCAAATTTTGTTCCTCGTGCATTCTCTTCATTTTTTGTTGTGTCACTTTTTGACTTTCTGCTGTTTCAGTTAGCGCCATGTATTGCAATTCCCACGGGATGCACCCATATGTGTCTTGAACTTTAGCTCTGGCTTCAGGAGGAACTTCATCTGTATCACATTCATCAGAGGTAGGATCCCGCTTCTTCATTTTTGGAACACATTCTCAATTCGAGCCTGAAGCTGTTTTACCAAGGAATGCTATCCAGTGCCAATAATATCACCCTCAATTATGTCCTGCAGGGAAATCGGATATTTTGCAACCATTGCCTTTGCAATGTCAGTTGTGCTCTTCTTGCTTGGAGATGGACACACCTTCATCATCTCCTTAACTACAATCCTTATCATTTCCCATCTTAATCTTGGAGTTGGTCTTTTTCCTTTTTCTAAATCCTGAACCAAAGCTTCAGGTAGCTTTAGCCACGATATTTTAAAACTGTCGGTCCAATTTGGGTTACCAACAGAAAAGCCAGGCCTAGGACAAGGAGAGGAACTGCTGGATGTACCTGGCAAGGAAAAGACTGCCTGACCTGCAGATGCTTCACTGCTTTGTTCTATGAGCAAACAAATAAAACAAAAGTAGAGGTCATTAAATTACATATACATCTACCACCTGCATTTTATAACCAACTCTAACTGCTATATATATATATATATATATATATATATATATATATATATATATATTGTCAGAAGTGCCAGGGGTGACGACCTGGCCGGGACGCCATAAAGGACCGGAAGAGGGTGTGCGCCCGCCTTGGATCACATGGGGGCCGCCACCCTGGTTGCTTTGGGGGCCACGGGTTGAGGGCATGGAAGCCCAACCCTCTAGGGGCCCATGGTCACCGCCAGGGGGTGTCCTAATGCCTTGGGAACCCTGGACCTCCGTACTTCCGCCACACCAGGAAGTGCTGGGGGGAAGAGTAGCAGGGACACCCGGAATGCTTCCGGGAGTACAACCGGCATTTCCGCCACACAGGGGCGTGTCGACGGGTGATTGCCGGGGAGCATCTGGAGCATATCCAGGTGAGGATAAAAGGGGCCGCCTCCCTTCATTCGAGGCTGGAGTCGGGTGGAAGAAGGACTAAGCAGAGGAGAGTGGAGGCGGCCTGAAGAGTGGAGGCATTGTGTGTTGGTCAGGACTTTGGGGACTTGGGGTTTGTGTGCACTTTTGGACTTTGTAAATAATAGTATTTGTCAATAAACGTGTGGTGGGTGAAAACAACATGTCTGCCTGTCTGTGTCCGGGTCCCGTTCACAATATATATATATATATATATATATATATATATATATAGTATAAATCACATTATTATCAGTCTTAGCCCTCTGTTCAAACCACTTACTATAACCAATTAAATGGTTACTAAGACCTAGTATTGAGTCTTTCAGAATAGGCAAATTTAAAGGTAATTATTTACATTAGTAGAGCTACTCATACTTACTTTTCTGTGCCCAAGAGTTCACTAATTTCCTTGCTTGGACAAGCTTCAGTAAAGGCAGAAGGTCAGTTTCCTGAACATAAATGAGGTCACTAGGACTGTCGACCCCAAGGGAACTCAAGGTGTCCTCAAGTGAATTCCTAAGGGAAACTGGTAGGTCTGGTAACACTTGAGTTATAGCACATTGTAAGCTGTTTGGAACTGGCTCCATAGTAGCTATTGAAGAGAGGTAAAGAAAGATTTGATAGTGCGGTATTTTGTCATATCTTTCATGACAAAAGATGAGACAGTCACAAAGAATTTATGAAATGCAAGATTCGCTGCACTTCAGTAAACAGCGGGATCTATGCTGGTCACTGGTGCAAACACATATACACAAACTGCCACCCAGAATTTCTGCCTACTCTTGACAACATCTCTTTGTAAATACATTTCTTAGACTATCACTCTGCTTTCTTGAACACAACTGTTTTATGTAGAGGATTTTTGCTTTTGACTGCACCTGGCTGCATTCCTGAAGGGGGAGAAAGAGGACACTATCCAAAATCCAACCATTAAAAGCTAAAACTGTCTTTAATGAGCAACATTTAAATCAAGCAAGTAACATATATGAGCTGGTATGGAACCTTATTAACTTCTGGGTTAAACTGTCATTCAGCTAATAATTTAAAGTATAGTTCAACCCTAAACGAAACATTTGTCATTATCTTCATACCTTCCTGCTGTGACTGGTTCATTTCTTTAAGACTGAAAAAACAAACCAACAAACAAATAAATAAACTTGCTATTTACTTTTTCTAAAAAAGAGAAGCAGATATTGCAGCTGTAAGTGCATAATGGCATACATTCATTTTTGGCTCAATAATCCCTTTAAGGCTTCTCACCTGGCTAATAAACTTAACGTATTGACATTATACATTCAAAAACTTAGTTCGCTATGAATCAAGTTCCATAACCCTGGGCTGAAGAACACAGTAAAGTGGTGTTCCATAATGTAGCAATACACCACCAGTGCCTCAAAAATTTGGTTTATGATAGTATGCCGTGCTTCAGCGGGAACACCTTGCATCCATTCATCATATAACATGGTAACGGATAGTAGTCGATCAAATCATCAATATTCAAGCAACACATCATTTGACCCAGACTTTTCACAGTATACAAATGGAGCTTTGGCAGGAATTCAGCCACAAATACCTTTGTCAAAAGATAAACATCAAAGTCATTTTTGACAAAAATGACCACAAGTTCACCAAACACCAAAACATCATCATTCTTGATGATTATAAACTGACCCTTCTTGTAAACCGTTCCTTTAAACTGCTTATTCACTGAAACCTTTGTATTTGACTTTGTAAATCCAAATGGTCTAACTGCACTTTTTACAGATTCAGCATAAACCTCAGAGTAAAATGGAGAGGAATCTTTTACTTCCAAAACTGGGGGAAACAAGGATCCAGCAGAAAGATAGGTCTGAAAGATTTCATGCCCCTCAGCGAGTGTAAGACACAGATTTTTAAAGTTTTTCAAATGTCGAGCACATCTTTTAAAATAACTGTGCTTTCTTTCAAACCTCATTGTCCACAATCTAATAAGAGGCCCAAATTTCAAAATCAATCCAGGGAGCACAAATGAGATCAACTATATCCTTAAGCTGAAGTGTACCTTTTCAGACATTGTCTTCAGGCTCAGCAATTAAATCACCAATTAAAACTGGCAAGAGCCTTAGAAAAACCCAGTTCTGAATGGCTTGACCCGTAAGCCTGTGACCTTGTGAACTAACTTCACATGGCTTTGTGAGGGCATCAGAACCACTATATTCAAATAGAAATGCATCTGTTCAAAACTAAGTATGTAAACCATTTTTTCTTCTTTATATAGTACCTCCAGTACAAACAGATATCATAAGAGAGGATGCCTTCAAAAATGTCATGTCCAAGACAGGGTGGCAGACTAGGCTGGCAAACATGGTAATGCTTTAAAGAATTGAAGACTGATTTGAATTTTACCCCTTGAACTTCAGATTTCTCATCTTGCAATAAATCAGTGGCAGAACTGTAACTCTAGATGGTTCTCTGTGGCCCAGCTACATTGGGGTCATCATGAAATTCAGCTCGGGTAATTAAACAGTATCTGCAAAAGTACTCTGACTAACTGAAATTCTCAGTAAACCCCCCTATACAATGAGAGCCCAGATTATTCCCAACAATACAATACACAGTCCCATTAATAACTGCATCTTCAGAAACAGCAATGCCATTTTCTTCTAAGTCTCTCAAATCGAACACCAAGTCAGAAAAAACCTTACTATGGCCAAAATCTTTAAAGTTCTTCTCTCCACATAGCAACACAAGCTTCATGTTATCTACACTGGATTGAAAATGAGGAGGCAAATTAATGAAAGAAAGATACATGGCTAGCACTTTAAGCTTCTTTCTTGCAGACCCCAATGGATTCACCACTTCAAATGCGTCTTGATACAAGATTAATTTTGCACATGAAGGATAATCCTGGAAAAACCTGTTGGATTTAAATATCTTACCATCTCTGATATCACAGAGGACATCTGTGGAAGGTTCTTTCTGAGATACTGTTTCATTCCAGAGCTCTGAATCTAGCAAAGATTTCAGTGTTTCTTTCACGGAAACATAATATGCAAATCACTCTTTTCTGTTCTCGTCTCTTCCTAGATACACTTTCTTAGGTTCTATGTAGTCAAACAGTTTCTTAAATGACTCTGTTCTTGAATGTGATGTTCTCATAGACCCTGAATGGCATGATATGAATAAGTCACTTTGTTTTACAGTATCTAAAATTTTTGTAACAACTTCATCTGATAATGAAAGATCAGCATAAGGCAATGAATTTAATTTACATAGTCTATAGGTCTCTCCTAACTCATGTATGTTCTGCATCTCTTCCACAATATTCTGAATTGTCGATACTGGTAAAATAAACTGCCCTTGAAGTTTCATCTAAAATAGGCATATATTTCTAAGATACAAATCTGTAAAATTTTCTGATACCTCCATTACTATGTCTTCTAAATATGGCTCGCTTGCACTTGCAAAAAAAACCTGTTGAGTCAGCTTCAGTTATGCTACTACATGGCACTTGAGACTGCAGAGCTTTATATGCATCACTGACATGACCAACTGAGCCACGTCTGTGCTTTCTACAGTAGACATGTGTGCACTAAATGATGATTTAACAGTAAAAACAGCTTTACAACCTTTAATTGGACAGTTTACAGTCTGGACCACAACAACCTGTTCTTTAAGATGTACCAGAAGATCCGGTAAATGATGGAACTCTCTCTTACACAGTGAAATAGAGCATTTTAAAAGTGTAACTACTGTCTTGTTACTCACTGTTTCAAGAGCATTATATTAGTGGTGTCTGTAAAAGTGAGATCTGAATGCGGAATATTTTGAGAATGCCTGCCTGCAAGCTGTTGCAACACACTTAAGAATGCAGCGTGGGTCATTACGATGAAGCCTGCAATGAAGCACATATCCTTTTAAAGTATGCAAGGACTCGCCACAACTTCTGCACATAAACATAACCAAAGCACATGTAACTAATAATATACAGTTATAAGAAATATACCAATAAAGAGCTTAACAATAGACATGTAATTATGATTTGTGATTTTGCCCAGAAAGGACAGTTTTTACGGCGTGCTTTTGCCGGTTTACACTAACAAAACAATGATTAGTGTATCCCATTTACTGTATCTTGAATTAACCAATTGAAGAAAACACACAAATGCAACCTTTAGGGTTAGACAGAATGTATGAATTACCTAAATGTGAAAAGGAAAAAAAAGCTGAAATAACCATTACAAATTGCATGGCAATTTGCATCACGTTGTTTGGCTGCATTAACAAATACGCACCATAGTACTCAAAAGTAGACTATAACCCTGAAAAGAATTATTATAGAAACATTCAATTTATAAACATCAATAAGTCGGACTGCCACACATGACAATACCCACTTTCACTACTTTTTCACGACACTCTCAAATCGTATTTTCATATATGGAAGGAAAATTTCCGTGTATAATGGCGCCGCTAAAATGTAATACGTGACAGAAAATTAGATTTTTCAAAATAAATACTTAAGTATTATATAAAATGTTCTTGTCGTTGGAGACAAAGCACTTGGTTTACTTCGTAGGCCTACATCGATTTTAAACTACTAACTATGGCGACAGTTAATGAAGTAAACTAAATATCATTCTATATTATTTCTCAAAGTCAAGAAAACATTAGAAAGAGTAATACACCTAACTTCAAGAGTAACGCATAACCACCACGAAAATATTTAAGCTATTATGAAACAGCATCCTTATAATTGCGGACTCAATCCAGGCTATGAGATTCTTAAAAAGCGCCAAAAGTTGTTTTGGTTCCTTTGGCAAACAAAAATACTGTATCTAAAAGTTAAGTGCTGTAATAATTATGTTATATTAACGAATGGTAATTTATTAAAACCAAGATCACTTTAGTAAAAAATCACAACTTATTTGTTAATGAGGACCGAATTGAATTAGAAAAGGCAAAGCACTTCAAAAAATAAAACACGCCATGATGTCTAACTTAATAAATAACCACGTTTTCTACATAATAAATTAACTACAGTACTCGTATCAAACGTTACCATCCAAAGCTCACTCACCGAAAGATTTGAAAAAAAAAATCTACAACATTCGACTTCTAAACTGTGCACGTCATGTACAAGCATGCGCTGTGACCAATCATTTCCAACTGAAGGTAAATAACTGTAATATATCAGTATACAGTATGTTGCATATTTTGAAGGTAGAAACATGTCGATTGTACAGAATTTTCCTGCAGAAAATAATGAAATGTATTGTTTAAGATACACAGGTAATTTTCAGTTGAACATAAGGTCATTTTCATTTTTTTCAGAAATGGTAGTATTTTACTTTCACCATTCACAGTGTTTTTACTGTTAAATTTACGGACATTTTTTACAGTGCATGTATGCCACAACTGAAAATATTAATGTCAGTTGGCGACACTTCATCACTCCCTCTCCACATACTTTTTCAGCCTTGCTGTTACCAGAACTAAAAGGCTTGGAGATGTTCGACATATGTGGGTGACAAGATGTAATCCAAGGTGTCAGAGAGCTGATATAAGACTTGCAGTTTGATAGAAACACAGAGGAAGATTGGCCACCTTTAAGCAACCTGTTGCGGTTTGATGGACACACTTCAAGACGTTCGTGTGTCAAAGTCACAGAATATCGAGCCAAACGAACACATGACAATGAAATTAAAGTCTTCCAGATCTGAAAGTCCCAACAATATGTTGAATTTAAATAGGTTTCAGGCGCCAGCACTCAACAGTCTTGCATGGCACACGTTGATCATACCAGTTTTGAGTGCTCTAACCAAAAGAGCTTTAAACAAATGTGGAAGGATTTTGAAAGAAAGATGCTTTGTGTTGAAGCATGTTTCTTGATCAAAATACTGTTCATATTTCAAATAGCTTAGCATAGGTCACCTTATTTGTTATGTCTTTTTGTGTTTCAGTTGTCAATCACTGTTTTTTGTTCTTGTAAAACTGACATGTTCGGAGGCTTGTTGTGTCAAATAATAGACATAAGATATATTTAAAAATGTATTTTATTACATAGTTTTAAAATATGCATATTCTGATTGAATTATGAAGAAGAATAAATAACACAGATTTAAGATCAACTCACACTGTTTTTTTTTCCTTAAAATTCTGCTGTTTTAAGAATCCATTTGCACCATATGTGCCCAATTCATGTACCATTAGAGGGAAAACATGAATATAATCGAGAGTGGAATGAAACTTCTAATAAGGGCAGGAGAAAATGGGTGGGAATGGGTGAAAATAGCATGGATCTTTCACAGAAGCACCAGGGAGAAGGATC
Organism: Polypterus bichir lapradei; assembly: GCA_026402145.1. Lineage (NCBI taxonomy): Eukaryota > Metazoa > Chordata > Cladistia > Polypteriformes > Polypteridae > Polypterus > Polypterus bichir. Next base: position 54,391,652 of record JANRMT010062791.1, on the reverse strand, counting down.
GAAAAACCAGTACCACATACACCTCTACCTGCAGCCACTCTCAGCCTCTAGGACACTCCATTATAAATGGTGTTTTAAGTTGATAATAATATGACAATATCATCAGTCCATTCATCCATTTTATACTCAGGGTATCCAGTTCACTGTTGTAAAGAACCAGTGCCTATTTAAGCCAAGAGTCCAAAGACAACAACAATAGCTTATTTCTTGTACAGCCCAAAATCGCACAAGGAATGCCTCAATGAACTCTAACAGGCCTTGTTTTTTGACAGCCTCCCAGCCTTGACTCTTTAAAAATCTCCCAAAAAAACCTTGCAGGAAAACCTAAAATGGAAGAAATCCTGAGAAATGCTTAACATTCAGATAGATACTCTCTTCCATATAGGTTGGGTGTGCAATGGGCGTCAAAAAACAGAGTAAATACAATACACAAAACATAATACAGCTAATTGCAGAACCACTGCCACATTGTAGAAAATGGAGTCAGACAAGCCACACACAGTTAGAGTCCTGGAGACCAACAAGCTACCTCCCCACTGTTGGTCATTCTACAGCTGAGTCAGTGCTGGGATGGCTGTTCTGATGAAAGGACCCTTCTACCCGAGGATTACAATGCTCCTTTATCAGAGATGTCTTTTCCATTGGCAGGCAAACAACTTGGCAGTAGAGCAGTGGCACCAAGTACCACATGAGATTACAGAAAAGAAACAGAGTATGCAAGGTTTAGTAACTGTTTATAACTATCATATTACTTATGTTTTAGTACTAATGACTAACCACAGAGATGCAGAATGCAAAGCTAATCAACAGCTCTAATCAGGGTATGCTAAACAGAACAGGTGAGTCTTCAGCTGGGATTTAAAAGCTGAGGCTGCTGGGGCACTTCTTATACTAGCAAGCAGACCATTCCAACCCTTCAGGGCCCAGTAAAAGCTCAATCTCCCACTGTTATCTTATTAATCACTGGAGTCATAAACACACCGACATCTTGAGATCTTCATGTATGCTCTGGTTTGTAAGTAATATAAGTTCAGATGAGTAAGCAGTGTCTTGGACATTTAAGGTTTTATATGTTAAAAGGATCCCTGTGTCTGTGTGGGTTTCCTCCGGGTACTCCGGTTTCCTCCCACAGTCCAAAGACATGCTGGTTAGGTGCATTGGTGAATCTAAATTGTCCCTAGTGTGTGCTTGGTGTGTGGGTGTGTGTGTGTGTGTATGTGTGCCCTGCGGTGGGCTGGCACCCTCGCAGGGGTTTGTTTCCTGCCTTGCGCCCTGTGTTGGCTGGGATTGGCTCCAGCAGACCCCCATGACCCTGTAGTTAGGATATAGCAAGTTGGATAATGGATGGATGTTAAAAGGAGGAATTTGAAATATTCCCTAAACCTAACCCTGAGCCAGTGTAAGGACTTAAGAACCGGAGCTATGTGTTTGTATTTTCTTGTGCTTTTAATAATTCTTGCAGCAGCATTTTGAATTATCTGAAACCTGTATAAAGAACAGTTTGAGTAGCCAGTGAATATCACATTGCAGTAGTCAATTTATCAATATTCGGCTCAATCTGAAAACTCCTTAATTCTCCAACATTTTTAAGAGTGTAAAAACATGTTTTGGATAGTTTTGTAATGTGTGCTTTAAATGACATGTAAGTGTCAAAGATAACTCCTAGATTGCAGGTGGATTCAGTAAAACTAGTGGTGAGTTAAATAATGACAAAATATTGTTGTGATGCGCACCATTTCCTCCAATAATAAACATTTATGTTTTGTCTGTGTTTAAAGACAGCTAGCTCTCATGCATTCCCTCCTTTAACTGCCTAAAAGAGACCAAGTGTCTTGGTCAAAACAAATTAAGTGGCAAAACCCTTCAATAGAAGAGATTAGAAGTGCACATCTATACTAATAAAACGCAAAGCCCTCACTCACAAACTCATCACTAATTCTCCAACTTCCTGTGTAGGTAGAAGGCTGAAATTTGGCAGGCTCATTCCTTGCAGCTTACTTACAAAAGTTGGGCAGGTTTCATTTCGAAATTCTACGCGTAATGGTCATAACTGGAACCTATTTTTCTCTGTATACTGTAATGGACTTTAGCTCGATGGCCGTGGGGGGCGTAGCTGCGTGTGACATCATCACGCCTCCCACGTAATCACGTGAACTGACTGTGAACGCAGTACGTAGAAAAGAAGGAAGAGCTCCCAAAGAGCGCTGAAGAAAAACGGCAAATACTTTATTCGCGAGATACAAGTTTAATGAGAAGACACGAGGTATAAACGAGACTTTGGATCACTTTGTAACGGAGTTAAAATTGCTATAGCGAGAAACTTTTAAGTGCCGGGTCTTAGCTAACATTAAATAATGCCATGGACATCGCAACATCACACAAGAGAGCAGCTCACGTGAACTAACTAAACGCAGTACGAGTGATCACTTCCATGCATCAAACCTGTTCAAAAAACGCATTACACAATTGACAAGGTTGGAAAAGAATATGCTCCGACCTGAGCTCCACAGCTAACGCGGTCTTGCAGATGCAACTTCGTCACGCTACCACCAAATACTCACAGAAAAATCCACAAGTTAATACACACGCTGTCTCTAGAGTTTCTCCACACTCAATGTATTCCTCGCATCCCCGTTACACCCTCTGATCTCCCATTTCAATTCAGATGCCTCCAACTTCCAGTAAGGCTCTGCTTCGCGATGAGAAGTAATAAGTCTCAGGGACAAACCCTACAAAAGGTTGCCATTGATTTCAGGCAAGATTGCTTTTCTCCTAGACAACTATACGTTGCATTCTCAAGAGTCAGCTTGCGCAGCTTCGTCATATTACAACCAGAGTGTTGAACTGACAACGTGATATATAAAGAGAACTATAACAATCGTAATAAACGAACAATAAAACAGCGGAGAACCCGTGGATTAAATAAAAAGGCAGCTTCCTTGGCAAAGCAAGGAAAAAGGATGGGTTTATATGTCGTTCATTTATAAAACAGCGGAGAAGCTGTGTAAAGGGTGCTTCACAAAAAACCAGCGGAAGTGCCTTATATGAGGAGGCAGTCAGCTAAAGAAGGAAATCAATAAATATCTATAATCGTAATAAACGAACAAAAAATATCGTACAAGCCGCGGATTAAATAAAGGAAATGGGTACCTGAACAGTAAAGTAAGTCTCGAATAGCTACACAATAACTATAACAATCATAATAAACAAACAATAAAACAGTACAGAACCACAAAGCAAGGAGTAACGACGGCCTTATATGGCGTTCGTTTATAAAGCAGCGGAGAAGCTGTGTGAAGGCAGCTACACAAAAAAACAGCAGAGCGCCACACTCTGAATGTATTCCTCGCATTACTGTTATACCCTCTGATCTCCCATTTCAATTCAAATGCCTCAAATTTCCAGTAAGGCTCTGCTTCGCGATGACAATTGATAAGTCTCAGGGACAGACCCTACAAAAGGTTACATTGACAATCATGTTACGTTATTTTTAAAATGTTTCCTTTTCTTAGCACAAGCACAACTGAGAAGCTTCGATGCATGTGCTCCATAACACGTTAAGCAACACTCATCACAATGACAAAACAATTACATTGTCCATCATGATACGTTATTATTAAAATGTTTCCTTTTCTTTTTCATTACTTCTTTAACACACTACTTCTCCGCTGCGAAGCGTGGGTATTTTGCTAGTTAAGTAATATACAGTAAGTAGTGTAAAGCTTTGACTTGACCATAGCCAATAGGTACAGGCTGAGCTCACTTCCACCTCTGATCAGTGACAAATATTACAAACATATAGTACTAATCACGAAAATGAATTTGAACAAATGAAAGTATGAAGCACCATCTACATAGCAAGTGAGTCAGCATTCTCTATTAAACTAAACACATTATTACTATGATAATATCAATTGCACAGACTTGATGATCCTCATACAAATAAAAAATCTATACAAAGTACTGTCTAAGGATGACAGTAATCTTTTTTGATATACTTTGATAATCCCCAAGGGAAAATTGTTTTTTTTGCATGATCATTGGGGGTCAAAGTGCAGGGTCACCCATTGTGAAGTACTATTAGAGATATTTTCAGGTTAAGGGCCTTGCTCAAGGCCCTAACGGAGTAGGATCTCTTCTGGCTTTAACAGGATTTGAACCAGTATCCTTCCCGATATCACAATTTCCTAGCATTTTTATGATATTATTGTAGATGACACTTCAGCTCAAAATGTTAAGTTCATGCAGCTTAAAGCTTATAGTTAGTGCATGACCTATGCAGAGAAACTTACTACACCAATGTCTGATTGGAAAGGCTGAAAATCGGTTTGTTCAAAATTGTTATTACTTCTTGTCAACCTTTAGTGAGTGTTACAGTAATTCTATGAATTAATAGTAAGGCAAAGCTAAACTAAATGCACTTAACTCAAAAGGTTTACATTTTGGTTTAGTAGCTGATTCCATTTGACATTTAAGTGCTATTTTTGAAAAGCATGTAACTTTCAGTAACATTCTAGCATCTGCTTTCTCCAGCTTAGAAATTTTGAAAAATTAAGGCTGTGTCCTTTTTTAAAATTTTACCTCAAGAAAGTAACATAGTATACAATCAAACAGATAAAATGTCATTCAGTTGTTTTCTAACCAATTAAGTCCTTAATAGGGTTGCAGGAAGTCCAGGAGCCGATCCCAGCTACCACAGGGTGCAAGGCAGGAACAAACCCTGGACAGGGCACCCAGATAAAATGAGCAGAACTTATACAACAAATAAGCTTAAAATCAATATAGAAAAAATACTACAGAATTAAAAAAAAGAAAGAGACAAAACAAAACCTTACTAAACAAGAAAACAACCCCCACCCAAAATAAAGAGAAACAGAGGAGAGATAACAGGGAAAAAAATACCACTATATGAATGCTTATTGTATTTTTTTAATTAAGTATTGCCAGGTTTTAAAATGTTTTGGACAGAACACGAAAATTTTTTTTCCAATTTCAAATAGTATAGAACCTCAATTACCCACACATAACAGGTGGGCTGAGATTCTTCCAATTGAGCAAGATAAGTCTATGTGCTAGTAATGTGGTAAAGGGAACTACAATCAATTTGTCCTTCTCCACTTTAAACCCCTCCATGAGTACACCAAACACAGCCGTTAATGGGTTAGGAGTAACTGTGACACAGAGGCATTCAAAATGATGTTATAGTTTGGTGCACTCCCAAAACATGTGGCCCAGTGAGGCTGGAGCAAGGCTGCAATGCTCACAGGTTGGAACTTACCCTGGATACTTTTTGGAAATTTTTAAATGAGATAAAATGGATGGATGGATGGATAAGTGTGATGAATTCGATAAAAGATTTTAAGTTGGATGTTTGAATACTTTGCACATATGGAGCTACAGTGTGTTCTATGCATGGCTGCCTTTTACTCCTTTCCTGACCCTAGGATCTTTGAAGGAAAGAGACTTTAATATGGTTTTATATATTCAAATTTCTTTTTAACATTTTATTGAATTTATTTAAAATCAAAAAACATTCCATACAAGCAAGTCAAGTTTTACAAAACTAGGTTCGAATCAAATCATCTCCCACCCATCAGAAACAGAGCTAGGCCAGGAGAGTAAAACTTTAATAGTAGGAAAAATAAATAAATAAGTAAATAAATGGAATAAAAAAGGGAAGAGAATCCGCTTCCTTGATTAAATGCTTATTCTAAAATGTTATTGATTAGATCCTGCCAGGTTCTGAAGAAGTTTTGTACAGATCCTCTAAGTGAGAATTTGATTTTTTCCAGTTTCAAATAGTATATAACATCAGTTACCCACTAGCTTAAAGTAGGTGAGTTAGGATTCTTCCAGTTGAGCAAGATAAGTCTACGTGCCAGTAGTGTAGTAAAGGCAATCACAGTTTGTTTGTCCTTCTCCACTTTAAGCCCATCTGGAAGTACACCAAACACAGCTGTTAGTGGATTTTTGAGGGATTGTGACACCAAGGCTGTCTGAAAGGCACTTACAGATTTTGGTCCAGAATGACATTAATTTGGTGCAGGCTCAAAACATGTGACCCAGTGAGGCTGGAGCTTGATTGCAGCGTTCGCAGGTTGGATCTTGCCCTGGAAACATTTTGGACAATTTTAAATGAGAGAGATGCGCTTGATATATATTTTTAAGCTGGATAATTCTATGCTTTGTGCATATGGAGCTCGAGTGAATTCTATGCATTGCTACCGTCACTCCTTTTCTGAGATGTTGAGTGAGAGATCCTTTTCCCATTGTCCTCTTGGATCTTTGAATGGGAAGGATTTTAAAATGTTTTTATATATTACAAATATGCTGTCTGAGTCCTCAAGACTGATCAGTATTTTTTCCGGAATAGAGGGAGGTGGGAGGTAAGGGAAATTTAGCAGGTTTTGTTCAGCAAAATTTCTAATTTGAAAAACTGTGTTGCTGGAAAGTTAAATTTGAATGTCCATAACATTCGATCATGTTATCTATATACAGTTCTCTAAATGTTTTAATACAGAGCAACTTCCAAAGACTAAATACTATGTATGTTTGTTAGGGTTGAAAAAAGGTGATTATTGTGTAGAGAAGCAACATGGTTCCATATTCTGAGTGACTGGGGGACAACTGGAATATGGGTATATTGACAAAAGTTAGAATTTACTGGGGCACAAAGCAGAGCATATAAAGAAGTATAGCAAAATGTTATTTTCATTGCTGACCAGGCTGGTGTAAAATCATTCATTTGTTCAGATTTCCAGGTCTTTACAGTGTGTATATTTGCCACCCAGAAATAAAACAGAAAGTTATGTAGTGCCATGTCACCTTCTGCTTTCGATTTTTGTAGAGTCATTTTGTAGAGTTTTGAATGCGTAGACATCTTGATTTCCAGATGAATGGGGTTATAATTGAGTCTAGTTTTTCAAAGAACAATTTATTGATGTATACAGAAATATTCAAAAATAGAAATAGAAACTTAGAAAGGATGTTCATCTTGACATAATTGATTCTCCATGCTAAGATGAGATGGACAGTAGACCAACTGTTTAAATTTTGTTTGATTTTTTACCCATGCTGTTACAAAAATTGTGTTTAAAAAGATGTTTAATTTAATTGTGATGTTTATCCATAGATATTTAAACATACTGTATTTGACAGTATGAGTGCATAAATGTCAAGTATAGTATGGTATGCTAGATAGTACACTGGAAAAAGCACACTTTTATGCAAATTAATTTAGAGTCCAGATGTCTTTCGAAATTCTGTTAATGTGTTAATGACTAATGGTAAAGATATTTGTGGGATTGATATATAAAGAGCCATATAGTCATATTTTCTGTTCGAGTTCTTAACTGATATACCCTTTATCTCAATGTATTTTGAAAATCAATAGGCACTGGTTCAATGGCAATTACAAAAAACAATGGTTATATAGGACACCCTTGATGAGTACCACATTCTAGTTTGAAGCATTTTGAACTCATATTGTTAATCCAAACTAAGGCTTCTGGAATGGTATAAAGTAATTTTATCCATGCAGAAATATTTGGGTCAAATCCTAATTTGTGCAGTATGGTGAACAGATAATCCCATTCATCTCAGTCAAAGGGTATTTCCAAAGAGGGTAAGATTTCTGGTGTGTTAAATGTTGTACATTAGACGGCATCCCCCGCGGCTTTGCCCGTGTATTAGTGAAACAGGACAGTGAGGAGGGCCCTGCCCAGCTCTCTACTTCTGACATTACTCTTCCTCCTCCCCTCGGCTCACAGCCTCTGTCTCGGATTAGCGCAAATATATCACTCCTGCAAGCTAACTATGATTCTTATCGTAATGAGAGAAGTCACAAAATCAACCGGAATTTATATATAAAAAAAAGATCTAAATCCGTTAAGTAGTTGTCTCATTCGCTAACTAAGTGGAGTTAAGGTTACGCCCCGAGGCAGACGCAAGAGTGAGAAGGGCCCCACCCCCCTCCCTGTAGCCTGATGAGTCTCTCTCCGATTCGCGTTAACAAATCAGTACTGCAAGTGAATTATGATACTTAGCGCAATGAGAAAGTCACAAAATCAACGGAATGTTAAAGCAAATTATAGAAAAAAGGCAGATCTAAATCTGTTAAGTAGTTCTCTCGTGAAAAGCGGATGGACATACAAACAGGTCTAAAAAACAATAAGAAATTTCACGCTTGGACCACAGAATTTTTAAAGCCATTTCTTAGCAAGCACCTATAGGTCAGAGGTAACCTACGACTACATTCCAAATTTCAAGTCTCAAGTCCTCATGGTTCGGGAGATTTCGTGATGAGTGAGTCAGTGGTATTGGGTTTTATATATATATATATATATATAGATTAAACAAACGCTGAAGGCTTGAAGTTATGTGTCTGCCTTTAATGAATCCAGTCTGGTCTTGTGCTATTATAGAAGGAAGCACTTTCTCAATCCTCCCAACTAAAGAATTATTCAGAAGTGAAATTGGTCTGTGTGATGCACATTGTAGTAAGTCCTTATTTTTCTTTTGTAAAGACAGTAATTAATGCTTGGTGAAAAGTTTGAAGTAGAGTTTTATTTTCTATAGCTTCCATGAATCTTTTAATAACAATGGAGCTAATTTAGTTGAAATATTTTTATAAAATTACACTGGATACAAATCAGGGCCTGCTACTTTCTACTTTTTAGTGAGTTTATAGCAGGCATGTCAAACACACGGCCCCCGGGCTGCATGCAGCCCGCATGACAGATCCTAGTTAGCAATGAACTTGTACATTCGTACATTCGTGTACTATTGTTTGTGATTGAATCATTCTGCATCTTCGGCGTTACTTATTGACTTTTCTTACTTCTGCCTTCTGACAAAAGCGCGTTTTCCCATGGCATTACGGTACCGGAATAGATAAATAGTAAGTTGCTCTCTTTCCCTTCTTCTTCGTCTTGCCTCCTCAATTGGCCTTGTCTGTTGTCAGAGATGGACGCTATTGACAACCTCAAAGAGAAGGAAAAAACAGCTAAAGATCCACCAGAAACTAAGTCAGTGGCAAGTTCAAGTTCAAGATATGGCCTACCACAGACCGAGTTTGAGGAGACAGGCGAAGGAATGGATCAGCCAGGCCTTCGTGATGAAGCATCCTTGGCTGACAGTGAATGTGGGAGCAAAAATGTGAGGTAGGCAATACAACTAATGCTCATATGCTAACCATCCCTGCCATTCAGTACTATCAAGAACCCATGCATGTCAGTAGCTTTTAGACTTTGTGAACGGAAAAGACAACGTGTTGTCTGAGATGAAAGTACTAATTACCATACTTGGGGTGGATAAAAAGGAAACACACATGGAAATAAAGAAAACACACTGCAGAACTGATAAGCTGAATCAGGACATGAAGGATCAGGAGGTATGTTTAAGCAATAACTTAAATAAAGTCAAAAGAAAATCTAGCAAAAATTGGTTTGGAAAAATATAGAAAAAAATTCAAAGTACTTGTGGCTCACCTGGAAGAAGTTATGCAAATGTTTACCACTCGTCTTGAAGAAGTACAACAATTGACATCTGCTTAACAAAATAACTACCGTAAATTCTGAATGCAAAGTGCTATGTAATAAACTAGTAGTGTTTGAAGGAACAATATCAGAATCAAAGGACTCCCTGAAAAATCTAGTCCTAACCCAATGAAATTTGTAGCTGAATTATTTTCTAAAACAATAGGAGAGGACACTGAGATGTCAACTGCTTATTGCATAACTTAAAACATAAAAGCCTGATTTTCACATTTGACAATGGGATAAAGAAAACTTGATGTTGATTCCCAGACAGAAAGAGGAGGTTATATTTGAATACAGTCAAATTCATATCTTCCCAGACTTCTCTCCTTCAACTACTGCAAAAGAGATGCATTCTAGAATCTGTAGCATCAAACAACGCTTACACAAAGCAGAAATCAGATATAGCCTCTTGCTTCCACCTAAACCAATAGTAATAGAAGATGAGGTGCCACCAAGCCCCAAACCACAGACACCAACACAGCCAATAAAGGTTTTTGTCTATTAAACACAGCATCTCTATAAATGAACGAGACCCACTTTTAAAGCCACAGATAATATTTTGTTCCTTTCCCACCTTCCACTACTCTATGTGAGTCTCACCTTCTGCTTCCTGAATCTGTCTCCCCTGCATGAGGTCAAATGGCTTCTTTAATGTTCGACCTGGGAATACTTGCGGTGCCATAGCACTGAATGGCTTCTGGCTCATGTGGAATCCCCAAAAAACAGGGAGGTCTTTCCCCTGCAGCACATTTGGCAGCACCCAAAGACCCCAATAGGGTTTTCCCTCAGGAATATGAATCCCATGGATCCCTGCCAGTGTCTACACCAGAGAAGGACTGCCATATATTGTACTGAGGAAAAAATTGTTCTGGATAGATGATCTCCTCATGTTCATTCACTGTGGCCTCCCAGCCAGGAAAGGCATCATCACATGGGATGTCTGTCCACCCCCCTTGGCACTTACACTAAGTATATTTCTTTAGTTCTCCGGTAAAAGTAGAAAAGTCCTAAAGAGTCTGATTAAAACATGAATAGGAGTCATATTGAATCATCTTGAAGGTTTGCCCATCATTCGTATATTCGCACATTTCTCTCAATTACACTCCTTTGTCTTTTTGGACACTTTTTCAGATACTATATTGTACTTCATCTTATTAAATATATGTGTACATTCATAACCATTAAGTAACTGAAAGTATCAGCAGACTTAACGATTGTGCATATGAGGGATGTATGTTTATATGGACTTGCCGGTATTTACACATGCATAAACTTTTATGTATAAATGTATGAAATGACTTTAATTCCAGTTGCTTTTGGTAAAACTATATAAGGTGAACAATTAAATTATAAGGCACATATATACACAATATATAAAGTATATAATACATATCATTATGAATATCTCTTTTGCAAAATCTATTTCATTGGAACAAAACAGGTTACCCTTTATATTGCAGGAGACTGAGTTATTGTATCTGGTCTTTACTATCATAAAACATCTTTACCCTTACTAATCCACTGCCTAAGGCTCTTTTTGTTTTGGGTGTAATATCTCTTCATAGTTGCCATGCTTCTTGGTTTTTAAACTCATCTTCTTCCTTTTTCTCACCCACCATTTTTCATCTCTCCCTGGTGTACTTAGGCATCACAAGTACCTCATTAATGTTCATGCACAAACCACAGAGGACTGTTAGCTTATTTGTTTTTCCGATCCCAATGTGTGGATTTTTATAACCATACGAGCGCTCTGTATGCTTGCACTGATCAAGCTGCTCAGTTAAATATTTTAGTGGGGCTCCACTCTTGGGGCTTTTAGTAGCTAACTTGTTTAACATTTAACTTGCCTCGCTGACAAACGTGCAGAAGGATCATGATTCAGTCAGCACACGTCATTAAAATCACACCAATCCTGCTCCCCCACTACTCAAACGACATATTCTGTATTGCATTTTGGATTACAATTTGTTTTAATTGTGATTTTAGGTTAACCCTAACATCTTAAACCCCATCCTACACTTGCTTTTCTATTTGTGTCTTACATGCCAAATGTGTCCTCCTGTAATGTTACACATTATAGTCTGCATATCACATAGCTTGTTATAATAGGAGAAGAATACTTGGAGGACAAGTGGTTGCCAGAGGCAAGACCAACACCAGCATCGTACAAATCTCACACCAAAACCACCCAGGCAGAAAGACCGCATCTTAGCAGGCCAGAATGGTACAGCAGAAAGCTGATCTTGCCATGATTGGTGCCATGGAAATGCAGTGAAAAGGGGAACCAGAAAGCAGTAAAGAGACAGAGGGAGTGTGTCTCTGCCAGGGGACAATATGCCCAAAAGATGGTAAAGGGAGGTGACTCAGTACAGTGGAACCTCGGTTCACGACCATAATTCGTTCCAAAACTCTGGTTGTAACCTGATTTGGTCGTGACCCGAAGTAATTTCCCCCATAGGATTGTATGTAAATACAATTAATCCGTTTCAGACCGTACGAACTGTATGTAAATATATATTTTTTTAAGATTTTTAAGCACAAATATAGTTAATTATACCATAGAATGCACACCATAATAGTAAACTAAATGTAAAAAAATTGAATAACACTGAGAAAACCTTGAACAACAGAGAAAACTAACACTGCAAGAGTTCACGCTATAGTACTATGAACTGCTCGCTAAAAACACTTTTTTTAATGAGTTTTAAGCACAGGGAAAAAAATGAGCATTTGAAAAATCCGTAATTTAATAAACCACCAAGAAAAGTAACATTGCAACCATGCACGCTACGAACCGATTGCTGTAAACAGAAGTGAAGTGGAAGTTAAAATCCAATAGAAAAAAAGTCTTCATTAAATACAAGGTTAAAACAATGCTTGAATCTGTCTCTTTAAAAACAAGCCCGGTGAATTCTTTAACTGCCTTCTCAGCTTTATACGGCCAATCCTCTTTCTCTCTCTTGCGCGCGCGCGCGCGTGTGTGTGTGTGTGTGTGTGTCTCTCGCGCGGACATACATGTGTGTGTGTCTCTCTCTCTCTCTCTCTCTCTCTCTTGCGCATGTGTGTCTGTGTGTGTCTCTCTCTCACTGCACAGGGAATGAACAGGGAGAGACTGAATACATGTGGAAATCATCGGCGCACACAAACCGAAAGGGAAACTGGCTTGTTTGTATACCAAGTGTGTGATCGTGAACAGATGCAAAAGTTTGGCAAACTTTTTGGTCATAACCAGATTTGTATGTGTTCAGAGACGTTCGTGAACTGAGGTTCCACTGTACATGTCACAAGAGGTTATACTGTATGTCCTTCTGGCTAATACCATTGTCCCTAGATGTGGAGGCCAGAAATAGTCTGTTCATTCAAAGATCGTGTAGGGAGGCCAGCCATGAGGCCACTAGATGGCAACACACCTTCCCTGATTTAAAGAAGCATTTTTTTTGCTTTATAAAAATGGGCATCTGGGGGAGCTGCCTTGGACGTTTGGTGCTTTAATGGTAATGAGAGCGCATGGTTGTAGAATCACATTTGGCCAGTAGGTTGAGCCAGTCAGGTCAAGTCTAGAGACTATGAGGATGACAACAGCATGGCATGGTGGATAAAGGCACTTGACCAAAACCTGAAAGAAGAACACTGACAGTCACATTCTGAGGGTGTTGGCATGAATGTCCTAATACAGGACAGTCAGAGGGTGTGGAAACTTACTAGCTTTTAAAGTATGTGATTTTTGTTGTGTGACTCACTGAAAATACAATTAAATTTTGCTTGTTCCATTTGTATTTACACACAGTAAGCCACATTAGCCCAGTGAAAATAACATTTTAAAATGTTAATTAATTAATTTTGGGAGGTCATTCCAAAATCTGCGCGTTATACAGCTAAAGACCTTGTTACCCAGAATGCAGGTTAGTATGGTGCACAACAAGATTGCCAGAATCAGAGGACCTTAGTGGGTGAACATGAGCATAGAGATGGAGAAGGTCACTGATTTAATCCGGTGCAAGACCATTTAAAGCTTTGTAGGTTATTAATAGAATTTTATATTCAATCCTGTAAGACACAGGGATCTAATGGAGGTGAAGCAGGATGAGTGCTATGTGTCCGTGTTACGATTCCTGCAGCAGAGCTTTGAATCAGCTGGAGAGGTGATATAAGATTAGACGTGGCACCTGCCAGTAGAGTTTAAATAATCGATGCAGGATGTGATAAATGCACGGACAAGTTTCTCAGCCTTAGAAAAGGAGAGGAAATAGCAAAAACGGGATATGTTATGGAGGTGGAAGTAGGAAAGTTTCAAATATGGTTTAAGTGGATGGAATAAGAAAGGGAGGAATCAAAAATGACACCAAGACTCCTTGCATCAGCAGAAGGTGTGATGAGATCACCATCAAAAGTGACTGAAAAAGAGCTAATTTTCTTAAGTTACGCTTTAGTGCCAATTTGCAGGGGTTCAATTTTGTCGCAATTTAATTTTAAAGAGTTCTGCTCAACCCAGGTTTTAATCTCACTGAGGCAAATTGTTTGCTGAGAAAGCCCTGCTGAAGTTTCACTTGAAATGGAGTTGAGCATTATTAGCATAAAAATGATAACTCAGTCCATAGCTACGAATGATATGGCCAAGGGGAAGCACATAGATACAGAAGAGCAGAGGGCCGAGGACAGAGCCCTGAGGAACCCTTTGTGTGACCGCCGTTGAGCTGAACCTGCTGTTGCCAAGACTAACAAACTCTTGCGTGTCAGTGAGATAGGACTTAAACCACTGGAGGGGAGTGCCAAAGATAACCAGCATATTCTCCATTCTGGACAGAGGAATGTCATGTGTGACAGTGTTAAAAGCTGCACTAAGATCTAACAGAATTAATATGCTGGTTTGTCCAGTGTCTGCTGCATTAAGCAAATCATTAGTTACCCAAAGCTGAGCAGTTTCACAGCTGTGCTGTGCCCTGAAACCAAACTGAAAGTGTTCCATCAAATCATTAGAAGTTAAGTAATTGGTGAGTTTAGAGGCTACAACACACTGAAGAACTTCTGACAGTAAAGGTAAGTGAAAAACAGGCCGGAAATTGCTAAGATTGTCAGCATCAAGACCAGAATTGTTTAACAGTGGGGTTACAGAAGCGTTTTTAAAAGTGGCTAGCACAAAGCCAGTGTCAAGGGATGTATTTATTATTGTTGTAACAGTCAGGAATATGGCATGAAGGCAGTCTAGTGCAAATGGGGTCCAGTACACAGGTAGTGGGCCTCATCTTACAAAGCAGGTCATTAACAAATGCAGATATAACTGGTGAAAATTTAGAAAAGGAGCTGAATGGGGTAGGGAGACAGGGAAAGATATAAATGGATGATGGATTTTATGTTAGTTGAATTATTTACAGTAGATCTTTAATTTTATTGCAGAAAAAGTGGAGGAATTTTTCACAGACTTTGGTGGAGGCAATTGGGCCAGATGCAGGTTGAAGTATTCACTATAGAGACAAAACCCTTGGGTTATCATGGCCTCTTTCTATTGTTCTGCCATAATGTGTGTTCTTGGCTGCAGTTAGTACATCCCTGTAAGCCCTTTGATAGTCAGAGAAAAACTGGATGTGCACAGTGAGGCCAGTATTACTTGACATTCTCTTAAGGCAACAGCCAGCTGCTTTCATAGACTGTAGCTCTAAATTGTACCATGGAGCTGAGCGCTTAAAGGAAACCTCCTTATGCTTTAGGGCTGAGTTATAGTGATCAACAAGACAATCTAGTGTTGATGGAATAGGTGAAGACAGAAAAAAACAGAAATAGAACTAGCAAAGATAGAAGGACAGAAATTTTTAAGGTTTCTGTTAGAAATTGCCGTTTACAGGTAAGAGGAGGAAGAGGTGGTGAGACAGTGAAAAGTACTGCTTTATGATCAGAGAGCCCCAAATCACTGCTATAAGTGTTACTGATAGATAAGTCAGATGTGCAGAATAAGTCTGATATGTGACCACCAGAGTGAGTAGGAAAATCAACATATTGCACCAAGTCAAAGCAGTCCAGTAAGGATAGGAATTCATGTCTCAGCTTACATGTATGGATGTTGAAATCACCAAGAAGAATGACACTATTGGCGAAAGGGAACTTAAGTGGGTTAATAATTCAGTGAGATTAGATAAAAAAGATGCATTGTATTTTGGGGGACAATAGGGATAATTGAGTAAAACAGGGCCTGTTTTCGTTATTAGCTTAAGAGCCAGACACTCAAAGAACAATGGCCAGTCAATTGGGATTCTTTTGATGTTTAGCTTACTGCAACTCCTCTGCCTTGTCTTGAGCTGCAAGGCTCTGCAAAGTAAACATCTGGATGATGTAGCCTCCATGAGAGACACAAAATTGTTTGGTTTTTGCCAGGTTTGTTAGATAAAGCATGTCGCGGTTGGAGTCTGTAATGAATTCTGATAGCATCAACACTTTGCCATTAAGAGATCTTGAATTAAACAATGCAATATTAGCGGATGAGGGTTCATTGTTTACATATCAATGAGCAGAATTTATTTTAACAAATTGCAAATTTGGCGCACTTAAACTCCTGTTTCCAAAGCCATGAATAGGATGGGGTATTCCTGAACAAATGCTGCCATTGAACTTTTCATTCGTAATCCAGCAGTAGCGGCCACCTGACCTACGATGTCAATATTTCGGACACTGCACAATGCCAGTGTCATTTAAAGTTATTTCATTGTGTGATTCTTTAGCATCTCAAGTCTGCCACAAACTCTCATGTTGACCTTCTACAATTTGCTTGCCACACGTCAGTGTGGAGTGAAATAATGATTTCAGATTAGACAAATGTTAAATTGGATATAACCAATTTCTTTAGGTTTCCCTATAATTCTAATTCAGTCAAAGCATCTCCAGGTCTCCATTTGAGTCAGTTGCACCAATTCTGCCACAGTGCAATTTCTGAGTGACAGGAAGACATTGATCTAAGTTAGTGGTTACACTCTCAGCTCTTAAATTTCAAATTTAAGCCCATAGTTTAGACCCATCTCTAACCTGCCTTTCTTAAGTAAAATTCTGGAGAAGGCAGTCATTATGCAGTTAAATGACCACCTAAATAAACATGCTATTCTTGATAAATTTCAGTCAGGTTTTAGAACAAATCACAGCACAGAAACTGCACTAGTTAAAGTAGTAAATGATTTGCGGGTGAATGCAGACATAGGCCATTTATCTGTTCTCATCCTCCTCGATCTGAGTGCCGCATTTGACACCATTGATCATAATATTCTTAGAAATCGCCTTAGTCAATGGGTGGGCCTCTCTGGCAGTGTCTTAAATTGGTTTGAATCCTACCTGGCAGGGAGAAAATTCTTTGTTAGTTGTGGTAATTACAACTCAAAGACACATGATATCCAATATGGTGTTCCACAAGGCTTTATCCTGGGTCCGCTGCTATTCTCAATCTACATGCTTCCGTTAGGTCAGATTATCTCAGGGCACAACATGAGCTACCACAGCTATGCTGACGACACACAGCTGTATTTATCAATAGCACCTGATGACCCCGATTCTCTTGATTCACTAACACAATGTCTGACTTGTATCTCAGAATGGATGAATAGTAACTTTCTCAAGTTAAATAAAGAGAAAACTGAAATCTTAGTGATTGGAAATAATATATACAATGAGGCTATTAGAAATAAACTGGATACATTAGGATTAAAAGTCAAGACGGAGGTAAAAAGCTTAGGGGTAACTGTTGACTGTAATCTAAATTTTAAATCGCATATTAATCAGATCACTAGGACAGCATTTTGTCACTTAAGAAACATAAGTAAAGTTAGACCTCTTATATCACTGAAAGATGCTGAGAAATTAGTTCACGCGTTTGTTTTCAGTCGACTAGATTACTGTAACGCACTCCTCTCAGGATTACCCAAGAAAGACATCAATCGTTTGCAACAAGTTCAGAATGCAGCTGCTAGAATCCTAACCAGGAAAAGAAAATCTGAGCACATCTCTCCAGTTTTGATGTCAGTACACTGGTTACCTGTGTCATTCAGGATTGACTTCACAATTCTGCTTATGGTTTATAAAGCCTTAAATAATCTCGCCCCATCTTATATATCGGAATGTCTGACACCTTATATCCCAAATCGTAACCTCAGATCCTCAAATGAGTGTCTCCTTAGAATTCCAAGAACAAAACTTAAAAGTGGTGAGGCGGCCTTCTGCTGTTATGCACCTAAAATCTGGAATAGCCTGCCAATAGGAATTCGCCGGGCTGATACGGTGGAGCACTTTAAAAAACTGCTGAAAACACATTACTTTAGCATGGCCTTCTCATAACTTCACTGTAATTAAAATCCTGATACTCTGTACAGGGTATATCCAACTGATTATAATAACTATCCATGGTGGCTCTAAAATCTGTACTAACCTCTACTCTCTCTTCTGTTTCCTTTTCCGGTATCCTTTTAAGCACCATGATGTTCCAACAATGATGGATAGATTAAAAGCCAGAAGTCTGTATGACCATCAACATCAAGTGACTCCGTGAGAACCCTAACTACAAAGAGGACTATTTCATTTATGTTAGGTAGAATGCCCAGAGGGGACTGGATGGTCCCGTGGCCTGGAACCCCTGCAGATTTTATTTTCTTTCTCCAGCCGTCTGGAGTTTTTTTTTTTGTTTTTTCTGTCCACCCTGACCATCGGACCTTACTCCTTTTCTATTTTAACTAATGTTGTCATATTTTTATTTCTTATTTTGTCTTTTATTTTTCTTTTCTTCATTATGTAAAGCACTTTGAGCTACTTTTTGTATGAAAATGTGCTATATAAATAAATGTTGTTGTTGTTGTAGTACTAGGGTGTTGTACCATGTTAGCCATAACCCTAACCCTAAGCTTAACCCTCGAAAGCTTGCATGTTGTAATCTTTTTAGTTAGCCAATAAAAGGTATCATTGTGCTTGCCTTCTCACTAAATTTAAGCCCAGAAAAGGCTCTCTGCTTGTTGATTCTTTAATACGTGGTCACTATGTCATTCAGCAGTCTAGTCTGGAAGGTTGAAATCCCTAACTACAAAAATTCTTAAAAGTTGCAATTGAAATATGTCTCCAGACACCAAACGTTGGATCTAGATAACATTGGAAGTGACAAATTCTACCCAGTTTTAAAAAATGGAGGGAGGAGTTTAGTGTATGTTAGCAAGCAAAAAAAAGCCTCAAATTAACTTTGTGTAGTTCCCTTTGAGAACGTAGTGTTAAGTAGGCTGTACTCATTAAACTGCAGCTGAGAGACATGCCGTGTATCTAAAAGGATTACATTTGTGAAGGATGCGTTCATTTTAATGTTTTCCTGAGGTGACTTTTTACAATTTAAATGAAAGAATATTTCAGAAATTATTCTGTTTCATAGCCAAAATATTTGGACACTAACTAGACCTCAAATTAAAAGTTGCATGATTAGCAGGGGGCGGCGCAGTGTTAGCACTGCTGAATCGCAGTTAGGAGACGCACTCCCTCCGTGGAGTTTGCATGTTCTCCCCGTGTCTGCGTGGGTTTCCTCCCACAGTCCAAAGACATGCAGGTTAGGTGCATTGGCGATTCTAAATTGTCCCTAGTGTGTGCTTGGTGTGTGTGCCCTGCCCGGGGTTTGTTTCCTGCCTTGCACCCTGTGTTGGCTGGGATTGGCTCCAGCAGACCCCCATGACCCTGTAGTTACAATATAGCGGGTTGGATAATGGATGGATGGATGGACGATTAGCAGGGATGCCTATATTCATAATTCACTATATACAAAATATATGAAACTTCATAAAAAAAAAACACTTTAAATGTAATTTTTAAATGTTGTTTTCAAAACTTTAGCTTGCTAAGATTGCTTCCACTGGACAGCAAGGTTTTTCAAAAGATTTGCACCCTGAAATATTCTTGCTGATTATAAAGAGACAACTTCAAGCTAAACACAAGTAATTTCGGATTAACTGTATCATATGGATATGGAATTTGGAGAAACACGAAATAAAGTTTTATTTAGTGTGCTTATTCACTGAATTGAATTAAAAATGTTTAACTTCTGATATTTGTTTGCACTCCCATCTTGAGGTTTCTTTTTCAATATCCAATAATAGTTGGCCGGCATTACTGAAGTCCACTTGCCCTGATACTGCTTTTCCATCATAGCAATGTCCTGGTGAAACTTTCATCATGTCCATCGCTGACTGTACCAAGACTGATGCTTGAAGCACCCAGATGGATGTAGTTTGATGCTCTGTCATTGCCAAGCACATTCTCAAACAGTATCTTTGAATGACTTCCATGTGATTTCCTCCATTTCAATTCAAAATAATACATTTTCTGTAAAATTATGTTTTGCAAGGACCATAAATAAAATCAAGTCACTAGGAAAAGCAGGAGTTGACTCATGGTCAGTTGTATACAGCATGTCCAAGAGTAAACAGCTCCAATGCCCTAACAATTTTATTATTACTTTTTATATGACTGATGCTTTTATCCACATCTGAAATACAATTAGCTACATTTCTTTAATTTTTTTCAATTGGGACACAGGTAGGTGAAGTGATTTTCTCATGGCCACACAGTGTAATTTGGAAGATCTGAATTCATGGCCTCCAGATTTTAAGTCCTTGGATCCAAACCCTTAACCAGTACACCACACTGCCTGCCAATCCTATCAGCCCTTGGTAAAAAAGTTACAAATGTGAACAGAAGAGTACGTCTGATACATCCGATTAACCAATGGCACTACAACTGATGGATCCTGGTAACACAGCAGTTTTTGTTATGATGTGAAGTGGAAGACTTGAGTTATAACTTAAATATCACAGATGATATGAACACTTTCAGGCTGGTTTGCCTCCCATTCATAAAGTAGAAATAGCCTACATTATACTGGTAATAACACTATGTATAAATGCTTATACTAACAAAAATGCTGTATTTGATATGACTGATCTGGTTAGACCTCATCCCAAATCCCCTGTGGATTGTGTAGGCAAATGGAATAAACTGAAGTCACTGTCATGTCTGTGGAAGCAGCATGAGATGATGGGCATCTTGTGATATGGCATATAATCGTGATGGAAATATTAATCTGCCAAAGGGTATTTAGTCTTTTTTATTTTTAAGGAATTTTCAAAATCTTGTTTTTTCTTTGCCATTCTAGGGTATTGAGTGTTGGGTGATTAGGAAAAAAATGAACTTAAATGATTTGGGTACAAGGCTTTAACATGGCAAGATGTGTAAAAAGTGAAGGGGTCCTAATACTTTCTGAATGCACTATACATGTGAAAATATATCTACTGGTACTACTGTTGTTAAGTTTATCTATTTATTTATTTATTGGATGTATTGTCTGTCCTTCTGTCTGTATCTGTTTTTTATGTTTCTGGTGCTACATGAATTTGAATTTCCCCATGGGATTAATAACGTTTTATCTAATCTAACCTTATTGAACATCAACAAAGTTTGAGAAGGAGACTTGAGTATCTCCACAAAAACCCAAGCTTACATCTCCCAATGACTGAGGGCAGTTCTTGACGGCTGTCTCTTGAACAGGAGACAGGAGGGCACCATTAAATAATCATCTGCAAAGGGAGAAAATGAGTCATGTATCTTAAAATAGTTTTTTATTCCTAAGCTTTTGACAACTTGCCAGTTGTCATCATCAGAGGAAAATGATTAGACATACAGGAATCAAAGGTAATATATAGCAGGTGAAAGGTAGGGGTGGGGGAGGTTGTAAGGGACAGGGATGGATTAATAAAGTGGGGTTTAGAAGGTGTTGGTTATAAAGTCTTTTTTTATAATTTGGATGTTCTTCTTTTTAAGCCTGCAAATGCTGGGTTCAAAATTTAGTCGTTAGTAATAAAACATGAAAAAAGTTTGTCTTCAAGGTATGTGTTCAACATTTCTGTCATGCTACACTTACATAGATCTTTGTAGACACAGAACACACATGAAATGCATGTGTTCCAAATAATGATATATTATTTACACTATACAGCTCTAAGTACCTGACTCCCTGATAAACAAGGCTTAAACTGGGAGAGCTTTTTGCCGTTTCTGTGGTGGTGGGAGGATGGGATAGTAGGCTGCTTGCTGCTTATCAACACATTTATAAAACAAAAGACACTGATGGGGAGGTGTGAATGGATTTAAGGTGGGCCGGGTTTACGAGTTTTTTTGTAGGCTTTGGCAATTCTAGTGTGAATGGCATTTTCATTAGAGAGCCATGATTCAGCCAGCTGTCTGGCAGACTTAGTATTGGCCCTGAATTTTACTTTCACAGTGTCCCAGTTAACCATGTGTCTGGTGGAACCTGTATGTGTGTGAATCAGAGACCGTGGGTCTTTCCTTCTGACGGCACTGCGATGTTCATGTATACGTGTTGCAAGTCTTTTAGATGTTTGTCCCACGCACACTGCTGGGCATGCACTGTCTGGAATGCTGTAAACCGCGTTTCTTGTCTCTGTGATCGACTTTTTGCTTTTGGCATTAAAAAGGACAGTCTGTAAAGTGTTTGCTGGTTTGTGTGGTCTATATTGCATTTGATTCTTAATGTCTAATCATTTTCCCTCTGATGATGACAGCTGGTAGGTTTTTGAAAGCTAAGGAATAAAAAACTATTTTAAAAGTACGTGTTTCATTTTCTCCCTTTATGGATTAATAACTATATATAGGGTGGCCCAGATCTAATTATGCAATTTTCATTAACTTATTAAGTTTATTATATAGAAAATCACCCGAAAAATCCCGGACCATCGAGAAGTGTGCAAACTGACGACATGAAGAATTGTCTTCGCGCCGAACTAGAATCATCCCTGCATAAATCAAAGTCATCCAGATGATCTGGATCTGCATAATTAGATCTGGAGCACCCTGTATATTGTAACTGTGTCCAGGAAAGCAGGAAACAACCAAGATAGACTGGGGTATCAACCTGGTAACCTCTTTTAATAATGTAAACTGAAAAGACCGCAATCAAAACGACTCAAAACAAAAAAATGTTCAATTTTCTCTGTCTGGAGCCAAGAAAGTAGTAGGAGCTCTGTCCTTGTCAAGTGTCAGTTGAACATCTGGGCTGACTTTATAGGGCTGATTCTGGAATCAACAGAGCCATCTTTGGGCATCGAAGTCGGGTTAGGTATTCTTGTGGGGCATTCTTTCCAGGCTGTGGAAGAGGAAGGACAAGACAATGTTAGTGTTAGCAGCTCCTCTCATCCTGGGATGGAAGTGTTTACCTCACCAGAGCCATGAAGGTGGACACCAGGCACACTTGCTTGACAACATATATACAATACTAGCAAAATACCCGTGCTTCGCAGCGGAGAAGTAGTGTGTTAAAGAAGTTATGAAAAAGAAAAGGAAAGATTTTAAAAATAATGTAACATGATTGTCAATGTAATTGTTTTGTCACTGTTATGAGTGTTGCTGTCATCAAGGATTTGATTATCATTATTTCTTTCAATCAGGTTCGTATTTGGAGGACGTGTTGTGTTCAAGTTACATTCCTTGTTTGTCAACTATTGTAAAGATAACAGGTTTCATTCATTGAAGTGTTCACGACCCAAATCGCTACTCGTGAATCTAAGTAATGTTTAACAGGCATTCCTGGTATTAACTTGTGGATTTGCCTGCGAATATTTAGCGGCAGCGTGTCTATGAATTTGTGGAATTGCCTGCGAGTATTTAGCGGCAGTGTCTCTATTAAGATGTGGACTTGCCTGCAAGTTTTTAGCGACAGCGTGTCTATTAACTTGTAAATTTTTCTGCGAGTATTTTGCGACAACGTCTCTATGAACTTGAGGATTTGCCTGCGAGTATTTAGCGACAGCGTGTCTATTAACTTGTGGATTTTTCTGCGAGTATTTGGCGGCAGCATCACAAAGTTGTTTCTGTCTAGCTGCATCAGAAAATGTACCATGACATCTGACATGCCTCCTTTCTACTGTTTTCTCACAGCTTGGATTGCTGCTGTCATAATCAGTTTGAGTTTCATGGTTTGTTTCAATTCCGTTAGTATTTGCAGGACTTGTGTTGAAGTGACATTTGACATCTGTCAAGCGTTGAAAGCATACAACCGGCTTCATCAATAACTTCGCATCCAGCTTTTGAGAGATGAAACATTCATAAACATCAAAGTGTCCACTACTCAAATTGTTACTTGAGAATCTAAGATGTTTAAGAGGCATTGGCGGTTCTCCAAAGGTGTAAAATATTTGGCCATTTTGGTACACTTGAAAGCGACAACCGAACAATTCAGCGGCAGCCATGAACTCACATGCAGAAGCATAGGTGAAGGGCTTAAACATTTCACTCTTCTAGTGCTCCTGTGTAGTATAATTATCTCCTGTACCGTCATCAGTCCACACCTTGAACCTGTCCCAGTCTTTCAATACATAAGACACAATGTTCTTCCGGATATCAAGAGTGAGCCTGATATGGCCGTGCAATATGTAGCACAGAGAATGTAAAAGGCAGGCGGCATCTCCGGGCATGGAAACCACTCGGTAAGTGACAGTTCTTTGATCGATGGTGATAACCTCAATAGACATGTTAATGGGGGTACGGTTGGAATGGTAAAAGAAATGGGTACCTGAACAATGTAAACTAAGTCTAAAACACCTACACAATAACTATAAGCATAATAAACGAACAATAAAACAGCGGAGAAGCCGTGGATTAAATAAAAAGGCTGCAGTTATCAGCACAATAAAACAGTGGAGAAGCTGTGGATTAAATAAAAAGGCTGCAGTTATCAGCAAGGAGACATGAATACCGTGGCGAAGCAAGGAAGGGAATAAAGAGACCGGAGTGACGGATGGCCTTATATGGGAAGGAAGCTAATTACGTGGGAGGCGTGGAGATGGGGGACGCAATATAGGCAGGCACCCAACTATGTGGGAGGCGTGGGGATGGGGGACGCAACTCTGCCTCAGATGGCGACCGAGCTGCAGGCTATGGACGTATATATGTACGTAAGTAGAATTCAGTTATGCTTTACTATTAAAGGATAGTTGGGAATAAATGCAGAAACCATAACTGGAATGGGCAACGGGTGCTACTCTGGGCACAGTCACAGTGGCATTCACGTCTGCCAGTGTAATCTACATTTGCCAATACATGTAATGTGTAAATTTTTGGAATGCGAAAGAAAACTGGAGTTAAAAAATCTACACACAAAGCAAAGGGAGAACTCCACGCAGATAACGGCCAATTGCTGTCAAATCTTTGGAGTGTAAGGCACTGCTCCACTGTGATGCCCTTAAAAACATGAGGAATGGGAACATGCACAAGCAAGATGATATATTTAATGTAATTTTACAAAATTAGTTCAGATTAGATTAAGAAAATTTAATAATGCATGGGTGGATGCTTATAAGCAAGCTGAACTGCCCTTCTGAATTAAAAAAATGTTTTGATAAAATACAGACAAAAATGTGTATGTTTTAAAAGTAATTTAATCATCTTCAGTTTTGTGCAATGTACTTAGAGAAATGTTGATCTCCAGCTACAAATAACAATTGTCAGAATTATGGCTAACAATATTTCTTTCTTATGGTTCTGGATATAAGAATATCTGTTCACTTTTAAAATTTTCAAAACATACAGTTATTACCCAGGACATTTTCAAAGGGGAATGTAAGCTCTAGAAATCTATCAGTTTGAACAGCAACAATGTGTTAAATACGAAAAGGTGGTCACTTAAAATAAAGCTTAAATTAATTCAGGACTGCAAACATCAACATACTGCATATATAAAGAAATAAAAGAAACTTTGATCCCATTTAATATTTGGTCACATCATGTTACATTGTCAGTCTTTATTTTTAATAAAAGTGCTTTTTTGTACTTTAGATCAGGCTCTATAAAAAGCCCATTTAAGAAGGTGTTGTAAACATCTTGCTTTATGGCCAGTTAAATGTCCTCCCAGTGATCTGGTAAAACTTTTGATTGAAAGGGTGGAAAAATTTGCGCAATTTGGTAACAACAGAAGGATCCACCTCTGGATGAGTTCGTCCTTTGCTACCTGCTAGGCACTTGTTAAAGACAATGTTAAACCGTAGGCAATAGAAGCCTCTAGTGGCATTGAAATACAAGTTGTATTGACTAATCTTCGGAGGAAGTTTCAAAAAACGCTCCACGAGCTGAAGTTCGGGTAAAGGGTTTACAATGAGCTGGTCTCCATCCACGATATGAAACTGCTCAATGGGAAAGTACTTCAACCACCTCTCTAAATGTTTGGTGTAAATGCTGGTTCTCACTGCCTTGTACTTAGTATTCACCTCATAAGTGTTTGAATCAATTGCTAGTTTTTCAAATTTGTAGTACGTCTTATTTTTCCTTTCTTTGCCTTCCAGCACTTGAGTGTAATCAGAAATAGCCCTAGTGGTAGGCTCTCTAACAATAATCAGTAACTTGATGGAGGAGTTCATTTTGAAGATTCGCTCGGGAACTTCTTCTGTTATAAAATAGGCTGGGCTTTTCTCAATAGTTATTTGATGTGGATACGAAAATGGCATCTTCCCCCTGTACCATTCAATTCCCTTGGCGTAGTTTTGGTCGTTATCGAAGAAGTGAATTTCCTGGGAAGCCTTGACAACAGCAGGGTGTAGGTTGAGCATTTCCAGTAGTGCCCTGGTGCCACCTTTCCGTGCTCCTATGATGATTGCCTGAGGCAGCTGTTGTACCAGATTGTGAAGCCGTATCTGTTCTTTCGTGGCATTCCCTTTTCTCAGTTCATGCAGTAAGCCCCGTTTGAAGTGTAAAGTGCGCAGAGGGATCTGCTCAGGAATTCGAGGCCCAGTTCGCCCTTCTAAAGGACAAACAGGCTGGATCCTGCAAAATGAAAAGCAGAGAAACTATGAACACAGAGTCATTCATTCATTCATTTATAATCTAAAAGTATATCTAAAACATTGTGTGATGTGGTATATTGTTCTATACTACTCTGAAATACCATATGTAATAGGTAAAGCTGAATGTGTGTCTTTTATGCAAATCCACAGCGCTGATCCTAACTCTACGAGCTTTTCCACAGGGGAAGAACATAGACTGTGCTTTGGTGTGAAATGTTTCCCTTTGAGGAAATGTATTTGGTGAGTACATAGGTGATTTATTAGGGAAGTGGCCCTATGTGGGTGGTACTGTGTAGTATGGTGGGAGCTTAGCTGACATGACCAGTGCTCAGCTTGTCATTGCTCACAGTCTGAACAGGCAGTGGAGGGCTCCTTTAGCTAATGCTGTAGACAGGCAGTTTCCAACATTGTAATCCAGACATCATCAGTCTGCAGCTGACCTCTGGCACTTACCACAGTGCCAATCTGTGAACTGTGATGTGGTGCGAATCAATGACCATACACCCTAAGAGGTATTTTTGGGACTTAACACAGGTATGCAATGATGCTCCCCAAGGTAGGCTGGTTTGGAGACAAAAAATTTCTCCCTGAGGAATTTAATAAGTGACCCACCTCACTTTACTCCACCTCAGGCAGCACCTGGTAACCCCTCTAACATTTTATAGAAAAGAGTATGAGTTTAGTGCCAATTATAACTTAATGTAAAAAGAACAAACTGAAGCTAGACTTAAAGAACTTGGAAACAATGATATTATTTTAATTAAAAAATTGGAAAGAATACCATTGGGAAAAAAACTAATCTCTCTGGGCAGCTGCCTGCTATATTTAAATTAATTTAAAACCTTTGTTTCCACTACCTTTGCTCATATTGTTGTATTGGCCTTGTTTGTTTACTATGCTTACTGTTATCAGTTGTGCAAGTACATGAATTTGTTACACTGGAATGGGTGTTCAGGGGCAGAGGATAGACTTTGGTCACTAAAAAGAGGAAAGCTACAAAACAGAAGAAAGGATCAGATCTGTGAAAGGAGAGGCAAATGGCTTCAGATGAAGACTGCACACTTGAGTATGGTTCAGTGTATCAGCCTAGGGAGCAGCAGTTACTGGCAAGTAACATGGCTGGGTAATCACTAGGAGTAGGTTGGGACCAGAAGGAGGCAGTTTTGCATGGTGACCATGAGAATTTTAGGATGAATTGTTTGATGTGTGTGAAGTCACTTTGTCAGTCAGTCATTTATTACTGTCATTCATTAAATTTTGACAACTGAATCCTAAATCCTCTCAGTGTTACTGTGAATTGGGCACAAAAGAAGTCAAACTGGATAAATTACGAATGATGCTAAAGGAAGGGCCTGGCCTAGATCCCAGGTGAAACAACGACATGGTGGTAGTTAAGGTTGAATCTGATATTTCATTAAATCTGCTAAACCTGCTGTCCTAAGAGGAGGTTCTTATTGGTACAGAAAGGCCAGGAGTTCACAACATCACTCCTGGAGGGCCTGACTATCCAAATGATTTCTGGCCTACAAAAGATTAATAATCCTAAACTTTTCACTTTTTACTCTTTCATTTCTTTACATATATTTTACAAAACCAATACCTCATTATTATTTACTACCTGTGCTACCTGTTAAAAAGATGGGTTGAAATTCTAATAATCAATGTAGACCTCTGCGTTAACATTTGCAGTGCACCATGAAATGCATATGTCTCTTGTTATATGCCATTTGGTATGGGATTAGTAAAAGCAGTGTTAATGTTTGTGATGCGCCATCTATTGGAATGACACATGCAATGCAATTTATTATTAAAAATGCTTGTGATGTGCAAGCTTTTGAACAGAGACATAGCAACTGGAAGGACACACAGACATATTTTTTATTAGGGTGGATGAGTGAAACAGGGAGGTCTCAATTCACATAAAGTTTCAGGAAACTGACACTACAATTTGTCTTGCTGGTGATTTTGCAATTGCAAAAAATGAAACTTACTAAAGGCATTTTCACATTCAATCAGTTTGCTTTGTGCTGAATCAGGAGATGATTAGTTACTCTATTTCATTGTCTAGTTATTTTAATTGCATTTTGAAAAGCAAACTTTGAAGAGAACCAGAAGTAACAGTAACCAACCTTCTGGGTATGTCATGGATTTCATTCATTGGGAAGAATTTTTTTTCAGAGAAAAATCGTCATGAAGAATTTACATGAGCTGTGCTTGCACAATGGGATAAATGTGAAGATTATTTTACCAAGCTGAGTTGTGTGTGCTGAATATGTTTCATCTGATAATTATAGGTGAACATGAAAATGTGTTACTTTGCATGCTATAGGAAGGACACACTTCACTTAGACGACTCTGACAAGCTCTGCGAGGATATATAGTGACTAGACATTAAGCCCGTTACAATAACGGGCACTAGAACAGTAGTGCATAAACATTAATAGGAGCAGTCTATATTAAATGGAAAGGGACCTTGACCTCATTCTGTTTGTTGTCGTAATTTTTTTTTGTCAAAAATATTTTTGCAAGAAGCCTAAAGTAAAATAATAATAAAAATAAAATAGAAACGTATATGACAATACAGTAAGTATAATTAATATTGCCTTAGTGTAAAACTTTGTAACGATCTGTAATACACAATATCTGAGGAAAATATTTAGGAAAAAATTTCTATTTTTTTACCTCATGAAATGTTTCTATAAAATTTCATTATAGACAACATTTCTTGTAAATACTCTGTCTGAGTTTGGCAACAGTTTGCCTTGTTCAGGACCAACTACAACCTTGACAACAAAATCTGGAAAACTGCTAACTCTTGATAATGCAACATACTGTATAACTGACCGTGGCTGAATACTGGTTCTGGCAAGTAAATGCCAACTTTTTCTAAGGTTTGCTCTTTTGAGTCTTTCTCTTCTAGCGTTTTTCTGACTCTCATTTTCTTTTTCTTCAATCGATCTATTTGCTCGTATTTTTCTTTGTCTTTCAGCCTTTTTTTTGTTGATGTTTACTTGTTGAGCTGACCGTTCTTCCAGGAGATGTTGCTTATATAGGATTTGATTGTCTGTGTCTTTTGTCCTACTTGATGTGGCCTTTTTTTTTGGGTGGCATGTTGTTAGTAGATATGTCCGTAATATTTTCTCTTACAGTAATACTGGCTCGTATGTGGCTGTAATATGCGTCACTGTATTGTGTACCTTTCATTTTCTCTCGCAGTAATGCTGGTTTGTATTTCCGCAAAATGCCTGTAATTTTCTCTGACAGTAATACTGGCTTTGATGTCCATAATATGACTTTAACTTTCTGTCACAACAGTGGGCAATCAGCAGAGTGTCCCCAGCAACTGATGTAATATGTGGCGTGGAGCTGATAATTGTGCCTATGGCGTCTCCCTAGCAAGTACTGTGCAGTTCCCCAGCAAGTATTTTAATCTGTGGTGGTGTGCAGCTGATTATTGTATGTGTGGCATCTCCCCAGCAAAGGATTTTATGTGCGCAGTCGCGACTACCCAATCAGCACTCTCCCTAGCAATGATGTCCTTTATTTGCTTATCATGTGCGGCGCGGCTAGGCCATTCACTGTGTGCCCAGCTTCCAGTGTGTGTGCTTTATTTGTTTATCATGCATGGCCGTGGCTAGGTCATTCACTGTGTGCCCAGCTTCCAGTGTGTGTGCGTTCACGGTGCCGTGCGCATAGGCGGGGCATGGTGCAATGCACTGTGCGGCCCCGCGCATGTGCACTTCACCAGAAGACACACACACACAGACACCTGGACGCACACAGGGGTTTTAATAAAGAGGATGTGCCTCAATTTCATTTAGATGGTAGACATATTGGATGAAGTTAATTTCACTGCTTGATGTGGTGTGTTTGCACTCCAATAGCCTGACAGCCACCTCTGTTCATGTTATATCAAATCACAAGTCTGGTGCCTTAAGGCCTTAAATATTTGTTAATGGTCTTCACTTAGAAATGTTTGATTTACATTTACTTGATAGTATCAAAGTTAATGTGCCACAGTGTCCACCACCGTACCAGAAGTGTGATCTGCATAGAGAGGATGATCCACCTGTGCACATCGCTACTGCAATGTAAAGGACAATTGTTTCTTAACTTTCTATGTGGTTGGTTTGATCTACCCAATCACTAATGAACTTGCTTGTTTCTTTAAAATGGCCACCTGCTATCTGATCTGATTGTGATAGAGAGGCTCAGAGGCTAAATCAGGAGCTAGGATTGATCTAATTGTCTGGTACTTGAAAACTTATATGCATGAATGGATTGATTTTATATTTAGACTGCCTAATTACCAGAAGAAATGTTTCCGATAATACACAGTATTTCCTTTAGTTAGATATGTCCCGTTGGATCACATTCATACCTCACATGAACTGTCTTTGGGTTTGCTTGGTACCACAACAAGACCACTGTTTTTAAAGGGTACTATTGTTTTGGTCCACACCAGAATGTGATTAGCAAGCTCACATCCATCTAAAGAAATCAGACTACAGGGGCTATCACTTCTGGGCTTGGAAAAAAAATGCTCCAAATGAGGCATGAACATGCTTTAAATTAAGTTTTGGGGGTTTAAAAGGTTTTTGGGGTGGAAAACAAGGAATATTGCTTTTTAAAGACTTGTTCACACTTTTGTGTTTATCTTTTTTCCACAGCTTTGTAATGGATGTAATTATAAGAATATAATTCTGATCAATATTGTTTATGCCTTGTTCTACTTACCTTTTTTGTCTAGACATCTTTACTTAAATACTAAATGACAGGCAGTTAATTAATGCATGAAAACACAGGAAATAAAATACCTTTCTTCTGGTGTCAAAGGTAAAACAAATGAGTTTCACTGTAAATTCAATTTTGCGTGAACTGTTTAGCTCATCACTAATTAGGATGAACACACCACACATATGAACATGTATGTATGAACATATGAATGAACACACATACATAGTGAACTGGTCCCTGTGTCATTTATACTTATTAAATGGCAGCTGGTTAAGAGTACAAAAAGCAGTTAAAATTAGATATTACAGATGTAGCTTTTTAAGAATACAAGCAGGGTAAATAAAATGGAGTGTAAAAATGTTGCTTGAACAATAATTTCTTCAGCAACAATAATTCACATCTAATTAAATTGGATTTGGGGCAAACTTTTTTTGGTCAGGACCAAAACTGGGAAACCCTGTTATAAGATCCTCCATGTGCATCAGATAAGTGCTGATAAAGCTTAGTCTGTTGTAGATAACAATCAGACTGAGAGATAGGCTAGATGGAATTCATCTGAAATTGGGACATTCAATCCCAGATTTAGATATGCACATATTTGGATAAACACTCTTTCTGCCAAGCAATTGTTTAATCCTTGTTCTCAATATAATCTTTAGTGACTTGCTCCTAAAATTCTATTAGTAAAATGTAGACAACAATGTATAATCAATGAAGGTGTCTATTATGCTGAAAAGAAGAAAGATTCAAATTGAAAATGAAAATAGCTGTATTGGCATGGCCATAAATTTTGTTTTGCCAAAGCATTAACAGCACATTAAACAATAATGATTAAACATAAATAAAGAATAACCTCTCTGAAAGAAATGCTTGATTGTGCATTTCTTTTATAATATGATTCAGGATAGTGCTTAAATATTGAGCCTACTTAAAAGAACATTTAAAAACACAACCACAGGTAATACAACTTTTTTAGTATAACTTAAGTTTGGATTAAATATTTAAAGTTCATACAATATAATTAAATAGGAATGTATGGTGCAAGTCACACCAAAAAGTAAAATAAATACATCTATGATTTTTCTGAAGCTTGCTTGGAACCTATCTCAGCAGCAGCATTAATTTACCTAACATATCCTTTAACGGAAAGTATGAGGAACTACTTGAGATGAAGGAAAGTAATGCTGATTCAGAAAGAATGTGAAAACTCAAAATAGGCAGCAAATAGATTGTGAATCGAACCCAAGTCATTGAGGCAACAATTACCACTGTGCCACCCTTAAATGAAAACATATTTACATTTTCTAAAACTACTTATTTCATTAATGGACTGAATGATGCTTAAACATATTTCTAATAACACATTCGTAAGGCAAGAACATAGTCTGAATGGGCCACCACCACAGGGATCCAAGCAGAGATCAGTAGTATCAATTTTTAAATGAGATTTAAGTATCTTTATGTTTAGCAAGATCATCCACATAGCCTCCTTTCAACAATCATTAAATCAAAAGCACAGGCTTCCAATAATTTTATATTTGAACATGTAGGCTTCCATATTATGTACTCATTTCTGATTTTAAGTAATAGATGATTTAGGTAATTGTTCATATTCTGAAAGTAATACTCTGTATTTAGATGTTAAGTCAAAATGTCAACATAATTCTTTGAACAGATATAGTCATAACATCTTTTCTCTCACACCAGTGTATTTCAGGACTACCGCTCTTTCATCAGGGCCAGACATGAAAAACATAAAAATACATAAATTACATCTCTGTAAAACACTGAAAACTCACATATGCCCAAATCAGGACACCCACCATTGCTTTGGACATTCACAATGTTGTACATCTTAAAGACAAGACTTCAGGGTGTGGGCAGAGATGTTCACAGAAAGTAAGAAAATATAAAAAAAAAATTATATACAAGTTCTGGAGAACCACAAACATTGTGTCATAATGCTGGCCTAAAATAAAAAATAAATGCAGCAATAAATGAAACAGAGAGACTGGTGCAGTGGTGGTGCTGCTACCTTTCAACAAGGAGGCTGGGGTTCAAGTTCGGGGTTTTCTTTGTATGGAGTTTGTAAGTACTTTCCTGCCTCTGGGGGTTTCCCCACTGTCCATCAGTTTTTATATGGTTTTCATTTATATTTCATTTTGTCCACTTCATTTTCACTTGTATTTGCACTTTTTTTTGTAATGTACTTCATTTTGGAACATCAGTTTGTATTTTGACATTGCACAACACAGTTTCAAGTGAAACGCTAGCCAATTGTCTAGCCTTTGGGCCCATCTACAGAGTGCTCAACCCCCATTGCCAGGGTAAATTGCAATTTATTAGTCGCTTATGTTGAGTTCCAAATATATTAAATATATTTGGAGAGCCTGAAATGTTGGGTCACTGAAATATTGGTTCTGTGGCAATGAAAACCAAACAAAAAATATTTATTGGGCATGATGAAATATGTAAAGAAACATGGAACACACATTAAAATGTTAAAAGTGAAACAGAACAATGCATGAATAAATATATTAACAATGCATGAATAAATATATTTAGAAATTTCCTTATACTCAGAAGTTCAAACAAATAATAAGCCTAACTTACAGTTATAGAAAAAAGGGGTCCAGGGCTACCCCAAGTGGAATGACAGCAAGGCAAGATCCAACCCTGCAGGAGAAGTCAGTCCACTAAAGGACACACTTCCTCATACCAGTCTAATGTAAAGTCACTTAATTCACTTGTTCCATTAGTTTTTTTAGAGGGAAATCCACATAGGCACATGCTATGATTGTGCCAGGATTCAAAGCTAGGGCTGTGAGACAGAAGTGCTAAATATTGTGTCAAGGTGCAGACCAGGGGCCTCATGTATAAACGGTGTGTATGCACAGAAATGTTGCGCAAGAATGTTTCCACGTTCAAATTGCGATGTATAAAACCTAAACTTTGGTGTAAAGCCACGCACATTTCCATGGTAGCTCATACCCTGTCGTATGCAAGTTCTCCACTCGGTTTTGCAGATGGAGGCACCCGGCGTCAAAGAAGTGCTACTGTTCCTGTGTGGTTTATCTATCTTTTTCAGATCCACATTATTGACGTGACTTTATAAATAAACTGAAATTAACCGCATATTGTTTATTAGTTTAAACTCTTTCAGGGCGGATGTCGACTTTTGTCGAAATTCACAGGTAGAGGACAGTAATGACCTGTAAATTGTGACAAAACTCACATCTCTGTTTTAGTTCGACTCTCTTTAAAGTTAGCTTCGTTGATTTGACCGAGATTTCCTGCGCATGAATGAGTGGAGAAGATCAAACGACCCCACAAATGGCATCGACATCTGGCAAAAGCCCAAAGCGAATGCGCAAAATGAAATGCTCTGCAGACAACGTTTAGCGTATTGTGTCACCGAGTTGGACTCTGAGCTGTCGGATTTTGATGTAAATGATCTGGAGATCGAAAACTGAAGTGAGGGGCCAGCGTCAGCTCATTGTGGTGCTGAACATGTCCATGTAGCTAATGCACCTACGCCAACATTCACCTGGGAAGACCACCTCTTACGATGACAAAAGGTACAAACCAGATTGCCTCACACTGTGACTGCTGTCCGTATTCCTGCTGATCGTCGAGCTGCCCCCGCGCTGTCGCCAGAGACACCAAAGCGTATGGCAAAACCGATTTATGTGTGAAACCATCGCTGTGCCTTTCAGAAAACTGGAAAAAATATTCAGCCCTCAAAGAGTTAATGCATCTGATTGTAATTAACCTGTAACAATATAATGGTCCATAGAATGGTCAAACTATTCCAAATACCATAGCTGCTTTATAGTTGTTACTCTCACTGCACCTTCTTTTTCTTCTTACAGCTGCTCCCGTTAGGGGTTGCCACAGCGAATCATCTTTTTCCATATTACTCTCACTGCACCACTCGGAGCAGCTGTTCAGAAAGAGAATTATCAGTATACAGCATCAAGCACATGCTGCCTCAGCCATGCTTCCTATTTGAACTGCTTCTTACACGGCAAATGCTTCAAAATCTTTCCTGTATTGACCTTGTGGTTCAGAAAGAGTTTCATCCCAAGAGCTCTAAACGCAATCAATCACTCCATTAAGTGCTCCTTGTAGAACTGTTTGTAGTTATTTGTACAATCACCTCACTGTAAACTTGCACTACAGTTATAATATTGCACAACCTGAGCCACTTTATAAAGTGCGTATTTACATATGATGACGACATCATTTTTAAGATGAAATTCATCAAAATATGTTTATTATATTATACAGATAAAACTTTAACTTCATTTAAATAATCTATATTGTTAATGGTTAAAGGACACAGTGTCGCTACGCTAGCAAGGATCTGCTGCTCCGTTTACGGATTGTTTCTGCCTCGCACTGTATGCTTCACTGGGACTGGCGTGAAGGATACAATAATTAAACATGTACTACGAAGATATTTCAATGTTCCTTAAAAGTTTTGAAGAATCGGCGTTATAAGCTTACAGATGGCTTAACGTCTATTACAGAGCTGATTGTGTGGCAATTGGTTACTTGGAGAAAGAAAAGGAAGGACAGGAATTGGGGGTTAGTACGTTTGAAAGAGACAGTACTGCTGCAATAAATTTCATCGAAGGCCACGCACAATCACTGCGCCACCATGTTCCCATGTTTAATAACATGCTTTAACTCCTATCATCTTAAAAATTATATCAAGTATACACCTCAGTATTTTCATTATTCAGAGAGCTGTAATATTATAATGTAATGGACTCTGTGCCCTGTCAGAGGAAGACAAAGCACGGAAGCACGTAGTGATTCCAACACATAGAGCACATAGAAGATCAAATAGAAAACAAAGCATTTAACGTGCTACTTTAGTTACGATGGGATTTGAGAAACTAGTAAATTAAACGATTTTAAGATGAAGTTTATGATGTTCTACTTTAATGACAAAATAAACTACGTGATTAAAGTGGAAATTTCGAGATTAATTTTGACATTTCGTGCTTTTTTCCCATTTTTTTTTCTGTACCTTAATAAGCTTTAATATGAAAGTCAGACGGTGGGATACGACTCGGCTTTTCACAGCGAATCTGACATCTGACAGCATCTTTTTTTTATTTTGGACACTGTACGACTTTGTGAACTTGAGCTTTCAAGTTTCTCCGTCACACTATGTCACTCGATCAACTTCCTTTTCTTGTTCATACCATTGTTTAAACCAACAAATAGTATGTTTTTCCTTGCCTCCACTTGGTATTCACTGAAATTGTTCTATTTTTCTTCGTGGTTTTGCCATTGTCTTTTCACAGAACACTGAGCTTAAGGGCTATTTATATTGATTTACATATTCAAAGAGGCATAATTCTGGGAGGAGACGGGGTGGGACACTAGGCGCGTGCACGTGCATTAATTTACACGCTGACCAGGATTTATGTAGCTGAAGAACGTGGAAGTTGGCGAACGCACAGATTTATGCATCTGTATTTTTTTGTACATAAGCACATTTCCACTTTTGTGCTTACGTCATGTTACAGTGCGAATTCTACGCACGGCATAATGCATGAGGCCCCAGGTGTTTTATACTGTACATTTGAAAATATTTGTTTTTTTTCTGACGATACTGTGAAAGAAATATTCATTTAGCATATTTCATTGTCAACCATGCCAGGTCTCTGGGAATTTTTTTCATACTGAGTATTTGCCACAATAATTATGATGCTGAGCAGGAACTCATCCAGAAATGGTAGATGTTAAGAGTGCCGGATGTTAAATGAATGTGAGTGAAGGCCAAGAGTCAACTTACTTTATCGCGTGGAGCAATTCCTTAGTGCAACACCTGCGTTCATTATTTAACTGTCCAGTGGGTTCTCTGGACGAGACCATTTGCAAAGTGTCAGGGAGAAGAAAAATGGTTAGATAGTTACTGACCTATCCAAGCTCCCAACTCTGACAACTAGATACAGGAGACTTCCAACAGCAAGGCTGGCAAGCACAAAGAGCTTCTGTCTCAGCAACGCCTGCTGTTTGAATTGCATGGCCCTCCATCAATCTTCAGGACTGCAGCTTCAGCCTGCGGAGACCAGAGCAAATAAACCACTTATCATCAAGTGGGAAAAGACAGCCTAATGTTTATTAACAGACAGTCAATCAATTCTTACAAGCGATTAAGCCACACTTGCAGAATCTTTTAAGCCACAGTATTGCTATTATAGAAGAAGCTTTTAGTAAACTGTGTGATCTAATCTAATGAAATGCACACAAACAGCTCTTACATGAGTCTTTCTGATATAAATTGTCCTGTTCTTGTAATAAATCTTTGAAAGACAATGCACTTGCTGCATTACATCTGCTGAATAGGCCTAATGTGCAGTAAACAGGGTGTTATTCTATATCCACAGCAAAACAAACAAGACAGGTTGTGCTGAAAAGGCTATATTTTGTTTTAGACTAGCGCTATTTCTTCAGATATTTCTTCAGCTGCATGTAGACCATAAATTCTCAGTAACAGAACTCATAAACTGGCACATTTTGAATACAACTGGCTGTCTTGATGATAGAAAGCAGTAAATACCTATACAGATCGCTGTTACTGATGAGACAAGGTAAATCAAAACAAACAGCTCACTTTCAGCTTCCAAATGCAGTGCAGAAACAATGCCATATTGTCCAGACAAATTAAAACTTGAGGAGATGTCTGGCCGAGGTAAGCAAAAGCAGTCAATCATAGAATAAGTTCATTTTTGACCAAGTCCTGAGTTGTGTGTATTGTGTCACAATGGCACTGTTTTACCATACTTTAAAGTGCAACAGCAGGATTTACAGACAGCAAGAGCACATATTTAAAGATTTATTCTGTAAACAGATTACAACATGAGCTCAAGATAACACCTTTGTGAAACCAAAGGCCAAATGACCTTTTAAAAATGCTATTCAACATTCAGATCAAATAAACAGGGGACAGAGTTTTGGTGAAATATTC
This sequence comes from Polypterus bichir lapradei, assembly GCA_026402145.1. Classification (NCBI taxonomy): domain Eukaryota; kingdom Metazoa; phylum Chordata; class Cladistia; order Polypteriformes; family Polypteridae; genus Polypterus; species Polypterus bichir. Next base: position 54,353,544 of record JANRMT010062791.1, on the reverse strand, counting down.
TTTGACAGACTGTATAAATTGTTCCTGAAGGAGTCAAAGTCAAAGCACTACACAGGTCATCTATAATGAAATATGAAATTAAGGTCAAAACTGAATACTGAATATGTTGCTAAACTCCACGCATGTTTTATGAAACGTCAGGAGATTCTTCAGGCAAACATTTTCTCACTTTACATTTACTGATAGAATATTGATAAACACAATGCTTTTGGACCATCAAATCATAACTAGAATTGTAACTCATTTATTTAAATTAAAATTGTTTGACAAAGTACTAAATAATACACCATTTCCTGATTATCAAGCCTCTTGATATATTCTACACTAGAATATATCATTTGTGTTCTTAAGTTTTGCATCTGCCTTATTTCCATTTGCATTTGTAGATTCTTCTACAACGACACTACTTACACTTTATGCCATCAACAAAATAATAATAATACCATCATTGAGAGAGAGAGAGAGAGAGAGAGAGAGGTTAGGAACACGCACTGATACAAAAATGCCTTAATTTTGTTTGATAGTCAATGTTATAACCTTCTATTATCCCAATGCCTTTGTTTATCTCCAAGTTAAATAAAATGGTGGGGAAAGGCAGAGAAAAAGTTTTCAGAATAAAAAAAATTCTCCCTTCTTCCTATCATTTTAATTTTTTTAAAAAGAATCTGTCACTTAGACCCATTTTCTAAGTGACTGCTGAGGGTCTTACTTGCAAGATTGTTAATCCTATATTAACTATAATTAGTATGTTGTCAGAAGCTATCACGGCTCATTAAAGAGGTAGGGAAAAACAGAAACAGTAGAGTATTGAAATATTTTTTGGCATGACATATAATAGACTTGGGACAAGTAATAATTTTTTCCTTTTTATTTTTTGCTTTTTTCCAGCTGCACTCCCTTTTTGAACGTTATCATGCTGGGTCTGAGAAAGTTTGAGGGGTTTAATGTGAATATTGCTTTTTTGGAGGACAGAAAGATATGGAAGAAGATGATCTGCTGTGGCAACCCCTAATGGGAGCAGCCGAAAGAAGAAGATTGCTTTTTTATTTTCTAATCTTTTTGTGGATTTTTGCTTTGACTTTAGAATTATGGCATCTGGATTGTGTATTGGGATTGGGGACTTTTTCACCCTGGATTGCCTTTTCTGGCTAATCTCTTTTTTTCTCTTTTGAGGTTTTTGTTATATTTTACTGCATTGTTAATAAATCTGCATTCATAATGATTCATTGCTGTCTGTTTATCTCCACAAGCTATAGTTTTTACAGTTTCTTTCCCATATAAGGCATTTTGTTAAGTTTGGGACTTTCTTTGCATTTTAAGCTTTTTAAATCAGTTCCCTATTTTTGGGGCCTATATGGTCAAAGCCTGCAGGTAGCAGTTGGGGTACTGGCTGGATTGGAGTTAACCTTTTCTGGGATGGCTATTTATAGGTTTTTTGGAGGTCTCACTCACCATTCCTCCATGTCTGGAACTCAAACATACAACAATCACTCCTGATATTTTTCATTTAATGAAGAAAGTGATATATTCATTTAAGTGCAGCATTTGACATGATAGACCAAAGTGGGTCTGATGTCTATTTTAAGGGTCTGACAATAATCAACTATGCAGTCTTTTTAGGTAGGTTCATTCCACATTATTTTCAATATCTACTGAGCTCTAATGAGACTATTCCTAAATACAAATATATAGACAGCCTTATACAGGATTCAATGCCAAAACTGATATTATTTTACGTGTCAGTGGGAGATACCATTTAGAAACTTAATCCTCATTTGTATACTGGTGACACTTAGCAGTTTATATCAATAATAGACACTGCATTTTTTTCCTTCTTGGGATAATGATATGAAACAGTGGGTAAGTGATACCTCTTTATTCTTAAACTCAGAAATAAGTTCTATTAATGGGTGGAAATTTTGAAAAAAGAAAAATGCCATTGACTTAAAACTTGAAAGGGCTGATTTTACTTTTGATGCACTGGTAATTAAGGTGATGTCTATAATAATAATCTATTCTTTAATCTATCTTATAATAAAGCACAATTACATCATATTCTTATTATGAAGGATACTAAAAAGCTAACTTTATATCAAGAATAACTGACTCTATCAATGCTCTCCTCCTGTTCTTTTGAAATAGTCCTATAACCTGCCAAATTATATTGCATTTAAAAATGCAATCATGTCTCCAGTTCTCAGGTGTCTATATTAGCTTCTAACGCAGCCAATTTCAGAAGTTTATTTCTAACATATAAACACATTAAGTGGCTGGCTGTGATATACTTTAGAGAAGTCAAAAACTGTCGGTACTCCACAGCACACATTTCAATTACATCATAGATGCTTTCTTATGATTCCAAGGACAAACAAAATTGCTTTTGATGGTAAAGTCTGAAGATACCGGTAAACTAAACTCTGAATTTAACTGCTTTCTAATATAAAATATAAGCAATCTTACTTTAACATTTAAATTAGGGATACAACCAATGTATTTAGGACCTTGATAGAACTCTTTATATAACTGTACATATTGTATTCATCTCTGGTTACTTTTTTGCCTAGAGTATAACAGTTGGAATCATCTTATTGTTTTGTCCCATTCTCTTCACACTTTCTTGGTTTAGTAACGTTTAGCAAGTTTTTCCTCCTGGCCTGCAGAGTGGATGGGGGAAAATTGCTTTTAGAAGAGCCTAACATTAAGACCTTTTCTTAATTTCACTTCTGTTATGTAAAACACCATGCACTGTAATACTTTAAAATGCCCTGGGAGGAGCTGACCAGCCATATGGCACAGATTTAGATGAGAACTGTTAGGTTATAGTAAATGCCGTCAGGGATGAACCATTTCTCATAAGAGCTCATTACAGGTAATTAAATTGAGATTTTTCAAGATTGTATTTGAATATGGCTTCTGATTATGACAAAAAATGAATGAAGTAGCTCTGGGTCTGGTGAGCTTTAATACATTGCATTTAGATGACCATCTCTTAGAAAACGTGGAATCACCCAGATCTTATTTGACTTAAATTTGATTAACTTTTCAGCTGCTGCTCATTGGCTAGCAAATGCTTACCTAAAAAAGGTGCTAAAACCTTATCAAGCCTTAAACTACTTTATGTTGTGACAGGTTGGTTCAATGCTTGCTGTTTATGTAAATCTGTTTGCATATAATGTATTATATAAAAAAGACACATCATGACTGTTTCTCTCTGTATGCTACTATAACATATATATATATATATAGTAGGCAAGTAACTTCTGGGTTCCTAGGTGTCTGTTTCAGGAGAGGTAAGTGTTTTCAGGTTTGGGTTTCTTTTAGTGATTGTACTTGTGTTTTACATATTGTTCTGTGTGATATGTTATTATTATCATTATAGAGCTGATTTTACTGCTGATCACTGTGTTTTAAATCTAGCAATCCTCCTGCGCCTTTGTTTGTTTACCTGCTACTGCACAATTTTGTTGTGTTTAAAAAGTATTGCCCCCAGCTTTGTGTTGCTAATTGCTTTGTGGCTCTCAAACTTGCTCACTGATGCTCCCTATTTAAGGAGACTTGCGGTTGCATAAGCATCGGCGCAACCATCAGCCCTCATGTGCAGACCTTCTCTTGTGAAGACCTGCTTAAGTACAAACCGCAAGTCTACCTGTGCAAGTCCACTTAGCAAGGACACCGGACACTCTTACTTGTTTTCCTGTCAATGTTGTCTTTAACATGTGCCAACGATACATTCTCGTTATTAACACAAGACTTTTCTGTTGTCCCTTTAGCAGGAGAGGAAGAAACCCAGACAACCGTTGACTCTTGACACCAACACTAGAAATAACAGCATCACCAACATGTCCTCTCTGTTCTCCGCATTCACTTCACTTGTTAACCCCACTCCAGCTCCTCCCCTTGTCTGCTGATAACTTTGCCACTTTTTTTCAGGATAGGGTGGCTGCCATCAACAGTCAGTTTTCACCCTTGCTACCACCCATTATGCCTCCTTTCAAACATCACCAAAACGGTCCACTTTATCTCCACTCTCTCCACTGACATTTCCAACCTCCTCTCCAATCACCACAGTACCTGTCTACATGACCCTATCCCCTCATTTTTCTCAGGCCATCTCCCCCTCACTCATTCCTGCAACTGCACATACAGTATCATTAACACCTCACTGAGCTGGGGCACATTTCCTACCATCTTCAGACATGCTCAAATAACCCTACTTCGCATAAAACCAAGACTCGCTGCATTCCAAGTTAACAATTACAGGCCTGTCTCTCTACTTTCCTTTCTTTCTCAACAGGTCTCTTCCTTCCTTGTACAGAATGGATTGCTCAATACCAACCAGTCTGTCTTCAAGAGGAACCACTTGACTGAGATGGCTCTACTAATGGTGGTCGACCAGCTTCGACTTGCTAGAGCTACCAACATGTCATCAGTCCTGATCCTGCTAGATCTCTCTTCTGCCTTTGACACAGTTAACCACAATATCTTTCTTGCCGCCCTCTCTGACGGGCTTTCCAGTGGGCATCACTGGAAATGCTCTTAGATGGTTTGAGTTGTACATCTCCGGGGCATGTCGCAATGAGAAGAGTTGTCAAAGGTATACCAGACATGCGCAGGGGTGCCCCAAGAATTGGTGCAGTGTCCTCTACTTTTCTCTCTATACACCAACTTACTGGGCTCTATCATCCAATCCCATGGATTCTCTTATCAGTGCTATGCTGATAATAAGCTGTTCCTGTCATTCTAAAGGACAATTAAATATAAGCTAGAGTCTGTGCATGTCTTACTGATATCTCAATCTGGATGAAAGACCACCATCTACAACTCAACATCAAAAAAAAAAAAAAAAAAACAACCATGTGTGATCCTGGTCAGCCATCTTTGTACAGTTTGGCTCACTGTTGCCAACACATGCCAAGCTTGTGTGAAACCTTGGGGTGGTGATTGATGAACAGCTTTTTTTTTCAGAACACATTTCTACTGTTCTCATTCATGCAGATTCACTCTGTACAACATCCACAAGATCAGACATTATCTGAGTATACAGCACAACTTCTGGTCCAGGCTCTGGTCTTATCCCGTCTGGACTATTGCAACTTTGTACTCACAGGAGTATCTGAATATTCAATCAACCTGCTGCAGATGAACCAGAATGCAGTGGCCCATCTTGTATTTAACCAGCTGAGATGGGCATATGTCACTCCTCTCTTCTGGTCACTACACTGGCTCCCTGTAGTAGGATGCAGAGTAGTCAGTGGGTCAGCACCTGTGTATATGGAGACACTGATGAGGTGCTATGCTCCTTCTCACCCACTCAGGTCTGCCTGTGAACAGTGTCTGGTGATGCAACCTCAACATGGTAAAAATTCTCAATCTAGACTCTTTTCCTGTGTAGTTCCCAGTTGGTGGAACAGGCTACCCACCTCCATCAGTACTACTGACTCCCTTAATGTATTTAAGAAGCAACTGAAAACCCATCTGCTCTGTGAATATCTGTCTAATTGAGAAAAACTAAGCTCTGTGATCTTTTATATAGTTGGTTAATGTGTTGTTTAAGTTTAATTGCCGTATTGATAATCTATGATTGTAAATTATTCGTTATTAGCTCTTTTCACTTTTAGCAATCAACTTTTGTTACCTGTCATATTACACTTGTTGAACAAAATGGCCCTAGACTAATGTTACTTGATTATGTTTATCTCTATTGTAAGTCTCTTTGGACACAAACATCTGCATAGCAACTAAATGTAAATTTAAACATCATAAAGAATATCCAAAGCCATCCTGCTTTCTGAGCTAAATTTAATTCTACATTTTTCACAAACTATGTAATGTTTATATAATAGAATGTAAATGTGTATGATTTGTTTTTGACACTTTTAAAATCTTAAGTATACACCTCTGATTCCTGGAATAGATTAGCTGTTTTGGTTTATTGTTTTTAGTTGTTTGAACACATAAGGATGCTTCAGACCTCAAATGTAAACTGTGAAGTGGGATGGACCAGGAGCACACTGCCAAACTAGCAAAGCTGGGAGGTTCTGAGTCAGCTTATTGGTGTTATAATTTGACAGCTGAATTGCTAGAGGTTTAAGTAAATTCAAATTTCTGAGTCTACATGTATTATTTGTGTCTCCTCTTCTGAAGTCTGACATTTGGCACACTGTCTCTGTAATTTTATTATTCTAATAAGTGTATATTATAAGCATCTGTGCAGCGCTCTTAGCCAACTTATTCAATAAAATATTGAAGCAAAATGGTACCTTACCATGGTAATGACAAAATATCAAAAGATATATAATGCACACTACACAAAACATGCTTTGGAGTGGTGTTTACTAAAAAAAAATCAAAAAACAAAAAAAAAACCCTTTATACAAAGGACTGACTGACCTTTAGATGTACTGCATTAGCTCATTTGTCACAAGTTCTGACATTATAAAAACACATGCGTTAGCTCACGCAGAAGACTGTTCAATTTCCCGTAGCCATTTAGAATTCCCACTGGCATTTTTCAGTAGTCAACAGGAGGTAAGTGCTGGCTGACAAGAAAACTGCATAAGCTTTGGTTATACAGAAAAACAAAGGTGTAGTTACACTCTTTCACATGTTGTAACACCCATAATGAAAGTGAGAGAAAAAGTAGCCCAACCTTAGTGCTGATGGGCAAATCAATGCACTTCTTTTTTTAAGGCTGGTTGAATCATTTCCTAGAATCCATTTATTAGGCTTACTACAATTAAGCATACAAAGGACTGACAGATCAACCAAGGAAACCTTACCAGAAGAGTAATGACTTGCTACATAGCTCCAGCAATAAAGAACATATTGCAAATAAACATATTCTATTCGTACAAAACTATATCATTTGCATCCTAACTTGTTATACCCATGCTTTCTGTGCTTAAATATAGAGGAAGTACTTTATAATTACATTACTCATTACTAAATACATTATTCATTATAACTGGTCAGTATTCTAAGTAAATGATCATGAATTCATTTATTATTTCGCTATGATTTTTAATATGTATACTGTAGCTAGTATTTACTTTCTAATTAGCAAATGTACAAAATTATTACATAAATACCTACATTTATATCAAAGAACTACCTTTATCATTAAAGGAACATATACAATACATTAGCTACATGCACATAAACAATGCAAAATTAAAAATATCAATTGAATAAAAATATTGTACTTTGATGACCTAATTTTCAGATTAAGTACATTTTAGTTTTTGTGAGAACAGCATCTGCAGTATATTCACAGAATAAGATTTGACAGGTGAATAATGAGCAGAAAAAGAACAGTTTATAGCAGACCATATACACAAGATACCGAATCCCTAGTCAGTGAACAAGAACACAAGATAGAGAAACATGGGAAGTAAAATAGAAGGTACTTAGAAATATCCCTGTATACTATACATGCTCTGGAAATTTACTTTTGAATGTAAAGTGAATGCAGCAACAAACAAATTACTTGTTTTAATAATTAAAAGAAAATACATCAGTGAGGAACAGCTTAATTTTCCATTGACTCTGTGTGAAGACATAACTATACTTAAACTAGGTTTATGTAAAGGAACAGGGAACAGTACCACTGAAAATGTCTGTATAATAAAATGTTTTTTGGAATGCACCTCAACATTTTTCACTTTCTGCAAGTTCCCTTCACTGAGTGACTATAGGCAGAACATGAAGCCTGAGGATTACAAAATAAGGATACTGCAAGAGTTGTTGGTTTTCTGGAAAATGCTTTTGGGTTTGAAAATGCCTCCCCATATATTAAAAAAGAGCCTTATAAGGTGGGGAAACTAGTATTTTGCACTTCACTACTACCTCTTCAATAAGCAGTGTGAAACATGGGTGTCTGAGGATCACCTTCCAGGTTCAGACAAGGTATGCAATATCCACCAAGGCAAGAGTGAAGACCGACACTAACAACACTGTCTCTTTTTTCTTCCACATTTCTGAGAAGCTGCACAGTGAGAACAACAAAGCCATATGCCATCAGCAAAACCACGCCTTGTCTGGCTGGAACGTCTCAGTCTGAAGAATGCCGTCCTGCATGGCAAAGCTCCCCATTAAAGACGTAGACGAGATAGCCAAATGTTTTGGAAAGTTGCCAAGGTTAGGAAGGTAACTGTTACTTCTGATTTCTGTTGTGTTCATTTTTGTTCAATTTTTTGTACTTCGGAAGTAAACAGGGTGGCATCCCAACTTTTCTTTGTTTTTCTTCTCCCTCATCTGCACCTCACATAAGAATACAAGAAGCAATTTTGAAATTAACTTAAAAAATCTTGGACTAATCTCAGTTTTTTAACATCGGCTACTGAGTGTTCTACCTCAATATATACCTGTATCAGACGGCCAGGGTCCATGACCGGAACGCCCCTTCGTTATATGCTTAGGGGGTGCAGCCATGGACAGTGCAATACCTCTCCCTCGTAGCTAGATGGCTGCTCTCCTGGGCTGGAGTGGTGCCTCGGTTTCCCGCAGGGCTCCATGGGAATTGGAGTTGGGGGCAGCCCTGTTGGGTCCTGCAGGCACCGCCAGAGGGTGCTGCAGCTGGAACTCATGAGCCTTTGTGGGCAGTGTTTTCACCACACCCGGAAGTGTAGCCTGAACTTGGAAATCAAGCACCTGGAGCACTTCTGGGTGAACTATAAAAGTGGCCTGCAGCCACCACTCGAGGAGCCAGAATCGGGAGGAGGAGGAGGACGAGGTTGCCTGGGAGGAGTGATGGAGGTGTTTATTTGGTGTGCTGTGCTTGGGACTGTGCACTGCCTGTGGGACACAGGGAAGACATGCGCCCATAGGCGAAGAAAAATAAATTATTTATTTTAAGTTTTCCTCCGTGTCCAGTCTGTGTCGGGCTGGGCACCTATATAGCGCCTTGTCACAATACAAATAAACATATACAATATAAGAAGATTTAAGTGCAATATCTATCTATCTATCTATCTATCTATCTATCTATCTATCTATCTATCTATCTATCTATC
>JANRMT010062791.1:54253806-54331273 GCA_026402145.1 Polypterus bichir lapradei | reverse complement strand
ATTTGTGTCTCCCATAAAAGCAGCTTCACTTGAAATCACTTTGTGATTGTGCACGGGTAAAAACGTCCGTTGAAGTGTCAGATTCTTATTTAATTCTTCTGCTTTCTGTATCTTCTGCATTGCATTCAGGTCTTTCAGGTTATCCTGATGTTTTGTCTCATAGTGCCGTCTTAGATTAAATTCTGTAATTACAGCCACATTAGCTCCACAAATGAGACACACGGGTTTACCGGCAATGTCAGTAAACATATACTCAGCCTTCCATCGGTTTTTAAAGGCTCTATTTTCAGAATCAACTTTTCTCTTCAGCATCGTGTGGGCTAGCTTCGCAATAACTTGCAGCATCATAAGCTAGACTTGATTAACGCGGTAAGTGTTCGGCAAGGCAGCTGAAGAGCTGCATTATGGGATCTGTAGTTTATTGTGTTACCAGCGCTTCATATACCCGGGCCATTAATAACAATAATACAGTATATAAAATGATCTCGCAGGCCGGATATAATTACACGCCGGGCCGGATGTGGCCCACGGCCCTTGAGTTCGACACATATGGACTAAATAGAACTTGAAAAGATATATTTTTTCAAATGTGATCGCGCAATTCAGATAGAGTTGACGCGCACTACAGTACATCGAGCCCGCGTGCTATTGTGGTTTTGCCTGCATGCCTCCATAAGTCACCCTCCCCTCGCTCTTACTTTTTTACCGTTCAGCTAATGAATACACTGAGTATGGCTTTACCAAAACAATCATTGATGGCGAATAAAGTATCCATTATTCGAGTATGTAGATCGGGGTATACATATACATATATATATACCCGCGTATCGCAGCGGAGAAGTAGTGTGTTAAAAAAGCTATGAAAAAGAAAAGGGAACATTTTAAAAATAACGTAACATGACTGTCAATATACAGTATTTGTTTTGTGATTGTTACTGAGTGTTGCTGTCATCAAGGATTTGATTATCATTATTTCTTTCAATCAGGTTCGTATTTGTAGGATGTGTTGTGTTCAAGTTACATTCCGTGTTTGTCAATCGTTGTAAAGATGACAGGTTTCATTCATCGATTCGTTTCTTACTGCATCAATAAACAGCTCGTCTTCTTCTTTATCTGAGACCTGACACACTGCATGCACGGGGTTTTTTTTTTTTACACTGTCTTCCTTTAGCGGGACATTGACTTTTTCCACCGTGTGCTTTGTTTCCGCAGTAGCTGCACTTATGAATATGCTTGTATGTATCAGACGCTTCATATTTTTTGCTTTTCAATTGTGTAATTCGGTTTTTGTTCAGCGCTCTTTGGAACTGTTGCTTTTTGTCTGTGCACTGCGTCAGTTCACGTGAGCCGCTCGGTGTACATGCATCGAAGTTTCCCAGCTGTGCTGGTGCCATGTCGTGCTATGTCCATGGCTGTATCTAATGTTACCTAAGTCCCGGCACTTAAAACTTTCTCTCGCAGTTTCGCTGAGTTTGTGCCAAACACCACCCTGACCATCTCATCTTCCTCTGCATAAGCACAGTCATTCACCCGTGAATATTTAGTGGCAGTTTGCTATTGGATTGCCGCTGACGGACGGCCTTATATGGGCAGGCACTAAATTACAAACGCCAGCGGCAGTCTATGAACTTAATTTAAAGTTTAGGTTTACATCGTGCTTTGTTTCCGAAGTAGCAGAACTCATGAATATGGTTGTATATGTCACTCGCTCGCTTCTTATTGTTTCGCTGCCTTCTCAATTATATAATGCATGTTTTCTTCAGCGCTTTTTGGAGGTCTTCCTGGTTTTCTATGTATTGCGTGATTACGTGGGAGGCGTGATGATGTCACACGAAACTCCGCCCCCACGGCGTTCAAGCTCATCTCCATTACAGTAAATGGAGAAAAACCGCTTCCAGTTATGACCATTACGCGTAGAATTTCGAAATGAAACCTGCCCAACTTTTGTAAGGAAGCTGTAAGGAATGATCCTGCCAAATTTCAGCCTTCCACCCACACGGGAAGTTGGAGAATTAGTGATGAGTCAGTGAGTGAGTGAGTGAGTGAGTGAGTGAGTGAGTGAGTGAGTGAGTGAGTGAGTGAGTGAATGAGTGAGTGAGTGAGTGAGTGAGTGAGTCAGTGAGGGCTTTGCCTTTTATTAGTATAGATTCTTCATTATGTAAAGCACTTTGAGCTACATTTTTTGTATGAAAATGTGCTATATAAATAAATGTTGTTGTTGTCATTGTTGTTAAAAATCAGAATGTCAAGCATGGTCCTAAGACTGCCTACAGCCATCGGCAAGGAGCTACTAAAAGAGTATAAAGCCAAGCAGGTAAAGTGCATCTGATCCTTCATACAGTGGCATCTGATTCAACATATAGTAATGACTGCTATTTTATGGTTTTTGAACAATTATCCTTATAGTACATTTATGAACTCATTTAATCATATATCACTCAGAACCAGAGTATAAGGAAGAAAAAATCCTCAGATGCATCACCAGTTCCTTGTACACAGCAAGCAATTTAAAGTCAACAAACAACCTAGCCAGTACATTTTTGTGAAGCAAAGCCTCCCAAGAAATGAACACATACATGGCAAAATACAGTATGCAAACTTCACAGACAACTGAGGATCTTTTAAAATCTTGCGGCTTAAAAATGAATGGTGTTTTAACATGATGCCATTTTTAATGACTTTAAGTTGGCACAGTGTATAGCAGTAGGTTTACAGACTAGCCAAAGCAGTGTTTGTGTGGACATTGGACACTCACAGAATATCCATTTACGGTTTTCCAACCCCCATTTCCAAGACATACATGTTGGGTTGACTGGAGTCTCTAAATTAGCCCAGTGTCAATGTATGCACAATTATGCCCTGGGATGGATTGGCAAGTTTGGTTTCTGACTTGCACCAGACATTGGTCAAACAGATTCAAATCAAGTATTGGAACAGGACTCAAGAAAAGTATTAATGGACAGACAGATCGATTCCAGGTTTTTCTAGTGACTTGGCTTTTGTTGATGGTCATTGCAAAACACAATTTTATAGAAAAGTGTATTCCTTTGAATTGAACACCACCCTTTATTAATTTGTCCACCCTATTAGTTAGTGCTGCTGTTTGGCTTGTCAATCACGTCTAGTCCATTCTTAGCTTGTATAAAGCCCACAGAGCATGTAAGTTAGGGAAATATTAATAAATATTAGCAAATAAAAATACATGTCGGCTAATTTCCTTTTATCACCAAATTTCAACCAAATCTGTCAAATTGCTTTTACGATTTTGGGAGAATTTGATTTTTATAATGTGGGGGAGGGTTATTCCTAAATATTGATATATAAATATGTCCTTTTTTAGCAGATACCTTTGGTCCCAGATGTACTATTCCTCCAGATTTTAGCTTTGTAACTAAATGGGAAATAGTGTTTTTGTTAATGAATGAGTGAGTAAGTGAATCAGTCACCTTTGCATTATATACTGTATGCACATATAACTGTTCTTGACTATCATGTGAATTATATTCTAGAAACCTTTTTTGCCAATTGTAATGATAAGAGTCAAATGTTTGGGTACACTTGTTGTTTGTCTGTGTATGTTCCTGTGAATATGTAATTAAAAAGCATTACCTCTTGAAGATGCTTACTGGGATTTTGATGTAAACGTGATTAATACACAGCCCTTTTCTGTGCTCACTGAAACTTTATTAAGTTCCTACTCAGCCTGACAGCAGTACTCCAGAATGTGGATGGAAAATGCAACAGGTATACAGATCACATGTAAACTCCCTGGCCAGATATCAAAGTGGTGTCCAAGTGCTTGTACTTTGTGCTTATGCTGCTCTCTAATTAATTTTACTGGTTGTGGTGAGCCATACAAGAGACAAGAATAGTATTTATATACAATACATGTTAATCTGAGCACCATAGGCCTAAAACTGGACTAACCAGAATCAGTAAATGGATGGGGTTTTTATTTGAAAACAGGTGATTATTGGTGTTGTAATTTCATTAGCCATTATGTAAAGGAAACACACATTTTATAGCTGGCAAATGTGAGGTTATGCAGGAACAACTAGATAACTAAAAAGAAAGTAAGACAATTTTTGAATATTCTTAACATGCTTTTAATGCAGACAACTGGTCACACTTCACCTTTATTTATAGCAGCCCTCACTGCCCTCACCAAGATGCCTCTGCTTAACAATTAATCTGACTTTGAAAAAAACTATCTTTGTAAAGCATGGTGATGAATGGCTCCTGATGGTGTGATATTTCTGAAGAAGGTCCTACTGTGAGATGTCAGGCAAGACAAACAGCGACAGCTTCAGAAGCAATCTATCCTAAGTACAGAGGAATTTAAATTCAAGAACACCATTATGAAGAATTATGAACAAAACTCTGCCACTTTCATTTTAAGAACAGCAGAACAGTTGACAGACTACTTCTTTTATATGCTGTTGGATTTATGGTTATTTTTACAATTACTATAATTGTCAACTTTACTCATCCAACCATTTATCCAATTACTAAATATATTTGGATGTAGGTAAATGGTATCCATAATGTGAGAACCAACCCTGGTTAAGAGCATGCAAAAATTTAGTAAATATAAGGTCGAGAATCTACCTAACCTAATGTTTTTGGGAGGTTGTGGAAAATAACAGAGTGGAAAAACTTGCATACATGGAGAGAACATAAAGTCGGTAAGTGAACTCAGGTCTTTGGAGATGGAAGGCATGATCATTAACCACTACATCTATTTTTCCCCCATTTTCTTTTAAATTATAATTGATGGCATTTTGTCTTCCATCTTGGGCCATGAAAGCAACTAAATAAATTTAGTATATTTGTTATTATCATTGAAAAAACAATACCATTTGCAATGTAATACACTTGAGGCTTAAATGGTTCTTTAGTCTTTTTTTTGGAATGTAATATATTTTTTTCATAAATTATAAGACTGTTTAACCTACTGGGCATATTATGTGTTCTTAGGTTATCAATATTTTCTGTCTCAATTACAGTTTGACTGGATTTGGCAAAATGTTGAAAAGTGGATCAGTTCTCTGAAAATTCTGAAGAGTGTCAAAGCATAGCATTTAAGCAAGAAAAATGCTTAAGTTATTGTGACAATTATCGATTAAGTTCTTGGTGACATGTCTACATGTGCTTGCTGTTATACTGGCTAAAAATGTTCTTCTGTTGTCTTTACTTACTAAATCTAATATACTGGAGTTGAGTGAGACAGAGTATCCCTCTAACAACGTGCACAGGACTTTTTATAAAAGGTCAGTTTAGATTTGCCATTGACACATTCACCTTTAATATTAGCAGATGGAGAACTCTGACTTCTCCACCACAAAATTACACACAACACACTTGAAGAATGTGAATTCTCATACAGAATTGACAGGGAAGCAAATCTGGGGCTTATGCATTTAGAGCCCTGGGGCTCTAAATCCCTATGACCAAGCTGCCAGAAGCATTACTCAGATGTTGCATTCTCTAGTCATTCTGACAAATGCATCTGCACAGACAAAGCATTTACAGTGTGAACTGGCTATAGCTAAATGAAAAAGAGCAGGCAAGGGCATATAGTGCATATTACATTTTTGAAATTTTGGCAAAAGGATAGCATCTGTGTGTTTGAAATTATTCACATTCTACACAAGGTAAATTTAGGCATTTACATGTTCTTATTCACCATCACATAAAATATATACTATGCAAGTAAACATAAAATACACATTATGTGTGGTAAAAACTGAGCAGTTATGTCTGAAGAGAAAAAAAAGCAATTATAAAGGCTGATTTAGTACATTTGTCCTAAATTAAAACATGAAAGTTCCTCCAGGTCTTGTTTTTATATGTTTTCAAGGTGCCAGCACCTCACCCATAGGTTACTGTAATTAAGTGTAATATGCTAATTTTAGTGAGTTGTTTTAAAACACTGAAACAAATGCCATGCATTACAGGTTAGTTGCCATAGGCAGAGCTCCAATTTTATGACATTAGCTGCTTTGGAAAAACACATCAAAATTCTGGGTACTATTGACTGTAAAATATGGGAGGAAATGCATAATGTAAAACAAGTTCAGAGCTAAAATACACGTCTGTCTGTTTCTTGGTTCAGCTTTTATTGAGTGCTTATTGATTAGACATAATGTAACCAACTCACTGTAGCCCAATTATGAAGTCAACACTGACCTTTTAAAAACATAGCATTTTCTCATCTTGATTATGTGCCAATGTTTAATGTAGGTAGGTGTTAACAGAGGAAACACAACATCTGAGTATAAGGGTTATGCCATTTAGATGTGGATTCATTTAGAAAAAAGCAAAGAAATATTTAATTCAGGATGTGAACAGCAGTTTGCAATTCACCTAATAAAATGGTGCTTTCTTTCATGTATCTATCTACTTACTGAATCTCACTTACTTTCTGCCCAGAATATTTCAAGCTCAACTGAGATGGCCACCTTACCTTTGAGACAGACACTTGCAACTGGACAATATTCCGTGATACACTTAACATGCACTTGGGCTCAAGGGCTAATATGCATTTTCTCAATCTTATTCCATCTGCCTATGCCTGATATACATCATGGGCTAGGCAAATAGCAGGTATCCTGAGCAAATGCACATACTACCTCAGCTGCTTCCTGTTGATCAAGAGACAAGCAACGATTCTTCTGTTCTTCTCTACTGTATTACTGAGACCTTCACTTTATTACTGAGAGTGACCCCAGCAGCCCTGTGTATGAACCCCATGTTCAGACACTTACATATTGTGATATTAATCAGCAGTATGATAACTGGTCTGCCAATGAATGGAAAAAGAGAGGCCACTTGGGTAGAGGGTAAGGACCAGGAGATGAAATTGTATGCCAAAAAACATGCAAGATAGAAAGCCATTAAATTTAAATGAAACATAGCCACAATATGGTGGTGACCATGGAAAAAAATGGCAACATGGGAATTAATAAAACATCATGATAAAAAGAAATAAAGTTCAAATCAAAAGATGCAGTACAAACAATGGTAATTTTGAATTATTTGATGTTACAAATCTCAGTAAAAATATTCTTGAAGTACAGGAAAATATGGATTAAATACAAAAAAGTAACACACTTTAACATATTGTAACAATAAAGATAAAAATACATTTTCTTTTGCCACCATAATATTCCATTGAGGCATCTGAATTTGAGTAAAAACAAGACGACCAAACAATATAAACAGCAAAACACCTAAGAGATCAAATCCATGGACTAAAAATGAAGAGAAACAACAGTCCTTAGCGAAGCTTGAAAAATATTATTTCACTCATCGACTCCTCACAGTCAGTATGTGCAACTGCCTGTTACATAAATCGTAATGAAAACACACACCATAGTGGTGTATATAAAAAAAAAAATTTACTAAAAAAGAAAGTACGAAAAACAGAGCTACATGAAATATGAAGAAATAAATGCACAAGAAAAACAGCATTCAATTCATTTTATTTTTGTATAGTGCAGACTGAAAAATGCTGTGTAAAGTTCTCAGGTAAAATGCAAGAACAAATTTTACAGATTACTAAATACAGAATCAGTACACATAAAGACATATTTTTTAAAACACATAGAAAACTATGTAGAAATTGATTAACACAAACGGAAACAAACAACATCTGTCCATTAACTAATTATTGAACTATGGACAGTTGACAATGGAGGAGAGGAAAACAAAATCTCCAGTCAACAGTATCCCTACAGTAAGTAGATCTCTGAGGGGTCCATGGTGTACTGTAAGACAGAGAAAAATGCATGAAAATAATAGACTGGCTATATGCAGCAGGGGGCATTAGCTCCCTTGCTGGAATAAGTTCTTTTGTAATTGTGGCATGTTACATAACCTAAATCTATATAGATATATTATAAAAAGGTGATACCCCTCCCTTAGTGACACGGTGGTAATTGCAAAATGAAGTAACATTTATGCCCTTACGTGAATTTGATTCCAACATTAGCAGTGACTTAAATGTGTGCTTATAGCATGTTCATGGCAACACACAGAAAGCAACTTACTGATGATTTAGTTAACAGACCACTCTGCTTGAATGCCATTGTTAATTGTGAGAATACATTGCAAAAAAAAAAAAAAAAGAAATCTAGGCAGGTGAAAATTTTTTATATTTACAGTATATCAAGCCATCAAGTCATGTTTTCCTTATTGTAAGATGTATTAACTTATCAGGAACTTTACATTTAAGATTATTTACCTTATTTTAAGAAATCTTGTCAAGAAAATGTACATAACCCATTGGCAGATTTTTCCCCTAAATAAAAACAAAACAACTGTTTTATTTAGCAAAAAGTCTGCCAATGGCGTATCAAATTTATTTGACACGATTTCTTAAAATCTACCCATGACACACTACTCATGTTATTTGTTGGTAAATAAACCTTATACTGCACAATTTGTTAATATAGATCCCAAAACAAGAGGAAGGTGAGATTATTAAAGTTAGTCCATTTTCAATACATGGTGAAAACAAACCAGTTCATTCAGTTTAGCCCAACAACCAAAAGATCAACAATTGGCAGAAGAGGAACCTGTCCTAGAACACAGAAGATAATAAATGTTCCGCCATGAAAGGGCCATTCTTGCCAGCATAGATTTTTCATCTTTATTTAAATACTGTAAATGCCTTTAAAATAGTACTGTCTACAACAATATTTCACAGTGTATTCGGGGTCAGACAAGGGGCAAAACTGAAAGACCTACCCAGTGTCAAAGCCAAAATGAGAAGCAAAAATCAAGGTAAAAAAATCACAGGCAAGAGTCGAAACAAAACAGAAACTAAGCAGAGAGAATAACCAATCACAAAATTAAGCGTCAAAAGGGTTTCTGGAATCCATAAATTTGGATAGGGAAATGATCTCATGGGTGGCATTTTAAACCTGTTGCTTTGTTAATATCTGAGGTCACACCACTAACAGCACAAAATAATGGTGATCGCAAATAACCAAGATGGTGGCTAAAAATGGTACAAAGTAATTCAAAACAACAAAAGTAAACCTTAAATTAAAAAAAAAAACTAATTAAAATTCAGAATCTAGGGCTTAGGAAAAACCCAAAATGAGTTCTGAACCTTGTAAATTGATGCCAAAAAGTGCAGAAAAAAATAATAATGAACCAAGTTATAACAAGTATCCTATTACCCTATTTATTGTTTTTATTCTATTTAATGCTTTGTTATCTGTTTCATTGTTCTATTCAGGAAAACATTTGTATCCAATGTTACATATACCCTGCTGTTTTTTCTAAGACTTTGTGAAGCGCCTTGAGCATGGGAAAGGCGCTATATAAATAAAATGTATTTTTATTATTATTACCCTTCTTAATTCAATAAACTAATAATAATAATAATAAAAATAACACATTTTATTTATATAGTGGCTTACCCGTGCGCTTAAAAACAAAATGATACAAATTGTCTCCACGTAGAACAATAAACAAATAAACACAGGATATAAAAAAGCATTAAATAGAATAAATTAAAGAATAAACCAGAGTATAATACTAAATTCAATACTAAAAGAAATGCCTGAACAAATCACAAAATTTATGATATAATACACACACACAAATTACTCTGAGCAACTGGACAAAGAGGTAAACTGAAAGAAGGGGCAGAGAGTTAGGTTAAGTTAAAGTCTTCCTGAACAGATGAGTTTTAAATTGGTTTTTATAAGAATGAATGGAGTCAACTGATCTAATTAATTTTGGGAGGTCATTCCAAAGTCTGGGTGCTATACAGCTGAAGGCATAGAGATAGAGAAGGTCACCGATGTAGTCTGGTGCAAGGTAATTTAAAGCCTTGTTGGTTATTAACAGAATTTTAAACATGATCCTGTAAGACACAGAGCTAGTGAAGACGAAGCAGGATGGGTGTGATGTGCTTGGTGTTGCTGGTTCGTGTTAGGATTTGCATCAAAGTTTTGAATGAACAGGAGATGTGATATAAGATGTGAAGGGGTGCCTGCCAGTAGGGAGTTACAATAATCAATGCATGAACAAGTTTCTCCGCATTCGAAACGGAAGGAAAGGGTGAACACAACATATGTTATGGAGGTGGAAGAATGTTTCTTAATGTGGTTTATGTGGGTGGAGTAAGAAAGGGAGGAATCAAAAATGACACCAACATTTCTTGCATTAGAAGAAGGTCTAATGAGATCACCATCATTCAGTTTTGTTGCAAATTAATTTTAAAGAGTTATGCTCCATCCAGGTTTTAATTTTAGAGAGGCATGTTCTGAGCTGAGAAAGCTATGATGAAGTTTTGCTTTTAACACTGAAATAGAGTTGAGTACTCATCTGCATAACTACTTGGTTGTGAACAGTGACAAGTCCACCAAGACACCCAGGACTTTCATTATTCTGAGTGAGACTCCCCTTACACTGTTTAATAATGTGTAATATATTTTTTTAACTCTACTGTATGTGCAAAAGTTGATGTTTAATTACATTAAACATCATTTGCCACATGTACAGTATGCTCAGATCATATATGTTCTGGGTCCATCTGTAATGCTTTTTGTAGCTCTAGAATATCTGAAAATCTACCTAGTATAGTGTTATCTACAACCATACCAATTTTGTTATATTTCTTTATTTTTTACTAGCCAACCCGCGGCATACCATACGCCGCATAATCAGGCCGGTTTTTAAATGATTTTTAAGCACAGGGAGAAAATTAACATTTGAAAAATCGGTAATGTAATAAATCAGCAAGAAAAGCAACATTGTAACAATGCACGGAACGAACCAACACACAATCGTCTGTGACTGAAAACTGGAGGACCGCCATCGCGCCTTCTCCTCACAGACGGAGGGATGGGGATGGACGGCGCTCAGGCGCAGAGGGTGGAACGGGAGGAGAGGAGAAGGACGTCCATTCCGCTCCCTCCGTCATGCTAGTCTGCTGATTTCTCGTTCAGTATGCACTGTCTGCTCATGTGCCCACCTCCAACTCGTCATTTGAGTCGTTGTCGTCTTTGCACAGTCCAGATGCACCTGTGACTCACGTAGACTTTTCATTGCTCTGTGCGGTTTTGGCTGCTTTTCTATATATAATCCACCAAGACACCCGACCACAGTAGTAGCGAGGTGGGAGGGGGGTGTGTACAAAGGGTAGGGACGTAATCAGTGGGAGCGTATGAGTCGCACTTAGTGGGAATTCCACGGTTTGCAGCCCGAATGGGGTTCAACGGCTTACCCACGCCTCTCTGCGCCGGGTAGACACACGCTCAATCTCATGCATAATTATTTATTGAATGCTAAACACTTCTGGAAAGACACGGTTGTCTAAAACGGGTTGGTGTGAGTGGTCGGTGAGTTTTTGCGTCCGGACACATGGGCAGGCAGTGTGAATGCCTAGAGAGCGAGGGTAGACGCGGGCCAGTGAAAAGGGGTGTTGGTTGGCAGGGAAACGTCTTCCATGTTCCTGCAGGAGCATCTAAGAAGACGCATATTTGTCGCGGATGCGAATTGCTGTATGTAGCGTGTAAAACAGTTTGCTATGGTGCACGCGGTCATGCGTCGTAACCGAAAACTCGGTTTTTAAAAACTGCTTACTTCATTGTGTTTTAACCTCAGTTGTAAAGGATTGTTTTAAGGATCCCATGGGATACCCCTCGCAAACTGTTTAACACGCTGCATATGGCGATTCACCTCCGCGAGAAACATGCCTCTATGGTGCATGTGGGCCTCTACGACAGACGAATATAAATGACGCCGTTTTTTTCTGTGTCGTCGCGTCCTAGTTGGTGGCCGTGGCTCTGCGAGTTGTCGTTGTATCCAATGGTCTTGAAGTTGGTGGGCGTGGCTCCTTCCTGCGTGCGCCATAGGTGTCTTACTTGTCGGCGGCTTAGTGAATCCACGCCCCTTCCGGCATGCTTTCCATGGGTGTCTTGCCATAGTGAATTATATATATATAGATGATGGTCCCTCACAAAAGTTAAATAGCCTCAAATTAGATGCCTCATTAAATTCTTGATAAAAATCAAAATAAATATCATAGGGGTTGGACTATGCATACAGAGCACCCGCAAGATGCCACGCAATCCTGGCCCATTAAGAGCAGGTAAAGTAAGTTGAGGCCCAGCTTTTAATAGTATAATGTGCTGCATCATTTTATCCTCCTTTTTCTAAGAATCACTAGTATATTTGTCTGAGCTGTAACCAGAGGTTAATTAAGCAAAGTAATATTTCAACTGAGTACAGAAAGCAATGCTCTGTTAAAGTTCTCTGTTAAAGTGCTTTGAGATGGTGCATGCTGGTAATTGTTCTATATAAAAAGTAGTTATCGATTTATTGAATATGGCTTTATTGCCCTTAAACCTTATAGACCCAATGCCTTATCCCAGAAATGATTTCAGGCTTGGCCTGAATGTGAACACTAATAGAACTTTAAAGAGTACTCCCTCATGATCTGATACAGGAGCTATTATATCTTTTCCTTACCTTTTTTTATTGAAGCTATCACATCTTTTCTTGATTTTTTTCTATTTTAATACTCTGTAACTTCATTTAATAAATAATAAATAACAAGATTATATTTTTTTATATTTGGAAACTCTCTGCCGTATTCTAGCTTTGGAGAGACACAGTGTATCATAAAGCCTACAAACACTAAGGGGACCATTTTATAGGCACAAATGCCTTTTATGGTAATCAAATACTTAATCAAAAGTAGCTTCATATGAGTAGGCAATGTTTTAAATATGCAAGTGGTATCAAGAGACTGTGTGTGTGTGTGTGTGTAGGCACTTCCATGTGTAAGTGAGCAAAAATACAGATTTAGATCATTTTGAAAATCCCATTAGAAAGAATTAATCTTGCCAAACTTTGAACAAATGACAATGTCACTGGTGAACTGTATAAAGTCCCTGCAAATACTAATGAAGGAAGTCAATGGAAACTGACATAGGGTTCCACGGTATACTGATACTGGAAGGGTATCAAAAATCCCAAATTTCCAGTACCGGAAGAAAAAGTCAGCTTTACTCTCAATTCACTACTCTGCTTCCTTCAATACTTGATATTGCAGATGTAGAATTCATGAAATTAAAGTACATGCTTCGACATAACCCAAACTTCATGGGGTCCCCACCTACCAGACATTACCACTTTAAAGGAAAATTGTCCTAAGAATAGGGTAAAGTCGACTTTTCAAAATAAACATTAAAGCTGTTACCTGTTTAAGTCATTAAGTGCAGGGTGCGCTATTGCAGTCATTTTAACTTTGTCTTCGGCAGGTTGACACTGCGGGACACCAGCGTCAGGTCAGAAGTGCCTCCAGGTTAGGCCTGCTGGAGGATGCTGCGCATACATAAAGGAGAGCATCTGTTTAGTCCTGCTGTTGGCAAAGAAAGGTACGAAGCGTTTTAGTTGAAAATGTGCATGCATGCATTAGTGTGAGGAGGGGAATTTCCAAGAAGTACTTTTATAGTGCGTATTGGCTGTTCCGAGGGAGTATGTTGGGATGCGCTCCGGTTTGCGCTCATACTCACTCGTGTGCACGCGAGGCCGCTAACCCTATTTAGTACATGCCTTGCAAAGATTGAGAGGAGCACCTGGGCAGAAATCACCTTCGTCTGTCGCGAATGGTGAAAGGGAGCAATGTGTCGCGGTACTGGGTAAAGATTCGGTGGTGTAGTTTGCATGGTTGGTATAGCTTTTGTCATTCAGTATACCACACAGTGGCTTGTGCCTTATTTTGTAAATTTTTGTATATATCATAGATATCTCCTAGTGTAGCTTTATTTTGGTGGAGGTATTTATATTTCATTTTTATTTATATTTTTTATTTTGGTGCACTTTTGTTATTGTATATACACTATTTTTTTTTCTTGTAAATATTTTTGTCATTCTTTGGACTTTGTTATGTGTGTAGTTTCTTCCTGAACTCCTTTTCTTTATTTAGGAAGACTACCAATTTTTGTGTATATACATTTTTTGTCTTTATTTTAAATTTTTGAGGACTGGAAACTTCACTGTATATGTTGCTCACTGTTTTTGATTGGGCCATTATTTTTGTTGTTTTGATGCAACCTGTAAATAAACCCACACTTGTTTTGGAAATACCACCTGTTTGCACCTGTGTCTCTATGTCTGACTTCTCACAAATTTGATCCCAGTTGGTCCTGCATTACAAGATGCCCACTGTGTGGTCTGGTGCCAACCTTGCCACTACATAGGGTGTCACAGACCCCCTTCCTCCATTTCTTTGATGTGCTCAGTACTCCATGGAGCCTCAATATGACTTCTTTTTTTAAGGTTTGACACTTGTGCCAGAATATTTTTATTAAATTTAAGAAGTATCCAATTCAGGATCCTGCAACCCTAACAAAAATTTTAAATAACAATTGTTATGACATAAACCAAGAGGCACAAGTATTGTCACTGTCGGGAAGAAAAGTGAAAACAATGGAAAAAAAGTATGGGAAACCTAATGAAGAAAAATTTAAAAATATTCTTCAAAGCCAACTTGCATATGCAGAAAGTGTCTTCAGTTAAATACTTATTCTTCTTTTCTTCCTAGAGGTCCAGTTGTCTGCAGCTTTTTCATAATCAAAGTCCCCAGGATCTGGGTCCTCCAAGGAGATCAGCATGAGATTATTTAGCGTGCTTTGATTCATGCGATTTCTCAAACATGTCTTGATCCTTTTAAGGGCAGAAAACCCCCTTTCACATTCAGCTGTGCTCACTGGGATCACTACCCAATATGAGCTAGTTTGGCTAAATTTTGAAATGACTCTTAGAGCTCTGATGTCGTTGCCATTTTTAGTAAAATCTGTTTTGGACTAAAGTCTTTGTATGATTGACTTCTGATCATTTTTGACGCAACTGTCCATTCTTGCCTGCTACTTTCATATTTTAAAATTCAAAGGCTACCATTTTTGGAGTAGTGATCAAAAAGAATGTGGTATAGCGGTGTGGTGTTATGGGTCCACAGCTTGTTTAGCAAGGGCCAGCAGTGTTACATTAAATAAATCACCATGCTTGCGGCTTAGCAAGGGGGCATGGTGGCCATAGCAAGCCACGGGGTGATCTGCGGTGTGGGCGTTTCTCACCTAGTGCACAGTTGAGGGACTGCCCACATCCGTGATTGTTCCCGTGGCTAATATGCTGCAGCTGCTATGGCCCCCTTTAAATATAAAAGAAGCGCGAGTCGGTTGGGGAGTTCACGAAAGAAAAAGAAAAGAAGGAAACGGAGGTTGTAGCAGAAGAGAGAGAGAGAGAGAGAGAGATAGAGAAAGAAAGAAAAAGTCGGCGCAGCAGGAAGCGGGCGGGGAGCGAGCGAACGTTCGCAGGCAGCTAAAGGCAGCCTGTGTGTTTGGCCAACACCTGGGAGAAGTAGTGGTTGTGGTTGCTCCCGCAGAGTTTGATTTGAAGGGCGGGAGTGATCGGAAGGTGCAGGACTCTCCGCGGAAGGTAGCGGGAGTCGTGACTTGGGACATGGTGTTCCCTGCGTGAGAGCCTTGGTCATGGGGAATTCCCAAGTCGCTGTCCAGAGGAACCGACCGGAGCCAAGGATCGGTAAGGCAACTGACAGCAGAAGCAGGTACAAAGAAGGTCAGCTGCAAAGAGAGCGTCTCACTTGTTGCGGGGCCCAGATAGGTGAAGCAGGAGAGACGCTGAAGTGAAAGACACCAGGCTTGTTAATGATTTTAAGGACTGTTTCCTGTTGAACGTTTTAACCTCGTTGTTTTAAGAAGATTTTCTATTTATTGATTTTTAACCTCCACATTTCTTTTATTGGATTATTTATTTAATGAAGAGTTTTGAAAGCACTGCACTTTATTGAACACTTTGAATATTTTTGTTAATGTGATTTTAAATAAAAGCACTTTTGCACATTTTTACCATCCCTTGCTCAATTGTTATTGCCTCCACTGTCTAGCTCATCGGTGACATTACCGACGGTGTTGGGTTGAAGGGCTCCCAAAGAGCATTGGGAGCATGGAGCAGATCCCACATCGTCACATTTGGTGGCAGTGGTGGGATGAGCTAGCAGCGAGGCCAGAAAAGGAGACAGAGCAGCAAGTGGGATTGGTGACAGACTTTTGAAGAACCCACGTACCCAAGCCGGAGAAGGACATTTTTAAGGACTGAGCTTTTTATGGACATTTATTTATTGTTGGTTTTATTTGTCTTTTAGAAAGTTCTTATTCTTAATGTCCTGTTTTTATGAAGGGGGCTTGGGTTTGTTTTATTGTGGGATTGTTTTAGTTCTTTTATTGTTTTAGTACAGTGTAGAGTGGCCGAGCTGTGGACCTGAGCACCAGTTGCACTGGGTTGGCAGTCGCATGGAGCCTTCCCGTGCAACTGGAGTCTTATGGGGGATGGAATGTGGTATAGTGCTCTCAGTAAGGGCCAGTTTTTAAATAAATCACCGCACTCGCGGCGGCTTAGTGAGGGGGCGTAGTAGTCGTAGCAAGCCGCGGGGCGATCTGCGGTGCGGGCATTTCTCACCTAGTGCACAGGTGAGGAACTGCCCACATCTGTGATTGTTCCCGTGGCTAATGTGCTGCAGCTGCTATGGCCCCTCGCTGTATAAAAAGCGCGAGTCGGTTGGAAGGGAAGAGAATGAATCTGAGAAAGGAAAAGAGAAGGAGATGGAGGTTACAGGGAGCGAGAGAGCAAGTTGGTGCAAGAGACAGAGACACACGGAGCGAGCGAACGAGCGCTCGTGGGCAGCTGCGAGGAAGTCTGGGTGTTAGGCTGACACCCAGGAGTTGAAGTTGAAGTCGCTCCAGCTGAGCGATCAGGTAGCGGGGGTGACCAGGGAAAGGCGACTGGCCGGAAAGGCAGCGGGAGTTGGGAGGCTTGGTGGTGGATTCCCCAACGTGTGCGTCCTGGCTGTTGGGCGTGGACCAAGTCTCGGGTCTGGGATGAGTGCCAGACCGAAGCCAGGATCGGGAGGTCTCCAGATCTGTGTTAGTGAATGGAAAAGGGAAGCTGCAGAGAGAGCGTCTTGCCTGCTGCAAAGCCCAAACGGGAGAAGCAGGTGAGACACTAACACTAACGCTAGTTTGAAAGAGCACCGGACTTGTCATTGGTTTTCAGAAGACTGCTTCTGTAAGAACATTTTAACCTCCTTTTAAAGGATTGTTTTTTTTTCTATTTTTACCTCCACGTTTTCTTATGGATTATTTATTGAACTTTGAATCACTGCACTATTTATTTGAACACTGTCTGTTTGACTATTTTAATAAAAGCACTTTGCACATTTATACCATCCCCTTGCTATGTTGTTGCCTCCACTGTCTAGCTCATCGGTGATATTACCGACGGTGTTGGGTTCAAGGGCTCCTGAACAGCGAATGGGAGCATGGAGCAGAACCCACATCGTCACAAGCGGGTCCATTTTAAATCCATAGAGCCGTGTCACTCTCCATGGGCGCAATTGCATGACCGCGGGGAGTTAATGAGGTAGTTGGGGCGAGTCGTACCTGCATGTGTGGGTGTGATCGTTCTCAATTGCTTTACTGGCTTCCTGCGGCAAGTGATTAAGGTGCTGCACGCCCAAGGAGACGTGAAAATATATATTATACTAGGCGACGTCCGCCGTAGCATATGGCAGTGTAAGAATAGGAACGGAAAACGGTGAGAAAGGAAATCAAGAAGAAAGAAATAATTCTTGAAAGGTGTAGTTGTGAATAGGTGTTTGGTAGTCTGAAGGAGGAATAGGAATCGAGAAAAGTAGCATGGGGGTGTATGGAAGGCCGCAGGCAGCATGGGGAAGGGTTTGGAAGAGGACAAATAGGAATCGAGAAATCCCATGTCGGCTGCGTGTGGGCGGGACTGGTTTTGAAGAGGAAGCAGGACGAACCGAGGATTGGGGAACACGGTAGTCCGAAGGAGGAATAGGAATTGAGAAAAGTGGCGCGGGCATATGCATACAGAGATAGACGCCGCATTCACTGTGTTGCCCAGTCAACAAGATACGTCAGCGTGTCTGCCCTATTGCGAGTGGCAAAAATGCCATTTAAACTAATACAGGTAGACATGGAAACTGGGTTTTCTGATGAAAAAACAATAACGTTTAAAGCAGCATCATTTACATACAACAGATTTTGGCGAATCGTTTACATGCAATTATTTATATCCATTTATACACTGATAATGGCAATTATTAAATAATAATAATTATTATTAAATAATTCCACCCATATAAGTAACATTTCTCGGACTGCCTCCCATCTCCGAAACATTTCTAGACTTCGTCCTGTTCTTACGCACACAGTACTGAAGTATTGGTTAATGCCCGAGTCAAGTCACATATAGATTACTGTAATGCTATTCTATCTGGCATCCCACAAAAACGTATCCATCGCTTACAACTTATTCAAAATTCTGCTGCCAGGATAATAACCTGCTGTTCTAAATCCACTGAACATATTACACCTACTCTCTCTCAACTTCACTGGCTTCCTGTTAACTACAGAATACAATACTAAATACTGCTCTGAACATTTAAAGCTCTCCACAACCTCACTGATCTCCTAAAGACTTGCACTCCTCTCACTCACTCAGATCCTCATCTGTAGCTCTACTTTCTGTACCATACATCAGACTCAGTGCTATGGGAGCTCGAGCGTCTCTCATAGTGCTCCTCAACTCAGGAATTCTCTTCCCTCTCATATACGTCAGCTTGATTCAATAACACATTTTAAAACTGCACTCAAAACTTATCTTTTCAAACTGGCATACCAATTGTGAATTTTGCACTGTTACTGCCAGTTATCTTTGTTTGTTTGCTAATTATTGCTTTTTGATTTATCATGCTCTTGTTTTAATTTTACTAATGTTGTTTAATTTTATTGTAAGGTGACCTTGAATGCTTAGATTATAAAAAGGGATTTTCTAATCGCCAAATATAACCAAAACAATTGTTCAGCCTTACCTATGAAATGTAATCCCCGGGATCTGGTTTATAGAGTACAACGGTTTGTAAAACCCCAAGCAGCACATGCGTGAGACATCTTTATCCATTACTTCACTCCACAGCAGTGCCACTCGCAATATGGCGCCGACATTGACGAACGATGCTGCTGGTCTTGCGGCGTCTAGTAATTCTATGTCTATGGACTTGGGGGTGTATGGGAGGCCACAGGCAGCGTGGGGAAGGGTTTGGAAGAGGACGAATAGGAATCAAGAAATGCCGTGTCGGCTGCCTGTGAGGGTGACCGGTTCTGAAGAGGAAGCAGGACGAACCAGATGAGAAATATATATAAGAGATATATATGAGTCGGCACAAGGAAAGGGGGAGAATTCAAAGGGAAAGAATTCAAAGATGGAGAAATCAAAGAATAAAAGAAACAGAAGGAGGTTAAAGGATGTGAAAGGCAGTCTTAGAAGGACGATCTGGCCACCTGAAAGGAGGAGACCGCACAAGCTGGGGCCCCGTGAAGGAGCGTTAGCTGTGGCGCTTCAGGGGCTACTTCACCCCACTGAACATTCAGGTGGATTGTGGCAAGCAAGGCAGGTGCCCTCCTTAGGCTTCTGTGGTGTGACCAAGTGAGCACGAAGGAAGAAAGGAGGAGAGCCGACCTCGGACGGTCTGGCCGTGATGCCTGGAGGCAGCCAAGATGGAGGTCAGCCGAAAGGAGCTTATGGCTGCTGAGTCTCCGGCGGCTACGTGAGCAATGGGTGAACCGGGGGGAAAGAGAAGGCGGTGGACTGAGATCAGGAAGACTTAGACTGCATTTTAACCACAGATTTTTTAATGGATTTATTCATTGATTTTTATTCCCACTTTTATTGGATTTTTTATGGATTTATATATGTAATTTTTTGGGGGTTTTACTTTTTTCATGGTCTAGCAAGCTTTCTTTTAGAATTCTTGTGCATGGCATGTTAACCCAAGGTAACTCCCACCTTTGGGGGTGTTTGTTTAAATATTTCATGCACAATGAGCACCACATACCATTTCCTTTGACCATTAGCCAATCAAAATCTTTAAACCATTGTTGGTTGATGTCAGATAAGCAGTGCTTAGATTTAGAATTGGCAGAGTGTGTGCTGAAGAG
This sequence comes from Polypterus bichir lapradei, assembly GCA_026402145.1. NCBI lineage: Eukaryota > Metazoa > Chordata > Cladistia > Polypteriformes > Polypteridae > Polypterus > Polypterus bichir. The sequence continues at coordinate 54,311,207 of JANRMT010062791.1, read as the reverse complement.
ATTTCCCCTGATGGACCAGCCTCTAAAATGTCTTTGTCTGAGATTGCCACATCAGGAGTTGACATTGCACCATCATTAGTTTATGGTGTCTCTTTACTGAAAAAACTGAGCAGTGTTGTTTTCTGAGCACTTTTTTTACTTATGTTGATAAAACGTTTGGAAAAAATACTAAAAGCACCTATGAATAAGACTTTTGAGTGGGAAAGTGGAAGCCTGTTGGATATTCAATGCACAATTGCACTACGGCAGGGCAAGATATGAACAAAATAAGGAATGGCAGACGGGTCACTTTAACAAAACCCTCAGCAATTCAGTGACAAAACTTTTGCTCAGGACACAGTATGTGCTGCAAGGGTTTCTGCACACTTTATGCAATATGGATGCAGGTCCAAATGTGAGCAAATATAAAAACAGCTGAGGGAGTCACTTTAACAGGAACCACAGTGAGTGCTACAAGGATTTTTGCACACTGAACACACCTAATGCTTAAACAACTGTATATATATATATTGTTTTCCTATGTACTGAATGAGAAGGGAGCAGATGGACGCTACACAGACTGCGCTGACACTGAGAACAGATACATCACTTCCTGACGCCCTTTTTCTGACATCTGACAGGCTGGTTCCACTACTCTTTTTTATTTTATCAGTCCTCCTTTCACCTGCCCACCTCCACATCCTCTTTGCTAGTGAACTGCCGCTCCGCTCCCACTATTAGCATGTACAGCCCCCTGTCGCCCGCCCACCTTTCCATACTCCTTGCTACTGTATTAAGCTGCTCTGCCCCCGCTATTACCATGCACAGCTCCCTTTCGAAAGCCCATCTCCCCATACTCTTTGCTTGTGAACTTTGCTCCGTCTCATCCCTGCTATTAGCTTGTTCAAAATCGAGTGACGGCAACATTCCGCCCAGCGAGTCTCCCCTCGTCACATGCGATCCTGCTTCTAAAATATTTGCCCACCTGCCCGCTCTTCCCTTGTCATGTCTGCAGATCATTAGATCTGCCTGTAGGTCTGTGGCTGTCATTTCACAATGTCATGTGAGATGACACCCGGGCGCTCAAGTAAATTAGCCGGGCGCTCCTAAAACATGCTAGGGAGAATATTGCACTAGGTTGACATCACTTGTGTAGAGTACCATGCAACCTACCAACAACAACAACAACATTTATTTATATAGCACATTTTCATACAAACAGTAGCTCAAAGTGCTAAGTACCACTACTCAATTAACAACCAAGTACAATAATGATGCTGAAAAAGAAATATCAAAACATATGTTGTTAATTTTTACAGATCTACGGTATTATAGTAATCGATAATGCAACGGAATTCCAATTCTGTCAATGAAAAATTGGACAGTTTCATTGCTAAGGAACATAAAGACAGTACAGTGCATAATTGTAAAACTTCACCTTTGAGGATTAGAACTCCACAATTCCATCAATCAGTCCTGCTGGGCATAAAAATGCAGGTTATCACTGGTGGTGTAAGAGTGTGGGATAATAATCATGGCACACATGTGGATCTTTGATATAATTAGAGAAATATTTGAACATTGTGGTCAATGAGGTGCATCCTTTTACTGAAGTATTGAGAGTGAGCTTATTACCAAGATAGTGTGCCACCTTAGTAGGCTATGAATGTCCTGGAATGGTTTAAGGAATGACAACAAATTCATCTGAATGCAGAAGAGATGAGATGTTGCATTCAAAAGAGAAACCCACCACTAGCTAATTTGTGACAACTATAATATTGTCAAGAATTAAATAATTTTGTTCATTTAGCTTTATGTCAAATAATCTTATTTATATTCTTATTTTTATCAATTCAATTAGTGAGGTCACTGTTGGTGCCATTTTATCATGAAAACTATACACTGGTAATGCCTACGCTGTAATTCAAATTTAGGACACCAGATATGTGAGGCAGTAGCAATAACCACCTCACCACTGTGCTGCCCACACTCCTGGCTTAAAAAATAGTGTACTAGGAGGTGAGGAATGCTTTGTGCTACAAGTGAAATGTTACCAAATAAGTATTCATGTTGAAAAGGACGATATAAGGTAGCACTTATGTTAGCAATCCGTTCAGGGTTGACTCCAGCATTGCACCCAAAGCTGTCAGGATTGGCTTACCCCCCAATGAACCTTAGTTTATGTGGTATTAAGAATGTTTTACTATGTTATTTTAAAAGGGACAACATAATTTGAAGAGTGATGTTTTCTTGCATTATGTACATGCTCTCAAGTAATTGTGCAACTGCAAAAATTTACTTTTAATCAAAAGCTAAAGAAGTCCATGGACAGAAATTGGTAAATAATTTGACAGTGGGTATATATTAGAAAAATAAAACAAAACAAAACAGTGGCACATTAAAAGCACAGAAACCCCAATGCTTTAAATTAAGGTGCTTTACTTATGATAGGGAAGTCCATAGATGTCTCTCCCCTGACAATAAGAAACAATTTTTCTACCAATATGTCAAAAAGATGTAATTTTTTCCCTTACAACTCCATTTGATCACTTTAGTAAATCAGTACCTGTCTCAAATACTATTCCTCTTGTTTGCCTCAACTGTATTATTTAAGTGCTTAAAACAGTTTCTGAATAATTCAGAACTCTACAGTTTATTATTATTGATCTACACTTCTTCACATAAGAATGATCTTGGCCTCATCTTTGAACTAATGCCACATTTTCATACAAGTTCTTCACTTTAGTTCGTCTGTCTTGCAATACTGAATATGCATTATTTATTGCATTCTATTGCTGTGCCATTGTCTTGAACTGTCCTTTGGCACCGACATGTCTGCAGTGCTTCACTCATTTGTGCATTAGATTCTGGGCTTCAGAGAAATCAGTTAAAATTTAATTTTTTCCTTCATGTTGCAACCCCATTAAATGGATTGATGTTTTAGAGTACTTAATAGTGAATCACACTTAAGGTAGAATACTAAGCATGTTCTTTCATTTAGCAGAGACTCCAGCCTTTAATCAGCTACACTGTCAAGGGGCATGTATATATGAGATATGATAATGGATGTAATAGCATTGAATTATTTTTTGTCATTTGTTCGAAGGTATGTCCTCCCAAGAATGATTGTCTTTTCATTCTTTTCCATGTGAATGCTATCTTTGTGCAATTGAAAGGGAGGTAGGAGGTTACAAAATTAAGCTTTTTCCTTTTGTATTTATCACAGGGCAGCAATAGTCTCCTATATTACAGTATATGCAGCATTATAGCTTATCTAAATTGGTATTTACTTTAGACCAGTTTGAATAAAGAATAAAGGTTCAAAGGCACTGGTTCAACATAAAACAGAGTTTGTGCCAGCATGACACAAGGAGGATTCTGTATGTGAGACGGGTGCATGAGGCTGAATGAATCCAGTGTGAATATAAGAGGGTTTAGATAAAGAAACAGTCTGCCTTGTATAGCTGAATCCATTGCGAAAGTAATGAACTCCTCCCAAAAACATTTTCAATTTAGGAAGTTGTCACTCAGACAAGTAAAAAATCATGTAATAAAATATTTAGTGAAATGCATTTTCTCTCAAACATATTGTGCACCCTAAATTAAACATTACTGTGACTAGCGTAACTAACCTAAGTAATATCTGATGATAGAACGATACCAGACAGACCACTTGAGAAGAATTTAATATCTGACCTTCTAGGATTTATGGTTAAGAATTCAGTGAATAAAAAATGTGGAAAGTCACTTTAATTCATCACTCTGTCCGAAAAAACACATCATTTACACATATTCTTTAGGTCTTAAACATTTAGCTAGTCAATGACAAACTATTAAACCAAGCTGGGCAATTTGTAATTATGCACATACAGCTTCTTTGCTATACCACCAAGAACACTATCTAACGTAATTTTTGGCTGTTTATAAAATCAGTGTGAAGTTCGAGGGAGGCACAATGCATTGTTTAGTGTAAAGAAAACTTAAAAGAACATGATTATTGGATACTTCATACTGTTTGACATACAGTATCAGAATGATCCTATTTTGTTTGTAATTTATTAGAAACTTCACTATGATAAACACTCCATTAGTTTCGACTAGATCACCATACCATTTGCAGAAGTGCTGCCCCAAACCTGTACAGAACCTCCACCATGCTTCACTATTAGCTGCAGATACTCAACCATGCAACATTCTCCAGTTCTTTAATGGACAAACTGCCTCCTGTATTACCAAAATTTCACATTTTGACTCATCACTCTAGAACACTTGCTGCCATGGTTTAATGCCCCAGCTCTTGTATTTCTGTAAATGAGTCTCTTGGCTTTGTTTCTACTTTGGAGAGATGGCCTTATAGCAGCAACTCCCCTAAGGGGACTACTTCTAAAAGGGCATCTCTAGATTAAAGAGGGAGACACATGGGCTCCAGTGGTTCAGTACTGGACGGGATGTCAGTTTGATACATCTCTTGTCTTCTGCACTCAGTTTCCGCAGCTAACCACTGTTTTTCTAGTCCTCAACCTTGCCTGTTTCCTAGTGCTCTGTCAAAGGATATCTTGAAAATCCTGTCTACTATAAAATTTCTGCGTTGCAGAAACCTTGATCATGCATAATGAGTGCCTCGTGTCATGTATGACAAAGTTTACATAAAAATCTAGGGTGCACAGTATTATAACAAGTTTAAAAAGAATATAAATTTTTTATGTATTGTTTCCAACATATAACACTGTAATATTTTTCCCTTAGTAGAGCCATTTATTCATTTATAGCTTATTGTTTTTATGATACCAAAATGATGGGCAAAAAGACCAAAGAACAAGAAAAGGATATGTTATTAATGAAAATAATTCATAAAGAAAGCGATAAAGTATCAAAATAAAACAGACAACACTGGGCATAACTAGACTGGGCCTCTACATTTACTCAACTCAAACAGTTACGAAACACAGAGTATCTTGGAATCCCTGTGGGTGTTCAAAAGACCAGGGGCCTCATGTATAAAGGGTGCCTAAGCACAAAAATATTGTGTACGCCCGTTTCCACACTCACATCACAATGTATAAAAATTAAACTTGGCTTAAAGCCACACACATTCTCAATGCAGCCCAATCCATTGCATATGCATGTTTTCTGCTCCGTTTTGCAAACTGGTGGCACCCAGCGTCAAAGCAGTGTTACTGTTGCTGTGTGGTTTCCCTTTATTTTTAAATTCACATCCATGACACTGCTTTACCAAATACACTGAAATTAACTGCATATCATTTATAAATTTAAGGCATCTCATTGTAATCAACTTGTAACAATATAATGGTCCACGGAATGGCCAAACTATTCCAAATACCATAGCTGCTTTAGTGTTGTTACACTCAGTGCACCACTCAGAGTATTTTAACCCACTGTATCTGAGTGTGGAATCACAGCTGTACAGCAGCTGATCGGAAAGCTCTATGGTGGATTGTGTCCAGAGTAGCAACTAGCCCTAGAGAACATTTATAGCACATGCTGCCTCAGCCATGTACGTTTGAACAAACGCTTCAGAGCCTTTCCTGTAAGGACCTTGCGGTTCAGAAACAGTTTCATCCCAAGAGCTATAAATGTAGTCAATTAGTCCAGCAAGTGCTCCCGGTAGAACAGTTTGTTACTTATAAGTTCAATTGCCTCATTGTAAACTTGCACTACAGTTATATTTCACAACCTAAGCCACTTTATGAACCATTTGCACTATCTGCACTATATGTACTGTACATGTATATTGTGCTTATGCTTTCATATTGTGTATTTTTCATTGTTTTTATCATATTATTATTATTGTTACTTTATTATTTTATAGGAAAAAAGTTTATGGAGGATTTGCATATTGAATTTTATTGCACCATACAATAACAATAAAGGAATTCAATTCAATTCAATTCAATAGAAGAGAGCACATATTTACAGGTGGGGACAACTGGCTTCTCAGTCGATTTAGATTTCCAGGAGCTATCTCTTGGAGCTCTTGATATCATTTTTAAGATGAAATGCATTGAAGTATGTATATTACATTATCCAGATAAATTTTTAACTTCATTTAAATAATATGTACTGTTTATAATTAAACATGTGAGCACAGTGGCGCAGCGGTATCGATGAACTGGTGCCCTGTCCTGAAATTGGTCCTGCCTCGCACTGTATGATTGCTGGGACTGGCACAACCCTGGATGGACAGATGAATGGAATAATTAAACATGCACTACGAAGATATTTCAATGTTCCTTAGAAGTTTTGAAGAATCGGTGTTCTAACATACAGATGGCTTGACATTTATTACAGAGCTTATTGTGTGGCAATTGGTTATTGGTTATTGCTGCTGCAATAAATTATTTCATCAAAGGTCACGCACATCCCAGCAAGCATCTTGTGGGAGGCAGGAACAATCTCTGGATGGGGAGCCAGCTCACTGCTACCACTGCGCCACCCATGTTTAATATACGCTTTAATTAATTTCATCATGAAAATGATATAAAGTATACATCTTAGCATTTAAATTGTTCAGAGAGCTGTAATATCATGAATGTAATGTACTCTGTGTCTTGTCGGTGTAAGAGAAAGCCCGTTTAAGAAGCACACAGTGATTCACACACATAGAGCATATACAAGAACATATAGAATACAAAGCATTTAATGTGCTACTTTAGTTATGATGGAATTTGAAAAACTCTAGTAAATTAAACATTGATTTTAAGATTAAGTTTACAACATTCTACTTTAATGACAAAATAAATTACAAGATTAAAATGGACATTTGTGTTTTTGCCATTGTGTTTTGTCCAAATGCTGAACAGAAGGTGATTATTTATATTGATTTGCATATTAAAATATGCAAAATTATGGGAGGAATCAGGGTGGGACAGCAGGCTCATGCACATGCGTTACTTTTCACACTGACCGGGATTTATGGAGATGAAGTGCGTGGAAGTTGGCTTATGCACGGTTTTGTGCATCTGAATTTTTTTGTGCAATTTAGTGTTTTAGTGTGAATTCTACACACGGCCTTATGCATGAGGCCCCAGGTGGTGATTTCTTAGCCAAAGATGTAGTTGGGGACAGCAATGGGTCAAAAATCAGCACAACAAAGCACAAAAAATGGCAAAACATTAATCAAGAGTTGAAGGCAAACCAAGCATCTGAAACCAGAATACAAACTTAACAATTGGGCCTACATGAAAAATATGCTAACCATACTAAGAGAAACAGGACATAGTGTATCTAGTGAGGACTAGTGTATAGTAAAGGTATCACTTTTTATAATGTTATTTCTGATCATCATATGTGTCTCATAAACAAGAAGGTAAATAAAATAAACATCAAAAATATTCAAGATAACCAGCAATGAGTCAAAAACCAAAGATGAGAATTTGAACAAAACACAAAAAAGGGCAAGATGTTAATCAAGAGTTGAAGGCAAACCAAACATTACAAACAAGAAAGCAAACTTAACAATAGGGACTACTTGAAAAATAATCTAACCACACAAAGAGAAACAGGGCATGGTGTATCCAGGGAGGAACAGCGCATAAACCAAATAAGGTCAAAATGTTAAAATAAATTACAAAAATTAAATCCTTGGAAGATAAAAGACCTAAAAAACATAAATTAACATGTATAACAAATGCTTAATGCTCCACAATACCACTAAGAAACTTCCACTTTCCGTACCTTCTTCTTTTTCACCAACTATCCTGAAAGCAACATGATGTTGGGTACTTTTAAGGTCTGTCTAAGAACTACAGCATTTCTGGAGTAAACCACTTGAGCACTTCCAGGATAGGAGGGTCTGGCACTCTTGGGACTGTCTGTCTAATTCTGTATAGCATGCTGAGTTTTTAAGTGAATTTAAACTGAAACTAACCTGTAAGGAAACTAATTTGCCACAACAAAATATATATGTCTCTATATGCTGCAGATAGTCTTTTTTTTATCAGGTCAGAAAGTCTCCAGAGATTTGGAAGATAACTTGGAAATTATGCAAGACTGTCTGGAGTTTTTTGGGTCTTCATGTTGTTTCAGACCATCTACCTTGAATCAACAGAACAATGTACAAAATAATGAAAAAAAGTTAAATGTAATATAGTAAAGCCAATACAATAAAATTGTTTTCATATAACTCAATGTATTGCAGCTTTTTGCTTTTTTGTCATACAAGAGGGAATGTGTCTTCCTGGCCACCTTTGAGGGCTGTAGCACCACTCTCCTTTGCCATGGATGCCATGTTTCTTGCAAACTTTAAATAACTAATGTGAGAGATACTGTGTGTTCCACTATATTCGAATGTGTTTTGCATTACACAAGAGTCCTAGCCTGGTATGGTAAATGCCTGGCGCTAGTTCTTACTAAAATAAGCTTTGTCTTCATCTGAATTGTAAAAGTGGTTTAACAAATGAGTGAAAACACCAGAATATCTGAATAAAATGATACGAAATAGCAATTTTTGTTCTCCTTTCTTGCACATTTTCCAGTCTTTTTGCACTAAAAGCAATTACGGTTTTCTTAAAAAAATCCCCCTTTATTCCTTGTGCTTCTTATACTGCTCATGACAGGATCTGCTAATAAGTAGCATGTAGCTTGGCATTTTTGCTACAAAGAATAACAGACACAGTTTATGACAGTGCTAAAGATACAGTATATAGACAGTAATGCATCTAACTATAGGAAAATGTCTAAATACATAACTAATATTGTTAAATATGAAGATGCTACATCCTGTAATGCTCTGACAGTTCTATAAGCATACTCCAGATGGCAGAATGTGACCAAAATACAAATTCTTAAAGACTTTTTCTTGAAAGACTTGGAAGACATTATTATAGATATGACCATTAAACAATGAAATTAAAGTTAAACGTACTAGTTTCAATAACACAAGAATTATGCAATAACAACTTCTGGAAAATGTATTTTTCAACTGTATTAAAGTGCTTTGTTGTGGATTTTGACTTGTTAAAGTGTCATCAAAAAAGCAACCACACTAAATAATTAAAGGACAAATTTTCAAAAAGCCCAGTTTTCCTGGAGGGCATGCTCATTACCTATATGGGGGTTTAATTGCACAGACAACCTCTCACTTTGCTTTGTTCATCAACTCTTCCATCGCAGGGGGAATTTGCATGGTTTAACAACACAGCGACAGGAGCTCCTGTGTCCAATTAAAGTTTTCTTTGAGGATTAATAAATCGTATTCCTTGAGTTGCGTCGACACCCAAACCCCCTGGGCGCTAATCTCTGCATTGTCGTTCTAATCTTACAACAGGATTCAAAGAGATCAGAGTATGAAACTAGCCAAGTTAATTGTTCCATTAGTGCTATTGAGCTGCCAGACACAGATCTGATAAGCAGTTATATTTGATTCTGATAATTAAAAATTTCATATTTACTATACACGTAATTAATACATGCTAGCATGAAATGTCAATTATTTTCCCTTGTCATCACAGCATAACAGGGTAGCAAAATATTTTTAGACATATTTTTCTTTGTCTGTTCAGTTTTTCCACATAGGATTACTGCCTTTTGAGTTGTTTCCCTTTGGTCTTACACGTGACATAAATCAGAGGACAGAGTTATGATTTCTTTTAAAATTGACAGTATAAATAATAGTGTAATGTGATGGTAAACACCCATCCTCATAATAATGACCATTACTTTCCCCTTTATACTTTATAGTCTTCTCCCTTGAGTCCCTGAGCACCATACAAGAGAAACACCTGCTGAGAGCGTCAGCACATGAGCAGCTGTGCTACTCAACAGCTGGGCTCTTTTAATTCTGCCCCTGATTCAACAGAGTGTGTCATTTTCACTGTTGCAAACTATCACTGGTTCTGGTTTTCAAGTTAGCCCCATGGGGCACCCATCCTTCTCTTCACAGTTAAGCTCTTGGAAGCTGCCACATTCTCTTCATGAAATGAAGAACACTACTGTGAAATAAATTCTGAGCAACTGAGCAAACAGGGACTGCATATCTAACCACAGAAATTTATTTCGCTCAGGTACTTGATGCTGAAAAATGCAGCTTTGGCAACTGAATATAATGAACACAGTAAAATATTTAATTCAGGAATCACTTAAGTGTATTTGTCTCCTGCTGTTTCCTATAGATGTATTTTTGGAAGTGGATAAATGTAACTAAGAAAGGATCTTGTCAAAGATCTCATCCTGAAAAAGACACATTGTTATCTGTTATCATACCTAGAATCATCCCTATGCTGCATCTGCAATGTGTATTGTATGTAATACTTTAAATGTCTAACAATAAATTACCAACATTAAAGCAAAGGAAATTGTACCATAAATGCATCAGCCTGTTGTGATAGCCTTTAAATACTCTAAGTGTCCTTAGGAACATACTGTATATATTGGCCAACATTATTACCTGGGTTAGAAGTTGAAGTCTAATAGTTGTTTCAGTCACTAGATGCAAACATATTTACAGTTCAAAACTATTTAATTAAACTTTCTTTCCACTTAAGACTAAAGCTTTAGCATGATTAAACAGATTATTAAATGCAACAGCAGCCACGCTCATCTGATCCACCCTCTAAGGCACTGCTTTTCAAGAACTGGGTTGTGACCCACTTGTGGGTTGTAGGGTTGCAAGCTGCTGCTGGTGGGTTTATAATTGTTTATAATTGTAGTGGTTTTCAAGTGGGTCACGGCTTGCTCTGATGTTTGCAATTGATTTACCCAAGCTGAAAAAGCATTGACACTCAAACTCATCTAACAAAGGGGAAATGGGTCACAAAGACACTTAAATGGGAAAAAGTGGGTTGTAACACCAGAAAAAGTTGAGAAACACTGCTCTAAGGCATTTCTTCACTGACAAGGATACCCTCATGCTGTCACACCATTCCCATTCTACAGAAACTTTGCTTTTAAGGAGAGTTCAAGAAAATGTGTAATTTAAAACTTAACAGAATAGCGAACAGCACAGTACTTCTGATCACAGCATCAGTTTCACTTATGTTATGTACAGGGTGGTCCAGATCTAATTATGCAGATCCAGATCGTCTGGATGACTTTGATTTATGCGGGGACGATTCCAGTTGGGCGCGAAGACGACTCTTCATGTCGTCAGTTTGCACACTTCTCGATGGTCCGGGATTTTTCGGGTGATTTTCTAAGTAATAAACTTAATAAGTTATAGCATAATGAAAATTGCATAATTAGATCTGGACCACCCTATATTCATGATCCCCAGGACAGTTCTAAATAAATCAATGAGAACCTTGCTCAGTACAGGGATATCAAATTCCATATCTGGAGATAAGCCTGGGAGTAGAATTTGTCAGCCAGTGCCTGATGACCAGGTGATCCACATAACTCATTTGACCTCATTCCGAAAAAGTCATGTGGAGCAGCCATGAAGTTAAAGCAAAATCCCAGGGATCATTGGAACAGATACAGGCATACTAAACCTTGGTAATGGAAATTGGATGTTGGGATATGGAATGTAAATTTTCTCATGGAGAAGCAAGTGGAAATTGTGTAGAAATAGCCTGACTCACCTCTAAGTACTGCATTGGCTTAAACTGGAGTTTCTCCATGGGAGAGGACCTGGATGTGTATAAGGATACTCGCAGGTTCCTAGTTGTGGGCTGTATGGATGGAGGTATCGCTGAAGGGATATAAGCAGACACACTGCACACTGGTGAATCATGTCTTCTTGGTATCTTGTTGTTGCTTGAATTTTTTGTTATTCAGTTTTATTCTTAAATAAAAGCACACTTGTTTCGTTATACCTTTGTGAAAGTGTTTATTTTATATTCCAGTAACCACTTGAATGACATCAAATCTGTCTCTGCCTCTAGTGTATGCACACACATATCCATGCATGAAAATGTCATTATTTGAAAACACTATGTCATTTGAACATATTTTTTTTTTCTAAACTTACCCAATCTCCACGTTACGGTGCATTGTACTGAAAATGCAGACAGACTTCTTCTTTTTGGCTCATACACCGTCAGCATGGCACTGCCAGATCTAAACACAAGCATGGTGTAAAGTGACTTTAGCTGCAGTTGGAAGTTTCCACTGCACTTTATTTACAGTGCCAGGCAGCGTTGTGTTGCGGTGCAGCAGTCTATTAACCAGCGAAAGCGCCATGAAGAAGTTGTCCATTGTTACAGCTCTGCCTTTATTCAGAAATGGCTTTATGACCACAGTCTCGAGAAAGTCTTTCACCCGTGGGACAACTGGAATCTTTTCCTAAATAAGGAGTAGCATTGCACACATGCTTTATCTTCAAATCTACCGCAATCCAAAACTTTATACCAAATTTGTCAGGCTTGGTTGAGGACCTTGTTTGGAAACAGGTGCTCATCAACAGTAATATGCTCCCCTGGGTTGGCAGTTGTCCGAAATCACAGCAAATCTGTTGTTTTTCACACATACTACGCAAATGTCTGTTGTCAAAGCGGAAATACTGCATGCTAGTCTGATAGTGGTCACAGGGCATCGTACCTTTGATTGCCGGTACAACAAATTATTCTGCCCAGGCATCAACCACAGCACCAACTGTGGTCATCGCTTCTCTTGTGAAAAGAATGGAGATAAATGCCATCAACTCAGAGAGGGAGAGGCAACTTTGCTTTACCATGTGAACGTAACTGAGGGAATAAAACTGAATAAAAAAAAAAAAAAAATGCTAACTTTTACAAGTAGCAAAAAGTTACACCAGATGCTACAGACTCAAATCAGGTATGTTTTTATTACGCAATAGTAATAATAATAGCAGCTCACTACTCAAGACGGGAAGAACCTGGGCTTGAACCCATAAACTTTTGATTACAATACAGCAGTTTTAACCTCCACACCAGCCAATCAGACATGTCAACTTTGTGTTGATTGATATTTGTGCTTGGATTTTTACTCATTGACACAAACATGCAAATTGAATGACTTCTTTTCTTTGGTTATATTCTTGAATTAAGGCACACTTGTTTTGTTATACCATTTGTGAAAGTGTTTATTTGATATTTGGACTTCAGTCTCCACACATTATACACTTCACGTCAGCATTTTGTCATTATTACTATAACATAAAAACAGTTTCTGTTTTAGTTATGTATTCAACATTTCTTGCCTCATATTTCCTGTCATCCTAGATTTACCCAGCTCATTGCAGACATGGAACACACATGAAATGTATGTATTTCAAATAACATATAATTTACCCTATACAATTCCAAGCACCTCACAACCAGATAAACAGACTTGAGCTACAAGAACTTGGTGACTGACTTCAGCTGACTCACTGGGCGATGTGATAGCAGGCTGCTTGCTGCCTGTGCTGATTGACACATCTGCAAAACAAAGATGCTGATGAAGAGGTGCGAAGGAATTTAAGGTGGCCCAGCATTAAGACTTTTTTCATAGGCTTCAGGGATTCTAGTATTAATTTCCACTTGTGTCCTCAAGTACGTGATTCACCATTTGTTGAAAGAATTCTGGTTGATCTACTTTATCAATGCCTTTGAGAATTCTGAAGACCTGAATCATCAAGAGTAAACAGGTGTAATTCTCAAGACTAAACAATTTAAATCTCTGAGATAAAGATCATATATACGAGAACTCTGATATTAATTTAGATATTGTGACCACTAGAGAAAGCTTTAGACCCACAAACTCCAAACATAACTGCAAACAACAATTTCAGGATCAAAAACCTTCTTTATTAATGACAAAAACTATGAAACAGACTTTTTCTCAAATCCAATTCAAACAATTGTCTCTTTTCTTTCTCCACCACTACTCCCCAGGTAAATGTTATCCTCCTCTCCCCTTTCAGCAGGTGGAGGTGAAACAGCTTCTATAACACCTATAACTCTGTGCTTAGAATGTACTTTCAGGTCATAATGAACCTCCATAAAATAGAGTCCTCTCCCAACACAGCCCCCTGGCAGCACCTAGGGACCCCAATAGAACTATGATTCCCATGCAGCCCTATGGATGTTCAATTCAGAGCCATACTGCCATCTAGTGCACTAGGAGAACACTTGGTCTTTGGGGGCAGTATCCCTCTGTCCATCCATTATACCTGCCTCAGAACTAAGCCAGGGAATATCATCCATCCTAGTTGGTGCCCTGAAATGGAGGGACCATGTATAAAAATTGTTGTCATTTCTTAATGGTTCAGCTGAAATATATGCCAGTTCCCTTAAATTAAAGTCTGCAATATGCACTTTAATCATGTATGAATTGTTGGATTTATAATTTTAAAATGTGGAGCAGAAGGGTAAATCAAGGAAAGACATGTTTTTGTTCCAAATGTTATGGAGGAGACTATAACTCTAACTCTAATGATTCACCTTTTAGCACATAAAACAAAACTTTATTTTTGTTTCAATAGAAATACATTTAAGCTGCAAGCCTATTGTTGGTCTATTCATATAGGTAATTTCATAAGTACAGTGTAAGGACTGTACTAAAGCAAATCTGCAAGACTGCTGAAACACATCCTCCTTTGGTCATTTGCATTCCTGCTATTAATATGATTTGTTAATATTTTTCCCTGTATTATGGGACTTATTGAAGCGGTAATTGAAAATATGAATTTCTCTGATTTAAATGATATTTTCTGTGATTTTAAAATTGAAATTTAGATTTAGTTGTTGCACCAGAAAGTAATAAATAATGAATATCAGAATTGTTCTAAACACCACATGCAAATACTTATCCAAATTCAGATTCTGCTAGTGCACAAGTTTACCTTTTCCTTCTTCCACCCCAAAGCTATGTCAAGTGTCAACACTATCACGCCACAAGGTAGGTCTCTAAGCTGAGAAGGTCTGCATGGTCTTGCCTGAAGGGATGGTGACATCAACTCTGTAGGGGCTAGGAGATGCACACAACCCAAACTTGTTATATTCACATGGGTTTATTCTGAAAAGAATGTTGTAATGTAATGAGACAATGCTAAATTACTGAGGGTGGGCAGCTACATATCATAGACCAAATGGGGAAAAATAAATATGTAAAAAAAAAAAAAAAATTTCTTTTAAATATATTAAGATAGTTATGTTGAAAACAAGCAAAATTCTGCAAAAAAAGAGCAAATTGCCTAAGAATGTGGTGAAATAAACAGGACATCAGCTTGCATTCATGTTGTTTGTTTATGTACAGAGTTAATTTTTCTGTGTGGATGACATAAACCCTTCTCACTGTCCCCAAAGACATGAGCATATTTCCCAGCCTGTTTACTGAGTATGTATAGTTTGTACATTCTCCCTTTTACTGTGTGAGCTTTATCGAGTCATTTGCTTTCCAAATCAAAGATGTTCATGTCATATTGATCGGTGATTCTAAATTGACTCAGCATGAGTGAATGGGTGTATATACCCTGTGATGAACTGGCGTTCTGTCCAGTATTGTTCCAGGACATCCATGATGTTGACATAGACTTGCACCTTGTGATCCTGTAACAGAAAAAGTGGATCCATAAAATGGACAGAATTTCCAAATGGCCTTTAAAGCAATGCCTAAAGCCTTGGGTTTAGATTAGTATATCTGAGATGTACTATTTAGTAAAATGAACACTTTTGGCTGAAGTAGGATTTCATAAAACCACATACCTTTTCACAAAAAAATTTTGCTATTGTTTTTGTGTCAATGAATAAAGCCTACAGTAAATGAATAACACTTTTATTTATGCTTTTCAATGAACTGAAATGAACTGCAAATTGAGGAAAAATCATTATATTGATAAACTCAGTCTTTTTAAATGGGAAATATTTAAAAAAACTAAGTTGAAAATAAATAAATAAAACAGTGACAAAATATGAATTGTGTTAGCTTACTGGAGTACTTTGTCCATTTTGTGGCTGGCAAATTATATGTATCCACATTATTTATTAAGCTCAGCTTGTTTAACACTAGAATTACCAAAGCCTACCAAAAAACTAGTAATTCCGGCCCACGTTAAATCCCTTCGTACCTCTGCGTCAGTGTCATTTGTCTTGTAAATGTGTCAATCAACAGAAGCAGCAAGCAGCCTAATATACCATCTACCCATCGCTGCAGAAAGGGCAAGAAGTTTTCCCCGCTCAAGCCTTGATTATCTTGGAGTGAAGTGCTGGAATTTTAGAGGGTATATCAAACAAACACTTTCATAAAAGGTACAAGTATAATACGACAGCTTCCGTGGTGCAGCGGTAAGAACTGCTGACTTGTAATCAAGAAGGGTTTTGATCCTGCGTGCCTCATGAATTTACCTCTTTGAGTAGTGAACTGCACTTATTGTTAATATTATACAATAAAAACATACATCTGATTTGTGTCTGTAACAGCCAGTGTAAATTTATAGTACTTGTAAAAGTTTTTTTTTTTTCACTTTTTATTCTCTTAGTCACAATGTCATATTATACTTTTACCTTTTGTGAAAGTGTTTATTTGATATACCCTCTAAAACTCCAGCACTTCATTCAAAGATAATCAAGGCTCGAGGTGGGAGAACATCTTGCCCCTTCTGCAGCAGTGGGGTTGATGGTATAGCAGGCGGCTTGCTGCATGTGTTGATCGACACATTTACAAGACAAAAGACATTGACAGACAGGTGCGAAGCGATTTAAGGTGGGTCAGAATTACAAGTTTTTTCGTAGGCTTTGGTAATTCTAGTGTTAATTAACGTCACTTTGCTGCCTTCTCCTTCTCCCTTCCTTTATCCATTTGCTTTTGCTGTTGTAAAAGAATTGTGGTTTCTTGCAGTATGTTGATACTTCTCATCCTGGGCTGGAAGCAAACCACTACAGTCCTCTAAAGATGTAACCCATGTCTCTCAATGCAATGCAGTGTGACATTATCACTTTTTTTCCTACAGAACTGGGGGCCCTGCTTGAAGCTATAGCCAGTGAAGGCAAGCAACAGACACACCCCCTCCAAAAAGAAAAAATATACACTCACTGAACAAATCATTACAAAAAAAAAAAAAACCTGTATTATACCTTCTTATACATGCAATTATCTAATCAGCCAATCGTCAAGCACTAGTGCAATGCATAAAATCATAGCTTCAGTCAATAATCACATCAGACACCAGAATTTGGAAAAAATGTGGTCTAAGTGATTTTGAATATGGCTAAACATTGGCGTCTGACGGGTCGTTTTGAGTATTTCTTTAACTGGGATTTTCTCACACAGCAGTCTCTAGAGTTTACTCACAATGTACAGCACATCAAACCTTGAACCTTGTTGATGCAACAGCAGAAGACTACCAGGTTCTATTCCTGTTAGCCAAGAACAAAATGCCAAGTGTGCAGTGGGCGCAAACTCACCATATCTGGACAAATAAAGACTGGACAAACATAGCTTGGACTGATGAATCTCAATTTCTGCTGACCCACACAGATGTTCCAGTCAGAATGTGGTACCATCATAAATCCATGTACCCAAACTGTACTTTGTCAACAGTCCAGGCCGTTGGTAGTGATAAAATGGTGTGGGAAATGTTTTCTTTGCACACTTTGGGTCTGTTAATACCAGTCAATCATTTTTTGAATACCATGGTCTATTTGAGTATTGTTGCCAACCATAAGTATTCATCTATGTTTACAATTTACACATCTAATAGCTACATCCAGCTTGTCACAAAGAAAACTGGTTGCATGAAAATGCAATGAGTTCGCTCTTCAGTGGCCTTCCCAGTCATCAGATATAAATCCAATAAAACACCTTTGGGATCTGGTAGAATGTGACATTTTTAGCATGAAAGGAATGTTTCCAACATTTTGTGGAATTAAAACCATGAAGAACTGAGGCGGTTTGAAAAGCAAAAGACATCTCCAGAAATAGTATAGTTTTCCTAATAATTTTCCAATTATGTGTATATAGCCCACAGATGTAAAGATTTTGGAGATGACAATATACTGAATCATAAAGTTAACTGTAGTTACCTGGGTTCTTGTTTATAAAACTTGGTGTGTATTTGAGCATGAAACTATGTGAACATCTAAAAACAGGAAAATGTGTATGGCAAAAAAAATTTGATGTATAAAGCCTGGCATATGCACATTTCTATGCAAATCTACCTTTATAAATCACAGTCAGCTTGTAAGTTTGCATATGTGAACAGGCCTCGAACTCTGCCCGGTTTCTGCCCTGAAACAACCATGCATAGACTATGCTAGCCAAGTGGACCATGCTAATCAATCTCATACATATAAGTAAGGCACCAGTGTCTGAGAGGGCATCTGTTATTATCTGGACATGTAATAAAATGATTGCTATTAGAATAAATAGTCCAAGCCACATGAAAAACTGTGGGTTCAGCCGGTTATCTTACCAAAAAGCCAGCCACCATGTACAGCACCATCACATCTGCCAAAGCTACTGTCACACACGTGCGAGTAGGAGGGAGCTGTATGGACCAAGTAAAGGTAATTCCACGCCAGGCCAGGGGGTGGCGGGATGCACTAAACCCTCTTCTGTTGTCTCTACAGACCAAAAACGGGAAAGCCTGCCTGATTCAACCATAAAGACATCACTCCCGGAAACGTCACTTCCGGTTCCTGTGCCCAGAAGAACATCACTTCCGTTTCCGGCACCCAGAGAAAAGTAACTTCTGGTTCCGCCATGTCACTTCTGGTCATGGCCCTTAAAGCCACCATGTTTGGAACATTAGTTCAGTTCAGTCTTGGACTCTATGCATATCAGTGGTATTTAACAAAATCCTTTTGCAGCCTGGGAAATTATACAGGTGGCATCACTGATGGCTTCTCCATTAATTAAATGTCACCACTTAAGATTAACAAATGCTGCTTGATTCTCGCTACACACCCTTGTTGCAATATGAGTGCAGTAAAGTGCTTGGATTACATTAGCGGAACCAAAGACTGCTGCAAGTTAGCTTTTAATGTTCACAGAAACATGTTATGTTTTATGTGTGTACACCCACACCATACAGAAACTGGATGCATCACCAGTCAGTTAATGGCATCCAGTACAGCGAGCATGATGGAGTAAAGCTTGGCTAAGATATGCGTGATATATCGGCCAGCCCTCTGAGAAGTGACAACAGTCAGGCTATACAAACTGATAAATTGAAAAAAATTTTATTCAAATACACAGCATTAATTCTCTTAAAAATGAACTAAAAAACAGTCTGCACATTATAATTATCACCTTTGAGGTGTAATATGTTTGCTAATGTACATTCTATTAAAGGCTTGGTAATATGAACTATTGTATACACGAGTAATCATTTAGCTTGTTTGGTTGCCTTTCCCTGCTAGGTCAAAAGTATTGTTATTTCCCAGTTTCTCCAAAATGTTACATATGGGTGGGCCAGAGGTGCTGTAAATATAAACACATTCTCTTATCAAGTTTTCTTTAATAAATCTTTGGGCGGAAAACTGCATACACACAAAAAGAGTGTAATTTTGTTTAATAACAAATAATAAGTTGTTTTATTTTTAAATTTTATGTCCCCAAAAGTGCAGTCTACAATAGCAGAGGAAACAAACAGATAGGCAAATCTGCATTACGTGCAGACAAATATTGCATTCTAGGGGTTGGGCACAGTTATACAGAAGCATCATACCATCCAAATATCTGAAAAAAAATTGGGTTTGATATCAAGCTACAGATAGCCATTGATCCAAGCTACAGGGACTAAAACCTGAAGCTATTTTCTGTATGCAGTACATGCAGAAAAGGTTATTAAGGATGCTGCATTGAGCATCATCTCAGATGAAATGTACAGGCATAAAATTCAATCATGTCAAATGAAATTAAAAACTTAGTCAGTGCTCTCTGAGACGCTTATAAAAATAGAGCAGGGCAAACACACAAAACAGTTAACCTTGCTGGTGTCAAAAGTTCCATCTGTAATGTGTGATATTAGATTCAGCGTTTGCATTTAAACTGGCCTAAAGTAGATCATCTATCTAATCCAGCTATTAATATGAGTGAGAAATATGCACAGATGATTAATGCCAAAAGAGGGACTATTTGTGAGGTAAAGGCCAGACTACAGTTACTGAGAGTTCCACTCCAAACTATTTCAAACCTTAACTATTAATCAACAATAACAATAGAGAAACATGCAGAACACACTTGTGAAAAAAATGAACAAGCTGCTAAGTTAGTATCAACCACTGGCTAGAAGTTTACGACATCATCTTCAAAAACAGCAAGATGCATTCACACACTTAGCAGACAGTAAGAATTTAATTAAGATGGAAACAATATCTCTTTATTACCTGACTTATGTCGTTGTACTAATGAAATGGTTTTCTAAAAGATGAGTATGTGTCCTTGCCTAACTCCAAAAAATAATGCATGCAGTATATAATAAAGTCTTTCAGAAGTAATATACACGAATAACTGAGAAAACTAAAACATTACTTTGGAGAAATAATGAATCTGTGATATGGAGATTACAAAAGTGAAGCAAAAATGATAATCATGTCAGCCTAGCATTATACAGCTAGGTCATAAAATTACCAACAATGAGTTACAACCATCAAAGAAAAAGTAGCTCAGTTATAATTATCTCTCAAAGAAAAACATTCTACGTTTCTTACGGTTTCATCATTTATTAACACTAGGATCCCTGAAGCCTGCGAATATATTTGTAATGCCTGGCCACCTTAATTTTACTCATACTTTCTCACCACTGAGTTAATTGTGCACCGAGAGCGCCTTTGTTTTGCAAATGTGTCAATCGGCCTGTAGGCAGCAGCTTGCTGCCCCATCTCCCACCGAAGCAGCTGAAGTCAGACACAAAATTCTCACAGTTTAAGTGTTTTTATCTTGGAGTGAGGTGTCTGGAATTGTACAGGAAAATTATATATCATTATTTGAAATACATACATTTCCTGTTTGTTCCATGTCTACAAAGATCTGTGAAAATGTACGATGACATTCTTACGAAGCAATTTAACACATAACTATGTGAAGTGTATAATGTGTTAAGACTGAAGCCCAAATATTAAATAAATATTTTCACAAAAGGTGTAACAAAAAACAGTGCTTTTTTTTTCTTCAGTTTTATTCATATTGTTGTCAATGTGTGAAAACTGAAACCCAAATATCAATTGATAAGAAGTAGACGTTTGCATGCATGTGTGTGTTTGCACGTTTCACAGTGAAATACAGCAGTCTCATGATATCTGCTTTTCTGGTGCTTGTGTAAGAACTGCTGCTTCGTAATCAAGACATTGTTGGTTCAATCCCTGGTCCTCCTCTCATTTAAAGCAGATTCATCCTCTTGAGCTTGTAGTGCATGTTCATTGGGAAACCCTATACTTAATATGTTTTATTCATCATTTAGCTCAAAAACATTTATAATTACTGCAAACATGTTTGTTCTTGAGATAGTTCATGCTGTTAATTTTACAATATTAAATAAAAATGTTGAATAATATTATGATAATATGTGCATCTTGATGACTTAAAAAATAGAAATTCCTTCCACATTTAAGCCTGTCACCTATTCAGATGCTAGTGTGCCAATTTGTTTCCCTCCCCAGGGTTTCTACAAAATCATTTAAACTGTGCAAATAAAAGTCTCTTTGAACAATACAGCATGTCTGTATATTTCTACTTCTCTGCAGGATGCCAAGAGTGTCATATGGGTATCATGTGACAGATTGCTAATTATTTTATTTTTCTTTAGAACTTTTGTATCATTATAAATAATCTGTCATCCAGTTTCATATGACTACTACAACATAAAGTATTTTAATTTTGTCAAAACAATTTTGAGAACAACAACTTATTACTAGTTTCATGATCCACTGCTGCTCCAGGCAGTTTAATAGCTAAAACTATTTTGAATCTCAACGCTGAGGATTAAGTACTTGCCAATGGCTTACTGTATGAACCTTGGCAGCTCACTTAACCTTTCTGTACTGCAACTCTGAAGTAATACCTACAAACAGTTGTAACATGCCCTAATCTTGTAAAATGCCTTGATTAAGGTGTCAGCGAAACATATAATAATGAAAACTTTGACTCAGAATGATTAATTTATATCTGGAAATATACTGATTATAAACTACTAGCCATGTGCACCCAACTACGTTGCGCGTGTTAAAGTTGTGTAAAAGAAGAATGTTCTCCTTAGTACCTTGTACCCTGTGTGTTTAAGTAACTGAGTTTCATAAGCAATACTTTTAACTTTGCTAATAGAGAAAGTTAGATTTATGAACTAACAAAAATATGTTGCCACATAATGATGTCCTAAGCTGTTTTTCTGTTAAGTTCCTCAAATTGAACTTTCAGACTAATGAGGTCATGAGTGCAAGGTGTCTGCTTTGTGATCTGATTTGGGGACATAAATAAAAGTTTCTTAGCCTAAATATATTGCTCAACTTTAGAATTTTGATGGCAGGGATGTTTTTTGTCTAACTAATCATGAGATAAAGGGGTATAAAAACTCCCCCCATCTGTTAATCGGGGTGCAGATTAGCCAGCTGTGGCTGCGTCTGTACCTCTCTGCTTTCCACGACTCTTAATAAAGAAGAACTGAAAGAAAAATAACTCTCGCCTGCTGTCAGTTGCATTTAATCGCCGACAGTTGTCTGTGAAGGGCTCCCTGCTGCCAGTCGTGAACTGGGCCCTTCGTCGCACAGCATTATAATTTTTTATAAGGGAAACAAAATTACAAAAGAAAACCCTTGGACATTGATTCGATAGGAACGGCCTACTCGGAATCACAGTCCGAATAGTAATTATGTGGTGGTGTGGGAGCATTTCTGCTTCTGTCCGTTCACAGTCCGTCTCATTTTCACGACGCTATCGTTTCCTCTCATGATGTCTTCTCAACCTTTCTCCAATCTCTCAGGGTGCTTTGTGGCAATCCACAGAGTAAGGCAATATACACGGAGCAATGGTTATAAAAGGGGGACACATAGGTATCCAGGCTGTTTAAAGCATAAATAGGGATCACTTCACTAACATGTGAGCAAGCCACGGTACAACTGTAATACGCGCAGCACTCGCCGGTTACAACATAACAATAATAATTTCTGGAACGTGCTGTTACGTTGTCATTCATTTTACCCACTGTCTTTCTTTCATTCATATGTTACGTAGGCACGTACCTTTTATCTTCGGCAATCTCATTCTCTAACCAGGCCTCAGGAGCTAACCAGCGTAACACTGTCCACCATCCCTTTCGTTATTCCGGCACATTGTTGACATCCGTGTGTAACAACAATGTACTAAACTGGAAGGTGGTCTATGCATGCGTGGAATTCGCGGACAAACAAAGATCAAGATCTAAATGAAGATCTCTTTAGTTAATTTAAAGCACAACAATTTGTTTAGTTTGAATGTCTGTGTTTTGAGATGTGACTGGAGTACTACAGTCGTCATTAGTATAAGCCTGGAGGAGATTCTTAATGCAATGCCTATGTTTTAGCTGTCTCTCTACTGCCATCTAGTGCTTTTTCTTCTAATTCATTCGTGGACAAACAAAGATCAAGATCCAAATGAAGATTATATACAGAGATAACATATAAAATGTGCCTTAGTCTTAGTGGTTTGCACTGCTGCCTAAAAGCTCCTGTACACTGGGCTTAATCCAAGCATGTTCACACTCCTGAGTTTTCACATCTTCCCTGTATTGCTTTTTATTTGGGTATTCCAGTCCTCCTCCCAAATAATACAAACATGCAGATTTTCATTTTCTCACAATGTCAGGTCTTTTGTTCAGTTTCTTTTGCTCTCTCCCTGAACCCCAGCAGTTTAAAATGCCTGGACTGGAGGAACAGGATTGGTCGGTTGTGGCAGGTATTTAAGGAAGAAGCTCTGTGGATAGGACCTTTTCAGCAGCAGTATTCACTGCTATTCACCACAATTTTTTAGCAAGTTGATCCTAGATGTGTATTCACATTTGAAAATCATGTCTGACCCAACATGACTAGCTCTGCCCATTCTTATATGGTTCCTCTGACCGGGCGCAGAAAATCTTTGGTGCAACACAAGTCAAACACCAATTGCTGATGTTAAGTTGCCAACAATTCTCATTATCAACACTCCTGATTTATGCAGACTCATCAGAGAATTTTTGCAAGGGACCTATCCTGGTGTTATATTTTTAGGCTGAGGTGTACAAGGTAAACAGAAAAGGTAACAAAACTGTTCATTGTGGTCCTGTAGTGCTACTCACATCCACATCAGAAACACAGACCTTGAGCTTCACAATCTGCAGTCTGTTCAAAAGTTAATCCATCATCTAGGACAACACATGCTTCCCTGCTATTCTGTAAACATAAGACTTATTAAGTTTATCGTGTGTATAATTTGTGCTTTATAATATACTTAACATGTAAGGACTGAGGATTAATTGCAATTTTTTGGAGCAGTAGCTCTTCACTCTTCAATGGCAGGCAGAGATAGCAAAGTGGTATTAGGTCTGAGCTTCTGAAACCCACATGAGTAGATAACAATGCAGATATACTTGCAAGAGATAGTAGTTTGAATAGTAGTTTGGAGTATTATTTTCTTTACTCACATGGGTAAATATGGTAAAAGTAACATCTGGGTTTCAACTAATGATGTGAAAGATTTGATAACACAAGCATGGATTCGCAACCTGTGCTTGAAAAATAACTAGAGACATTGGAAAAATTAATTTTATAAAAATATCTATTGTAATATAGCTTTTAGTTTATTTAGCTTTTTTTTGCCCAGAGGGGACTGGGTGGTCTCATGGCCTGGAATCCCTGCAGATTTTATTTTTTTTCTCCGGCCGTCTGGATTTTTTTTTTGTTTTTTCTGTCCCCCCTGGCCATTGGACCTTACTCTTATTCTATGTTAACTAACGTTGACTTACAGTATTTTATTTTCTTACTGTGTCTATTATTTTTCTATTCTTCATTATGTAAAGCACTTTGAACTACATTTTTTTGTATGAAAATGTGCTATATAAATAAATGTTGTTGTTGTTGTTGTTTAGTACAGGAGTTGTGTTTTTTATTCAGTAGTTAGCATATTCCTGCTTTACAAGTTCAGCACTCTGGGGTCGAATCCTGGTTGTTGTCTCTGTTGAGTTCATGTTTTCCTGCGTCTGTAGCTTTTCATTTGGGTACTCCGTTGTATGTGTTAAGTTGAATGAGGATTTACATTTTTCGAAGTAATGAGTGTGAGTGTGAGCAAGAGTGGGCCCTTTCATGGACTGGCATTCTGTCCTGGGTTGAATCTTGCATTGCCCAGTGCTGCTGGGATAAGCTCTGGCCTACAAAACCCTCAATTGGTTTGGCAATGTTATATCACTTAATTTTGTCCTTTTGTCTTAAAGTTGTTTGATGCACTCTTTACTTGAACTATTTCAACTGAATAAGCTGTGAAGTACAGCATAAAAAATAAAAATTGGTTGATTGATCTAAAATATGTTGGCTGTGTAGCAACTGGTTATAAGAGGCAATACATTAATTGATGTAACACAGGAATGAGTTAAGGAAAGGTCTAAGAAGAATCATGTAAAAAGACCGAAATCAACACTGAAGAATGGACAGACCCTTTAAATGCCAGCTTGGGTATTTTGAATTTTAACCCAAATTACTTCAGAGTGTTCTGTATATGTAGATATGCTACTGGAACCAAAGTAAGCAAGATCATGGGGTTCCTCCAAGCTGGCTCAAGCTAGCAATGACACACAATAAAAGAAAGGCATAACCCCATTATTTACAAAAACGATGTTTCAAGGTTATTTTAGAATCTTATTCCTTTAAAAATGTGGACTACACTGTACAGGTTACCAGAAGGCCCTGTGGTATCTGGAAGAAACTGGAATTTAACCTAAGGCAAGTCTGAAAGAAAATATGGAGGTAGGAATATTGAGCAGAGAGTCTGAAAGTTAAGTGGTAGTGTGTGTTTTGGAGGTTATACAGACACCAGTGAGATAGAGAAAAGGATATATCATTACTGTTGTAAAATGAGCTTTTCTCTTTCATGCTCATTTTGAATCCAACAACAAACAAAACACATAAACAGACAGCAGAACTATAACTTTGTTCTGATCAGAAACATGGAGAACACCTTTGATGAGATCCATAAAAACCTGAAAAGATTTCTGATGAGAGTGGCTGCTGGCAAAGCTGCACAGCCAGACATACTCCACCACCACACACTCAGAGCCTGCCCAGTCAGCAAGCAGGCAATTTTTCTGATATTTCTAATATATCCCTAAGTCCTGCTCCTGTCTCTATCTGCATTAAGCCAAACAACATTATTCCAGTGCCAAACAAGTTTACAGCCTATGCCCGAATGATCACCAGACCATGGCACTCACCATAATCAAGATGAAATGATTCAAGCTATTCTTGTAGCAGTAACCCATCTTGAAAGAGGGAACACATAACACAAGAAAGCTGAGCAACTACGCAAATAATACATTTAAAAGAGGAAGAACTAATTCAGTGTCACAATTTCAGGGAATCAATAAAGTATTACAAATACTTTAGATAAACATGTTTATAGTTGCGAAATTTCATTGGAAAATAAAAACAAAAACATATTTTTCTTACTATATAGGCAAAAGCAAAGGGAAAAATTCAATCAATACCTAAAACTGCTGCCTAAACGAGTGCCAAAGACACTGAGCAGTGCTGATGACAAATAAATGAAAGTAGAAACAAGAAATTTATACGAACAGACATAATGGATAGTGGATATAGGATATAGTTGATAAATAGTTTAATGGGATTTTAAACAAAAATGTTTTTGAGCAAGTTCTTTACAGAATAGCAATTAATTTGTTAATATGCTTGATAAAAAAGGCATTGTGTTACCCTCTTTAAACTTGCACAGAATATGCTATAAAGGTGAATTATTATTTCTTCTCAGGCTTCTAAAATTCTAAGTGAAACAGCTCAGTAAGATGTGTCGTAAACTAAACATTTTTTTTTCTAAAAAGAAGGGATACAGATGGTGCTTGGATATGTGGACCCCAGAGAAAGAAAAAATGGCCCAAATTAAAAGTCATTATCAATTTACCTTTTTATGTTGTTAATTTGTAACACAAAAGCAGCATGTGTGGTAGGTTACTAATATTTATATTTTTATTTCAACAAAACTGGCACATAGTTTCATGCATTAGCTTGCCCAATACAGTCTATATTTTCAGATTGGGCTGTTCAACTATATCATGTTAGGTCAGAGTTCATGTATTACAAAACTGAACTGAAACAAGAACTAAAAACATAATACTACACAGTAATGGACTTTCAACAGATATTTAGCTTTCAATAAAATATATGCTAAAAATTTGCTTAGTATTTACACATTTTACATAAAAGAACACAATTATTTTCAATTTTACAATTGGTATCTATTATGCCTTACACAATATTCTATAAATATGTATTCCTTTGTACTTTCATCTTAATGAAAATTAATTACATAGGGGCTGCCTTTGGTGAGCACCACCTTAAAGTACTTTAATTACAGAGCTACAGTATAGTACAACTGCGTGCCTGTATATTTTATGCAGATGGAGGACAGGTTAATTATCTTGCACAGGGTCACACAGAGAGACCAAAGTAGAGACCGAATTTAAGTACCATGCCACAGTCAGTAGGCTCCACTGACTATCCACAAAAATGCAACCATAGGGTAATGTGGGCTGTGGCAGATTACAGATATTTCTGGGCAACAGCTGAAGAATTTAATTAAATGAATTACAAATTAAAATCCACATTAATATTAAACTGCAGTGCATACCACTGAGCAAACATCATTAGCCCAAGTCAGTAAAATATTCAGGCATAGTCATTTTAAGTGCAGCAGACTTTTGTATCTATTTGTAATTCTGAACTTCTATGACTGTCTGGGTTATGACAAGTAATCT
This sequence comes from Polypterus bichir lapradei, assembly GCA_026402145.1. Taxonomy (NCBI): domain Eukaryota; kingdom Metazoa; phylum Chordata; class Cladistia; order Polypteriformes; family Polypteridae; genus Polypterus; species Polypterus bichir. The sequence continues at coordinate 54,283,402 of JANRMT010062791.1, read as the reverse complement.
AACACCAGAAGATTATTACTACTCTACCTAGTAATTGGTGTGGGGATTCAGTCTCTAAACACACTGAGTACTTTCCTAGGAATGTTTTTTAAAAGTAGACATTACACATTAATTTAATTAAAAGTGTACTTCACATGGTACCCACACAAAATAAGGAAAAAAAGAGCATAAACAATTTTCATATACCCCCCAAACCAACACTGGAAATACTATACCTATAAATTCTACATTTATTCCATATGCCAACTGAGAAATAAGAGGAGGTATTAGATTAATTAACTCATTCACACTGTTAAAACTATGATGTTTGGCTTGACATTCCAGAGCTATAATTCAAAAAGTGGATGTTGGATGTTTCAGCAATTACAGTACATGATTTTTTTTATAATAATCATACTGTAGAGAGACGAGTGCGCATAAGCAAAATGTAATCTTATTGTTCTCCATTTAAAATTACTTGAGCATATACACTGAATCCTTGCCCTGTTCCCTGTGCAAAAGAAACTTTTCATTTGTCAGCAACATGCTTGAAGTACAGAATTCAAGGAGAAAAATGTATTGTTGTTATTGGTTGATAGATAATTTATTAATCCCAAGGGGAAATTCACAGAAATTATTATTGTTATTAACATATATACAGTATATGGAAGTGAAGCTCTGAGGTATGGTTTGTAGCTATTTGTAGCTAGCCCCTGATGATGACACCTGGTAGGTTGTCAAAAGCTTATGAATAAAAAACTATTTTAAGATACGTAATTTATTTTCTCTCTTTGTGGATTACTAGCTACTATCTCTCTCTCTCTCTGTATATATATATATATATATATATATATATATATATATATATATATATTGCCAGGGATGCCAGGGGCAACGACCCGGTCGGGACGCCTTGAGGGACCGGAAGAGGGTCTACGCTCACCCTCAATCATGTGGGGGCTGCCATCCGGGTTGCATTGGGGGCCACGGGTAGAGGGCTTGGAAGCCCAGCCCTGTAGGGGCCCGTGGTCACTGCCAGGGGGCGCCCCAATGCCTTGGGGACCCTGGACCTCAGCCTTTCCGCCACACCAGGAAGTGCTGGGGGGGAAGAGGAGCAGGGACACCCGGAGAGCTTCCGGGAGAACAGCCGGCACTTCCGCCACACTGGGGCGCGTCCAGGGAGGAGTGCCGGGAAACACCTAGAGCTCATCCGGGATGATATAAAAGGGGCCGTCTCCCTTCATTCGAGGCTGGAGTCGGGTAGAAGCAGGACGAAGCAGAGAGGAGAGTGGAGGCGGCCCGAAGAGAAGGCAATTGTGTGGCCAGGACTGTGTTTGGGGTTTGTGCACTGACTTTGAATTGTATATATGGTTGTAAATAAACATGTGGTGGTGGAAAACAACATGTCCGCCTGTCTGTGTCCGGGCCGCGTCCACAATATATATACACATACATACACTGTACAGAACATATACACAGTGAGTATAAAAAGTCATCATACCCTTTTGAAATATTAACTTTCATACCACTTGAAATCAAAAACCATGCTTAAAACAACTTTTACCAGTTATATTTACAAATGTTGCCTTGCAACATCAAACTATTGAAAAGAAAGTGACCAGCTCAGAAAATTAATTAAAAAATGAAAAACAAGAATGACAGGGTTGGAAAAGTCATCAATCCCCTGATTTAATATTTAGTAGAGCCACCAATTGCTGTAATTACAGTCATCAATCTTTTTGGATATATCCCTACTAGCTTTCCACACCATGAGTGGGGAATGTTTGCCCATTCTTCCTTGCAGAATTGTTGGAGTTCAGTCAAATTCTGTGGTAAGCGGCAATGGACTGCTGACTTCAAGTCAATACACAGACTTTCTATTGGATTTAATTCTGAGCTCTGATGTGGCCATTTAAGGACATTAACATTCATATCCTCAAGCCACTGTTTTGTTCTTTTGGCAGTATGTTTAGGATTGCTGTCATGTTGGAAGGTAAATGACCTACCTATCTTCAGCTGTCTAATAGACGGATACAGGTTTTCTTCAACTATTTGGGTGTACTTGGCAGCATTCATTGTCCCTTCAATCCTGACAAATTGCCCAGTCACTCCTGAAGAGAAACCACAACCACAACGCAATGTTGCCACCATCATGCTTCACAGCAGGTATGGTGTGTTTTGAATGGTGCTCTGTGTTTGGTTTTTTCCAAACATAGTGCTTGCAGTTAAATCCAAAAGGTCAATTGTTGTCTCATCTTACCATAGCATCTTTTTCCACATGGCAGCAGAATCTCCCAGGTGTATTTTAGCATATAGTAAACAAGACTGAATTCTTTGTTGCTAGCCTGCCATACAGGCCAGCTTTGTGTAAAGCTTGAAAGATTGTTGTCACATGCACAGATCGACCAGTCCCAGCCATGAAGTGTTTTCAAAGTTGCCTTTGGCCTCTTGGTCTGATCAATGCCCTTCTACCTTGGTTATGCAGTTTGGATGGACAGCCTGATCTAGACAACTTTTTGGTGGCACCATACACCTTCCACTTTTTAATGACACTCTGAACAGTACTCAGAGGGATAGCTAAAGGCTTTAGAATCTTTTTGTAGTCTCCTCCTAACTTGTGCCTTTCTACAACTTTATCTTTTTGACAGCACTTTCTCAACCATGTTGGTTTCTTTTTCAGAACCTTGCACTACTAATAATGAAATCTTCAAGTAACAGCTGGTTTGATTCTGAGGTAATCAACACCATTCTAATTGATTTCAGGTAGGGCAGTTAGCCTAGTGTTTGATCTGGCAGCTGATTGGTTGCATCTGATTAATTGTCCAAAACGTTATAAAATGTTATTTTCACATTGACAAAGAAGGTTATAATGTGTACATACAGCAAAAAAATGGGACTTTATTTTATTTTCCAGGGTGTAATGTAATAAAATGTATAGAATGTTGATTTTATACCCTCACAATTCTCCTTACCTTCTCACTTGCGCTATAATGCGTGTAATACAAGCCTCACGCGATACTCCTCTAACTTAAAAGCCTTGTGCAGTACCTGTCGGTTTTGGATTTGATTGTTTTGCTTTTATCTCTCTCTCTCTCTCTGACATTCTCTACTCCTAGCAGAACTGTCATTTCTGACTTGTCATGGAGCACGTTTAAGCTTTTGAAAAAAAGAAACAAATGTTTGTTTGCAGTGTTTGAATAAAATTCCTGTTTTCTACAACCTCTGTGCAAATCTGTGACCCAAGCGTGACAAGTGGTACCAGGAGTGGTTGCACAGATGGATACCGCCGAAGACTTATTTCAAATGGCTAAAAGTTATGCACTTAAAGACTGGATACTAAACATGGATGACCCAATCCGTGCGCAAATTCAAGATTTGATACATAAAGTGCACTGCTGGTTTGAAGGAGACGTGATGGAAAAAGTTGACATGAATATATTACTGACTGGGATACCTGCAGTTCTTTGAGATGAATTTCTACGTCAAGATATTAAATCATTAACGATTATGTCCAAACGATTGGACAGTTCACAGTTCGCTTGGAGAAAGAGTGGTGGATTTGGTGCTGCTTCGCAACCTGTGAACGAACGTCCAGGACATTCTCCTCGCTTCGATCGACGGCAACAACATCGACAAGCTGCAGGACCTGAAAATCGAATGGGGTCAGGTAAGACCCCAGGGAATCCAGTCGTAGAAGAGATGCCTATTTCTGAGGAAATGGCAACAGCGGGCGGAGGAAACCGTGGACGTCGCAGAGGATATTTCGGAAGCGGCGCCGACTGTAGATGTTTCCAGTGTGATCAGCTCAGCCATTTGGCAGGGGAATGCCGCTTGTCTCCAGCTCAGACGATAGAAGTTGGACTGGCTGAGGTTTGTTGCTCAAATATTACATATTCTTCGGAAGGAAAAGATGGATTGTTTATCCCGGTTAAATTGGGCGGCAGAGAAATCTCAGCATTGTTAGACTCGGGGAGTGACCTTTGTATTGTGAGATGAGACTGTCTTGATGAAAGATCCCTTAGAGACTGTGAGACTGTAAAAATACGATGTGTACATGGTGATGTTAAAGATTATCAAACATTACTTCTTCCTTTAACTTACAGGGGTCGTCATTTTAAAGTTTGGACTGCAGTCTCAGATTCCTGCCCATGGCCATTACTCATAGGACGGAGAAATGCCCTTTTTCCTAGACTAATTAATAAATGTCAGGGACCAGTAATCGAGTCCAATATTGAACTTGGTTGGGGGGGAGAAGAAGAAAACCAAGACGAACTGGTAGCGGCCGGGGAAAATCTAAAACCCAACTTAGATATTGAACCCGATCTCTCTAGTGAGACGGAGGTCACCCCCGACAATTTTCCAGAATGGACTGGTCCTTCTACATCTTCCCAGATTGCAAACCCCTCCGAACACAAACCGAGCATTAACGAACAATCAGATTTTGTGTGTTTACAGCATTCTGATAGCTCATTAGAATATGCATTTAAACAGGCTCGCTCTGCTAATGACTCTTATTACCAAGAGCGTGATTCCGTAGCTGTGAAGACCCCGCACTTTATAGAAAAGGATGGTTGCCTTTTCAGAGTGATCTCAGATCATTTGGAGGGGGAATTTATTGAACAACTGGTGGTACCTGAAGCACATAGGGAAACTGTTTTGCATCTGGCACATTCACACATCTTGTGAGGGCACCTCGGTGCTGACAAAACCAGAGAGCGGTTATCAAAACGATTTTATTGGCTGAATATGGGAAAAGATGTTGAACGGTTTTGTACTTCATGTCCAGACTGCCAGATCGTCTCTGCTTATAAGCCTCCTCGGGCACCCCTTTGTCCTATGCCCATTTTGGGAGTTCCCTTTCAGCGAGTGGGATTAGATATTGTGGGTCCTTTACCTAAGACTAAGAATGGGTACCAATATTTGCTGGTGTCGGTTGACTATGCAACACGATATCCAGAAGTGATTGCCCTGAAAAAGGCCAATTCCTTGGCTGTAGCCAAAGCTCTGTGTGATATTTTTACTCGTATTGGTATCCCTAGAGAAATCTTAACTGATCAAGGCACACCTTTCACTTCTCGCGTGATGAGACAATTGTGTGACAGCTTTGCTATTAAGAAATTGAGTACTACTGTTTACCATCCTCAAACGAATGGTTTGACCGAGCGATTTAACAAAACTTTGAAACAGATGATCAGGCGAGTTGCTCATAATGATCCCACAACCTGGGACACTGTCCTACCTTTTGTTTTGTACGCGGTGCGAGAATAACCACAGGCGTCCACTGGCTTGAGTCCCTTCGAGTTGTTATTCGGCAGGTGGCCGTGAGGCATCCTGGATGTTGTACGAGAGGAATGGATAGGAAACGAGAGAGCAGCTCAAGGACAAAGCTTTGCAGATCGGCTAATTTCGTTGCAAGACAGAATTTCTATGCTTTCCTCTATTGCTGTGGAGCATCAACAACGAGAACAGGAAATTCAGAAGCGTCTTTACGATAGGCGCAGTAAGCTCCGTGAATTCAAACCTGGTGATTATGTTTTGGTATTGGTTCCGTCCGATCCACACAAATTCTTAGCTAAATGGCAGGGCCCCGCCATTATTGAGCAGCGTATGAGTCTGGTAAATTACAAGGTTAGAATACCAGGCCGGCGCAAACCATTCCAGATTTTACATATTAACCTCTTGAAGGAATGGCACGACCGACAAGAGGTTAACACTTCCTTGGCAGCTGTTTCTCAGACCGATGTTACCATTGTATCTTACTGACATGCAAAAGACAGAACTGTTATCTTTGATAGAATGGAACACTGATGACTTTTCGGACTTACCAGGCAAAACTAACATCACAAAACATAAAATTACCACTGAACCTGGTGTTCGCGTACAGATGCGGCCGTTCCGGATTCCGGAAGCGCGACGAAATATTGTACGCGAGGAGGTAAAAAAGATGCTGACATTGGGTGTAATTCGTGAAAGTAAAAGTGACTGGTGCAGCCCAGTCGTATTAGTCCCAAAGCAAGACGGTTCGGTTCTATATCGATTTCAGACGCTTGAATAAGGTCTCTAAATTCGATGCTTATCCGATGCCCCGTGTCGATGAACTGTTGGAAAAATTGGGTCAGGCGAGCTACATCTCCACGCTAGATCTCACGAAAGGCTATTGGCAGGTGCCTTTAGAGGCTAGCAGTTGTGAGAAAACAGCATTTGCGACTCCTGACGGACTATGAATTTACAAGACTCCCGTATGGTCTTCACGGGGCACCTCTACCTTTTTAGCGTATGATGGATCAGATCCTGCGTCCTCATTCTGAATATTCCAGGGCATACCTTGACGATGTGATTTTCAGCAATGATTGGCAAACACACTTAGAGCGACTTCAAGCTGTTCTTGAAAGCTTGTGACAGGCTGGCCTTACTGCTAACCCTAAAAATGTAAACTGGGCATGTCCGAGACTCATTACTTAGGCTATTCTATGGGCAAGGGTTTACTTAGGCCACAGTTAAGGAAAATAGAAGAAATGCTTGCTTACCCGAGACCAAAAACACAGAAACAGGTACGCGCTTTTCTGGGGCTTGCTGGTTACTACAGAAGGTTCATTCCAAATTTTGCACATAGAGCTGCTCCTCTTACAGAACTTACTAGAGGCAGGAAAAACCGACCTATCTTGTGGACAGAAAACTGTGAACACTCTTTCAGCGATTTAAAAAAAGCACTGTCTTCTTATGTGAATAAATGCAGACCAAGTAGAATATGAATAAAGCTAAGGGGGAGGGTGTAAGATGGAGGGGTGATCGCACCCCAAGAGGACACAGACGCCACTGGGAATAACTTCACTGGGAATACCCCTGAAACACAGACTACCCTCACATTGCTCCTTACCTTCTCACTTGCGCTATAACGCGCGCAATACAAGCCTCACGCGATACTCCGCTAACTTAAAAGCCTTGTGCAGTGCCTGTCGGTTTTGGAATTGATTGTTTTGCTTTTATCTCTCTCTCTCTCTCTCTGACATTCTCTGCTCCTAGCGGAACTGTCATTTCTGACTTGTCATAGAGCATGTTTAAGCTTTTGAAAAAAAGAAACAAATGTTTATTTGCAGTGTTTGAATAAAATTCCTGTTTTCTACAACCACCTGTGTCTCTGTGCAAATCTGTGAACCAAGCGTGACAATATATATAGTGGTAAAATTAGCCTGGACACACAGAGAGAGACATAGAACTCACAAGTCCAAAGCACATGTTTATTCTTCTTTAAGGCTTTACAGCACCACACAATGCACAAATAACCAATCAAAGCTCAGTCCTTTTGCTCTCTCTTTGTCTCTTTTCTTGTCTTCTTCTGCCACCTTCATTCCTCCACTCGCAAGCTCTGTCCACCACCTTCTGACTCCGGCTCATCGAATGGAGTGAGGCGGCCCCTTTTATATTGCACCCGGATGTGCTCCAGGTGCGCACAGACAATTTTCCTGCAGCACTTCTTGGTGTGGTGGAAGTGCTGCAGTTCAGGGTGTAATAAATGTCCATGGGCCCCCACAGGGTTGAACTTCCAAGCTCTGTGCCCTCTCATGTCCCGGGGGAGATATTGTTTCCAGGTGTCTGGCTAGGTATGGATCCTAGCTGTCTGCCACAAATTATATAGATATACTAGCAAAATACCCGCGCTTCGCAGCGGCGAAGTACTGCCTTAAAATTTTTATTAAGAAGACAATTAAACCTTTTTAAAACTAAGGGAAAATATACCAATAATTATTTGTTAAGGATCTCTTTGTATGCCACGTTGTCAGTTCGGCCCTCCAGTTGTAATATGACCAAGCTGTAGCTGTGCGCTGAGCTTACTCTTGAGCATGCAACGTACAGTTGGCCATGTGAACAGTAATCTTGTTTCAAATCTCACAGCTTGGATTGCTGCTGTCATAATCGGTTTGAGTTTCATGGTTTGTTTCAATTACGACAGTATTTGTAGGACTTCTGTTGAAGAGACATTCGGCATCTGTCAAGCGTTGTAAGTATACAACCAGTTTCATTGATAACTTCACATCCAGCTTTTGAGAGTTTAAACATTTCTAAACATCAAAGTGTCCACTACTGAAATCGTCACCTGTAAATCTAAGATGTTTAAGAGGCATTGGCGGTTGTCCAAAGGTGTAAAATATTTGGCCATTTCAGTACACTTAAGCATTTCACTCTTATAGTGCTCCTGTGTAGTATAATTATCTCCTGTACCGTCATCAGTCCACACCTTGAACCTGTCCCAGTCATTCAATACATAAGACACAATGTTCCTCCAGATATCAATAGTGAGCCTGATATGGCTGTGCAATATGTAACAAAGAGAATGGAAAAGGCAGGTGCCATCTCCGGGCATGGAAACCACTTGGTAAGTGACAGTTCTTTGACCGATGGTGATCACCTCGATAGACATGTTAATGGGGGTACGGTTGGAATGATAAAGGAAATGGGTACCTGAACAATGTAAAGTAAGTCTAAAATACCTACACAATAACTATAATCGTAATAAATGAACAATAAAACAGCGGAGAAGCCGTGGATTAAATAAAAAGGCTGTAGTTATCAGCAGGGAGACGTGAATACCGTGGCGAAGCAAGGAAGGGAATGTAGAGACTGGAGCGACAGACGGCCTTATATAGGCAGGCAGCCAACAACGTGGGAGGCGTTGGGATGGGGGACCCAACGCCGCCTCACACGGTGACTGAGCTGCAGGCTATGGACGTATATATGTACGTAAGTAGGATTCAATTAGCGTTGGGAACCCGCGTACCAAATTTCTTGAAGATGGGCCCATAAGTAACAAAGACCGTTGAAAAGTTCAATATGACGGCCGACAGTGGCATCATATCACCGAAATAAGTACCAAATTTCAGCCTTCTACCTACACGGGAAATTGGAGAATTAGTGACGTTGGAAAGTTCAATATGGCAGCTGACAGTGGCGTCACACCACCGAAATAAGTACGTACATTGGTTTCAGTTAGCGCAGGGAAGCCGCCTACCAAATTTCGTGAAGATGGGGCCATGAATAAGAAAGTGAAACATGGCGGACGCTGTTGACCGTTATGACCGTTACGCGTAGAATTTCGAAATGAAACCTGCTTAACTTTTGTAAGTAAGCTGTAAGGAATGAGCCTGCCAAATTTCAGCCTTCTACCTATACGGGAAGTTGGAGAATTAGTGATGTTGGAAACTTCAATATGGCAGCCGACAGTGGCATCATACCACTGAAATAAGTACGTACATCGGTTTTGGTTAGCGCAGGGAAGCCACCTACCAAATTTCGTGAAGATGGGGCCATAAATAAGAAAGTTGCACATGGCGAACATTGTCAACAGTTATGACCGTTACGCGTAGAATTTCGAAATGAAACCTGCTTAACTTTTGTAAGTAAGCTGTAAGGAATGAGCCTGTGAAATTTCAGCCTTTTACATACACGGGAAGTTGGAGAATTAGTGATGTTTAGAAAATTCAATATGGCGGCCGACCATGGCGCCATACCACCGAAATAAGTACGTACATCGGTTTTGGCTAGCACAGGGAAGCCACCTACCAAATTTCGTGAACATGAGGTCAGCCTTCTACCTACACGGGAAGTTGGAAAATTAGTGACGTTGGAAAGTTCAATATGGCGGCCGACAGTGGCGTCATACCATCGAAATAAGTACGTACATCGGTTTCGGTTAGCGCAGGGAATCCGCCTACCAAATTTCGTGAAGATGGGGCCATGAATAAGAAAGTTCAACATGGCGGACGTTGTCGACCGTTATGACCGTTACATGTAGAATTTCGAAATGAAACCTGCTTAACTTTTGTAAGTAAGCTGTAAGGAATGAGCCTGCCAAATTTCAGCCTTCTACCTAGACGGGAAGTTGGAGAATTAGTGACATTGGAAAGTTCAATATGGCGGCTGACAGTGGCGTCATACCACCGAAATAAGTATGTACATTGGTTTCGGTTAGCGCAGGGAAGCCGCCTACCAAATTTCGTGAAGATGGGGCCATGAATAAGAAAGTTCAACATGGCGGACATTGTTGACTGTTACGCGTAGAATTTCGAAATGAAACCTGCTTAACTTTTGTAAGTAAGCTGTAAGGAATGACCCTGCCAAATTTCAGCCTTCTACCTACACAGGAAGTTGGAGAATTAGTGATGAGTCAGTGAGTGAGTGAGTGAGTGAGTCAGTCAGTCAGTCAGTGAGGGCGTTGCCTTTTATTAGTATAGACTAGCAAAATACCCGCGCTTCGCAGCGGCGAAGTACTGCCTTAAAATTTTTATTAAGAAGAAAATTTAACCTTTTTAAACTGAGGGAAAATATGCCAATAATTATTTGTTAAGGATCTCTTTGTATACCATGTTGTCAGTTCGGCCCTCCGGTTGTAATATGTCCAAGCTGTGTGCTGAGCTTACTCTTGAGCATGTAACTTACAGTTGGCCATGTGAACAGTAATCTTGTCTCAAATCTCACAGCTTGGATTGCTGCTGTCATAATCGGTTTGAGTTTCATGGTTTCTTTCAATTCCGATAGTATTTGCAGGATTTGTTGTGTTGAAGTGACATTCGGCATCTGTCAAGCATTGTAAGCACACAACCGGTTTCATCGATAAAATCACATCCAGCTTTTGAGAGTTTAAACACTCATAAACATCAAAGTGTCCACTACTGAAATCGTCACCTGTGAATCTAAGATGTTTAAGAGGCATTGGCGGTTGTCGAAAGGTGTAAAATATTTGGCCATTTCGGTACACTTGAAAGCGACAACCGAAAAATTCAGCGGCAGCCATCAACTCACATGCAGAACCATAGGTGAAGGGCTTAAGCATTTCACTCTTCTAGTGCTCCTGTGTAGTATAATTATCTCCTGTACCGTCATCAGTCCACACCTTGAACCTGTCCCAGTAATTCAAAACATAAGACACAATGTTCCTCCGGATATTAAGAGTGAGCCTGATATGGCCGTGCAATATGTAACAAAGAGAATGGAAAAGGTAGGTGCCATCTCCGGGCATGGAAACCACTCAGTAAATGACAGTTCTTTGATCGATAGTGATCACCTCGATAGACATGTTAATGGGGGTACGGTTGGAATCATAAAGGAAATGGGTACCTGAACAATGTAAAGTAAGTTTAAAATACCTACACAATAACTATAATCGTAATAAATGAGCAATAAAACAACGGAGAAGCCGTGGATTAAATAAAAAGGCTGTAGTTATCAGCAGGGGGACGTGATTCCCGTGGCGAAGCAAGGAAGGAAATGAAGAGACTGGAGCGACGGACGGCCTTATATAGGCAGGCAGCCAACAACGTGGGAGGCGTTGGGATGGGGGACGCAACGGCGCCTCACACGGTGACTGAGCTGCAGGCTATGGACATATATATGTACATAAGTAGGATTCAGTTAGCGTTGGGAACCCACGTACCAAATTTCTTGAAGATGGGCCCATAAGTAACAAAGACTGTTGATAAGTTCAATATGGCGGCTGACAGTGGCGTCATACCACCGAAATAAGTACGTACATTGGTTTCGGTTAGCGCAAGGAAGCCGCCTACCAAATTTCGTGAAGATGGGGCCATAAATAAGAAAGTTCAACATGGCGGACGTTGTTGACCGTTATGCGTAGAATTTCGAAATTAAACCCGCTTAACTTTTGTAAGTAAGCCGTAAGGAAATTTCAGCCTTCTACCTACATGGGAAGTTGGAGAATTAGTGACGTTGAAAAGTTCAATATGGCGGCTGACAGTGGCATCATACCACCGAAATAAGTATGTGCATTGGTTTCGGTTAGCGCAGGGAAGCTGCCTACCAAATTTCATGAAGATGGGGCCATGAATAAGAAAGTTCAACATGGCGGACGTTGTTGACCGTTATGACTTTATGCGTAGAATTTCGAAATGAAACCTGCTTAACTTTTGTAAGTAAGCTGTAAGGAATAAGCCTGTGAAATTTCAGCCTTTTACATACACGGGAAGTTGGAGAATTAGTGATGTTTAGAAAATTCAATATGGCGGCCGACCATGGCGCCATACCACCGAAATAAGTACGTACATCGGTTTTGGCTAGCACAGGGAAGCCACCTACCAAATTTCGTGGAGATGAGGTCAGCCTTCTACCTACACGGGAAGTTGGAAAATTAGTGACGTTGGAAAGTTCAATATGGCGGCCGACAGCGGCATTATACCATCAAAATAAGTACGTACATCGGTTTCGGTTAGCGCAGGGAAGCCGCCTACCAAAGTTCGTGAAGATGGGGCCATAAATAAGAAAGTTCAACATGGCGGACGTTGTCGACCGTTATGACCGTTACGCGTAGAATTTCGAAATAAAACGTGCTTAACTTTTGTAAGTAAGCTGTAAGGAATAAGCCTGCCAAATTTCAGCCTTCCACCTACACGGGAAGTTGGAGAATTAGTGAGGAGTGAGTGAGTGAGTGAGTGAGTGAGTCAGTCAGTCAGTCAGTCAGTCAGTCAGTCAGTCAGTCAGTCAGTCAGTGAGGGCTTTGCCTTTTATTAGTATAGATATATAAAATTAGTTTATATAAAAACTATTTTCAAATCATGCAATGACACCTGTTCAGCACCAATATTTCTAACACATACATTCATCTAGGATTATGCTCTAGTACTCCATTCTGTTAAACAATGTACAAGAAACAAAACAGTCAAATTTGGCTTTTCACAAATACAGGATCAGGGCCAAAATCAAACATCATACACACAAGGAAAGTGCCCTTGAATAGGCTGGAATTAATTAGATTGTTTTCTTTTTTTACAGAAGAGAGCCCTAGTTAATTAGTGTAAATGCTACTTTCTAATCTATTCTACAATAACTGTAAATCTACTGCATATACCTGCTGAATTTAATGAATGACTGGAAACTGAGATAGGTGTTTGCACAATATGAGCCTGAATTGGACTCTGAGGATATATAGCAATCACATATGTATTAACAAATATACAGTGGTGTGAAAAACTATTTGCCCCCTTCCTGATTTCTTATTCTTTTGCATGTTTGTCACACAAAATGTTTCTGATCATCAAACACATGTAACCATTAGTCAAATATAACACAAGTAAACACAAAATGAAGTTTTTAAATGATGGTTTTTATTATTTAGGGAGAAAAAAAATCCAAACCTACATGGCCCTGTGTGAAAAAGTAATTGCCCCCTTGTTAAAAAATAACCTAACTGTGGTGTATCACACCTGAGTTCAATTTCCGTAGCCACCCCCAGGCCTGATTACTGCCACACCTGTTTCAATCAAGAAATCACTTAAATAGGAGCTGCCTGACACAGAGAAGTAGACCAAAAGCACCTCAAAAGCTAGACATCATGCCAAGATCCAAAGAAATTCAGGAACAAATGAGAACAGAAGTAATTGAGATCTATCAGTCTGGTAAAGGTTATAAAGCCATTTCTAAAGCTTTGGGACTCCAGCGAACCACAGTGAGAGCCATTATCCACAAATGGCAAAAACATGGAACAGTGGTGAACCTTCCCAGGAGTGGCCGGCCGACCAAAATTACCCCAAGAGCGCAGAGACGACTCATCTGAGAGGTCACAAAAGACCCCAGGACAACGTCTAAAGAACTGCAGGCCTCACTTGCCTCAATTAAGGTCAGTGTTCACGACTCCACCATAAGAAAGAGACTGGGCAAAAACGGCCTGCATGGAAGATTTCCAAGACGCAAACCACTGTTAAGCAAAAAGAACATTAGGGCTCGTCTCAATTTTGCTAAGAAACATCTCAATGATTGCCAAGACTTTTGGGAAAATACCTTGTGGACTGATGAGACAAAAGTTGAACTTTTTGGAAGGCAAATGTCCCGTTACATCTGGCGTAAAAGGAACACAGCATTTCAGAAAAAGAACATCATACCAACAGTAAAATATGGTGGTGGTAGTGTGATGGTCTGGGGTTGTTTTGCTGCTTCAGGACCTGGAAGGCTTCCTGTGATAGATGGAACCATGAATTCTACTGTCTACCAAAAAATCCTGAAGGAGAATGTCCGGCCATCTGTTAGTCAACTCAAGCTGAAGCGATCTTGGGTGCTGCAACAGGACAATGACCCAAAACACACCAGCAAATCCACCTCTGAATGGCTGAAGAAAAACAAAATGAAGACTTTGGAGTGGCCTAGTCAAAGTCCTGACCTGAATCCAATTGAGATGCTATTGCATGACCTTAAAAAGGCGGTTCATGCTAGAAAACCCTCAAATAAAGCTGAATTACAACAATTCTGCAAAGAAGAGTGGGCCAAAATTCCTCCAGAGCGCTGTAAAAGACTCATTGCAAGTTATCGCAAACGCTTGATTGCAGTTATTGCTGCTAAGGGTGGCCCAACCAGTTATTAGGTTCAGGGGGCAATTACTTTTTCACACAGGGCCATGTAGGTTTGGATTTTTTTTTCTCCCTAAATAATAAAAACCATCATTTAAAAACTGCATTTTGTGTTTACTTGTGTTATATTTGACTAATGGTTAAATGTGTTTGATGATCGGAAACATTTTGTGTGACAAACATGCAAAAGAATAAGAAATCAGGAAGGGGGCAAATAGTTTTTTTCACACCACTGTATTTTTTTTAAGTTCAATGGTTAAGTTCATGGAATGCAAAAAGAAAACAACTCCGCAAGGATCTAAAGCAGAAGGGTGGAATAGTATTACCTAACTCCCAGTTTTACTATTGCATTTTGAATACACCTTTAGAGGTCTCTGTTTTGACAATGAATTTTCACCATTTCATCAATTACACCTCAAATAGAGACATTTTTGTTATTTCTACAGTCAGTCACAATCGTCTCGACTTTCCTAATTTTCCTTCTGTATATATGTTTGAAAACATTTTAACTAGTGATTGTGAATGTATCAGTAGTCCTTTCAGAGTCTATCAATTAATTTCACAGTAGGCACAATTAGATGATTACCCCAATGAGGGGTAAAAGAATCTCTTAATCAATATTTCAGTGAAGGTTAGGTTGGGAACATGCGCTGATTACAATGAGCAATGATTTTAGTTCTATTCAATGTATTCCTATTACGTTAATTTCCATGTGCTGTATATGCATTAATTATAAATATGAGAAGAAAGTAAAACATAAAGACAAAATCAAATGTTGAAATACAAAAAAATGTCATGATAAAACACAAAAATATGATTTGAACTCAGTATCTTGAAGATGTGAAAATGTGCAAACCTGTAAATTAAATGATTAATATTAATGTGATTACATAATGTTTGAATTTCTTCTTTTTACCAAATAGCCTTACACACCTCATCCATGAAATTAATTCTGTATGTTGCTTAAAGAAAGAATACATGGATTCTGAGTTAGTAAAATTACTAATTTGCAGTAGCAGATGCCAAAAAAGGGGAGAATAAATGAACTGCATCAGTCTGGTGCAAGTAGTTTTAAACTTTTAAGATTTTTCTTTTATTCTGCTTAAATGACCAGAGTAAGACCAGTGAGGGTTGTTCTTTTTATGGCCAGATCATAACTCAAACAGTCCCTAACTGTATCAGGTTATTATTTAGTATGTCTCATTATCTACTGCATTTTGTTTAATGCTTTGTTAATGAAAAAAATAAATGAGCAAACAAAAGGTGACATCATTTACGTACCTGGTATTTAAAAAAAAGCATGAAGAAGGTGCAAAACTTCAAAACAAGTGTAAAATGTGAAAATAGAAGTTCATTTTTCTATGTTGAGCTGTTTCGTGGCTTGTTTTGATTATAGTGATAAAACTGTGTCTGTGAATCAGACTGAGATTGGCTAATTGCTACAATAATAATACTACTAATATAATATATATATAACTAGCAAAATACCCGCGCTTCGCAGCGGAGAAGTAGTGTGTTAAAGAAGCAATGAAAAAGAAAAGGAAACATTTTGAAAATAACGTAACATGATTGTCAATGTAATTGTTTTGTCACTGTTGTGAGTGATGAGTGTTGCTGTTATATATATATATATATATATATATATATATATATATATATATATATTTACACACACACACATAAACATATATATATACATATCTATACATATACACATATATATACACACACACATATATACATACATATATATATATCTACATATATACACATACATATAAATACACACATACATACACACACGTATATACACACAAATACATATATATATACATACACACACAAATATATAAACATATATATACATATACATACATATCTACATATATACACACACACAGCTATTTCGTATCAGTGCAAGACGCTGCTTGTTAAAATGGATAACTCCCGCTCTTACGTGCAAGTCTGCGTGGATATTATTGTTCAAGTTCTATTTAAATTTTAAATAGAAGGAATTTTTATTTAGTCGACAGAAATATCTTTGGTAGGAATGGTAAAAACAGACAGGAATATTATTCCTGAATAAATCAACTCAAACCTTAAACAACTTATAATATTTTGCTCTCCATAAAAATATATCCTGTCTAAATTATACAAGTTAGAAATAAAGTAAACTTTAAAAGAACAAACATTCAAATTTCTTTACTCTTATGTAATTTTATATAAAAAATAAACTTAGATTTTAAATATCCCAAAAGATTTTGCTCTCCATAAAAATATATCCTGTCAAAATTATACAAATTCAAATATGAACATGCTGCATAACAAAACCTGGAAATATAAATAAAATGTGTTCCTTTCAGCAATAACAAATCAAATCATTCAGTTGTCTTTGCTCATATGTCATTTTAGAGCTGGACGCCTGGCATCTTTTTTTGGCAACAAGTTCGTTTATGTTTGGTGTGAGGTTCTGTGTTGTGGAGATTCTCAGGATGGACTGCAGGTGCTCATCAGTGAGGCGACTCCTGTGTGCTGTTTTGTTAGTCTTCATCACTGAGAAGAGCTTCTCACACAGATATGTGCTACCAAACATGCACAAGGTTCGAGCCGCATGTAGACGGACTTTTTTTGTTCTTCAAAGTCACCAAAGCGCCGTGCGCTCAGTTTATCAGCAAAGTGCGTATTTGGGAACACCGTAGTGACGACTTGGTTCAACATTACTTGGCAACAGGGAAAGTGGGGCAAGTTGCACTGGTGCATTTGTGTCTCCCATAAAAGCAGCTTCACTTGAAATCACTTTGTGATTGTGCACGGGTAAAAACGTCCGCTGAAGTGTCAGATTCTTATTTAATTCTTCTGCTTTCTGTATCTTCTGCATTGCATTCAGGTCTTTCAGGTTATCTTGATGTTTTGTCTCATTGTGCCGTCTTAGATTAAATTCTGTAATTACAGCCACATTAGCTCCACAAATGAGACACACGGGTTTAACGGCAATGTCACTAAACATATACTCAGCCTCCCATCGGTTTTTAAAGGCTCTATTTTCAGAATCAACTTTTCTCTTAAGCATCGTGTGGGCTAGCTTCGCAATAACTTGCAAGCTAGACTTGATTAACGCGGTAAGTGTTCAGCAAGGCAGGTGAAGCGCTGCATTATGGGATCTGTAGTTTATTGTGTTACCAGCGCTTCATATACCCGGGCCATTAATAACAATAATACAGTATATAAAATGATCTCGCGGGCCGGATATAATTACACGCCGGGCCGGATGTGGCCCGTGGCCCTTGAATTTGACACATATGGACTAAATAGAACTTGAAAAAGATATATTTTTTCGTACATCGAGCCCGCATGCTAATGTGGTTTTGCCTGCATGCCTCAATAAGTGACCCTCCCCTCGCTCTTACTTTTTTACCGTTCATCTAATGAATACACTGAGTATGGCTTTACCAAAACAATCATTGATTGCGAATAAAGTATTCATTATTCGAGTATGTAGATCAGGGTATATATATATATATATACATATATATATACCCGCGTATCGCAGCGGAGACGTAGTGTGTTAAATAAGCTATGAAAAAGATTCGTTTCTTACTGCATCAATAAACAGCTCGTCTTCTTCTTTATCTGAGACCTGACACACTGCATGCACGGGTTTTTTTTTAACACTGTCTTCCTTTAGCGGGACATTCACTTTTTCCACCGTGTGCTTTGTTTCTGCAGTAGCTGTACTTATTACATACTTATCTTGTATGTATCAGACGCTTCATATTTTTTTGCTGCCTTTTCAATTGTGTAATTCGTTTTTTGTTCAGCGCTCTTCGGAACTCTTGCTTTTTGTCTGTGCACTGCGTCAGTTCACATGAGCCGCTCGGTGTTCATGCATCGAAGTTTCCCAGCTGTGCTGTTGCCATGTCGTGCTATGTCCATGGCTGTATCTAATGCTACCGAAGTCCCGGTACTTAAAATTTTCTCTCGCAGTTTCGCTGAGTTTGTGCCAAACACCACCCTGACTATCTCATCTTCTTCTCCATAAGCACAGTCCTACACCCGTGAATATTTACCCGTGGCAGATTGCTATTGGATTGCCGCTGACGGACGGCCTTATATGGGCAGGCACTAAATTACAAACGCCAGCGGCAGCCTGTCTATGAACTTAATTTAAAGTGTAGGTTTACACTGTGCTTTGTTTCCGAAGTAGCAGAACTCATGAATATGGTTGTATATATCACTCGCTCGCTTCTTATTGTTTCGCTACCTTCTCAATTATATAATGCATGTTTTCTTCAGCGCTTTTTGGGGCTCTTCCTGGTTTTCTACGTACTGCGTGATTACGTGGGAGGCGTGATTATGTCAAACTCCGCCCCCACGGGTTTCAAGCTCATCTCCATTACAGTAAATGGAGAAAAAACAGCTTCCAGTTATGACCATTACGTGTAGAATTTCGAAATGAAACCTGCCCAACTTTTGTAAGGAAGCTGTAAGGAATAAGCCTGCCAAATTTCAGCCTTCTACCTACACGGGAAGTTGGAGAATTAGTGATGAGTCAGTCAGTCAGTGAGTGAGTGAGTGAGTGAGTGAGTGAGTGAGTGAGTGAGTGAGGGCTTTGCCGTTTATTAGTATAGATACTACTAATATAATATATTATTTGTTTATATATTATTAAATTATGTATTTATATATAATTATATTATTTATTATATAACAATTATATAATAAATAATAATATAAATAATAACAACAATAATAATAATTATTATCATTATTATAATGATTGAAACTATTAAAAAAATATATCCCGTCCATCCCAAAGTGCATTCATTCATTGACTTTCGAAATCCTCCTATTCTAATACATTACTACAGACCAGCATTATGCCTTTAAGGATCTCATTTCAATCTGTTTTCTCTGTCATGTTAACTCTTCAAATGTTAGACCTAAGCCATAAAGTGAGGCCTAAGGCTAAGTAGCTTAGATTGAATCCATAAGATTCAAATTTCTCCACTGTGTTAACATCTGAGTTCAATCCATTTGACTCCTTTGCATAATAATATATGCCCATCTAACTCAGTAGGTTGTTTTCTATAATTCATGTTAAGTGCTTTGGAATGCTGTTTACCATAAAAAGTTGTCTATACAATAAGGGCTGAATGACTGATTGATTCTCCTTCAGGTTGATGGATCATTACACTGGCAATTCTAATTTCTTAGTATGTCTCCTGGACATTCAGTGACATTCACATATTCTACAGAAAGACTATGAGTCAAAAACTAACCAAATCAGAGGCTTGTTTTGTTTTTACTATTAGGGAACACTAATACATCCAACACAGTACTACTTCTTTTTAAAAAACAGTAAACAAAAAAAATATTCAAAGGAAGAAACAGTAATGCATGATACAGAGTTAGATGGATTAGTTTGCTACAAGGAACCCCTAGATAGAAATAGAGAATATCTATAAGGCAGTTTTCAGGATGTAAAATTTTACATCTTAAATTGACTGAGTATAGGCATGTACAGTGCCACTCCAGTAAACAATCTCCTCCTCTTGGGACAACTTCTGTTGCCTGATACATGATGACTCCCGCTACAGTACACGTTGATTTTTATTGATGGGAATTTACTTTTGTCAGTGAGTTACAGTTCAGTGAAATTAATGTTTACTGACAAAAACTGAACACTGGCAAGCCCAGATGTAAAAACAACAAAACTGTTAAAGAAAGACTGTTTTAAATATACTAAATTGGGCAGCAAGTATCTCTAGACATTCTGGAGGCCATTACAAAAATTGGAGTAATAGAAAAAAGGAAAAAAAAACTAAGCAAAATTAATTTACCTTACAAAAAAGAAACCAAATGTGCCCATGGTGATAAATAAGATGTTCTTTTGTTATTATAAAAATGTGATAAAAAAGAATAGAAAATCTGTGTGTATTTAACAACATTTGCATGTATGCATTGGAATTATCAACTCCCTTTTAAATAATTTACCTAGATTTTTTCAGTTACTAAACAGTAACAGAAATTCTGGATCCCACCTTGGACAAAGTATCAGTTCCTTACATATTATAGTCATGCTAGAGCAATTTAGTAATTTTTCCATTAGAAGAAGATGGAATTTGACTTTTTTTACTTCTTCTGACAATTTTTGAAATTTCATGGAACATATACAGAAACTGTACTAACCCTGGAATACTTCAAAAAAGCCACAGTTATGTAACATTCACTGGTTTATTTTAGCCTGTGTGGTAACGCAGATATATTTAAAGCAAGTTTAGATCACTTCTTTAATACATATTGCTCTATGCAAAATGGAGACAACTAAGCACTTAACCACAAATGAAGCACAAGCAGTGCAGTCTGGGCTGGTGACAATTTGCAAGCTGGAAATTTCATTCTGTAACAAAAAATACATACATGAATATCAAAAAGGCAAAAAGAGCAGTAGCACCACAGTTACTTTCTCCAAATCTACTGTATACAAATACCCATCATTTATGTTCGACAGAGGAATCAATTATAAAAATGTCAAATCCTTTTAAATTATTACTTCTAATGGAAAAATACCTGGGACCCTTGGTGTGGTTCTTGGTCATTCCTTCTGTTAGCAGAAAAAATGTTATTATAATCAACAAATGCGATAATAAGCACATCCTTGTAATGTACAAGGAAACAAAAGTCAAAGAACTAAGAATCAGTTACACTACGAGACAGGACTCTACTACAGTACTTTAAAATCTCAAGCCATGAAGCCTTTAGGCTGCAATGACCAAATGTACATGGTAACAACAGCAAAAAGGTTTATTGTAAAAATTGTCCAATGTATGGTGTCATATTGAATGTTTATTGTTGTTGCTGTCCTACTGTCTTTAATCAGTAAGATTTTCATTGTACTATGAACAAACATGCTAATAGTTTAAGCATGCACCAGTACATTACTCTTTCAAGTATGCAATATCAGTTATAACTTTAATTATATCATAAGAAAGATTTCAGTGTAATTTTATTTTCTGTACTCAAGATCCTCACGTCTACAGTACCTTTTATTCAGTGTGGATTATGAGGAAAATAACCTGCTTTAGCATTCAAAGCACATTGACAATGGATATGCAAATACACCACACAATTAACTCATAACTGATTTTAAAATCCATATCAGCAGCACTGTCCTTATTTAAGCCTACAGTAGGTCTGCAGTTAACATTTTGCTCTTTCTGACTTCTTTCCCTAGATCATCTGCATGCAAAGAGAAAGACATAGATTGTCTTGCATGTTCATGAAGCATGCATTTATTTTGATTCCAAGTGACAGGCTTCATGCTCTGCCTAGCATAAAAAAATATGCTAACGGTTTAAAATTTTACTCTCTACCTCCACAGAAGGTATTTGCTATGGCAGAGTACGTCAAATTGCAGATTGTCAGCAATCAGCACATTTCAGCATGATAGCTGAGCATCTCATCCACATAGCAAGCAGGCAGGCAGATTCAAAATGCTTACATGTCTAAGAAATAGTGGCAAGGGTATATTATCTCATGTACAGTAATATGAGTAAAGAAAATTCCCTTGGGTCATCAATATATTCTGACACAAAAATCAATACTTGATAGTGTTTTGGCATTTAGGTCATCAAATGCCTTTCAGTCACAAGATAGGTTGGTAGCCTGTCTTTAACACTGCTTTATCCAGTTAATTTATGGAAATAAAATTACATTACTTACATTAATAAATGTAAGGGTGTAGGTTTGAATAAAGCACTACTGACTCTCTGTGATCATAAAATAACGTGGGCAACCTTTTTTAAAAGGTAAAGTGTATCCTGATCTCCTGGCTAAATTGCCCACCACAGCTTAGTCATTCATTGTACCCTAACCACCTCCTGTCTCTAATTGGGTAACTATTTTTCTCACCCCTTCACCACCCAACAGCTAATGTGTGGTGAGCGTACTGGCACAAAACAGCTGCCGTCGGCTCCCCACTTACTATGTAAAGCACTTTGAGTAGTGAGAAAAGCACTACATAAGTGTAAAGGATTATTATTATTACATTTTTTCTGGGTAGCCAAACATATAGTGGGCCAGTAGCAGATGAAAAGAAAAGAATATTACAATTTTAGAACAGCTGGGCAGGACGAAAGCACAAAACAATGCTATAATGTACAGTCTATTGAATTCTTGTTATATTAGCCATTCAGCTCTATAGAAACAAAGTTTTGTAAACAGGACAAAATCAATAAAGAAAAGCAGATATCAGACCTTATAAGCAGACCTGCTAACCTTTTCAGAGGTTTCTGAGATTTCCAAGTAACTTATCATTTTATTCTTTAATTACATCATCAATATGTCATTCTTAATTCACATTTTAAGATTTATGTTCTGCTTAGGGATTTTTCTATAATAGGCACCATTAGTCATCAAAATAGACACTACATATTTCTTTGATGGTTCATATTTTTTCATGGTGAAGAACAGAAATTAATAAGCAGAACATAGAAAAAAGAACGTTTTTGTTCCAACCCCATAATTTAATGATCTAAGTATAAATTAAAACTACAAAACATCAGGTAAATAAAAAAAAAACGCAAACTTACAAACGTACATTTTTAAGACAATTTAATACAGTTAAAGGTTGTCAAAGACTGAAACCTACAGCACAAAAAACAGAAACCAAAACCTGAATGGAGAGCTAAACAATTACAGGACACTCTCATTGACACATTCAGAACATCTCCAATTAATCTCATATGGACATCTTTTGAGATATGGAATGAACACTGGAGTACCTCCCTTGTCCTGGGGATTGACATTGCCATTTAGTATGGTAAGATCATCTGCTCACTACAGTCACCTCTCCTGTTCCATAAGTCTCCAACTTTCTTTTTATCTCCCCCAATCAAGGTACCTCCCCTTTTACATGTGCTCCTTCACCAGACTCAAAAATCTCTCACCTGTCATGCTATATTTTGGCCAAGATGCTACAATATATTTATGTCTTTAAATTCGATCTGAAGGTCCTATTTGTGATGGTCCTATTCCTCCAATATTCAAAAACAACAGTGCAGGAAATCCAAGAATCATATCTTCAAGCACTGACCGTCTTTTGCACCTAGCTCATTCTGTGGAATGGATGATTATGCCATTACTGGCTACATTTGAGTCTTTAGAACCAATTTTAGCTGAACCTCAACATACTGAAAACTCTCAGTTAAACGCATTCACTAAAATAAGCCTGACTGATCCTTGCAGAACAATTACTCAGTTATCACCATCCATGTATGTCTGATCCAGTCCCTATATACTTTTTTAAAGATGTTTCTGATTTGCTACTTGATTAAGCCACTACTTGAAACAAAATAATCCTGAAGTTTCTGTCTTGAACAATTTCTTGAACTATCTCTAACCTTCCGTTATTAAGTAAAAAATTGAGTTTTTTAAAAGTGAAATGACTAGTTAAAAAAATCTGTTCTGAATAAGCATCCGTCAGGTTTAGGAAAAAATTATAATATAGAAATTACTGTGGTTAAAGTATTGAATGACTTATGGCTTAAAGTTGATGCAAATAATCTATTAGCTGTCATTGTAGTAGGCTTCAGTACAGCACTTGACATCATTGAACATTGCAGTCTAATTGAATGCCTTAGACGGTTGGATGGCTTTTCTGGCAGTGCTTTAAGGTGGTTTTATTCTTATACTGTACCACGGAAAGTAAATTCTTTGTCAGTCATGGTGATTATACATCAAAGATCTATCATATTATGTGTGGTGTGCCACTGGTCTGCTTTGGGTGTCTTATTATTCTCAATCTATATGCTTCTAATTGGGCCTGATCAGTTTGGAGCATAAGCCAAATTACCACTGCAATGCAGGCGACACACAGATTTATTTATTGATAATGTCAGATGACTCTCTGGCCAGAAGAAAAGAAACTAGGCATCGATTTATGTTTAGTACTGGACGGTTATTTGCATATTAACATATTACTTTATAAATAGACATACTTTCACTTAAGAAACATTACATAAATTAGATCTTTTGTATCACTGCAAGATGTTCCTGAGGCCTCTTCACATGCTCAGTAAATAGCCTGGGTGAGGTCTCAGCAGTGATGATGTCAGGGTGGCCCCGCCTCTTCGGGAAGCACCCACAAAGAACATGAAACATAGGCACAATTAAAAAGAAACTATACAAACATTTCTAAATGCTGCAAAAACAACCTTACGCTACATAGTGACTACACAATACATAATTAGAAAAAAGTAACAGAATTGATATGGACAGATACAAAATACTTTAAAACAAACAGAAAAGACATGGAAACCGAATTTATACAAATTTATTTCTTTCTCAGATTGAAAAATGGAAATGTATTCCCAGAAAAGTCAAACACAAAATACAACAGATGTGAAATAAACATTTCCCATGGCATAAATGTGGAAAAGGTGAAAAGTGAAATGAAGCAGCATTATAGCCTGAAATGTACTAGGTTTGTTACAAATTAGAAAAAAAATGAATAAAAATGTATCATTTTAAAAATAGACAGCATGGTGGCGCAGTGGTAGCGCTGCTGCCTTGCAGTAAGGAGATCTGGGTTTGCTTTCCGGGTCCTCCCTGCATGGAGTTTGCATGTTCTCCCTGTGTCTGTGTGGGTTTCCTCTGGGTGCTCCGGTTTCCTCCCACAGTCAAAAGACATGCAGGTTAGGTGCATTGGTGATCCTAATTGTCCCTAGTGTGTGCTTGGTGTGTGGGTGTGTGTGTATGTGTGTGCCCTGCGGCGGGCTGGCAACCTGCCCGAGGTTTGTTCCTGCCTTGTGCCCTGTGCTTGCTGGGATTGGCTCCAGCAGACCCCCATGACCCTGTGTTAGGATATAGCAGGTTGGATAATGGATGGATGGATGGATGATGGATGAAAGACCATGTCACTGTCACCAAAAACAGGTAAGATTATGAATAGACAAACATAGCAGAGGTCGTCCATTTTCATTTTTAGCTCTATATTTCTTTTTCATAAACAAACAAAGAAATCAGTTCAAAAAGTATATTCCTTAAAGGAAAAAAGTTTTATTCTATGTAACACCACAGAAATAAATATTCAACAACTCAATGCTTCAAATAATTTAATTTTGTACGGTTTGCTCATTCATCCAGCAAAAGCAGGGCAAGATACACAGGAATGCTGAAATAGTGCATAGACAGAAAATGTGTAGGGGTACCCTAACATATAAGCCAATGTTTATTTGAAAGCACTATAATCTTATATTGAGTAGCCTTATATGGTGTAGGTTAAAGGCCAACCATTGTCATTTGCTCTTATTTATGGTGAGTTCACTTGGGTGTTGTCTAAAGCCTGGCAAACAGGCTTTACCATCTGCTGTCTAAGGACACACACTTTTCCACTGCCTTAAAGGTCCAACCCCCCAGCCAAGAGGTGAAGGTGTGATTTACTTTCTTTTTCTAAACATTAAATCTTCATATGGCTTTGCAAAAAAAGGTAATTCCCTGCCCAATCTCACCTGTGATCTCTTGTCTACAAAAGAACAAAAAGTCACTTCGTTCATGAAATCATTTTGGCTTAATGAAAAGGTCACTTTTACACAAGGGAATAATATTCACTAGGAGCAAACCGGTTCACAACAGCAATAAATGTGCTTTCATTAAGAGGGGATCAAATGGAAAACAAAATAATTATACAAAACTGGATAGTACATATTAAACTCTAAACCACACCATGTGGTGGCTTTATGTAATGTGTTCGCCTGTTGGCTTAATTTGTTTTTTAATTCTCAACTACGGGTGCTTGAGACCCAATACTCTATCTGGGTCTGTGTCAAAAAGACATGCTATGAAATACTACTTGTTTTTTGATTTTTTTTTTTTTTATTTAATTTTATTGATATTATTTGAAGAAAACAACTCTTAACACAATCATGTCAAACGTAACAAACCATAATTCAACCATTATTCAATATGAAATACATATTTGTATAATAAAAATAATAAAATTAATGATGAAAAATTAAAGATCAGTGTTGCCACCTCACAGTGCTTCACTGCCGAACTCAAGTCTCTTGTTCCATATGTTTTAAAGAATGATAGGTTTGTATATCTTATTTTCTTTTTCTCAAAAACCCTAGGATATATTCTGCATAAATAATAAATATATATTTTTCAAGAATAACCTTCTTAGTGTAAACCAGTCACACTTTAAACCCAAACACTTCCTTGGCTATATTTTTCAGTATGTTGCAGGAGGCATAAACTCCTTGAAATATAAGTTGAAATATAGGCATGCACACCTCAAAACAGGCAGCAGTGGGCAAAACATTCAACCGTTGGAAGAAAAAGGCACTTAGCCTAAATTTTAAAGCTGATTTAACATCTTGAAGTAAACAGCTGTGAAGGCACCACATCGATACTGTCAAAAAAGAGTTTCTAGTACAACAGAAACAAAGGAAATTTCCATTCCCGGGGCACAGGTTTTGCCTCTCCAGCAGTGTTCTGGTGGCTTGATGCAAAAAAAAGGTATACAGGCTAGATGGCTAAATGTCCATAAAATATGAAGACTACAGACTGCAGAAGCAAGGTGTGGTTGCTATCATCTTTTTTATCACCCTGTTCAAATATTTCTTACAATACCAATATTTGCTCAATAAGTGATACAATTCCACAATTAAAATTCTATAAAGTTTGACATCTGCAATTTTAATCTTGTTTTCTTGTTTCCATCTGATTTTTAACACTTTCAATAGTGTCTAGGTCATATAATGTTTGACATTCACAGTATGCATAGATGAGTTTATAAATATAAACTATGTTTATGCATTAATATATTCAAAAACCTGAATAACCACTTAGAGTAAAAATCATAGAGGTGTACAAGTTATTGATAAGATTTGCTGCACTCTATAGCCTCTAATCATCTTTGATGCAATCACTATCAGATCCTCCTGATTCCATTGTATCAGGCTATGCCTGTTCACCCTTTGCAGTATCTGTCTGGCATAGACTACAAACGTTAATGGATACTGCAGATGCTGCTTTTACTCCACATGACCTACAAACTGGAATCCTCAGCTTTATGATTGCCTTCCATAGTTTTCACTTTTATGCTGGTGGTACTTAGCTCTTTTCTTTCATTTTAAGCAGATCTTCACCTAAATGTCTTGGCTTTCAATTGCTGAATACCACATTTAACGCACCCTCAAACAGAACTGCTGCTTATTCAATCCAACCACTCATTCTGTTAGCAATTCTCTATTACCTAGTTTAGAGCCTTTACTTAGAACACTGCATTAGTGGCCTGCACCTACTGGTTGCTCCTGTTTAATATCTAGATGATCTGCTAAACAATGATCTCAGTTCCTGATTTTCTACCAATAGATATTACATGAGTAGGCTACTGAGGCGTCAGTCTATTTCTAATATTTAGGCTGCAAAATAAATATACATGAAATCAAAAATGAATTGTTATGGTTTTGTGTACCATGTGATGCTATGCAGGATTAGTTTTTGACTTTTATTTATGTATATATATTTTGCCTTGCATTTCAAAAACTTTGCTCTACATGGTGACCCTATAAAGAATAACATTTTTTTTTCACTGAAATGCTATCAGGAGATTTCATTTGCTACTTCGTTTTGTTCTTGCCTAATTTAATGTTTAAGGGCAGGTTAATATATTTGTAAATAATGTTGTGATCTGGGATGACTTCTAACAGAGGCAACATCGAATGATGAATTCAGATTATCAGGCACACCTTCCTCATAGCTTCCTCTATCCAAAATTCCCCATTAACAACATAAAAGCAGTCATAGGCACTTTAGGCTTGATCCGTGAAAACTAAAAATATTACTGTAATAAAAATCTCCATATAATATCACACCCAAATACACTTTTCATTTTACTGATTTCATGTTTGTCTAGCTACCAGAGATTTGATCTTAGCTATTAATGTAAATCTAACTTGAACCAATGTATTTTTTGTGGTTGCAGTCCAATCCAAACTGTAAAATGCATAACTGTATAGCTGATATGCAAGCTATTTTCTGTAGACAGAAAATCACATAATAAAAATAACTGTAGGAAGTGACAAACAATCAAAATAAAGCATCAATCCATCCATTATTAGTACGACTCAATTAAGGTCAGGGATGCAAATAGCAACACTGGATAGGGGCTAGGCCACAACTAGGCCCACTCATATATCCACCCATGGTCACTCATACAGGGCCAATTTTGAGTACAAAATTAACTTATCACTCATGTTTTGGTATAATAAAGGATAAATAAAGTATCTGAAAGTAAGACCATGGAATGGAACAAGTAAATTTCAGAAATGTAGTAGAATGCAGGTCTGCTTATAATTCCTTGAGCCAGGCTTAAAAGAAGTGGTGAGGTGACTATATGCTCTTATGCACCCAAAATCTAAAATACTCTAGCTATAGAAAATTGCCAAGCTAATACCGTGGAACATTTAAAAAAAAACTGCTAAAACACATCATTTTAATATGGATTTTTCGTAACTATACTTTAGTTTTATTCCTTACAGACTATATGGGCATATACTGTAATTACCATCTTCTTCAGGAATCTGCAGTCTGTACTAATCTCCACTTTTTTCTGCTATTTCTTCCAGATCTTCTGTAATGGCAATCTGTGCCACAACCACCTTATCTAGGCACCATGCAGCCCCCTGAGGTGATGGAATGAAGACAGGGGGGGGGTCTCAGCTGTCCACAAGACCAACTTAATCAAATTTCTATCACGTGAAGAACAAAAACTAAGAGGTTTGATTTAGGAACATTTATGTTATGTAGAATATCCAGTGGGGGCTTGGCTGTCTTTTGGCCTTGGAACCCCTGCAGATGTAGTTGTTTTCTCCAGCCTGACTGGAGTTTTTTTTTGTTTATCCTGTCCTCCCAGCCATCTTACCTTACCTTTTTATCTTGTTATTTAGTTCTTTAATATTATTACCTAATCGTAATTGTTTTTCTTTTTCTTACAACTTTCTCTTTGTAATCATGAAAAGCACTTTGAGCTAAACTGTTGTATGAAAATATGCTAAACTAATAAATGTTGTTGTTGTACCTCTGGTGGAAACTGAACCAGGATTTTGGAGCAGCGGAACAGCATCCAAAAACAGAGTTTCAATAAAAATCCATACATTTATCTAAATACCCAGGGAGAAATATGGCTTTTTACAGAACAGATAGATAGATAGATAGATAGATAGATAGATAGATAGATAGATAGATAGATAGATAGATAGATA
>JANRMT010062791.1:54211534-54235614 GCA_026402145.1 Polypterus bichir lapradei | reverse complement strand
GCTCATCTCCATTACAGTAAATGGAGAAAAACAGCTTCCAGTTATGACCATTACGCGTAGAATTTCGAAATGAAACCTGCCCAACTTTTGTAAGGAAGCTGTAAGGAATAAGCCTGCCAAATTTCAGCCTTCTACCTACACGGGAAGTTGGAGAATTAGTGATGAGTCAGTCAGTCAGTCAGTCAGTCAGTCAGTCAGTCAGTGAGTGAGTGAGTGAGTGAGGGCTTTGCCGTTTATTAGTATAGATTAAACAGGCATCGAAGATTGGAAGCTAAGTGTCTGCCTTTAATAAATCTAGTTCAGTCTTGTGATATTACTGAAGGGAGCACTTTCTCCATCCTACTAGCTAGGACTGTGGAGAGTATCTTAACATCATTATTCAGAGGCGAGATTGGTCTGTATGTTGCACATTTGTAATAAGTCCTTATTTTGTTAAGGAAAGACGGTAATTAATGCTTGGTGAAAAGTCTGAGGTAGAATTTTATGGTCTCTAGCTTCTGTAAATGTTGCTAATAAAGGGGGAGCTAAATGAGTTGAGAATTTCATACAAAATTTGGCAGGGTAGCTATCAGGGCCTTCTGCTTTCCCACTATGAAGCGAGTTTATAGCATCTAGTAATTCTGATTGTGCCAGAGGTATACCCAATTCCTCTGCTCTAAGAGTATATATTAGTGGTATATGTAATGCATCTAGAAATGCATTAGATTGTGTCTTGTCTTCTTTAAACTCAGCACAATATAAGGATTTATAGTAGTCTCTAAATGTGTGCATTATATTTTTATGGTCAATGATTTTGTCCCAGTTTGTGTTGGTGATTGCCAGGATTACATTGCAAACTTCTGGTGAATTTGTTGAGCTAAGATCTTATTAGCTTTCTCTCCATGCTCATAATAATGATGCCTTGATTTAAAAATGAGTTGTTCAGTTTCTTTAGTTGTTAAGAGGTTGAGTTTTGAATGCAGAGCCTGCCATTTCCTATGAAGTGCCTCACTTGGACACCTGGCATGTTCTTGATCTATTCTAGTAATTTTGCTGATTAACTCTGTTACCTTCTTTGATTCCAATTTATTTCTGTGGGAAAGATATGAGATAATCTGTCCTCTTAAGAAGGCCTTCAGGGTTTCCCAGAGTATTCCTGCAGAAACCTTTGAGGATATATGTGTCTCTAAAAAATATTTATTTGTTTGAATATAAATTCTGTACAGTTCTGCTAATAAAAGTGAAGTAATACATCATCTGCAAGATGAGTATGTGGGGCATAATAATTATTTTAGCTCTAAAATCAATGGGGCATGGTTGGAAATAATAGTGTCGTACTTACAAGATTTAATCGTAGGCAAAAAAATTGTTATCAACAAAGAAATAATCAATTCTTGAGTAGCAATGATGCACTGGTGACTAGAAGGAATATGCTCTTGAGTTTGGGTTTAGAAATCTCCAGGGGTCTGATATGTTGTGGTCAGTTACAAATTGTGTAATTGTCTTTGCCATGTTAGTTGTCATTGCCCCTGTGGCAGGAGACCTACCTAGGTCTGGATTTAAAACACAATTAAAGTCCCCAACCATTATAATTTTATGAGTGTTCACATTTTGCATGAATTCCCTATCATTGACATTGGGTGCATAAATATTTATCAAAATCACTTTACAGCTAAATAAATTACCTATGACTATCACATATCTCCCTTCAGGATCAGACACTACATCTGATACTACAAATGAGACTGTTCTATGTATAAGAATTCCCACACCTCTAGTTTTCGTTGTAAAGCTGGAATGGAACATTTGGCCAGTCTAGTCTTTGTGTAGCCGAACCTGACCCTTGCTTAATAAGCAGGTCTCCTGTAAAAATACTATTTTAGCGTTTAGGTCAGTTAGGTGAGAGAATACTTTCTTTCTCTTTAATTTGTGATTCAGGCCTTTAACATTCCAGCTCAAAAAGTTGACTGTCCGGTTTTGGAGTCATTGCTTCTGTACTTTTTTTGGCATTTTGTAGTCTTAACTGAAAATGAGACAACTTTCACCTTAATTTCCAATTTTCCTAGGAGTTATTTCCATGAAGCCTATTGTAACGTTGGCACTTTTAATTCTAAGGATTAAAAGGACAGATTAGAGATAGCTTGCTTTCTTTCTCTCCCCCCCTAGTCCCCCCCCATTTTGCCTCCCCACTTGAGGCTGGACCACACTTCATAAAGTCCCAGTCCTCTGACATACCTAGAGACAAAGCACGTCCAAAACAAAACAAGCCCACCAGCAGTGGCGTATGAGGAATAAAATTGAGATATCTATTGCCAATACAGTCCAAATACTATAAACATAAAATGTAATCTTCAACAATCTTGAGGTAATAAGATAGCAAATCCAGGGAATAGTGTTAAAAAGTGGCACTGGATAAGCTTAGTAAACCCTAAAACAATAATAACAATATCAATAAACCAAGGGTATGATATTGAACAGTCTCCTTTAGAAGAGAGGGAAAAAATTATTCATTTCTTCCACACATACCTACATATATGCATATAATTGTAATTAAAGCATAAACAAAAAATGACTGAGAAGGGAAAAGGATGTATAATTACAGTACCAGTATCATTGCAAGCGGATCAAACAGCCGGTAAGATCTTCTTTGCCATGCCACAACAGGATGTGACTCATGATCGTATTTCAAAAAAGTATAGAGATCAGTTTTCTTAACTCTTTTTCTGCTTCCTCTGTAGAAGTAAAGATGTGATGCTTGCCTTGAATATCTACTTTCAGTTTGGCAAGGTATAAGAGGCTTTATCTGATCTCAGCTTTCCGTAAGCGCTGTTTAATGATGTAAAAAGCGGCGCATTCAGCTGCTGTTGAGGGTGAGAAATCCGGGGCAATACTACTGTGGTTATTTTCAAATATAATGTCTTGTTTCTGTCTGAGAAGTAACATTATATGTAATTTAAATTGTAATTTTTCAAAATGCACGATAAGATTCCTAGGTTTAGAGGTATTTGATCCCCGTATGCGGTAAGCTGCTGATATCTCGGTGTCTGATTTGCAGTCCTCTCCACTTATTTTAGAGAATAGTTCAGCTACGAATTTCACTGGGTTTGAACTTTCACAATTCTTTGGGAGACCTTCAATTCTAATATTATTTCTTTTGCATCCATCTTCCAGTGCGGCAAGTCTGTCTCCGAGTTTTCTGCATTTGGAATTTGCAGCTGTTGTTTTTCCATCAGCGGTAGATGCCAGATGTTCAGTTGTTTCAATCTGAGTCCTGAATGTCTGCTTGACGTCTTCCAACTGAGAGCCAAGTGCTCTCAGTTTATTCTCAAACTTAAGACGCATTTTCCTGAATTTGTTCCTCAATTTTTTCTAGCATATCTTTAAAAGGTGACTCAAAGTGATTATTTACATGTTTCTGCAAGGGCCTCATGCATAATGCTGTGCATAGAATTTGCACTATAACATATGCATTAAGCTGCTGATATCTCGGTGTCTGATTTGCAGTCCTCTCCACTTATTTTAGAGAATAGTTCAGCTACGAATTTCACTGGGTTTGGACTTTCACAATTCTTTGGGAGACCTTCAATTCTAATATTATTTCTTTTGCATCCATCTTCCAGTGCAGCAAGTCTGTCTCCGAGTTTTCTGCATTTGGAATTTGCAGATGTTGTTTTTCCATCAGCGGTAGATGCCAGATGTTCAGCTGTTTCAATCTGAGTCCTGAATGTCTGCTTGACGTCTTCCAACTGAGAGCCAAGTGCTCTCAGTTTATTCTCAAACTTAGACGCATTTTCCTGAATTTGTTCCTCAATTTTTTCTAGCATACCTTAAAAAGGTACCTCAAAGTGATTATTTACATGTTTCTGCAAGGGCCTCATGCATAATGCCGTGCATAGAATTTGCACTATAACATGACGTAAGCACAAAAGAGGAAATGTACTTACGCACAAAAAAATCCAGATGCGTAAATCTGTGCGTTCACCAACTTCCAAGTTCTTCCGCTACATAAAACCTGGTCAGCATGGAAATTAATGCAAATGCACGTGCCTGCTGCCTCACCCCAACTCCTCCCAGAATTACGTGTCTTTGAATATGCAAATCAATATAAATAGCCCTTAAGCTCAGTGTTCTGTGAAAAGGCAATGGCAAAAGTACGAGGGAAAATAGAAGAATTTTAGCAAATACCAAGTGGAGGCAAAGAAAAACATACTATTTTTTGGTTTAAACAGTGGTATAAACAACAAAAGGAACTGATCGAGTGACATAGCATGTCGGAGAAACTTGAAAGCTGAAGTTCACAAGGTCGCACAGTGCCCGAAATAAAAAAGAAGTTGTCACATATCAAAGTCGCTGTGAAAAGGCTATTCGTAGCCCACCGTCTGAGTGTCATTTGAAAACTTATTAAGGTACAGAGAAAAAAAAAAGGCAGTGTGAAAAAAGCACGAAATGTCAACTTTAATCTCGAAATTTCCACTTTAATCACGTAGTTTATTTTGTCATTAAAGTAGAACATCATAAACTTCATCTTAAAATCGTTTAGTTACCATGGGCTTTGAGAAACTAGTAAATTAAAGTAGCACATTCAATGCTTTGTTTTGTATTTGATCTTCTATGTGCTCTACGTGTGTGAATCACTACGTGCTTCCGGTCTTTCTCTTCCTCCGACAGGACACAGAATCCATCACATTCGTAATATTACAGCTCTCTGAATAATTAAAATACTGAGAAGTATACGTGATATAATTTTCATGATGATAGGAGTTAAAGCATGTTATTAAACATGGGAACACGATGGCGCAGTGATTGTTCATGTTTTACGCAAGATGCTTGCTGCACCATGCGTGACCTTCGATGAAATGCTTTATTACAGAAGTACTGTCTTTTTCAGACATACTAACCCCCAATTCCTGTCCTTACTTTTCTTTCTCCAAATACCCAATCGCCACACAATAAGCTCTGTAATAGACGTTAAGCCATCTGTAAGCTTAGAACGCTGATTCTTCAAAACTTTTAAGGAACATTGAAATATCTTCGTAATGTTTAATTATTCTATCCATCTATCCTTCCAGTGTCATGCCAGCCACAGCAAGAATATAGCGCGAGGCAGGAACAAACCATGAACGAAGCTCAGGTTTCTTGCTAGCGCTGCGGCACCGTGTACTTAAAGTCTGTATAATATAATAAATATATTTTGCTGCATTTCATTTTAAAAATGATATCGTCATCATATGAAAATACGCGCTTTATAAAGTGGCTCAGGTTGTGCAATATTATAACTGAATCATAAGTACAATTACCTCGCTTTAAACTTGCACGTACAAACAGTTCTACAAGGAGCACTTGATGAACTGATTGAATGCGTTTATAGTTCTTGGGATGAAACTGTTTGTGAACCGCGAGGTCCAAACTAAGGAAAGACTCTGAAGCATTTGTCGGATGAGACTAGTTCAAATAGCGAATGACTGAGGCAGTGTGTGCTTGATGCTGTATACCGATAATTCTCTTTCCGATATGCTGCTGTACATCTGTGATTCTAACTCAGATACAGTGATAAAATTCATCTGAATGGTGCAGTGATAGTAGCATGGAAAAAGATGATCCGATGTGGTATCCCCTAACGGGAGCAGCTGAAAGAAAAAGAAGAAGGTGCAGTGAGAGTAACAACGCTAAAACAGCTATTGTATTTAGAATAGTTTGACCATTCTGTGGACCATTATATTGTTACATGTTAATTACAATCAGATGCATTAAATTAATAAACAATATGCGGTTAATTTCAGTGTATTTATAAAGCCGTGTCAGGGATGTGGATCTGAAAAAGAAAGGGAAACCACACAGGAAGAGTAGCACTGCTTTGACTCTGGGTGCCGCCAGTTTACAAAACCAAGCGCAGAACTTGCGCACGACAGGGTAAGAGCTACCATGGAAATGTGCGTGGCCTTACGTCAAGTGTAGGTTTTACACATCGCGATTTGAACTTGGAAACGTTCTTACGGAACACTTCTGTATGTACGCACCCTTTATACATGAGGCCCCAGGTCTTTAATATCCTGCCACAGCTTCTCATTTGTCTTGAGCATATAATTTATTTCTTTCTTTATATCTTTATATCTTTCTTGAGCTCCTTTATGTCTTGAGAAGTGGCCGTTGCCATTGCAGCGATCGCTACCTTCAGTTCAGACAGATCGTTTTAGCTTTCGTGCTCCGCAGGTGAAGTGGCAAACCCTGTTACAGCTGATGCTCCCGGCTTGTGAAGAGTAGACAAAAACGCGGATGGCAATTCCATTTCCAGTTTCAATGGATCTTCTGGAATTGAAGACCTATCGTGACCTGAATCACTTGCACATTCGCTCCTACTTTCAGTCTCTACTGGAGAAGATGCAGCGCCCCGGGGTCCCGGGAAATCTGTGCTTTCGCCTGTCTATTCCCGGTCAGTCTCTGTAAGGCCATACCTTTAGTATGGACTTGGACTTGATGTCTGTCTGGGCTTGGGTGTAGCTTTGGATTTCTTTTCTGTTTCTTTCTGAGCCCCTTTCTTACTGCTCATGTTTATATATGCTTGCATATACTGTAATAGAACCTCCTTGGGTTGGGTAAATGCAGGATACCTCGGGATAATAAAAAATAAGAGAAAATTAACACTGCTGCTAACGGAGTTCCGCTTTAGACGTCTATCTCCCATAATGGACGAGACCAACTCCTGTTTGTGACATTCTGATAAAGGAGTTAAATCCAACACATGTATGGTTCAGGTATGCCATGTGATCAGATAGCAGGCCAGATACATTCTAGTTAAACCTTTCTTTCAAGGAAAATCTTTAAGGGTAGAAATGAAAATAACTGGAGAAAACCCAAACAGACATTGTTTAGGTTGTGGCCTGAACTCTTGACTATGAAGTTAATGAGTTAGTAGAGTTAACAACTGTCATATGATCCTTCCAATAGGTCTACCCTTAGTTTTTTTGAATTAGATCATTTTGGGCTGAAATACCTGTAAAGCGCTAAAAAATAATTCTGGCCTACTGTTGTTTCAGCAGGTAGTTTAAGAACCAGTCTCATTTTCTTAGTAATGAGACACATATAATGACACAAAACACCAGAGGCCTCATGTATAATGCCGTGTGTAAAATTCGCACCAAAACATGGCGTACGGACAAAAACAGAAACATGTGTATGCACAAAAAATCTAGATGCATAAATCTTCCATGGTCTTCCACTACATATATCCCAGTCAGTATGAAATGTAATGATTGTGCACGTGCCTGCTGCCCCACCCTGACTCTTACCAGAATTACACCCCTCTGAATATGCAAAACAATATCATAGCCTCTTAAGATCAGCGTTCTGTGAAAAGACAATGGCAAAAACACGGAGGAAAAAGAAGAATTTCAGCGAATACCAAGTGGAGGCAAGGATAAACATACTATTTGATGGTTTAAGAAGTGGTATAAACAACAAAAGAAAGTTGATCGAGTGACAGAGAGTGGAGGAGAAACTCAAAAGTTCAAGCTTAGAAAGTTGCATAGTACCCAAAATAAAAAAGAAGTGGTCAGATATCAAAGTCGCCGTGAAAAGTCGAGTCATAGCCCACTGTCTGAGTGTCCCATGGAAGTGTATTAGGGTACAGAGAAAAGAAAAAAAAGGTTGAAATTTCCACTTTAATCATGTCATTTATTTTGTCATTAAAGTAGAATGTCATAAACTTAATCTTAAAATCAATGTTTAATTTACTATAGTTACGATGGAATCTGAGAAACTCAAGTAGCACGTTAAATGCTTCATAATCTATATGTTTTTCTATATGCTCTATGTGTGTGAATCACTACATGCTTCTTAAACAGAATTTCTCTTACACCGACAAAGCACAGAGTACATTACATTCATGATATTACAGCTCTCTGAACAATTTAAATACTAAGATGTATACTTGATATTATTTTCATGATGACAGGAATTAAACCATGTATAAAACATGGGGGCACATTGGCGCAGTTTTAGCAACGAGCTGACATCCCATCCAGAGATTGTTCCTGCCTCCCACCAGATGCTTGGCACAGCATGCGCGACCCTCAACAAAATAATTTAATGCAGCAGTACTCTCTCTTTCAAACGTACTAACCCTCAATTCCTGTCCTTCCTTTTCTTTCTCCAAGTAACCAATTGCCACACAATCAGCTCTTTAATAAATGTTAAGCCATCTGTAAGCTTAAAGCACCAATTCTTCAATACCTTTAAGGAATATTGAAATATCTTCATAGTACATGTTTAATTATTCCATCCATCTATCCATCCATGGTTGTGCCAGTCCAAGCAAGAATACAGAGCAAGGAAGGAACAATCCCTGAACAAAAACAGTTCATTGCTACCGCTGTCCATCATGTCCACACGATTAATTATTAACAGTATACATAATTCAAATTAAGTTAAAAATGTATAAGTATATGTAATATAATATACTTTACTGCATTTCTCTTAAAAAAATATATCAAGAGGTCCAGGAAGATAGCTCTAAGAAATCTAAATCGACTTAGAAGCCATTCGTCATCATCTGTAAATATGTGCATTCTTCTATTGAATTGAATTAAATTCCTTTATTGTTACTGTATGGTACAATGAGATTCAATATGCATATCTTCCATAAACTTATTTTACTATAAAATAGTAAAATAACAACAACAACAATAATAATAAAAATACAATAAAAACAATGAAAAATATACAATATGAAAGCATAAGTGGCTCAGGTTGTGCAATATTACAACTGTAGTGCAAGTTTACAGTGAGGTAATTGTACTTATAAGTGCAAACAGTTCTACCGGAAGCACTTGATGGAGTGATTGAGTGCATTTATAGCTCCTGGGATGAAACTGTTTCTGAACCGCAAGGTCCCATTTGCCGAATGGGAGCAGCTCAAACAGACTGTGCACATGGCTGAGCCAGAGTGTGCTAGATCACGGGTGTCGAACTCCAGGCCTGGAGGGCCGCAGCGGCTACAGGTTTCCACTCTAACCCTTTTCCTAATTAGTGACCTGTTTTCACTGCTAATTCACATGTTAATAGCCCTGTTAGAAGGATTCAGTCCACTGAATTGATTCGTTTTCTCATTAAAATGCAGCCAAACAGAAATGAAACGTGAAACGAGCCAACAGATGACCAGCTAAACTGGGGCTTCAAACTACAACCAGTTTCTTAACGAGAATCCAATTCTTGCTGTTAATTAAACTCGTTATTTAATTCCATAGTTTGTTGTTGCTCTTGTTCTGCCACAGCTGACATTTCCAAAACTGTTGATTTTCTGTTTATCATAAGAACATCGTCAAAGTGTTTTGGTGAGTTGAGAGATCAACCTTACTGAGACCTTCACCTTTCTTTATTTTCAGATATTGTGTGATGTGGTGGCTTGTTTTG
The DNA here is from genome assembly GCA_026402145.1 of Polypterus bichir lapradei. Classification (NCBI taxonomy): domain Eukaryota; kingdom Metazoa; phylum Chordata; class Cladistia; order Polypteriformes; family Polypteridae; genus Polypterus; species Polypterus bichir. Next base: position 54,226,227 of record JANRMT010062791.1, on the reverse strand, counting down.
TGTCTCATTATTGTTTGGCTGCTAATTAAGGAAAAAGAAACAACTAAAGGGCCTGAGTCATGTTAATTAATAGAAGTAATTGGCAGCAGAAACTTGGCACTAATTAAAAAGATGGTTAGAATGAAAACCTGCAGCCACTGCGGCCCTCCAGGACTAGAGTTTGACACCCCTGTGCTAGATGATGGACGCTGATAATCCTCTTTCTGATCAGCTGCTGTATAGCTGTGATTCCACACTCAGATACAGTGGGTTAAAATACTTCTCTGAGAGTAACAACGTTAAAGCAGTTATGGTATTTGGAATAATTTGGCCATTCCGTGGGCCATTATATTGTTACAGGTTGATTACAATGAGGTGCCTTAAGTTTACAAACAATATGTAGTTCATTTCAGTATATTTGATAAAGCCTACATGGATGTGAATCTAAAAAAGAAAGAGAAACCACACAGGAACAGTAGCACTGCTTTGACACTGGGTGCCGCCTGTTTCCAAGACAAAGCAAAAACGTACGTACGCAATGGGGGGTGGGTGGGGGGAGCTGGGGTTCTGCCGTGAGAATGTGCATGGCTTTACACCAAGTTTAGTTTTTATATATCACGATGTGAGTGTGGAAACAGGCATGCACCATCTATACATGAGGCCCGTGGTTATTTGGTGACCTCAATTTTGTGTTAAGTGAGTGACTGAACTACACAATGGACTGGAATACTGCCCAGATTTGTTCCCTGCCAGGATAGGCACTGGCTTCCTGTGAACCTGAAATGGAAAATGTGGATTTTTTAAATTGATGGTAGATATTTAAAACAGTAAAAGTATATTATTCATTGGATCCTTTTCATTTCACTTAATTTAATATCTACAGTATATTTTAAACTCTTCCTATTATTATCAGATTTGCATTAACATGTTTGTGTATTCCATTACAGGGTTGCAGGGAGAGAATGTTTTTTCCAGCAGGACCGGGCACAAAGCAAAGATCAGTCTTGGGTGGGAGCCAGTTCATCAAAGGCCACTTCCATATGCACACACTCACACTCCCTCAAGAGAGAATCTCAATTCTTTGGGATGCTGGGAAAAAAATGAAGTACCAGTGGAAAAAAGGGAAATGTAAATAAGAGAAGAATGTGCGAAGCACAAAAAGATTATGAGCAGGATAAGATCTGAGTGCTGGTTGTGGAGCTGTGAGGTAGCAGAAGTAACAAATCTAATGGAAAAGATATTTTTATATAAAAGGGGAAAGTTAAGAATACAAACAGATTAAATAATTAAACTTGTATTAATGAGTCATGGAAGATTTTCTTATTACAACTTTCTATGACTATAACCTATGCTACATAAGAAGTCAGAAGCAATCAACTTTCATTTTAAAGGATTTATTTTTGTTGGATTAAAACAGACACTGGTACAAAAATTGAGCAGGATAAGGAAAAGGAAGTGGCTGATAGGTGTGCCAAAAAGCCAGTATGATAAGCTGAATAGAAGATATATAGTGATAGAGAAGTCATAGCTCCTAAGGAGGAGGACTAAAATAAAGACAGGAGGAAGTAATAAGGGAGCACAGCGCTGCAGTGCCTCACTTATTAGTATTAATTATTTATACTGGCACATTAGCAAGGCAAAATCCAGAGGTTTGACTTCCACTGGAACAGATAAAGATTAAACAGGCAAGCTTCACTTCATTTGAAGAAAAAAGTATATATACAGAATATAGGGTATATGAATAATGTATTTCCTATGCATTTGTCAATTTCTTTTATAACTTCCAAGTAAAAAAGGATTAGATCAACGATTAAGGGCAAATGGAATCTGCATTTAAATCAATCTACTGTTCAGTCTCCAATCTGACAGCACATAAGAGTTATGAATATTACTGATTTGAAATATACTTAAAATATTATGATATATTAGTCTTTGTTATGATTTTAAACCATTCACATAATAGTAAATCACTGAAACTGAATGCATACATAACCCAATTCCTTTTTAAAGACAGGAAGTTTCAAATAACATTTTCTTTCAACATCTCTTGAAAAAGCCACAGCCTCCTAGACAATCAATTAATTAACATCATCTGACACCATATTTTGGACAATACAGATATAAAAATTTATCTTTACATTTATAAGTTGCTTTACTTGTACAACCACACACTTGGCGATAGTTGATGAAAAACACACAGAAAACAATTAACTCAGTGTTTTTCTTATCATATAATAAAGTAAATCTACATAAGCTCTTGGGCCTACTGTGCCAGATGATGGAACTGGCAAAAGTTATTTAATGAGTAAGATGGACAATATAAAGTATAATCAAGAATAAGAAGCTCATCTCAACCATAATGCCCATGATACTTTGATAATCAGCTTTCAATACTTGAGAGAATAAAGTTTGCTAATAAATAAAACCCTCTGTGGACAAATTTTTTAATGATGTATTCAGTAGGGTGTGTAAATGTTACAGTAAATACAGTGCATGTCTGTAGGTGTTAGATAAATAAAATATGACTCCTTTTAGCAATTTTATGCCCTAACAGCTCACTGCTTAACATGCTGGCACAGTGGTTAATGTTGCTCTCCTACAGACCTAGTGTGATGGGTTTAAATCCTGCACCCATTCGCTATCTGTGTAGAGTTTGAATGTCTTACATGTGTTTGAATTTCTTTCCACGTTAAGACATGTTAATTGGCAATTTTAAATTAGTACAGTAGACATATGTATGAATGGATCTCGGCTGATTCATGGTTTGCACCAAATGCTGATGAACCCTAGGATCTTGAATTGGATTATACAGGTTTGACAATGTGATGTTGTTACATTTTGGTAAGCCTAAATTGTGAACGAATGGATGGTAGATGTGTACATGAATGTTTTGTGCAGTGCCTCATTCAGTATTGGTCTCTGCCTTGTTCCTAGTGCTGCTAAGATGGATTCAACTCCCATACAACCCTGGACTGGGTTTATGAAATGGATGGATGTTGTCTATGGAAGGCAATACATTACTGGAGAGCTAGAATTTGGACTTCAAACTGTGTATATATGAATATAACTGTGTATTTCATGAAAGCTGTGACTTCAAACATTAGCTTTCCTTTATCCCAACTAGAAGTTCCCATGTATGTTTGGTGGGGGTGTTGTTTCTGGTTTTAATATATATATATATATATATTTATATTTTGTGGGACAGTTTTTCCCCTGGGCTGATAGAGGGCAGCCCCCTTGGTTTCCAGTGGGGTGACAGGTTATGAGCATGGGAGCACAACCTTGTTGGAACCCGTGGCAGGGCATCATTTGGTTACTCTTCTACCACACTCGGAAGTATGGTCGGAAGAAGCTTGTTAGGCACCTGGAGTCCATCCAGGTGCCCTATAAAAGGAGCAGCCTCACTCCATAAGTTGGCCAGAGTCAGGAGGAGAGGACAAAGACTGAGGAGGAGTGGAGGGAGAAGAACTGATGGCAAGAAGGGACTGAATGGTATTGGTGAGTTGTGTTGACTGGTATTTTGGGCAAGTAAAACTGTAAATTAACGTATGTAGTGTCTCCTACCTGGCTGTGTCCAGGTTAGGGTGGCAGTACGCCCCCTAGTGGCTCACAATATATTTGAAAGTTTAAATTTACCCTGGTGGACATATAAAAGTCTAAAAGTATCAACTATCAACTTTTGTCAGTTTTTATTGCAGCAGTATGTTTGTGTATATGTCACATTTTATTTGCTTAGTGGCTAACAGTGGAGGGGTTAGCATTGCTATCTCATAAGTCTTGTCCCCTGGATTCATATTTATGCCCAAATTCTTTATGTATATTTTGCATGTTCTTCGTTTATCCACTTACATTTATCATGATTATGCCAGCTTCTTTCCCCTATCCAAAGACAAGTGGTTCACGTTGGCCTGGTCTAAGTGAGTGAAGGATTTGGCACTGCACACAGGGTTGAGTCATTTTTATTCTCCAGTGCTATAAGTATGGGCCCTAGTGTCCTGTAAACCTGTAATAAAAATTAGCATCAGGAAATGAATAGTTACAAAGTCCCTGATTATGTTGTGACCTTTCATTTAACGAGCAGACACAGCATTGCTAAAACACAAACTACTGGGTTAATAAAAAGGAGCCTCTCCAACACCCCAACCATATGTGAGAATTATCAGGTTCAGAAAATGAATGAATGAATATTAATTATATAATCATCTGTGCAGGAAATCTTCTTCCAAATCCTTTCTGCAGCTCAGTCAATATGTTAATCTTTCAATTAATAAAGCACATCAGAAAATGTAAGAACATTAACAAAAGCAAAAATAGTTCACAGAAATGCTGAAATGTTTTTTTGAACTACCACTCAAAGGAATCCATGTCAGTTGTAGAGTTAAAAAATGAAGAACTGTTTCTAGTGACTCTGTCATAAAAGTTTACAAAGAAATTCTAGCCCTTTTGTTTGCGGCTGTTTTGTCTGTAAACTTGTCTCTCAAGTGTAGTCCATACTCAATGGAAATTAAACACTTCCCTTTCCTTAACCTTAGCAAAAATCAACTTTATAAATAAGATATTTTTTACTTGGAAAATAATAGAACAGGTTTGTGATGTAATAAATAACTCACAGCAGGATTTATGCGGTGCAGACTGAAGAACTGCCCATACATATTTTTGACTAAATCATGAAGAGGCATGGGAACATAAAGAAATAAATTTGCATGTGAAAATAAATCTTTCAACAGGAAGTGGAAAATAGAAATACCAAGACAATGAATAATCCATGTTTTTCTTCTAATAAATAAAAAGAACAAGGAAATCTGATGGCAGGCCTGGGGTACATATTTGCTTGTAAGCTCATGATGCCCAGGTGCCTGTCACCAGATGAGGGATGGTAAGAGTTGAAGAGTTAGTTTCAGTCAAGAGCAATGGCAGTTGGGAAACAGGATAAATCTGGGAAGCCTAGACCTCACAAATGGAAACTGTCTTATTGTATCTGAAAGTCCCTTAAAACAGGAGCCAAATCAACAGATGTACAGTAGCTCATGGTTTGTTTTTAATGCAAATCCCCATTCTTACATATGTCATCAAAACAATAGAATAATGGGTTCACAGTGTCTATGATACTCTAAAGAGCTTGACAATGTAAGAATGTCATTGCAGTCTCTGACTAAAAACAGATAGTTGAGAAAGTTGTTAGAACTACTGAGGATTTCAACTGCAAATCACCCCACAAATCATGTCATCCATCATTCCAACCATTCATTACTGAGTCCACTTATCCTGTTTCAAGGTCTAAGGGGCAAGAGCCTATTCCAGCGGCACCACCTGAAAGGTAAGAACCAACCCAGGATGGGGCATCAGTCCTTCAGTTGATAAACAGGGGTCACACATGTGCTCATGGGAGACAGCTAAAGACCATTAAAGTGGGTAACTCCATGCCGGACCAGGGAGTGACAGAGTGCACCGACCACTTTTTCTGCAGACCGACCACAGGAAATTCCACCTGGGCCCCAGTTCCAGGGTCGGTGACTCACTTCTGGTTCCGGCATATCCATTTCGGTTTCCGGAACCGATGACGTCACTTCCCCACCCCCCAGCATTAAAAACACCATTTTGTTTACCACACATCACTTCTGCTCTGGATTCAACTCTGTAAAGAGATATTGTTGCTTTTTTCTTTAATTTTAAACCCAATCTTCAATTATATGGGGTAAATACCCCAAAACTTTTTGTACTGTTTCTCATTTTATTTGACACAGGATATTTTGTTCCTATGGTAAGGCCAACTTAAAAGACTATACATCCATCTATCTATTCATTGTTTTGACCACTTTATCTATTAGAGTCAATGACATCCACAGACCGTTAAAACAGCACTGGGTGAAGGGACTATTTTGATTGAACAGGAAGAAAAATCTCACTGAAAGTCATACTCATGCACACACCTACAGTAGGGAATCTGAAGTAACATCAGTAACTGTGGATTTCGGCAGAAGTCAGAGTGCCAGATTAAAATGAAAAGGTACAAAACACACATATAAAATACTTGTGTTATTCCTCCAGAAAAAAAATATAACAGAATTAGACTCAATGATGAGCCATGTTAACACTAGAATTACCAGAGCCTACGAAAAAACTCGTAGATCCGTCCCACCTTAAATCGCTTCTTAAAACCGCTCTCACCTCTCCGCCAGCCTCCTTTGTCCTGTAAATGTGCCGATAAAAACAAACTGCAAGCAGCCGGCTATTCCATCCCCCCCCACCGACTCAGAACGTGCACCAACTTCTCCGAGCTCATGCCTCGATTATCTGGGAGTGAAGTGGAGTTTTAGAGTGGAATAATAGATTGTTATTTGGAACACACGCGTTTCATGTGTGTTCTGTTTCTACAGTAATCTGTGTAAACACAATGTTAAAACAGAAACTTTTTCATAATTCAGTAATAAATGTCACAAAATGTAGACATAAACTATAAAATGTGTGAAGCCTGACAGCCAAAGAGCAAATACACTTTCATAAAAGGTTCAGAACTTTTACAGCGGCTTCAGTAGCGTACTGGTAAAATTTTGTCAATTAAAGCACAATACCTTAAGAGATCCGAGTTCAAATCTCCGGTAGGGAGAAAATCTATTTATTTTTAACCTTCGCTGTTCTGCCTGCCTGAACTCCCTGTCTATCTATACAGTAATAACAGTAATTTTATTATTATATAGGAGCTTCCCTGTCTGCCTATCATATAGTGCCTTTCCTTTCTATATATCTATCCCCTTAGCTGTTTTTTATATATCTATTATACAATGCCTTCCCTGTTTATTTATATATCTAGTGCCTTCTCTGCCTGTCTGTCTTTCTGTCTGATTGCATATAGCGCTGAACTTACTGCTCTGTACTATTCTGTCTTCTGCATGTCCTGGAGTACAAAAGAAACACCACCATACAGCAACATGTGCGAACTGGCAAGATCGGGGAAAAAACACGCGGTCACTGATTACAAACCGCAAGATGAATTAAAGAGACAATATATGTAAAAACATCATCGCACTAATGCAATATTATTTGAAAACAAACAGCGTCAGATCGGGTTTGAATATTGCATGTACTGTGCGTTGAAACTGCTGCACTGAATAAGCAGACTCCTTTTGTAACAGCGTCAGCGTGTATTCAAACCCGATCTGACGCTCTTCTTTTTCAAATAATATTGCATGTATTGAACTATTTTAGAATAAAAACATACATTTGATTTCAGTCAGTCTGTAAGAGCCAGTGTAAATGCATGATAATTATAAAGGTTAGCTTTTTTTTAATTCAGTTCCATTCTCTCAGTCGCGTCCACGATCCCCCCTCCCCCCATCTGACGCTGCTTTTTTTCACATAAAGACGTGCTATAACTCAAATGTGATTTATTTGGAGACGCGATATAGCTCGAATGTGATTTATTTGGAGACGCGCTATACTCGAATGTTATTTGTATAAGGAAGAAAGTACAATGTCAGGTGCTCATTCAGTGTAATAGGAACCACAGCACAGAGAGATGTGTACACTGCAACAAGTACACATGTCGTGAATGTAGGAAGGGTGTGTGGGAATTGTTAATATTTGAATGTGATGATTTTATATAGCACGGATCGGAAATCAGCAGTTCTTAGCATTGCACCACGCAAGCTGTCGTATCAACCGCCTACTGTAACTTGCTTTATTTTTTCTTCACGTATAGTCTAGAATAAAAGTGCACTTGTTTTGTTATTCTTGTACACCAACATATGTTCCTGTGTTTGAGCGACACGGGCATGCTCAAAAAAATAGACGTGTAATGCCACGAAAAGTGCACACAGGCTCTTCAGTTCGCAAGCATTGGTACGAGAATGCAGTCACAAATACGCTGCAGAGCTATAGCGCATCTTTATGTGAAAACAGCATTCTCAATTTGGGTTTGGTGGGGGTGTAGGGAAGGATCCTGAACACGACTGAGAGAATGAAAAGTGAATAAAAAAAAAACTAACCTTTACAAGTATCATAAACTACACCGGCTGTTACACACTGAAATCAAATTTATGTTTTTATTATAAAATAGTAAGAATAACAGCAGTTTATGTCTCAAAACTGATTCACGCGGGATCAAACTCATGACCTTTTGAATACTAGTCAGCAGCTGATACCATTATGCTACCATGGCAATTGTAATAAGTATGTGTCAATGTGGCATACTAAGGTGGCTTTTTTCTGCAGTTATATTTTTGAATAAAAGCATACTTGTTCTGTTATATTTGTACCTTTTGTAAATGTGTTTGATATTTGGACTTCAAGCTTCATACATTATATAGTTTATGCTTACATTTTGTCATTTACTACTACAATATGAAAAAGTTTCTGTTTTAAAAATGTGTTTACACGGATTACTGTAGAAACAGAACACACATGAAATGCGTGTATTCCAAATAATGATCTATTATTTCCACTCTAAAACTCCACTTCACTCCCAGATAATCAAGGCATGAGCTGGGAGAAGTTTGTGCACGTTCTAAGTCGTTGGGGGGATGGAATAGCCAGCTACTTGCAGCTTTTCTTTTATCAGCACATTTAGATTAACAAAAGACGCTGGCGGAGAGGTGAGAACGGTTTTGAGAAGCGATTTAAGGTGGGACGGACCTACGAGTTTTTTTGTAGGCTCTGGTAATTCTAGTGTTAATAAACATTAGAATAGTAATCTACCAGGATGCTATTCAAGAACATAGCCAAAACTTCTGTCAACTCAAAGACATCGGAAACAAATAAAGTTTAGCCCTGACTAAATGAAGAGATATGAATGAGATGTCAGATCTTAACTTCAAACACAGACTAAGGAATAATACATTCTTTGAAGGACTGACTTAAGTTCATTTTTTTCAGAAACCCAATTGTAAGACCCCATTCACCATTCTGTTTCCCTGTGTCTGAATGAACGGCATTGAAAAAAATTTCTCCTATTGTGTTGTTGCCTTTTGGAAATTAATTATTCTAATTTTTCCTTATTTTTACATAGTCATTGTGTTGAGAATATTTATTTGATAGGGTGCTTATGTTTTGAGATAGAATAATAACTAATTTATTTATTTTTCATTTTATTGAATTTACTAGCAAAATACCCGCGCTTCGCAGCGGCGAAGTACTGCCTTAAAATTTTTATTAAAAAGAAAATTAAACCTTTTTAAACTGAGGTAAAATACCAATAATTATTTGTTAAGGATCTCTTTGTATGACACGTTGTCAGTTCGGCCCTCCGGTTGTAATATGACCAAGCTGTGCGCTGAGCTTACTCTTGAGCATGCAACGTACAGTTGGCAATGTGAACAGTAATCTTGTTTCAAATCTCACAGCCTGGATTGCTGCTGTCATAATCAGTTTGAGTTTCATGGTTTGTTTCAATTACAACAGTATTTGCAGGACTTGTTGTGTTGAAGTGACAATCGGCATCTGTCAAGCGTTGTAAGCATACAACCGGTTTCATCGATAACTTCACATCCAGCTTTTGAGAGTTTAAACATTAATAAACATCAAAGTGTCCACTACTGAAATCGTCACCTGTAAATCTAAGATGTTTAAGAGGCATTGGCGGTTGTCGAAAGGTGTAAAATATTTGGCCATTTCAGTACACTTGAAAGCGGCAACCGAACAATTCAGCGGCAGCCATCAACTCGCATGCAGAACCATAGGTGAAGGGCTTAAGCATTTCACTCTTATAGTGCTCCTGTGTAGTATAATTATCTCCTGTACCGTCATCAGTCCACAACTTGAACCTGTCCCAGTCATTCAATACATAAGACACAATGTTCCTCCGGATATCAAAAGTGAGTGCCTGATATGGCCATGCAATATGTAACACAGAGAAAAGAAAAGGCAGACGGCATCTCTGGGCATGGAAACCACTCAGTAAGTGACAGTTCTTTGATCGATGGTGATCACCTCGATAGACATGTTAATAGGGGTATGGTTGGAATGATAAAGGAAATGGGTACCTGAACAATGTAAAGTAAGTCTAAAATACCTACACAATAACTATAATCGTAATAAACGAACAATAAAACAGCGGAGAAGCCGTGGATTAAATAAAAAGGTTGTAGTTATCAGCAGGGAGACGTGAATCCCGTGGCGAAGCAAGAAAGGGAATGTAGAGACCGGAGCGACGGACGGACTTATATAGGCAGGCAGCCAACAACGTGGGAGGCGTTGGGATGGGGGACCCAACGCTGCCTCACACGGTGATCGAGCTGCAGGCTATGGACATATATATGTACGCAAGTAGGATTCATTTACCAAATTTCTTTAAGATGGGCCTATAAGTAACAAAGACGGTTGGAAAGTTCAATATGGCGGCCAACAGTGGCGTCATACCACTGAAATAATTACGTACATTGGTTTCGGTTTGCGCAGGGAAGCCGCCTACCAAATTTCTTGAAGATGGGGACATAAATAAGAAAGTTTAACATGGCGAACGTTGTCGACCGTTATGACCGTTACGCGTAAAATTTCATAATGAAACCTGCTTAACTTTTGTAAGTAAGCTGTAAGGAATGAGCCTGTCAAATTTCAGCCTTCTATCTACACGGGAAGTTGGAGAATTAGTGACGTTGGAAAGTTCAATATGGCGGCCGACAGTGGCGTCATACCACCGAAATAAGTACGTACATCGGTTTTGGTTAGCGCAGGGAAGCCGCCGACCAAATTTCATGAAGATGGGGTCAGCCTTCTAACTATACGGGAAGTTGGAGAATTAGTGACGTTGGAAAGTTCAATATGGCGGCCAACAGTGGCGTCATACCACCTAAATAAGTACGTACATCAGTTTCGGTTAGCGCAGAGAAGCTGCCTACCAAATTTCGTGAAGATGGGGCCATAAATAAAAAAGTTCAAAATGGCGGACATTGTCGACTGTTATGACCGTTACGCGTAGAATTTCGAAACGAAACCTGCTTAACTTTTGTAAGTAAGCTGTAAGGAATGAGCCTGCCAAATTTCAGCCTTCTACCTACACGGGAAGTTAGAGAATTAGTTATGAGTGAGTGAGTGAGTGAGTGAGTCAGTGAGGGCATTGCCTTTTATTAGTATAGATTAAAAGCAAGTAACATTCCATAACACAAAGTCAAAATTGACAAAACTAAATTCAATTATTTCACTCTTGTTCCATTATTGAGTTCTATGGAGCTGGAAACTAGTCTGTCAGGACTAAGTTCGAAGCAAAAACCAACCCTCAATGGGACATCAGTTCATTGTTTAGCATTTTCATATATTCACTTGCATTGTACCAATTTACACTTGCCAATCAACCAATTCCATATTTTTTTTGGATACAGAAAAAAACTAGAAGACATGAAGAAAACCTGGATGGACAATAACACAGATGGGAGAGGAAGCAAAATTTAGATTGTGCTTATAGCAATCTTAATTCAACTCTAATTCCCCCTTTCACACAGAACATGGCACAACAAGGGTCATCTTTCCTTAAAAGTATTTTCTTTGTGTTTGTCTCTGGACCCCAATGCAAAGAAGTCTTTATTATAGGAGTAATTACCTCACTCATTATGAAATGTAAACCATTAGACATTGTGCCAGAATTTCTTGGGACATGTACTGTATTCTAACTTACATATGGTAGGATGGAGTTCCGGCAATGTTCAAACAATTTTGCTGAGGACAAATGATACAGCAGACGTGCTAATGTGCAGTGGAGTGTTAGCACAGATGACAATTGGACATATCTGGGACATTAACAGCATGCACAGAAACAGAACAAAAATTATTTATTTGCTGTGTTTACTATCATTCATCTGTGCTGCTTTGAGATGAGATGTAATAATTAAAATTTCTTCCAAAACTTTTGCTGAAATAAACTGCAATGATTATTTCTGTTTGTGACTACACACATACTATATCCATTTTTTTCATTTGGATAATTTGCTCAACAGCAAATTAAACTGCATTTTAGAAACTGTTATTTATGCATCACAGCCAAGCATTCATTTGAACTTTTAAAATTACAGTGCATCCGGAAAGTATTCACAGTGCATCACTTTTTCCACATTTTGTTATGTTACAGCCTTATTCCAAAATGGATTAAATTCATTTTCTTCCTCAGAATTCTACACACAACACCCCATAATGATAAAGTGAAAAAAGTTTACTTGAGGTTTTGGCAAATTTATTAAAAATAAAAAAACTGAGAAAGCACATCTACATAAGTATTCACAGCCTTTCCCATGAAGCTCAAAATTGAGCTCAGGTGCATCCTGTTTCCCCTGATCATCCTTAAGATGTTTCTGCAGCTTAATTGGAGTCCACCTGTGGTAAATTCAGTTGATTGGACATGATTTGGAAAGACAAACACCTGTCTATATAAGGTCCCACAGTTGACAGTTCATGTCAGAGCACAAACCAAGCATGAAGTCAAAGGAATTATCTGTAGACCTCCGAGACAAGATTGTCTCGAGGCACAAATCTGGGGAAGGTTACAGAAAAATTTCTGCTGCTTTGAAGGTCCCAATGAGCACAGTGGCCTCCATCATCCATAAGTGGAAGAAGTTCGAAACCACCAGGACTCTTCCTAGAGCTGGCTGGTCATCTAAACTAAGCGATCGGGGGAGAAGGGCCTTAGTCAGGGAGGTGACCAAGAACCCGATGGTCACTCTGTCAGAACTCCAGAGGCCCTCTGTGGAGAGAGGAGAACCTTCCAGAAGGACAACCATCTCTGCAGCAATCCACCAATCAGGCCTGTATGGTACAGTGGCCAGATGGAAGCCACTCCTTAGTAAAAGGCACATGGCAGCCCTCCTGGAGTTTGCCAAAAGGCACCTGAAGGACTCTCAGACCATGAGAAACAAAATTCTTTGGTCTGATGAGACAAAGATTGAACTCTTTGGTGTGAATGCCAGGCGTCACGTTTGGAGGAAACCAGGCACCGCTCATCACCAGGCCAATACCATCCTTACAGTGAAGCATGGTGGTGGCAACATCATGCTGTGGGGATGTTTTTCAGCGGCAGGAACTGGGAGACTAGTCAGGATAAAGGGAAAGATGACTGCAGCAATGTACAGAGACATCCTGGATGAAAACCTGCTCCAGAGTGCTCTTGACCTCAGACTGGGGCGACAGTTCATCTTTCAGCAGGACAACGACCCTAAGCACACAGCCAACATATCAAAGGAGTGGCTTCAGGACAACTCTGTGAGTGTCCTTGAGTTGCCCAGACTTGAATCCGATTGAACATCTCTGGAGAGATCTTAAAATGGCTGTGCACCAACGCTTCCCATCCAACCTGATGGAGCTTGAGAGGTGCTGCAAAGAGGAATGGGCGAAACTGGCCAAGGATAGGTGTGCCAAGCTTGTGGCATCATATTCAAAAAGACTTGAGGCTGTAATTGCTGCCAAAGGTGCATCGACAAAGTATTGAGCAAAGGCTGTGAATACTTATGTACATGTGCTGTCTCAATTTTTTTATTTTTAATAAATTTGCAAAAACCTCAAGTAAACTTTTTTCATGTTGTCATTATGGGGTGTTGTGTGTAGAATTCTGAGGAAAAAATGAATTTAATCCATTTTGGAATAAGGCTGTAACATAACAAAATGTGGAAAAAGTGATGTGCTGTGAATACTTTCCAGGTGCACTGTATTTTAAGATATATAACATCCCACTATAGCTAATATATTATTAACACAAAATTATTTTGTCTCCTCTCATTAATATGTAAACTGGCAGGAGACAATAATAAAATGTAAAGTCAATAACACATTATACATGCTGATCACACTTATGATTTTACGCAAATAATGAAAACAAACAGGATGGATGGAACTCATAATAGTTTTGTCAGAAACACAGACATCTCATCAATTTTAGTGATGATTTGCATCAAAAAAATAACTTACAGGAAGTACAAAAATCATAAGCCATACTTTTAGTCACTGACAAGAAATACTTCTAATTACTAGCAATAGGGATTTATGAAACAACACTTAAATGGACTTGGACAGAAATGATAAACAATACAAAGTGCATGTACAGTAAAATAATTTGGATGCCTAATGGACAGCATATCTCACAAGAAATGGAAGTGAGCTTTAAATAATATTAAACTAAAACTCATAATGAAACTGAAAAGGCAAAGTAAAAAAGCCAAGACGGATTATAAGAGGAGCATAGAGTCCCACCTGTCCAGCCACAATACACGGGAGGTGTGGCAGGGAATACAAAATATCACAAACTACAGAGGCTGTGATGCAACAACAGGAGATCTGAGTGCGCAACTAGCAGAGGAGCTAAACTGCTTCTTTGCTCGCTTTGAATCATCACAACAGCAGCACTGGCCTGCTCCAGCCCTGCTCCCACCCTCACCGGGTTCCTGCACTACTCCACTCACTGTAAAAGGGCACGATGTCAGATGGATGCTCCTGGCAGTGAACCCCAAGAAGGCTGCCGGCCCAGATGGAGTGCCTGGTAGGGTGGTCAGAGCGTGAGCCCACCAACTCACCCTTATCTTCACCAAAATCTTCAACCTCTCCCTAGCTTAGGCAGTCATTCCATCCTGCCTAAAATCAGCCACAATCATACCAGTGCCGAAGAAGTCTCCCATCACCAGCCTAAATTATTATTGCCCTGTGGCCCTCACTCCAGTAATCATGAAGTGCTTTGAGAGATTGGTTCTCTAGATTGGTTATCCCTCAAACACTAAGGATCCTCCTAAACCCCAGCATTCTGTTAT
>JANRMT010062791.1:54179352-54211134 GCA_026402145.1 Polypterus bichir lapradei | reverse complement strand
AATCCGTACTGACCCCTACTCTCTTTTCTGTTTCTTTTTCCGGTTTCTTTGTGGTGGTGGCCTGCGCCACCTCCACCTACTCAAAGCTTCATGATGCTCCAACAATGATGGATGGACTAAAAGGCAGAATTCTACGTGACCATCATCATCAAGCCTTTCCGTGAGAACCCTAAATCCAAAGAGGACTGTTTCATTTATGTTAGGTAGAATGCCCAGAGGGGACTGGGCGGTCTCATGGTCTGGAATCCCTACAGATTTTATTTTTTTTTCTCCAGCCGTCTGGAGTTTTTATTTTGTTTTTTCTGTCCCCCCTGGCCATTGGACCTTACTCTTATTCGATGTTAATTAATGCTGATTTATTTTGTTTTCATATTGTGTTTTTTATTTTTCTATTCTTTATTATGTAAAGCACTTTGAGCTACTGTTTGTATGAATATGTGCTATATAAATAAATGTTGTTGTTGTTGTTGTTGTTGTTCTAGCACATCAAGGACTATCTCCCCCAAGAGTTCGATCCCTACCAATTCGCATATCGCACGAACAGATCCACAGAAGACGCCATCGCTGTAGCTCTTCACTCTGTGCTGAGCCATCTGGAGCAGCAGCAGAGCTACGTCCAGATGCTCTTTGTGGATTACAGCTCAGCTTTTAATACAATCATTCCTGACATTCTCATCACCAAACTGGTCACTCTTGGCCTATCCCCTCTCACATGTGTCTGAATAAAAGACTTTAACAACCGGCTTCAGACTGTGAGACTCGGCCCCCACCTCTCCTCCATTTGCACACTGAACACCGGTCCCCCACAAGGCTGTGTGCTGAGCCCCCTCCTGTACTGTCTCTACACCTACGACTGCAGTTCGGCCCACAACAACAACCTCATCGTCAAGTTTGCTGATGACACCACAGTGGTCGGACTCATCTCAAAGGGAGACGAGGCAGCTTATAGAGAGGAGGCCCTGAAGTTGGCAGCCTGGTGTTCAAAGAACAATCTGGCTCTGAACACCAGGAAAACCAAGGAGATCATTGTCAACTTCAGGAGGCACAGCACCGAATTAGCCCCCCTTTACATCAATGGCGAGTGTGTGGAGAAGGTCCATACCTTTCAGTTTCTCTGCGTTCTTATCTCAGCTGACATCTCCTGGACAGACGACATCACAGCAGTCATCAAGAAGGCTCAGCAGCGGTTACACTTCCTGAGGGTCCTCAGAAAGCACAACCTTGATTCAAACCTGCAACTGACCTTCTACCACTCATCCATCGAGAGCCTGCTGACGTATTGTATCGCAGTATGGTACGGCAGCTGCACCATGGCAGACAGGGAGAGGCTTCAGAGAGTAGTAAAGGCAGCAGAGAAGATTATTGACTGGCCTCTCCCCTCCCTGATGGACATTTACACCTCCCGCTGTCTCAGCAGAGAAAAAAACATCATCAAGGACAGCTCCCACCCTGGCTCTGATCTGTTTGACCTGTTGCCCTACAGGTGCATCACAACAAGGACAAACAGACTCAAGAACAGTTTTTTTCCTAAAAGCCATAACCATTCTAAACTCACAAATGCACTGACTACACAGTCTTACCCCCCAACCCCTGGACTTCCTTCTATCCATCAACTGTGCAATATCCAATATCTAAATGGTACTGATAATAACTGTGCAATATCTGTATACTGTACAATATCATTACTCTCAGGGTCCAACATCCACTACTCACCGTACATGATCATCATTATTGTGAAATATTTAAATAATGTGCAATAACCCAATAGTGCAATAGTTATTTATTCTTTCCAGTATTTAAATAATGTGCAATAACCCAATAGTGCAGCAGTTATTATTCTTTCCATATGTATATGTATATGTATATAGTGTTGAAGAACTTTTTTGCATCTTTTTGCACCATTTGTTTATTTACTTGTTGTGTTCTATATATATGTCAGCACTGAAGGAGCTGCTTTTAATCTCATTGTACATGTGTACAGTGACAATAAAAAGGAATTCTCATTCTCATTTCTGTTCAAATTACAATTCTTTTTAAAACTAATCTTTTATATTAAATGAACTGACATTATATGGACAACATGTTTCGTCTCAATGAAAAGTTAATCAAGAATGGGGAAACAGCTGCCATGCTCACTAATTATTGTACTTATTATTAATAAAGACAACTCCAAACTTTTTCAAAAACTTTACATTCATCACCTCTTTCCAGCGAAATTTGGGTACATTTTTATAAAATATTGTATAAATATAAATACCACATTTATCTTAAGGTTTTGTATCTTTTTTACTTTTTCTTGTGGAGCTCTTTTCTTTCTAAAACTTCTACACAGATCTGTAATCAATAACTGCATGCTTCTGATTTTGTTATTGTCTTTCTTGTCACTGACAGAAGTAAAATTCAAATCACAAGACAAATTGAAATATTTTGTAAAATGTCACAGCAATAGATTAAAACTTTTGAAAGATGGTGCTTGTTTGACTTCCTTATTTCACAAATATGCTTTAGTCTTTATTTTTCACTACATTTGGAGATAAACAAAAGTCACTCTATCTGGAAAAAAATTCTGTAGTAATTAAAGTGAGTCAGAAACAAATCCTATGGGTGGAAGACACTTATCTCTTATTATGCTGCATTTTACTTGCTAGTGGTAATGGATTCAAACTGAGAGTACTAGCGTGCCTTTCTGCAACTGATATTTTAAAGATAATCATTCTTTAATAAAGCTATGAAGCACTAAAATTTTTCAATTTATTGTTTACATTTTTAACTGTTTCTATATATCTGCCCATGGTTGTGTGTGTCTGTGTGCAGATGGCACATTCTGATCATGTAAAGTATCCATTTCTGCTACAGTAACTAAAGTATCCATAGACAGCACAATTGTGCAGTATCTATCATTTTTGCAATATACCTCTAGACATTTCCATTTCATTCTTGTTCCAGAATACTTTATTTCTGGTGATTCTAAATAAGACAGTTATAAAATAAGTGAGTGTAGGAAAGTAAGTAATTTTGCTGGAAGACACTGGTATCACAAAGTATCTTTCCAGATACTTTGCTGGAATGTACGACTAAGTAATTTTGCTTTATGGTGCCTTTATGGTTTCTGCTTTGCCTCTCGTTCTAGCAGTATTGAATTATGTCCTTCATGACAATGAATTGAAAATTCAAAAAAAATTTTGAATTTAGTCCAGGGAATTGATGGATGGATATATATTTGTGACTTTACCATTTTTTGTTTTATTATGTCAGGTAATATTCTATTTTATTATATAACTTGACAAATAATGCAGTTATAAAGGTGAAGGTTGAAACAGCATTTCATAATATAACCATCAAATTTTGTACACAAATCCATTTTCCAAACCAAATGAATCTAAATTCAGTGATGTAACAAGCTAGGTCTTTTCACAACAACACAGGCACAAGGCAGGAGGTAATGCATGATGGATTAATAATTGTACCAAAGGACACACACACATAAACAGTCAAACACTAGGCCAGTAAAAAGTCATCAATCCACCTAAATAAAACACATGAATTTGAAATGTGGGAGCCAAACAACAGTACAAGGAGAAACCCCACAAAGATAGAAAGAATAAATGGGAAAATTTGGATTTTGTCAGTTCTCTGTATATTTTAATCACAAAGAGTGCTACTGCAATTCATATTTTACTGACATTTCTCATTGCACAAGAAACATAATTTTCAAACAGCTCTATATTGTAACATTTCCTAAGAATTTATATAGAGTAGGGTAGGTATAATGAATCCACAGAGAACAATTATGGATATTTCTTTTAGAAAATAGAAAGTTGAGTAAGGGCTAGGTTGAAGACAGACAGATGGCAAAACTCCTCCAGATTGATGGTTTCTGTTGTTTACACTAATTATATTCTCATTAAACAAAATTATTTTTCTTTGGCTATAAGGGACTAAATTTGTGGATATTCCCCATTTTAAAATGTTGACACTCCCTTTGTCCCTTTTATGTACACACACTTTCTTCCTAATTATTTTCATACAGCTTACCAGCTGCATTACTCCATTTAAGTCATTCCATGACAGCTGCTAACCTTGGGAATTGACTTTTAGAACACACTGTGTCTCTGGACACACTTGGCTACTAGATCATATCCAAAAGCTAAGAAAGGTGATTCATTACCCCTCACAATTATTGTCTGTTTATGATAGGGTTTTTCACTCATTTTCATGCGTATAGTAAGTACACCATACAGTAGCACAGTTTTCAGTTCATTATTGGGGGAATATTTATACGACAAATGATATATTGTAACCAGAATTTCAAAAGTAGTATGTGGTATTTAACATTTTATTTTCCTATTGTATTACTAACTGCCAAAAAGCTGTTTGCTTTGCTATGTTCCAAATAATGTACGTGGACTAAAAGCTGAAACAGAACTACAAAAATCCATAATTCAAGATTTCCAGGACTTTTATTTTTTACAGCAGTTTTCTACAGTATGTTTCTATGCCTTCCAAGAATGTTTTTCTCAATAATGTTAAAAAAAGATATTAATGTGTTTGACCATTTCTGTTTGACTTAAAGCACTGGAATCTTAATCTGATCTTTTCCAAACTCACCCCAAGAGCCTTTTGTATTTGTATAGCAGTATGCTTTAATTATAGAAGATGTGTAAAAGTCTCCCCCATTTGTGGAGACAAACTATTGATTTAAACTTGTCTGCAGCTGGGCAGCAAGGTCTCATTAAAGCATTACAAGGTTCACAACTTTAAACTAAAAGACAGCCATGTCGATCCATAAAACAAATAGCTCTTAAACACATCAGTGTGCTTTTTGTCTTATATAAAATATCATGGAACCATTAAAAGTTATCAAAAAATGTCAGGCTGTGGACTACCTATATTTGGCCTTTTTTACTGTTATACTTAAGTCACTATTAGAATTCTACTCCATATGATTTTTTTTTCTGTTCTCCTGTGACATTTACATCATTCTCTCCAAAAAAACTCATTAAACTAAACTTATATACCTATATGGCAGTAGACTTCAGTGCATGGACAGCAATGGAATATAGTATTTGCAAATTAATTGTTTTTTGAAATTAAATTCTAACATTCTAGCTGCACTGCAAAGTAATTATGGGTTGCAATTCATATTATCAAATTATTAACAGCAGCTTTATAGTAGCAAATAAAAAAGGAAGCATAGCTAAAAATAGTATAGGGTATATGAGAGACAAATGAGATATACAGTACAGGTAATTTTTACTCTTTTATACTCACATGAGATAAGAATTTTGTGAAAGTTTTCAAAATAGAACTATGCAAAAATTACAATGAAATTAGGATATAAGGCTTAAAATATTGTTATATATCCTTAATTAATACAATAAACATTTCTGTATGGAAAAAAAAAATTAATTAATAACATACTGCCTCACAGATACAGGGCTCAAAGCCCATCCTGGTGGTTGTACTCCAATATTCATGTCAAGGATGGACAGTAGGTATCTACTAAATAAGAAAATTTCATTATATCAATATTTAGAGGTAAACAAAACACAATATAAAAATCAATGACTGGATGGATTTGATTGAAATTTGGTGAAATTGTATAAAAAACAAAATTAATAATATTATTTTAATATTTTTATTGATTTTAATTAGAAACAGATAACATTCCATACAATCAAATCAAATTTAACAAATCAAAGCAAAATTCAACCCCCACCCAAGAGATAGAGAGAGGAAACTGGGATGGTGAAAGTAGCCAAAAGAATTTGAAATTGCAACTCCCAGCAGTCCCTGCAGTGGCTCTGATTGGTCTTCTGCTGAGGGTGCAGGGGCTGTTGGGGTCAAAGGATGTCAGTGCGGCTTTAAAAAGGGGCCGATGACCAAAAGAAAAAAAAAAGTTTTTGTAATTTGTGTTTCAAGTTCCTGTTTGTCTGCCTTCTGTTGGGTTACCTGTACTTATTCATTTTGTCCTGGATCGTTTTGTGGTTCGCGTCTGGATTGTCTGCCGTCTGCCTGTGTATATGAGAACTGTAAGTGGATTCATGGCCACCCTGTGAAGAAAGGAGCGCTCCTGAACCCGTCCACCCGTCTTCACCATTTCAGGAACTACAGGTAGGACTATCTTTACATTCCCATTCAATGTGCGGATCTCTGGACTACCTGTTTTCATCATGACATTTCATCTGTTGCATTTTATATGGAATTTACTGTGTATGTTTTGTTTGTGCTTTAATGTATTTAATGTGTAATCACCGTATGAGGAACAGGTGTGGTATCGTTGCTTTTGTTTTACATTCTTTATTTGCTGTTTGATTACCGGCTTGCTTTATTTTTGTTTCCGTTTGTGAGTGTGTACGGGTCAGGCCAAGGCTGGATGCGTCCCTGGAATCTCCACCATAAAAATAAATAAATCACCGTCTTCTCAACGGTGTGAATCTTAGCAGCACTGGACCGCTACAGTGTTATCCAATTCTCCTTGCTGCTGAGTGACTTCTGCCCTGTGACACATCTCCAGCTGAGAGTGTTCTTGTGTTTTCTGTTTTGTTCTTCTTAAAGCCCCAATATGCCGCCATAACACCTTGCACCTTAAAGCTTCTGGCAATGAAAACGCGCTTGCATGAATTACAGTAGATATAGCAGTAACATCAGTATTTTACATTCTAGCACTGCGGGAGACATGGAAGTACAGTACTGTACAGTATACTGGTTTACCTTTACATTTTTTAGGTAATGTATTAAGCTGAGTTTGAAATGAAATTAAAGTATTTTGGGGGCATATTTAGGGATTAAACTATAAAAATAGGCATTTTTTTAACCACATCCAAAATATGCGGTTTTTCACAGTTCGCAGGTGCTCTAGGAACATAACCCCTGCAAATTTCGGAGGTGTACTGCAATCACAGTAGTTTGTATTAACTGGAGCACAGGGAAGGGAATATAAAGAAGTACTGCAAGATTTTATTTCTATTGCAGACCAGGCTTGTGGATATTCATCAATTTGTGTCGATGTCCAGGGGCCTCATGTATAACGGCGTGCATAGAATTCACACTATAACATGACGTAAGCACAAAAGGTGAAATGTGCTTACGCACAGAAAATTCCAGATGCAGGAATCTGTGCATACTCCAACTTCAGCGTAAAAACTAAAGCACGTGCACGCGCCTTCTGTCCCGTCCCGTCTCCTCCCAGAATTACGCCTCTTAGAATATGCAAATCAATATAAATATTGATCAACTCTAAATTGTCTTTGTATCATTACTGATTATCACTTTAATTCACGCCAGCACCCCAAGGACTGTATGTAGCTTGATCAACAGTAATCAGCTCAAATGAACTAACAATATGGCTCCTGGTAAAAAAAAATATTGTATACATAAAAGTAATTAATTACATAATACTTCTAACCAGCCCATTAACCAACTATAACTGAGACCCACTGACTTAAATAATTTCTTGAACGAAGCCAGGTGACACTGCTACTATTTTTACAAAATAAAGTGGGAATATTCTAGTTACAAAAAAAGCTGTGACTAAAAATAAACAACTATAGAGTCCCCTTATCATTTATTTGCCTTTTTATTAAATTCTGTGTGCTACCTCAGAAATGAGAGTACACATCAGTATTAAAATACAAACTACACTTTTGGTTCAGCTCAATTTGATTCTGTTAATTGAGAGTTTTTTAATAATAAATTTAAAAATAAGTAAATATAAAAGTATATTTAAAAGTAAATAAAAGTATATTTAAAAGTAAATATCCTTTCATCAAAAACTATATAAGATGTATAAAAGGAGAACTGTAAGTTCCTATTACTGGCCAAATATATATGGATGCATTTTTATTACTTCTGTGGTGGCATTTGATCTGTTTGAAAAAGGTACAATGTCACCTATAGCATACCTATTTTTAGATGTTTTCTCTCTGAGTGAAATTGAATTTTGCCTAGAGATGATGTTATAGGCCAAACCAGATTTTAGGGTAAACTAGTTAAGTCTAGGCCAGTTTCTCCAAAGGTCTGGATTCATTCTGTTAGGCTGCGGACAAAGTACCTTGGCCTATTTCAACATTATGTTTTATGTTACTTTGTTTTTCATATTACATTTGTAATTACTGTACAGCACTGGGTTTATAATTGGACATATTAAATGAACAAGACATGAGTAGATTGAGTGTCTCAAAACAGGGTCTGTACCTTCCATTTGATAGATTCTCTGTCATGGTGCTTACAAGAAATTTGGTAACATGAAATGGCCCACTGCTCTGTTATGAAATTTAGTTTTAATGACATTACTCTTTTCACCAGTATTGCTATAAAAACAACATCATACAGATGGGTTTAACCACACTTTTTTTAACTTAAGTAAAAAACTAAAATTCAATATAAAACCATGGGACTTTATTAACATTTTTTTTCAGAAGACCTATCAGTTAACCCTCAATTTTTTTTCAATCTATTTTGATAACATACTAATTCTGATACAGGACAAGAGGCCTGAGCCTATCTTGGCAGGAATAGGTAAAAAACAGAGAAAATACTGGAAGGGGTGTCACACAACTTTATGTGTCTTTGCATTACATAATAATAGTTAAATTGTAATAATTATTATTTTTCTTCTAAAATGATCACTTTCAAAATGATGCAATATCTACTAAACATTTCCTTTATTAAAGTCACATTCACACATTTCCTCATACTGTCCTATGTCAGAGCAGGCAATAGACCTGTCTTATATATCTATAGGGTAAGGTGAGAAATTTAAATATATGTAGAGAAACCTACACAAACAAAGGTAGAACATAAAAAATGCATACAGAGCTAGGTTTTAACCCAAGACTTTGGAGCTGTGACACTGCAGAAACAGCCAAAGAGCTGTCCCACTTATTGTCATTTTTTTCCTTCAAAAGTAGCTATTTATCACAAAGAAATGCAGGTGAGTACATAAAAAGTAATTGCTTATAAGGTTTTTAACAGCATATCTATATATCTCCCCCTAGCAGATGCAAGTATAGCACATGTGGAAAAGAGACACATTTTCAGCATAAAGAAGCAGGTCACAGAAAAAGGTAACTCAGTATTGATTGTTTATAGATGCAACTCACAGTTTTAGGGAACTAAATCTTAATTTAGCTCTTTTCATTGACTTTTACCAAGTGATAAACAGCTGCAATAAAACTGTTAGGCTGTGATTATCGTATTTTGCTTGTTCCATGCTTCTCTAATCACCTCTATGCATAGACAAGGTTACTGAATTTTTTCATAGTGAGAATTTAAAGAAAATAGATCTAAGGAAATATCTTGTTAAACATATACTTTTATTGCAGGAAAAAAATTAAAATGAGCTAAAAATAACCTGTGGATGTTATTAGTAGGTTATCTACTTCCAGAATGAGCCCTGCTCTTTCCTACACATCTATTAAAAGTCAGCATAGGACAGTCCCTATTAGGGAATAGGCATGTACTCCTTTCAGAAATTTAAATGGTAAGATGTGGCCTTGAACACCTGTAAATTTAGGTGCAAGGGCACGTAGGACTTATTTAGTGAGTTCTGGGCAAACCAAAGACTGGTTTGACGGTAAGTCTACCATCAGCCATAAGACAAGTGAGTATAATAAAAGAAGGAGAGCAGGATGAAGGCTCAAAAGATGGGAGGCCAAGGTAATGAGAAAGAGATGCTAGATCGGAAAGTGTTTTGTGCTACTTAGTTGGCAGAAATGTGGGTGAGTCACACTACATGTCAGTAATAAACTTCACACCTGCACAATCAAGCCAAGATTGGGGGAACAGTTTTCTGAATTTTGCTTTATTTATTTTGTGTATATCTACCTGTAATAAACACAATATTTTTATAGGTTTGATCTTCATCTGCATACATGAGATCATAGAAAAAGTGTTGCAATGAGTGTGCTTTCTCTTACTACTTTATATACTCTTATTGAAGGAGCCTTGGTCTCGATGGGGATTTCAGGACTTCTAAGGCCCTTTACTTACTCAAAGGAAATCATACCAATTTTAATTTTTTCTTTACATCTTGAACTGTGGAAAGTCATAAAATGGTGATGCATACCAATAAGGATGTGTTATTCAAAGGAGCAGACAGTTAACTGTGCTCCACAAGAGCAGATAAGGTAGACTTATAAGGTCTTTTTTTAAACCAATGATAGTATAGTATAAGACTTTTATCACATTTTAGAGTACACAGAAAATAACTTTGTAAGAAAAATATAAATTTAAAAATGAGCAAAGAATGTAAAACAGGCTATGGTATCATTATAATAAGCCCATAAATTAATGTGATAAACTTCCCGTTTATATATATGTATATGTGTTCTGTATGTCTAATAATTAAACAATTAGCTGATAATCTATGCAGTATAATGTAATGTAATAACATATTAAGGCACTTTGGGATGGAGTTCACCATACACAGATCTGTAACATGCATTCATTAAATCATTCATTCACTATCTGTAGTCCAAGCACCTCATTTGACAGTGTAGGGAAGTCAACACAATCTGTTATGTGATCACCTGTATTTGTTATGTTTTGCTATCCATTTTGAATTATTTTGATGTTTTTATATTATTTCTTTTGGTTTTGTTTATAATTGGTGAATTGTGTACTGTCTCTTTAAGTTTGCTATGTTCCTTGTTCTTTGTGGGTGGAGCCCTAGGAGACAGGATCACCCTGAAATCACTACTTGTGAGTCCTTTTATTGGATATAGTTGAAAAGGCTCTTGAGTAGGAGTAGTATATATTTGGAGTGTTGTACAGGACATGCCAAAAAGAAGCACCATATTTCAAACATTTATTCTACAAAAACGCTACAAGATAAAATAAATTTCATTATGACACAAGAAATGTATACAGAATAGATTTTTTCACTGTTTTAACGCTAGAACTACCAAAGCCAACAAAAAAACTCGTAAACCCAGCCCACCTTAAATCTGTTCGCACCTCTCCATCACCGTCTTTTGTTTTGTAAATGTGCCAATAAGCACAAGCAGCCTACTATCCCATCCTCCCACCACCGCAGAAACGGCAAAAAGCTCTCCCAACTCAAGCCCTGTTTATCTGGGAGTGACCTGTATAGTGTAAATAATACTGTATATCGTTATTTGGAAAGCATGCATTTCATGTGTGTTTCATGTCTACAAAGATCTATGTAAGTGTAGCATGACAGAAATGTGGAACATATACCTAAAAGACAAACTTTTTTCATGTTTTAGTACTAATGACAAAATTCTGACATGAAGTGTATAATGTGCAAAGACTGAAGTCCAAATATTAAATAAGCACTTTCACAAAAGGTACAAGTATAACAAAAACAAGTGCACTTTTATTCAAGACTCTAACTGAAGAAAAAGAAATTGGGTTAGTGTACTTCGGTGTCATGACTGCTTTGGTAGTTCTTACTGCTGACTCATAATCAAGAGGTTGCGGGTTCAAGCCTTCCTGTGTCACAAAATAAACATTTTGAGTAGTGAACTGCTCTTATTGTTACTAGTATACAATAAAAATATAAATTCAATCTGAGTCTATAACAACTGGTGTAAATGTATGGTACTTTTAAAG
Organism: Polypterus bichir lapradei; assembly: GCA_026402145.1. Classification (NCBI taxonomy): domain Eukaryota; kingdom Metazoa; phylum Chordata; class Cladistia; order Polypteriformes; family Polypteridae; genus Polypterus; species Polypterus bichir. The sequence continues at coordinate 54,199,557 of JANRMT010062791.1, read as the reverse complement.
GTTAGCTTTTTTTTTTTTAATTCAGTTTTACTCTCTCAGATGCGTTCACGCTCCCCCCAGTCTGACACTGCTGTTTTCAAATAAATACGTGCTATAACAGAGATGAACTAAGATGAGTATGAGGGTTCTACATTGGAGAAAGCAAACAGAAGCCTTTCCCACAAGAAACGTCCACTCACCTATAAGAACAACGGAGCTGCACCAGGCGTAAATACGAAAGATGCCACAGCTTGAATGCAGCAAGAGGTCTGGTGTCAACTTGCCAGTCAGTCTGCCCCACACCTGCCCTTCAATGAAACAGCACGGCTTACAGAGCTTGCCAAGGTATTGTGCAAAGTCCAGTTTGTGATTATGTTTTGCAATGGTCTTTATACAAAAACATTTATATGTTACTTAAATAAAAGCTAGATCGAATGTTATTTAGATTGATTTATTTACATATCTTCCTACAGCGTAAAGTCACAACTAGACTGCAGAGCTTCCTCTGTTTGACCGACATGGGCATGCTGACAAATTACATGCGTACTGAAGTTACTTCAGCTGCAGGTGGAAGCTGCACACAACTTTTGTTATGGTTCTGCCTTTGTCCAGAAAGGGTTTCATAAGCTTTATGACCTTAGTCTCGGAAAGTCTTTCTCTCGGGGGGCGACTGGGGTCTTTTACTGAATAAGGTCAAACACAGTTGCGTAGGGTGTGACAGGATCTTCGTGCACAATTCTCTATGGCTGTCCTAATCTCTCTCAGTGAGTTCCTGCTCTACCATCATTTTATATGGATGGATATTAAGGTACTTATGCAACATCCTCCTTAAAGATGTGTTGGAAATGACTAAGGCAGAAGCATGTTTGCGCGCTGAACATCTAAGAGAATTCAAAATGGATGCCCTTACAGCTTGGATATTTTCAGGCATTCATACAGTCCAAGGATGGCCTGCTGATTTTCTGTTCAATGTTGTAACAATTTGTCTAAATTTAGCCACCCACTGAAGAACTGTTTTCCGATTTGGGACATTACCATTAGGAGGAATGCTGAAGTGCATTCAAAAAGCGTGTTGCATAATGATGATGGATTAGTTGTTTTTGAAGAACACTTCGGCAACGAAAGCACGGTGTGCACTGGACCAAAGCACGTTGCCAACTGAAAACTACAAGGGATCGCCTATCAAAGGATTCCCCACCCCAACCCACTCGGCTGTGGTACTTCATTTTGGCTTCTTCTCTTTTTGGAGGCTTTTTGCTTCTGTTCAAGTATTACAATTTCTAGACTGTTACTTATTTCTTATTTTGTTCTTTTAAGCATATTCTTGTAATTTTCTATTTATTTGTGTATAAATCTTGGTTTATAAATATTCCCTGTTTGACCTTCTGTGTGCAACCCAGGGGTTTACAGTTATTCTCCTCCTTGTGGGACTTCTGCTTTTTTTTAGACATTTATATCTCTTTTGTCAGCTTTCCCTGTTGGGGGCCTGCTAGGCTAAAGCCCTACTGGTCATAATTTTGAATAAAATGGATTAGGTGATCCTCTTCTGGCATGACCAGTAGGGCCACTGACCCGCTTCTTGGATTAAATTTGTAGGTTTCACACCGATCTCATCACGTTTGAGACTCCATCAACAGAACTAGACACTAGAATTAGAGAAAAGCAGACACCCACCTTAGATGAGCAATCAATTCCTCATAGTGTGTTCATAACATAGGGGGAAAATAAAAGATCAATAGACAGAAAGAACTCACAAAGCCCTCAAACATACAGTAACATGCTAAACTCAGAAATAACATTTCAATTTGTTGCAGTGTTTCCTAAGTTGAATCTCCCCTTTTAAACACTTGTATCACATACCTCATTAACAAATATATCTCTTACTATTTCAGTGGAGTACAATTGTTATATTCACATTCAAAAAAAGTAGGTCATTGTGACATAAATTACAATATGGACAAATATCTAATGTCAAATATCCTTACTTAATTTTGACAGATTTGGGCATATTATAGTCTAAATATAGATTTTATTAGCTAGAACATAACCTACACATCTCAAGTAAGTGGCTGTGACCTGGATTCTGATGCTCTTGAGAATTTTCTTGTCAATGAATGATTGTTCAGTGTGTCATCTACATTAATTATACAGTTAAGTAAAAAAAAAAGAAAAATCACCACTGTAGTTACATTTTTCCTACATATAATGAGTGCATCTGAATTGAAACAAACACCAAATATAGTCTTATGTATCTGTTTATCTCTCATGAAAAAATGTTTTCTCATTTTAATACAACAATATCAGAATTTTGAAGCATTCTTTTAAGAGTGTATATCCTTTGCTGTGATGTTGTGTCTAATGGCTAAGTTCTTGGCAGCCGTGTTAATGATACGATTTCTAATAGCTTCCCAAGAAAGTTCATGTAAGATTAAAGTTCTTTAATCCAGTAGGATTAATCCAGTGTCCAGTAGGAATACTGAATATGGTTTTAATCATTCTCCAGTACAGACTCTAGTTACAGCTGTAAAGCCATACCCAAAACATAGGCCAAGACTGTATGTTTCTGCTTTCATATCCAGTCACAAAATCCAGGGATCAATGAATATTAACTTATTTATCAGTCACTCATGACTGCCTGTAGTTTTCATAGAACTGAGTTTTAGTTACTCTCAGAATTAGACAATTGCGTTAGAAATTTCTTTTAAAAAAATCTGAATTTCCGTTCAATCCTGTAGCAGGGTTGATCAATTTTTCAGCATGTAATGCGACCAGCAGTATGAGCACTGAGAACTTTGTCAAATTAGAGTACATAAATGTTGTAAATTGAACTATTGTAAATTCAAAAGAAGCATCATTTATCAAGTAGTTTTCCTGCCTACATTCCAGAGAATGCATGTTAGGTTCATTAGTGAATTTAAAATCCACCATGAGACTGAAATTGGATGTGTACACTATTGTGTTCCCAGGATGAACCGACACCTCTTTCTTGCATCCAATGCTGCCGGGGTAGCCACTAGCTTTCTGCAATCCTTAATTGAATAAGCAGTTAGAAAAATGAATAAGTGGATGATGAATATCGTTAAGACAAAAAAGCCATGGTGAGTTTTAATATTATAAAAGGAGGAATATGCACATCTGTGTGGGCTCTTGATCTCATATTTGGCTCCATAAGTATCTATTCATCTATATCATCACTATATCTACTTGCTATATCACTATGCCTGTTGTATAACAGTGGTGGGAGTCAAAGAATACTTCAATGTATTCCGCTCAAGAGTTGGGTTGTGACTCTCCCATAATGGAGAGCCATAAAAAAGGCTAGATGGAAAACTTGGATAAAGCAGCAGAATAATGTAGGTAAAATTAAGGCTCACAAGCTACCTGGCAGTTGCAGTTTCAAAAGACAAGCTTACTGTTATGTTTTAGGCTGGAGTATACTCACGTATAAGTCGGGTCTTGAAACCCGAAAAATCAATCATAAAATCAGACCCCAACTTGTACGCTGTTAAAAAATTTGACCATTAATTTTTTTTTTTACGTCTTCTTGGCTCCTTCAATGCATCGAATTTTGTTGCAGCAGTGCAGTTACCAATTTCTTTCGCTACTTCAACAACATTTAATTTAAAACCAGCTTCATATTTTCTTCTGATCAAAGGCTCCATCGTAGATAAGGGATGCTCTTATGATAAAGGTGTATGAAGGTGTGAGATACAAAAAACACAAAACAGTGCAAACATCGCTTCAGAATAGTTTGGGTATTACCGCATGGTCACATAGGCACAACAGAGAGAGAGAGGTTAGGAGTATGCGCTGATACAGTGTATTGCCGCACCCACATAGAAAAAAATGGCAGTGTGCTCCGTGGTTACTCTCTGAAGTGGATGTTAGCATATCATAATCCCTTGTACCAAAAGTGTGAGTTTTCCGCATTTGACTTATACTACCGCCATTATAAAATACCAGAAATTATACAGTAAAATCAAGTCCTGACTCATCCGCGGGAGAACTTATCCGCGAGTATATACGGTACTTATTCAGCAATCGACATGAAAGGTCAGCCTCGGCCATCAGAACCTTCGATTCTGCTTCTCATTTGGGTTTCGTTCACTACAGTTTACTTTTATTTTACTTTTGTTTTGCCTTTTGCCCGCTTATTCCGGTTTATTTAGAAATTCATCATCCTGTTTTCTTTCCGAATCAGAACACTTGCTAGTGTAGGAAACCAGGTGCTTCTGAAGGGAGCTAAGCATGAGGGCCTTGGGTCCTCTTGGACTTTCAGATGACCCAAAGGTGCTTAATACAAGTGTGGCACATGAAATAGTTCTGGGTCTAGCTTTAAAGGGGCATGTGCAGACTCTTTCAGGCGAGTCTGGATTTGGGAGCAGAGTGTAAAACAACAGTTCATCTGGCAAAGTGGAGAAGGAGGAAAAGGAGACCAGTATTACAAATACAGGAGGTCAGAAAAAAATGTGAGACATAGGAGTCTTTGGTGCAGCTACCTTATTCTGTATAATGATACTCAAATGGCTTAGTCTGTATGGTGCTTTTATTGTATTCCCCTCCTCCTTAATTCATCTGTTTTGAAGGGTGATGTTCTCTAGTGGTTGCTCTTGGGAGCAAGGTCTGCTTTTGAGAATCTCCAGTATACTTGGGGAAAATATTGCAAATCATATTTCCATATGTTTACATATTGAAACTGAAATTGTTTTGGATAAGTTAATATTTGATTAGTGCTACTGTAAATTATAGCTAAATTCCTGCAGGTTACTTTAAAATTCTTTTCCTGTTTTAGAGTGTATGAAGTGCACTAGTAAGTCTCCATGTCTGCATTTGACACTGAAGCAAAATATTAAAGGAAAAAAAACATTTTTGCCCACTCAACATAATAGAAGGTTTCATTTTAACATGGTGCCTTTTCAAAAATAAACATTACTGTTCTTTGTTTAACATCTTGGTTTTTGCATTAAATGCACGTAAATAATCTTAAGGATAAATTCTGATAAATGAATAACTGTTGATAATCCAACAACATATTTACATTAAGCATGAAAAAAATACATGGAGATTAGTAATGCTCAAGATTGGCTCCAGCAGACCCCATGACCCTGTAGTTAGGATATAGCGGGTTGGATAATGGATGGATGGATGGATGGAGGGATAAGTGAATACTACTGAGAACATATTCTATAAATACAATTTTCTTTTTGCAAGGCTATCAACAGCAGATTACAAGAGATTGGGAAGATGCCAGTTTCTTTGTGCACACTAAAAACCTTTTTTTAAAATTATCATTCTTCAGGGATGTGCGGTCAGGGGAGGCAGGCGAAGCAGAGCCTCACCTGTCATCATGAAAAGTAAAAATACTAATAATGATAACATTAAATAAATCTGTCCACTGGCCCATGCTGTAAATTTGTTTTCTGTATGATTCCAATAACTTTGATAATTTTTATAGTCAAAATCACTGAATTTCCGCATTTCCTGTTCAAATAAATGGGAGAAATGCAAGGTGCGGCAGCAACGAGGCAAGCCTCACCTTGGACTGCACTATCCCTCACACTATGTTGATGCATGCAATTGGCAAGTGCCTTTTGTTGTCTCTTTGTATGTCGCCAATATAATGTTTGCAGACATGTTTATTATACACCCTGACTTTCCACAGTCTGGCTAATATCTTTAAAGAATGGGTGTGAACTATTTAGTCTTGCTGATTGGACACAAAACCGCAGTGAAAAGGCACAGGGTGAGGCAGATAGTACCATGCCGCACTGAAGGGGGCGGATGTGAGCCCAACACGTACTTGTTGCTGCTTTTGTTCTACGCAGAGGCTCTAGGCACCAATAAGTTAGCGATATCAGAAAGTCAAGTACACTGCAGCGGTCCGTTAATTTTTATTTTTTGTTTCGCCTGACTCCAAAATGTAAGATTAAGACTTTTAAAATTAATGGAAAATAAGGAGGGTTTTTACAAGAAAGTGACAGAGATTTTTGTGGAGAAGGATAGGCGCGTGGACTTCATCTACTCTCTATATATAAAATCCTAAGCCTAAAAGTGCAACAATTTTTACGTCATGTTTTTTGTCATGCTTTAAATTAGGCTTATTTTAAAACCTACAGATACATGTTTGTTATAATTCTTTTCAGAATTTATCGAACTTTAATGTGATGTTGTTAGAATTTCAGATTCTTATTCCATTTTTAAATTCTAAACTAAAAAATATCAAGAACTCACATCCCGTGAGATGAGACTTTGTGGCAAGAGATTTAACCACGCCCGGGACCAGAAATAAAAGACAAAGCACAGGACAGCTGCTGTACAGGCTTTTAAATGTTCGAAGCGCTGCACAAGATGCAGATATCGCGGCGCAATAGCAGCAAGTCAGCAGCTCATCAAGCAAAAAGGAGGCAAAAAAAAAACTGCATTTGTTTCCCATTGTATCACCATTTAATAGGGGGATTCGGAAAAGCGACCGCGTCTCCCTGGGTGCGTTCAGCCCCTCCTTCACAACACGAGTGGCAGAGACGCAAAGTGGCCGCGGGGTTGGCGAGCGAAGTGAGCAGGGGACGAACTACCTAGTTTACAAATAAAGGTAAGACCACAAATGCTTTTCAATTTCATAAAAAAAATTGGATAATTTTTATTAAAAAATTTAATTTCAACGTTAAATAAAATATTCTTTTGTTTTTCTTGTTATCCTTTTGTTGAACAGTCTGTATTAAAATTGATTAAAGCATCAGAATTAAAAGCTTTTAAAAACAACTAAATATTTCAATTAAGGTCAAAATTGAAATCTGTTTTTTGTACACCACTCTATACTTTCATTTGTACTGAATAAGTATGAATTGAGGAATTGTAAGTCAAATTTAAAACACATGGAAGATGCAGACCACCTCTCTGCTCGCTCTCTCTCTCGCCACTATAAATGTAACGTTCTTTCTTAGACAAATATGTACTTTACCTATGTATGTGTAAAGTACAGTGGTACCTCTGGTCATGACCGTAATTCATTCTAAAACTCTGGACGTGACCCGATTTGGTCGTGACCCGAAAGTCATTTCCTCATAAGATTGTATGTAAATACAATTAATCCGTTCCAGACCATACAAACTGTATGTACATATTTTTTTTAAGTTTTTTAAGCACAAAAATAGTTAATTATACCATAGAATGCACAGTGTAATAGTAAACTAAATGTAAAAACATTGAATAACACTAAGAAAACCTTGAACAACAGAGAAAACTAACATTGTAAGAGCTCGCGCTAGACCCTTACGAACCGGTCGCTGTAAACACTTTTTTATGAGTTTTAAGCACAGGGAAAAAAAATGAAATGCCACTTCTCTTGCGAAAGTTTTCAAACCATCCTCTACTGGCTTTAAATTCCTCACCTTTGCCACTCGAAGAAGGATTCTTTTTCAGCAAATCACCATAAATCTTCCTGGTTTTATCACATATGATCGCCTTGCTTACGCTATCCCCTGCAAGTTGCTTCTCATTCAACCAAACTACCAACAGTTTTTCCACCTCTTCCAGCACTTGAGGCCTCTGCTTGGTTAACATTGTAACTCCTTTTGCAACATCAGCTGCCTTGTTAGACCCTGTATACGCAAACAAAAGAAAATGGGAAACGAGAATGGGACAACATTGGCGTGTATGAACAGGAAAGGAAACTGGCCACCAGTGTTTTTGTTTGCCACCAGAGTATGTGGTGAACAGATGCAAAATTTTGGCGAACTTTTTGATCGTAACCCAATTTGTACGTGAAATGTTCAGAAATGTTCGTGACCAGAGGTTCAACTGTATGCCGATGAGATATGAAACATAACCAGTAGTCAATGAGCATGCTGCCAACTGAATAGTGAATACGGTACACTTTTGGGTTCATATATTTGTAAATCTGACTCTGAAGGTGTCAGTTCCTCACCAGCTATGAACCTCACGGCACTGTCTTATTGGGAAATTATTGGTAAAGCCTGTATGAATTTTTCTAGTAATCAAGAAGGAAAAAAAAATACCATAGGTATTGTTTTCTCTAGAAAACAGTAATCTAACTATAGTGAATTTGTTATGGAAACAATTAACAAACACAGAAAAATATTACTCAAAACGAAGTTAACAATGAATGAAATATCTTGAAGAATTAAGAGGAAATGGGGAGGTTTCCGGGCGTATTGTAAAAATAATTTTTAGAAAGTCTTCAAATAGGAAAAATCCAAAACTATTAAATTATTATACTACAGGATGCATAAAATATACTTATTATTTGAAGTTTTTACAATCATGTCAGACATTTTAGAAGAGATGTAGACAAAACTAAAGAATATAACATTCATTAGTTTAATACATTCACAAATCTTTTTATACTATTCCACATTTTTTACCAAAGACATATTACAAATGGTTTTTAGTTAGGCATCATGCAGAAATGCAAAGTACTTTACAAGAGGAGAATGCTCGACCTGCAGTGAAGCTATCATTTTTATGATCATACTTTAGTTATTGTTATATTAACAATAATCAAATAGCATTACAAATGGTAGAATTTTCAAAATGTTATGACCATTTTTAATTTCTTTAAATAGCTCATAACATTTTGTAACATGCAAAACATTAGTAGCCAGTGTCACATAAAAGGATATCTAAAATGTTATCAATAATCTTATTTACTATTTAAAATTTATATTTGCCATATTGAGACAGGTTTCTCTGTTGGGAAGGTACTACTAAAGGAATATGAGTGAATGAAGTGTACTGGACAGGAAGAGAGCATGACAGTGTCCCTCTAGAAGCCAACAAGCACAATAAAAGTTTATGTTTCTCCAAGAAATAATTTTACAATGGTTTCAGGACCATGAGGAACTAGAATGATGAAAACATTTCGCTATGTCAGTGGGTGGTAGTAGGTGTGATGGCCATGAATCTGATAAGATGCTTCTGCCAACAGATATCTGCCTGTCATAAATAAAATAGAAAGATCATGGAACCAAAACAAATCCCAAGGATTAACATATAAAAAATGACAGAATGATTTGTAGGTTGGTTTGGAGAAAAATATGTATCATCACATGTTATGTTACAAATAATTGTGTCAAATAAAGTGACTAATACTAAGAAAGAATATTTTTATAATGTGACTTTGTCAAAAGGAATTGTAACATTTAATACTCTAGTAAAGGTTGCATCTTGTGTCTAATAAAAAAGGGCCAGCTTCTGTATGGTTATTAACACACTTACAGAGAAGACTCTAAGGGTAACCTATTTTTACTGACAACCCTCATAAATTAATAATATACCCAAGAAAAATGAAGCACAGCAGACTCACAAGATAAGACCTGATCTATCCTGTACTTTGTCACATACTGTTCATACTCAATTGCAACAGAGTACTGGTACAAACAGAGATTGATGAAATGGAAGATCCACATTCAGGTATATACTTGCAAAGCTCTTGGACAAAAATACACTTATGACAAATAATCATTTATAAGTTAGTTCACATTTATAGGTTGTACTAAAATCACTTGAATAATTACTGGATATTTGCTTAAATTGTAAACACTCACATACATGAATTCCTATGCCACAGGCTCGCTGTTTCCATCACCAAGGCAAAACCTGTGACAAAGTCTGCCACCTATCCTCCTGAGCATCTATCGCAGCTGCTAGAAAGAGAAAAAACCAACTGAACTCCCTATGTCTTTGTGTACCCATGACACTTCACTTCACTTCACTAAAAATACTACCTTAGTCACAGCCTTAGCAATGAATGGAGCACAGATAGATACTGATTCGCTTGATGTTTCTTAATGTGTTCAAGAAAAGTGGCATTAAAAACATCCAACTACGAATGAAAATGGTTTAAGCACAGGTACATACTTGTTAGAAATACTCAAAAAAAAACACTGTATGTAGAGTGGTCCTAACAGACATTTAACATTAACAACAGTTGCTTAAAGGTTGTGTTATAGTGAATCTGACCTAATATTATCAAATTCTCTTTTCTGTTTCTTTTTCTAAATTTATCATGTAGGCACATATACTGTAGAAAAAGATTATAAACTTGGAGCAAGCAGAAAATTGTGTGGTTTCAAACATCAAAGCCACTAATCTATTTAGCTTCTGTGGGGGCCTAGTCTGCCAACGACATGCACAACACAGCACTTGACTGCAGTATCTACAAAAAGACAGACTTACTTACTTACAACTTTCATTGACAACTTGTAAGACATATTTCAAATTATAGCTGGGTTGAAATCCAGAAGCAAGGAAGAAAGCAACACAAATGAGGGGAGAATAGGCACATTCTATAGGGAAGAAACTGCACATTACATTTGAAATAGGAAACCTTCAGGCCAAATGTCTATGCCTAATATTTTCTCATTTCTTACACAATACTTTCATAGGGTCTGTCCTCAAAATTCATAAAAAACTTTAACACACATTTAAGTCTGTTTAGTGTGCAAATCCAAAGGAGTCTTCCGACGCTCATGTGTGACTATATATATAATGTAGTATGTGTTGTCAGGATGGAAGAAGTGGTTCAGGACTGGACAGCGTGCATAGAAAAAATGCATGGATTTCTCTGTTAGAGCATTCCAATTATACTAAATATCTTTCTGTCAAATAATATTTGAGCTTTGATTTTTACTCATTGACAGCAACATGTAAATTGACTAATTTCTTTTTCTTTGATTATATTCTTGAGTAAAAGTGCACTTGTTTTGTTATACCTTTTTTGAAAGTGTTTATTTGATATTTGGACTTCAGTCTTCACATCTTATACACTACACATCAGCATTTTGCCAATTGTTAGCAGAACATGAAAAAAGTTTCTGTTTTAGTTATGTGTTCAACATTTCTTGCCTCGCATTTCCTGTCATCCTACATTTACCCAGATCGTTGTAGACACGGAACACATATGAAATGTATGTACTCCAAATAACGATTTATTATTTACCTTAAGCAATTCAAGGCACCTCATACCCAGATATACAGACTTGAGCTGGGAGAATTTTGTGACTAACTTCTGCTGAGTTGGTGGGGGGTGGGATAGCAGGCTGCTTACAGCTTGTGCTGATTGACACATTAGCAAAACAAAGATGCTGATGAAGAGGTGCAAAGGAATTTAAGGTGGTCCGGCATTACAACTTTTTTCGTAGGCTTCAGGGATTCTAGTGTTAAGAAGCAGCCCCCTCCCCCACCCAATCCTACTCTCGACCTTGGCATATAAACTATGGTGATCGCCATAGCGAGCAGTAAACAGTAATTTATAGCAGAGCAGTAAACATTTTACACCAGTAAAGTATTCCATACTTGTATTCTGTGGTGTTAAATAGTTTGCATGAACTCTGAATTCTCGTTATTGTTTTTGCTTTTATAAGTAGCTGATTAGAAGCTGGAATTACATCAGTAATTCTGTACTGTGTGTACTCTAAAAAGCCTAGCAGTTAGTGGTGAGGAAAGATTCCTAAGTCCAAAAACGTTTTCTGATATGCCAAAATTAATGAAAGCACCAAGCGCAAAATTTCCCCAAAATGTACCTTACTGTCTTTTTTATTCTTTTTGTGTAAAAATAACAATCTTATCTTGGATTAATATCATTCATTGTTAATCTCCATGAATCTGCCTACATTACATTTTACCATTTTTTCAGTTTTTTCTCTCTTTCTTCTTTTTAGAGACTCAACATTTTAGTAATTGCATATAAGAACATCCCCATCAATGTTTTAGTATTTCTAATCAACACATGTTTTAGTATTTAGTGAATGAAAATCCATCAGATCTGCACCAGTCTGGTTAAAAGTTTAAAATCTGAGATAATATAACAGCACACAATAATTTAATCATTCAATTGATATACATACATTAACACCAGTTTTTCAAATATACCGTAGTCCCAAATTTTAGCCAGCTGAAGTTAAAAAGATGCTCTTTTTCCTTAAAAACCATACACACTGTAACAAAGATATTCATTTGACTTTTATACTAAATGTTATTTTCATGGTTGCTTTTAAAGAGCTAAGCAGCCAGTTATCATTCTTCATATTTTGCTAAAATATCTTTCTCATCACTACAGACATAATTGTGAATATCTAAAGATCACTTTAGTAAACTGTTATAAAGACCTCCAGACTCTATCACCAAACGACCATTTGAATTTTATGACTCACACAACAAAATTGCGTTCAATACTTTCACTTTAAAGCAGTTATATCATCTAAAGTTTCTTCTATTGCCTCTGAGGTACACTCTAAAATGTGCTTCATATATATTTTAAGCCATGCAGTATATTTCTGTTTTTTCACTTTTATTTTCTTGATCTCAGACATGCTGCAGGGTATCATTTATTGAAAATCTTGCCTTTTTTGATAATACTGTTGCCTTTGGAGGTCAGAGAAGCACCTGAGTATCTAACACATCTGCTGATTTATGACTGGTTCTCATACTGTACCATTGGACAGATATAATAAACAATGACATATGAATATTTGTGTTGCCTCTCCCTCAAGGGAAGGCATAATGAGATATTTGTTAATAGTGCTGCCCCAATTCCCCATATTGGGATATGGAGCAGGCTTGAATCTCAGACACTGTATAGAAGGGCTAAAGATCAAGGCACATACAGTACTTAGACCAGAAGGTAACAATAAAACAAAAAACAAAATCTATCTGAGCACTTGGATTTCCTTTCATGTGTCATATATGTATAAGTCTGAGTAATTAAAAACTCTAAATTGACTGGGCATGTGTAAGTACAGGTGTGGATCTGTGTGGTCTGTGAACTGATATACCATTCAGTAATAGTTTCCTGCCTTTACTGCTATTGGAAAAGGCTAAAGGTTTCAGTAACACAGGAATGGCAAAAAGGGTTAAAAAAATTTAAACTGTATAAATAAATCAATAAAAATATATCTTAAGTATATTTTTAGAACAGGAGTTCAAACAGTTTGCAAACAAATTTTAAAAGACCATAATAACCAGCTATAGTGAACTGCATAAACAAAATCTGAATATTATTTCAAAAATTAGCCATCAATATGTTGATGCATGTTTATAGTTTTAAGTGATATACCTCATTCCAGTGCTACAAATAAACTCTATTGGTCTGCATTTCACATGGTGATTACGTTTAATAGGCTTTGTTAATAAGTGTAGTCAATTAACATCTTTTTTGGCTGCAGGTTTTAGTTCTAACCCAATTTCTCAATTATTTGCTGTTAACAGAACTTGTTTTTAAATTGAATGGCATACCAGTGTTTTCATTATTCCACATCAGTTCATTCTTACATTGTAGATTTTTTCCTTTCCTAGAATATCACCCAGATGACTTGTGGACAGGAGCAGAATAGTAATTCTCAGACTTTACTCAAGTAATTGAAATATTTTTTATTCTTGGAAATAGAAATTGGTTTGGAGCATACCATACATTATTAGGATGTCAGTAAATGTTGTTTTTTTTATTTTGGTCCTTTTCAAAGAAAGTATTTGGCTTGGACATATATTGTAAAATTCTAATTATAACTTACTATTGCAATATTCATCTCTGGTAATATATACACATACAATATTTAAACTGGAAATGTGCTATAATAACTGAAGTTTCATTAAAAACTATGCATAATTGTCATGACTGTAGTAAAGAAAAGACATATTACATTTATTCCATGACAATTTATGAGCTGTGAAACTATTAAGAAATCAATAGTAATTTAACTTCAAGCCTGTGATTATTTCTCCAGTCATAGCCATAAGATCAAGGCCTTTAATTTTCAGCATGCGATTAGCTGTATGTAATGGAACTGGTTTATTATCTTTCTGCCAGGTATTCTTACATACTGTCATTGAATAAAAAAGAAGAAAAAGAAACATTTTATTTTGGCCTATTGACTACTTTTCAAAAATGAAAAGCAAGCAAGCAACACTCAATACGTATTATACTGAATTTTACTGAACACAATGAATATTCAATAGCAACTTGATATTATTTATCACTTTAAGCAATAAATACTTTAAATAATAAACTAGATAGGATAATAAATTAAGTAATATTTTTCCAGATGTCTTACTTTAGTATATACTGTATAAACTGATATTTTACATTTGATTTCCAAAATGGAACATAATACATGTGTAGCAGTAGTGTTGCACAGAAAAACTGGGGTCTGAGAAAGAGAAAACTAAACTGACATAACCATGAAGTGCTATGCTTACAGTGTTCAGAGGTGATATTTGTATGGCTGAGACCAGAAATTCACCTATTGGCTCGCACTGCAGTGAGACCTCTTCTGAGCCACACGTTTTTGTTTTGCGACAGACCATCAGCAGTTCACCACAGTTATAATTTTTAAATTGAGAATACTCATGTTTTGGTTCCACAGTAATACACCATGGCATTACACATTGTTCCAAATGGTTTGTAAAAAAATAACTTGCAGTAGGTGTGCAACCAGCACTTCACATACTTAATAAATTATTACATGAAATTTTCCTTGACTCTTTTAAGTGGCCACTGTTACCTTCTATTAAAAAAATCAGTGTTCCGTGGTGGCACCAAAGCTCTTTTCACTACATACTGTCAATTGTCCTTATTTGTGTGGGTTATGTTCCTGAAAAAACAGTAGGAACAGAAACCATGGATACTGAAGTATTAATCCTAAGGGCCAAATGGTTTATTTTAAGGTAGACCTTATTACCCTATATACACTTTTGCTACCCATTACCATAAACACATAATGTTGGGTGCTGAAAATCAACTAAGCTTAACAGAACACATTTGCACTTGACAAAACACTTTAATTGGCACTACACTATACTGACATTGTTGAAACATAATAATTGTATCTGAAAAACATTGTAAAACAGTGAGAACATGTGGAATAATATTAGAATGTGGAGACTTGTCAACAGAACAGAAGCTGCAAGAATTAAGTAATTTAACCAAATGACCGAAACTGACAAGTTGGTACCCGGACACCTAATACCAAAAATGGAGCGAGAGAAGGAGAGAACCACTCCAACTCACGTATGACAAGTGGGCAGAACTCATTGTGTTGAGCATGGGGATGGGGGTGGGGGGGAGGTTGTTGGTTTGGTTGGACAGGATACTGGTTCGGATCTATTCCTGGATGCCACCCCTCCCGGTCACACCACCACCAGCTCTTTCTTCTCAAGGCTCAGTAATAATCCTTCCACAAGTTCACCTTGGAAACTTGTTACAACTTTTACTTCCTCTATTGTCAAGTTTGATTGTCTTCTCACCACTCCACCAGATCTAATCCAAGAACGTCATGACACCATCCAATTGGTAGTCGCTATGGGTGGTTTGTATAACAGACACAGACTTAATTTGCACAAGCGTATAACCCACACCTACTGGCAAGTACCCATGACACCTCTTGGCATCAGGCAGACACACATTGATCCAATCAATGTAGCATGTGTACAGTCCTGGACATCTAAGGACATCACAGACCTTTTATTGTTCAATCTCATGTGTCGCTGCTACATAATTTGGCCTCTCACAATTTTTGTTCTGCTGCACCTGGCCGTAAATAAGCTCAAGTAGACCACAGGTGTTGTTAAATGGGTTACACTTTTAAAGTAGCAGATAAATGAATCCATGGGAACAGAATCTGTGGATATCAAGCATTTGCTATATGTTGTATTTTAGAGGTTTCATCTGGAAATATAATATTAACTTTCATTCATATGCTGCGGTCATTCAGCTGTCTTTATCATTTATAATTTAAGCTAATTTATCAGTACACCAGGAAGTGCTTGTAATGAGTTTGGTAGCCTGAAAGGAAAAGAAATGGACCATCAAATAAAACTGATTAGTTGGAGAAACAAGGCAAATGGTCAAAACCAGAAGTAGCAAAAATCAAGTGACAAAAACCAAAACGAGAGACAGAAAACCACAGCTGCTGTTTAAAACACAAACAAAATGCAATGCAATGATGTCACTATTGTAATTATATAAAAATGAATTACAAACTCAATGTATGCAAATAAAATAAATCAAAATTGAATTACTTTGTGTAAACTTTAATATCTGTACAAAGTCATAACTGAGAATAAACTATTTTAACAATGCCATAACCCTGTTTATTTAACAAAAATCTTTACTTAATTACTTTATTTGTGTTAAAACTGTGGATGAACCACAATTAATACCTTTTTGAAAAAGTTTTTTAAGTGTGTGGTCATTCTGTGAACAACAAAGCAATTGTAAAAACTCTTACCTCAAAATGCATAAAAATTTTATTTTTGCCGAATTCACTGAAAAATATTATATTCTGACAAGCCTTTAATGTTCAGTTGACATATTTCAGCTTTTTCTTAAATCTGCTTTCTCCAGCTTAAATATACAGTAATCCCTCCTGGAACGCAACCCCCGCGATAGGTGAAAATCCGCGAAGTAGAAACCATATGTTTGTATGGTTATTTTTATATATTTTAAGCTCTTATAAACTCTCCCACACTGTTTATAAATAATCCCGGCAGAGTTATACAGCATAAACCCTTTGTATTCTCTTAGATATTAGGTAAGATTCATTGAAATTATGTACATAAACACACTATTTATATACAGTAAAACCTAAATAATATTTTAAAGATATTGAGTGTCTCCGATATCACATATGTTACAGCCATTACGATAGACAGGCCACCAGCAATAAATACATACAATGCAAGAAAAACAGTATACAGTAAATGTGTGTACAGTGACACTAAATGTACGTACATGTACTAAGCACTGTAAGAAGAAAATTAATTATGGTTACTCACCAACAATGACACGATGACTTGTCCAATAACAATGAGTTTAATTTTACTGCACAACAAAGGAGAGCGTTACAGCCCTTGTAAAGGAGCCACTTCAGGCGATTGTGTAGCACTGCCGTTGTTCTTCTTCTGGCAGTCTTCAATCCAAATCCCTAAAGCAGATTCCATCCAGACTACTGCCTTATTACATCCACTTACAACTCGTTTTGCACCCTGGTTAAAAGGACACTGCAGCCGTAGATCTTATATTCCTTTCCTACTTTTTAAATAAAAAGAATCGTAGCCTTCAACAAATCCAAAACGTTTACCTTTTCGGCAATCGTTAACATCTTCTTCTTGCGCTTGGGCATGGCCCCTGAAGCAGTAGCAGATCGTTTTGGAGCCATAATGAAGGGCTTGACTATGCACAAAGATAAACACAAAAGAGCACAACTCTTTACACAGCGAAACACGTTGATGCTAAATGAGCGAGACAAGACTTCCTGGTTAACACTGCATTCAGCATGCAGGAACTCAACTGCGTGTTCTGATTGGTTAGCTTCTCAGTCAGGAGAACTTAACTGCGTGCTCTGATTGGTTAGCTTCTCAGCCATCCGCCAATAGCGTCCCTTGTATGAAATCAACTGGGCAAACCAACTGAGGAAGCATGAACAGGAAGTAAAAAGACACATTGTCCGCAGAACCCGCGAAGCAGCGAAAAATCCGTGCAATATGTAACACAGAGAATGGAAAAGGCAGGTGCCATCTCCAGGCATGGAAACCACTTGGTAAGTGACAGTTCTTTGATCGATGGTGATCACCTCGATAGACATGTTAATGGGGGTATGGTTGAAACGATAAAGGAAATGGGTACCTGAACAATGTAAAGTAAGTCTAAAATACCTACACAATAACTATAATCGTAATAAACGAACAATAAAACCGCGGAGAAGCCATGGATTAAATAAAAATGCTGCAGTTATCAGCAGGGAGACGTGAATCCCATGGCAAAGTAAGGAAGGGAATGAAGAGACCGGAGCGACGGACGGCCTTATATAGGCGGGCAGCCAACAACGTGTGAGGCGTGGGGATGGGGGACCCAACGCCGCCTCACACAGCGACCGAGCTGCAGGCGTATATGTACGTAACTAGGATTCAGTTAGCGTACAAAATTTCTTGAAGATGGGCCCATAAGTAACAAAGACAGTTGGAAAGTTCAATATGGCAGCCGACAGTGGCATCATACCACCAAAACAAGTACGTATATTGGTTTTGGTTAGCGCAGGGAAGCCGCCTACCAAATTTCGTGAAGATGGGGCCATAAATAAGAAAGTTCAACATGGCGGACGTTGTCGACTGTTATGACCGTTACGCGTAGAATTTCGAAATGAAACCTGCTTAACTTTTGTCAGCCTTCTACCTACACGGGAAGTTGGAGAGTGAGTGAGTGAGTGAGTGAGTGAGTGAGTGAGTGAGTGAGTCAGTCAGTCAGTCTGTCAGTCAGTCAGTCAGTCAATCAGTGAGGGCTTTGCCTTTTATTAGTATAGATTTCAAACATGTCAGTAAGGAACCTTGAGTACAAGTAATAAGTATGACCATTTAAATCCAGTTTTTAAAGTCACTTTACTGCCTTCCAATTAGGTTTAATGTTGCTTTTAAAATTCCTCTCACATATAAAATTCTAAATGTCAGTAACCTCTTATGTATTTCTCTTCGAATGTTTGTTTTCAAGTATTGCTAATTTTATTTATTTTTCTAGCCAGTCATTTTCTAACCCATGTAGTCCTGAACAGAGTCATGGGGGGTGCTGAAACCCATCCCAATTAGCACAGGGCACAAGGCAGAAACAAACACTGGACAGGGTGCCTGTCCATCACTACACAAAAATACACCAACCATACAGTACAGCCAATTTAGTACCACCAAAACACCTAATCTCTAACCTAACTTATAAAACACAGAGGCAGGTACAAAGAAGGTTCTGAACTTTGATTCAAACAGAGCAAAGACCTTCATAAAGACTTAGCTTTTAGACAACACATAACAACAAAAAATAAATACCTGTCAAATAATCCAAAGAATGCCCGACATTTGTTTTGCCCTTATTGGGGCTTGTCAGGTGTATACACTTTTGCATCCTCGATACTGTGTCACATATCTATGATCTGCATCTCGCAACTGAGAGGACGTGGCGGATGTTTGCCAACTGGCTGACCAACCACAAGTGTTACCTGGTAGGTAACCACCCAAATAATCAGATTGTAACGCAGACCTAAGAATATAATACTCCGATCTTCACCCTGTCAAACAAGCGAACCTGCCACCATGGAGCAATGTCAGAGGCTTCACCTCAGGCCATGACGATCGAGGTTCGGCCCTGTAAGGGGATGCAAAAGTATATATCAGATTAGATGAAACTTTATTAATCCCATTGGAAAATTCAGCACAACCATAAAAAACAAATATATAGACTCACAGCACAAGTAATACAGCCTATCAATCAATCAATAAATAAATAAAAATAAATGTATAGTGTGCACTACTGCATACATGAAAACTCCACCCATGCCAGTTGTTGTCAACAGAAATGAGAACCTGTATCCTCGCCTCAGGAAAGCAGCAGCAGCAAGAATCTTTGTTAAAAATGACCTTTTCTAAATCTGTTTGATTGTCTCCAAATCACTGAAGGCATGTTTTCTGAATCCAGAAAGCATGTCATTTGAAAGTGGAAATATTCGGTAAGGTTTGAAATTTTTGTTACACATTTCTTCTGATGCTCCCAACAATCCAATTGGTTTAAATGTGATGTTTTAAATTTTATAAATAAAGCTTCCCTTAACAATAAACATTTTTTGGGAAAAATTTATAACATGATTTTCAACAAAAATGTGACTTCAGAAATACCAAAATTTTTCTTTAATATTAAAGAAGAAGAAGATTCTGAGAAAAAATGGAGTGGTGGTAGAGTTTTCAGCTATTGGGTGCAAAAAACTTTGGGATAATCTGCCTACCTATATTAGAGATCTCTGAGTATAAATTAAGGCGGAAGATTATTTTAGCATAGTGTACTCTAAATAGAGCTGTGGCTGAGGATGTTTCATATTAATGCAAAGTCGTCGAGGTTTGAGTCAGAAGGAGTGTGTAGTGTCCTACAGCTTCTCTGGTCATGCCTTGAGTCATCAGACTTCTAAGCTTTTCTTTAATTTTAGTTAAACAAAATTTAGTTTTGTTAAGTTTGATTATACGGAATGTTACATGCTTTAAATCTATAATAATAAAAGGCAAAGCCCTCACTGACTGACTGACTGACTGACTGACTGACTGACTGATTGACTGACTGACTCATCACTAATTCTCCAACTTCCCATGTAGGTAGAAAGCTGAAATTTGGCAGGCTCATTCCTTACAGCTTACTTACAAAAGTTAAGCAGGTTTCATTTCGAAATTCTACACGTAACGGTC
>JANRMT010062791.1:54140468-54174352 GCA_026402145.1 Polypterus bichir lapradei | reverse complement strand
TGCGCAAGCACGAACACGAGCACAAACACGGACACGGTTAAAAAACCGTATGCCTCTGTACCTTACACAAGGCAAGGCTAGACACTAACTGGAGAACACTGTTTGCTCAAAACTGTTAGAAAATGGCAGGAAAATACCAACTCAATTCTATTCACGGGGGTTATAGGAACCTCCCATATTTTATGCATTATCATCTATTAAATATCCATACATTTTATAGAACTAGGAAAATGGCTCTTACACATCCGGCCTCTAATTGTTTATGCTAGGGCAGAAATCAATTACTTAACTTTACTTAATAAGAGCCTTTATTACTTTATCAAACTTAAAATAAACCTTAAGAAGCTTAACTTAGTTTCTACTATAAAAACACAAATACTAAACTTAAGAAACTTTACAGCTTAAACTCTAATGAATAAACACAAACACTAAACTTAAAAAGCTTTAAAAATAAGCATTCAAAGAGAAAATGAGTCATTTTAATTACTTGATCCCTCCTGGATCAGGCACAGTTTGTTCATGGGTCTGTCCAGTGTACTGTTTTTGGTTTGTACACAAACTCTTCTGACTGCACCTTTGTCATCTGGCATTGTCTTGATGACTCGACCCATTACCCAGGAATTGCGAGGTGTAGCTTTATCCACAATTAGAACGATGTCTCCCGGTTCAAAGTTTCTTCTTGGTGTAAGCCATTTTTGACGTTCCTGAAGTATTGGCAAATACTCTTTAGTCCATCTTTTCCAAAACAAATCTGGCATGTATTGAATTTGTTTCCAGCGTCTTCTTGGATATGATTCATTTTTTGAAACAAGTTCAGGTGGCATTTCGGTTTGAGTGTCCAATAACAATAGATGATTGGGTGTGAGTGGTTCCAGATCATTAGGATCGTTAGATGTCTCTGTAAGGGGTCTGTTATTAAGTATTGATTCCACTTCGCACATCAGTGTATGAAGATTTTGATCATCGAGTGTTTGTTGGTTTAGTGTCGAATTTAAAATCTTTCTTATACTTCTGATTTGTCTTTCCCAAACTCCGCCTTGATGAGAGGCTGATGGTGGGTTAAAAATCCATTTGATTTCTCTTCGCATCATTTCGTTGCCGATGTTTTCGTGTTCCAAATTTTTTGTGGCTTCTCCAAGCTCTCTTTCTGCTCCAACAAAATTTGTTCCATTATCTGAGCGCATGATTTTAATGTCCTCCTCTGACATTTCCTCCTTTTCCTCACAGTTGCGTTCTGGAAAGTCTGTATTGTATTGCTGGAGTAACATATGCTCTACTTCCTTTATTGTCACACAACTGACTGAACATCTTTGCAGTCTTTCTTTGTCTGAGCCCTTCATAAAATCATTAACAATCCACCCTCGGAATGTTTTCACAACATAAAGTCTTTAATCTTCACTATGTGTGATGTGCCATCGTTTCATGACTTTGCGGGCATTTGTACTTAACAACAACAATATTAATAATAGAATTGTAATTACAATATTATTGCTTTGGTCAGCATTTATCTGGGGTAGATGCACATCTTTTAGACAAGACAATTTCTTCACATCTTTTTCTTTAGGGATGTTCTCCCTTTTCACTGGTACAGAGTTCAGTGTGTACACTTCTGGTGTATCAAAAAATGTATTTTCTTCTATCCCACAGACTTGTAACTTCGTTAGGGCTGTACACTTTACTAATTTCTGACTATTTATTGTGTCTCTTTCTACAGCGCTGATGTAGATGTGAGACTTTCTTACAGAAAGTTTTAACTGCTTTTGCAGACTTTCAGTGCAAAATGTAGCTGAGCTGCCAGAGTCTTTTAGAGCATATATTTCTACACATTTTTCTCTCGTTTCGAACTTAACTTGAACTGGAGTCACAGCTAAGACACACTCTTTACCGGCCCCGGTATCAGTACAAGTCTCTAGCGGTTCAACAGAAATATGGGCAAAAGAAATGTGTTTCTCTTCCGACATAACGTTCTCCTCTTTAGGAGGTGTGGCTTTATCGCCGGTGTCTTTTTCCTTATTCATATGCAGAATTACTGGATGTAACTGAGAGCATATTTGGCATTTAATCTTTTCTTCACAGTCTTTACTAAAATGTTCTTGTTTAAGGCACTTAAAGCATAAGTCTTTAGATTTCAAAAAGTCAATTTTACTTTCATAAGTTAATGTCTGAATTGCACTGCATTCGTTAAGATCGTGATTTTCATTGCAAAAAAGACAGTGCTTACCGCTTGTATGTACAGCCGTCTCCGCCGTTTTCACTGAGGTGTCTGTATCCATTTTTTCGTCCGCTGCAGAAACGTTTGTAACAAAGCTGCTTTCTCTCAGGACGCCTTTCAAGGGATACTTGTCTTGATCAGTTTTGTCCTTTTCCTTCTTGAAGGTATGGCTTTGTGGAGCTGAGCTGTACGCGGGATTCAAAGCTGATGTTGGCTGTTCGTTAAGAAAGTTCACTGGATCGGCGAGAGGTGTTCGCCTGCTCTCCGTACTTTCAATACTCTGTACTTTGCATTGCCACGGTGCTAGTAGGTCTTGAGGAAGTTTGGAGACTTTAGTAGGAAGGTTATCCTTGCTTTCAAATCGTTGTCCGCTTTGTAAGTTGGGCATAATATTTATACATTCGCCAAGAAAGTTCGCATAATCGCTCTGTCCTTCTCCATCGTTTGGCTTTATTTGCGATTGCCCTTTGTCTTTTCTCATATAGGCATCGGCTTTCTGTAGCTGGTTTCCATAGAGACTTTCGAGTTTCTTTCTGGCCTTTTGATAACCTTCTAACAGTGACAAGTGTTTACAGTTTTTAACAATCTCGTGAGGTGAACCTTTAGTAAACTGTGCCAATAGGTTCAATTTATCTTGCGGATTCTCTATCGCTTCATCGATAGCTCGGTCAAATGTTCCTATAAAGTCCACATATTTCAAGGGATCGCCGTCAAATATTGGGATCTTTTTATGTGGCACATAAGGCACTTGTGTCTTATACTGTTGTTCTTTCTGTCGATCGTAGAGCTTATCGTAAAGTGATTGTTGAAGAGGTGCTGGTGCTTTATTTTCTTGCTGATAAAGCGATTGCTGGGGATTTTTTTTACTTTCGTTGTTACGTGGGAAGTCGCGAATACTTGCTCCTTGTGGTTTTGCACTTCTCACATCTGGTTTCTGAGGGACGTTACTAGAATTGGGTTTATCTGAACTTCGATAGCGTCTTTTAAGAACTCCCAATTTTGCTTCGGATTCTGCAATAGCTGCCTCCAATTTCAACTGATCTCTTTTAATTTTCAATCGAGCTTCTTCAGCTTCTCTCTGCATTTCCTCAGCTTTTGTCTTAGCTTTTAACTGCATTTCTTCCATATCTAGAGCCTGTTGCTTTCTTTGATTCTCCGCTTTAGCCAACAGCACGGCGTGTGCTGCCTCTTAAGATCTGATGGCGCTAATAGAAGTCCCGGCTGAACTTGCACTACATTTAGATTTTGCGGAAATTTGAGAGGCTTTGGCTGAATTTGCCGCCGAACTTATATGACTTTTACTTTGAATAGAAATCTGTGAGATACTATCTTCTGGAGAGACATCAGGAATGTCATTCGTCGTTCTGTAATCCTTGAATTGGTTAGCCGAAAAGTTGGGCTGTTGGTTGAAGCTTATATTTTGACGTAATTCAAAAACCCATTCCATCGTATTTTCTGAAAATGTGCGAAAAATTTCCATTTTCGCATCAAAGTCCTTTTGTAGCATTTTCCGTATATCTTCATTGCTCTGGAGGGATAAGAGTTTGTCACTTAACCTTTTATATTCCATTCTCTGGTTAAAGAACGAGTTCTCGATGATTGATTTTATAGCTTCACAGTTAAATTCATTTTTTTGTAAATCTTTCACGGTCTTCATCACACTAGATAATTGTTTGTATTTGCAGTCAATTTCGGATTGAAGTTTAGTTGTTAATGAGTTGGACGGCTTTATGTCGTCATGAAGATGATCTTCCATTGAAACATCATGATCTTCGTGACTTCCGCTCACACCACTGTTACTTTCAATGGGGGTTTGAAATGTTCTCTGGTTCCCGGACTCAGATGCCATGGCGATCTCATAAGGTACTGCGCTTAAAATCTTTGTAATTTATACAGATTTATACAGTCTCATGAAGAGCACTAGCAATTTTCAAATATGTCCAATTCCGATCAAAGACAAAGATTAAGGTGCCTGTTGAGTCTTTTTTAAGTCGTCATTGTTTTCTTTCGTCGCAGTCGATTTCAGGCGTTGAAAATGCAGGCTTACTTTCTTTTATAATCCAAGGCAATTTTCAAGCTTTCAGTCCTAGGCAGGCTCAGATCTTAAGCAGGTTTCTAAACTTCAGGCTGGTTTTTTAACTTTAATGTAGCCGCCGATGCATATGGCGAAGTCAGGCACGGGTAAGACACGTGTCAAAGAAATCTCACAGTCCAAAAGTTTGTTTTAAAATATTTAGTGAAAGTTAAAAGCAAATAATCCACACAAGAATAAAAAGAAAGATAGATACACACATAGAATAAAGGCAAAAAAAAAGAAAAAATGTATCTTCTATAAACTTAGCTTTTCTTGAGAATCGTTGGTTATTTCTATAGTTAAACGTTCTGTATTTCTTTCTATACTTAAAGGTTCTTAATTTCTTCTTCTGTATGCCTTAAACATACGGTTCAACACTTAAATCTTTTATTGTACGAGTTACTTCATACTCAAAAGGCCCGTAGGCCGTTGGCACATAGACATATGCCAGGCACGGTCACGTGCGCAAGCACGAACACGAGCACAAACACGGACACGGTTAAAAAACCTTATGCCTCTGTACCTTACACAAGGCAAGGCTAGACACTAACTGGAGAACATTGTTTGCTCAAAACTGTTAGAAAATGGCAGGAAAATACCAACTCAATTCTATTCACGGGGGTTATAGGAACCTCCCATATTTTATGCATTATCATCTAGTAAATATTCATACATTTTATAGAACTAGGAAAATGGCTCTTACATAGGTAATGGCTTAAAAATATTAATTTTCTTCAAGCCATACACGTAAAATATGCAGTATATTTAACTAGATAGATACAATTGCAGCTGTTTGGTTTCCTCCTATAGTTAGATGATGTGTGTTTTAAGTTAATAGAAAACTCTACATTTCTTTCACCTCTCATGTGGATGATAACACGAGTGTACAACCTCTTTATTTTAAATAGATGGTTTAAAAATGGATGGATGAATATACATTAGACCAGAATAGACAGGGGTTTTGCTGATTGTTTAGATCTAATATTCAAAAATGCTTCAGGAAAAATAAGCCAGTATAAGCGGTGCATAGATAGATAAATGACTTGGAATTGTCTGAATGGAATAACTAAATAAAAGAACTATTAGGCAAGTGGTATGTAAATTAGTTAATTTGCCTGGTCTAATAATAATGCATGATCATTTAACTAAGGAGTTCACAAGGTGCAGGTCAAAGGAAAGAAGCAACATTATTTATTAGTGCTGTCAGTAAATGAATGTAGAAAATGATTATTTGAAATGATCTCTTTTAGTTCACTAAAACTCAGGTAGTTTCTGAAGTTCTTGTTATTTTAGAGTAACACATCAAAAGAAAATGGACAATTCCAATACTTTTGGGCTGAAGCTTTTAGTATCTACATTACAGCAAGATCAATGCCGCACAAATAAAAAATTACTCTATAATACTGACTAGACATATCCTTATTGGTGATATTATAAGAGCAGATGAATTCAGTGAAATCATGGTGGCAATATGGGTTGTATGCATACCTTTGAAGAATGCTTTTGAAAGCATGCATTCTAATTACATTTTTATAGTATAAACCAGATCATTTTTAACTATCAAATATTGAAAATCAATCAGTTAAATGAAGTATGAATAATAAAAACAAATGTTTGAACATAATGTCTTTTTGAAATGCATGTTTTTAAGGTCTCTAATATGCAATTAGTGGCTCCTGAACTGATATTGTTCTGGACGTATTTAAGGTACTGTATTCCACTGAGTAAAAATATGTAGTACCTTCTAGATATGAGATGGAAAACATTACTTTAGTCCAAAACTTAACCAGAAATTGACAAGTGTCTAATTTTGGGTTGTACAGGACAGATCCCATCATCTGTTAAAAAAAATAATATGAACAATACACATGCATGTATTGCCACATGAGCAGCAACTTGTGGACACAAAAGAAAGGAACATACTAATTTTGTAGTTAATTAAATCTTGTTTTTTACCCTTGTCTTTTTTAGAGGATCATTTTTTCGGTGCTCTCAAAGGCTAGCACTATTCACAAGAATAATTACTTGATTCCTCCTTATGGTGTTTCAGAACCTGAAATCGATATCATGATAATTAAAGGGTTAAAAGAACAACCACTGAAAGATGAGAAGCTACAGAAATTTGGCTTTGATTCACATAGCGCAAGCCAGACAGAGGAAGAGCAGAAAATACAGATGCATACATGTGACTACATGAGACTGCCAGGAGCACCTCCACAGACATTACATTTCAAGCAATTAAACTTAAAGGTCCCATGAGTCACCGCATTTTCAGAAACAGCAGGCATGTGCAATTTAAGAAAATGTAGAAATATAATAAGAAGAGCTACAGAACAAGAATATTTATGATGACCAAACTTCATTCAGTGCTTTTCAGTTTTCTGTCGTGATGCATGGCAGGAGAATATCAACATCTTAATCAGGTGATTAAAACTTTGGTGAATTGGTTAAAGGATTTTTTTGGTTAAAAATGGACATGATTGTCTGTATAAACAGAAGGGACACTACTAAACCCGTTCATTAAGGTCAATTCTTAGACACACCCTGTGAAGTTATGGCCATGGAAAATAGAACAAAATATTGATGGCCACCACAATAATGATGTTAATAAAACAAATATAAAATTTTATAACAATATCAAAAAGAAAATAAATCTGAAAACAAAAACACAGCAGGTATATGAAAAATAATGGAATCACGACAAATGCACATATCAACCAGTCTACAAATGAACAGGAAAAACAATGGCAGCTTATTTCTTAGAGTGGCAGAGTAAAGACGACAAGGCATTAAGCATAGACTTTGTCATCTTTACAGGCAAGAGTCAGTAACCAAGGCAACAAAATCTATAGTGTAAATCAAAGAGGGGCAAACCAAAATTGAAAATAATTAAATGTATCAAAGCTGTAGAGAAAAGCCAAGCAAAATGACACCTTTTATTGGCTAACTAAAATGATTACAATATGCAAGCTTTCGAGGCAACTCAGGCCACTTCTTCAGGCAAGATTACATTCATAATGGCTAACACGGTACAACACCCATGTATCAAAGCTGAAATTCTGAAATCCTTAGGTTATTTAGATGAGATCTAGATGCAAATTTCAAGCTCAAGCTTTTATAGGATGCTGAAATCAGACACAAACATGTACACAAATGTGTCTAGAAAAGTGCAAACCTATCCTAAATAAGAACCATGATGAACTATGACTTAATTAGGAAGTAGCACTCTGAACACGAAATGTAAACAGAAAATTTAATAACTGACAAACAAAATTAAATACAGTAATGAAAAAAAAATTAAGTCAAGCTCAAACCAGCTAATTATTGTTTAATTCAAATCAATTTAGTTCAGTTTATTTTTGCATGTGTATGTTTTTAGGTAAAATGCTATTACAGACTTTACTAATCACATAATGGGTATATAAAGACAAAAAACAGTTTGAAACTGATTAATGTAGATGGAGCCCAGAATTACTTGCTCATTAATTAATTGTTAAACTATGGCCAGTTGACTGATTTACATTTCAGGAGTATACTATTTTTTGAGCAATTTATGCTAGTGCCCTGTGTGAAGAGTCTGACTTATTCACATAAAAAGCAAAGCAAATTACCTCAGCTATCAAAGGACACTGGCATTTTAGCAATCAATTGTCTATGATCACAGGTACATTTAATTGAATTTATTGTATTATTTGATGTTAAATTTTTACAGCAGTTATTTAACAAATTCTTTCACTCTAAAAATTGTCTTGCTGAAACACTGTCACTATTTATACTTTACCATTCAAACTTAATTTCTTGCAGGATTATAATAAACCATGTATTAAGGTCCAGTAATCTAATAAGCTGAAGGGCATGAATGTTTATGGGAATTTAAAAACAAATACAAATAGTTCACCCATATCTTGGCACAGTGACATCTACTATGTAATTCTTTTTACTTTTGACACATTGTGGCCTCTCTTGAAGAAATAGTTCACTGTAAGAGACCTTGGCAGTAAGCTTAGTGAGTTGCTTGGCTGAGTATATGATTTGATTTACTCCAGGGTTTAGCTGATGCCTTCTGCATTATTTGTCAACACAGCAGAACATTACTTATTAACAAGTTCTTCATGGTTTATTAAACCTAATGTCAAAACACTTTGGAGAAGACCTTAGGCAAGTGTGCCTCCTTCTTCCTCTGTTCAGCTTCAATCAAAAACTGAACGAAAATGTGAATTAGCCAATGGAAGTACATAAGGAAAATAGAGTGTCATAATGTGTTTTATGCTGCTCAATGTGTTTTTTTTTCAGGTGGGACAACATTTCCATTGTAAATACTATCCATATTATGTTTTATTTCTTTTTTTTTATTTACAGAGGTGGCCAGTGCATACGTTTGAAAATTCCACTAAAGTTATCTTCTAATTGCAGAGCATCTTTCTCTAAGTTTACAGAGCATATGTATCAGTTGTCTGTTGAGCACTTAAGTTGGGCCAAAGGAAAACTGCCTTCATTTTCACCTGCACTTTCATATTTTTGTTATACAGTTATGATTTTAAGATCCTAGTCTCAAAACCATAATGTTGCCGCAGTGAAACTACTAGCGAATTTCATAACTTGTCTACATTGTAAGTGAAAAAAAAACTCATTTTTTACATGGATAAGTAAAGTTCATAAAAATATAATTAAAATTATACAGTATTGGATAATTTATCTTACTATATAAGTACATTATTTCAATGAAATGTGCATATTATCAAATAAAATAAAAATAAATCTGAAATAATTTTTTTTTTAGCAAAACACAAAACAAAAGTGATGTTTAAATATATTTTGTATGTTATGTTCGCTCTAATTTTTAAGTAGTATGAAAAAGCGCTACAAAGATGTAATTAATTCCTATTATTATTAATCTGTGTCATTTGAAGACACAGGAGAATAGCACAATGATACAGTGAGTAGCACTATTGCTTGCTCATGAATCTATCATCCTGGATTTCAACCTCATGCCAGGACTTTGTCTGTGTGGAGTTTGCACATTCTCCCTATGTCTGCCCAGGGTTTCCTTTGGAAATTCCAGTTTTTTGTCCACATCCCCAAAGATGTGTGTATTAGGTTAATTGATGATTCTAAACCGGGTGTTGTGTGAGTGTTAGTATATGCATGAGTGGGCCATGTCAGAAGTGCTTCAATGCCTTGTGCCCAGTACTTCTGAGTAGCCCCCGTGACAATGAATTGGATTAAATGTGCTTAACAATGAAAGAAATTATAAATTCCTTGCAGAGAAAACTGTCAGCATTAATCTTATAATCTACCACAAGAAAAAGAAATATGTGGTACTAGAACACTTTTAATTGTGTTGACACAAGTTTAAAGATATCCTGTATCTATATGTACAATGCTTTTTTTTCTATTTTAGAAATTGTGGGTTAGAAATAAATCAAGTATGATATAGTTTACTTTAACTAACAAATAAATTTGATCATAGTCCTGTTAATCATCTATTAAAGTGTTAAGACAAGTGCAGTATCAAATACAATAAATCAACATAAAAAATTTGTAAAAGAAAAATCACCCACAGTAAAGACAAAACAGTTATCCTTCATTTCTTCCAAATCTTTGTATTTTTTTGTGATAACTTGGCTTTCTTTTAGACTTTTCAAGTATAAAAGTCTGTACATGCCAAATGCCTGTCGAAAATAAAAAAATTTGATAGCCAAGTTCTGTTCTTCCCAGGGAATTTTTATGTTTGCCCTTGGGACAATTTCAATGCACTCAAATATTAGATGCTTTTGTATACAGTGACATGTTGTTAGGTCACACTTAAAGTCTTGAAGCAGAAAGTAAGCTAACTGGGAATCTCAGGGGAGCTACTTTAAAGGTTCTTTTCATTTACATGAGTGTATACATTTCTTTTATGTACACCAATTCTTTGTGTTTTCTGTAGAAACTGCCTATTTATTATTTATTCATATTATAAATAATTTCTTTCATTGTGGATTTAGTGGGGGTTGGGCAGCTAAATTGTAGTCTCTTTTTTGACTGTCTAGAATCTGTTCTGATGTTTTTTTCATCTCATCATTTTTCAGAACCTGTTTGTTCCATAACAAAATTGCAGGAAGCCAGAGTCAATCCTGGCAACACTAAGCACAAAAGTACAAACAACTCTGCATGGCACATCAGTGCACTAAAGGACACATTTGTTTATTTATGCATGTGCCCAAATAGCACATATTTATATTTGCAAGGTACAGAAATATACATGTTTTCTGATTCAAAGTTAACACGAGGAATACAGAACAACTGCACACTGGAATGACCAGGTTGTGGCTTGATGTCTGGTTCCACTAGCTATGAAGCATACTACAATAAACACTTTACCACTATATTCATAAACTTCATTCATGAAGTTTTATAGATTTTATGGATTAATATACTTTCTCCTATATTTAAAACAATGAAGTCAAAGGAATGGCAAATTAATACTTTCTGAAAACATTCTACACCCTAGTTAAAAAGGAAAAATAAGTTTAAATAAACAAGATATTAAGTGGGCCACGTAGTAGTCAGATCAGAAAAGAATCAATATCAACTGATTAGTGGGTTTCATGCATTTGAAACTCTACTGTTGGAGTAGATTACAGTGTACAGTGTGCTTGGGATAACAGCAAAACTGTAAAACTCAGTATCACACAATATCTGGCACACCCCTTCTTAAAGCGAAGTAATGCCAGTATACATAACAGTGAGACATTGAAAAATCAACATGGCATAGATACTAAAAGTGATAAAATGACCCAATAGATATTACTACAGTATACTTGCATCACAAAAAGCATGCATATGATGTAGTAATGTGACAAATATTTAATTACAAGCTAAAAACAAAATGAAGAAGTGTAAAGTAAAATTAACAATCATGAATCTGAATGTAAAGGCAATCTGCATTGTCCTGTTTCATCAGTTAACTATAATATATACAGACTGAACAATGGAGACATGCATCTATAAATGCAAAAGATTTGTTTCATATTAAATTACTTATTTAATTTAACTTTACAGGTAGAAAAAACTGCGGTGGGTTGGCACCCTGCCCAGGATTGGTTCCTGCCTTGTGCCCTGTGTTGGCTGGGATTGGCTCCAGCAGACCCCCGTGACCCTGTGTTCGGATTCAGTGGGTTGGAAAATGGATGGATGGAAAGGTAGAAAAAAATAACTGTAATGTCTGTAATGTGTTTTCCAGACCAAAAGAAAACATACATTTCCGCTGACAAAGATGCTGGTTAAATGATGTTTAGAACGGCAGTTGATTACAGATAATGACAATGACAATGACATATTTGCTTTCCTTCTTAGTTGTCCAAGTAGTCATCCTTGGAAAAGTGTGCACAACAAACTTGTAATTAATATTCTAGAGGTGTACATCTGGGATGCTTGCAACTAACCTCAGCTCTTGAAATCACACATTCAAAGCATCAGGGACAATAAAAGGGGGTTGTTGGAAACTAAAGACACATCCTTTTTTAAATTGTAATTTTACATCTTAAATGTTCATTTCTGAAACACTTCAGAATGGCAATAATATGCTGAACATCTACAAACATGTTTTGCTTCCATATTATCTGTGATAATCTTACCCCACAGTGCTTCCAATTGGAGCTGTGGCATTGCGTTGTCTACATGAGCAAATGAAAATTCCAGCCACACTAGTCAGTGCGACCGGACAAGAAAAAATGTATTCTGTCCTCTGGAAAGGCAATACTAAGAATCTTCGTTAAAAATGAGTAATTCTAACTTTGTTTTATTGTCATAAACCTTCAAAACATGAAAGATATGTTTTCTGAAACAATAACATTAACACTCCAAAGTTGATCTATTCAATAAGATTTATGTCTTATGTTTGATGCTTTTTTCTGGTGCCCCATTGGCCACAATTGTAAACTGGGGAAGATGCTTTACTAAAGGCATAAGTACAGCTTTACTTAACATTGCAAAACTCTAGAAATGAGTGTAGGTATGCCATGATAGTGAGAAAAATGCTTTAATATCATTTTAAAGGTTACTATTTAACACAGGCATTTTATGCTTTTGATTCAGAATTTCATTAATTACTTACAATAACAAAATCTTTTATTTTTCAAATATCTTGTGTTTTGGAGTAATTACACATATACATATGATTTAATATTTTGTGAACTGCTATTGAAACCATTTAATTGGTGGAAGCTTAATCATTACCAATCTGTACTTTTCTAAAAGAGGAGTTCACACACACTGCCATTCATGTCTTCTGAGGATGTGCAACCTCTGAGATGCAGTTTCTTAGAGGGTTCCATCTGCTTTAAAAGGGCATGCCTTATGATTTTTACCCACACCTGTGAAATAGCAGCTCAAGAGTACATACTTGGTCCTTCACATAAAACAGGATGATAAAAGAAGGGGCCAAAATGGTGATGGCAAAAATAGGATCCTCTACTACTTAAGCGTCCTGTCACCTGTTTTCAGTACAAAGGGATATATTGGGTAGTTTTTTATCTTTTTTTTATCTTTTAGTACCCTTTCTTGTTTTGGAAATAAAAGCACAGGTATTTTATTTCTCATAATAAATGGATGACAGTGCCACTCTTTTGGAATGTCTATAATTAGCTTTTTGTTTCTCTGCTTCATTGAAGTATTAATTATACAAAGAAGCAATTTCCAGAGGAAATTTCCAGTGGTGGGATGAGCAGTATAGCTTTAACTACTTTTCCTGAATGAAGAATGGAATCAAGTCTGGGACAGTGTGGTGCTGCCTTTTAGTCGAATATGAAAGAATTTGTGCAATAATGATCATGAACTGTTGAATTATCAAATGGTTTATTATCTGTATGGTATTTAGAAACATATTTTGTTTTCCATATATATGCTACAAGGGAGAGACATTCTGTCTAAGGTTGTCTATTCTATTTTCCCTACTGCTTCCTGAATTGGTTTCAGTTCTCCAAGACCCTGAATTAGATAAAGCAGGTGTTTAGAAATATGCACCTTACAGAGATATAACTATTGTATTGTTACATTTTTAGCAAAAAAAAACAGGCTATATCATTTGTAAAGGGTCAAGCAGTAATCCAGTCATATAAGTCACTGTACCACACTAAAACTATTAATGTTATTTTTGGCCATTTCCAACAATGAATTTAAGTGAAATTCTAAGATAAATATTTCTTATCTTTTCTTGTTTGTATGGGTGAATGTACACAATACATATGCAAACATGTCACATTCCAACAAAGTAATCAATTTTTTGATACTTAAAACTTTTCTTAAAAGAAATAAATTAATGTCTGCTTTCATTTTCTTTATGAAGTCAATAAAAAACACAATTAACTCTATTAAAATAATCCAATAGATGTATGTGATGCACAACCACAACACCACATGGCCCGTTAATGATTACAGCCACCAAACTTTTGTTAAATATCTTCATTCTTCACCTGCTGTATGTGCGCTGCTGTAACTGCTTTAGTAGCAACAAAAATTATAGCTTTGCCAACAGATTCTTGTTTCATTTTAAATAATAACTATTAAGTAACTGTCAAGTGTCCTTTGGCAGCTGAATAGTGCTACAAAAGTTTGTGACACAGACAAATATTCATTGTGCAAGGTGTCATACAATTAACTCTGTATGTTTTGCACTGTAAAGGAATGCAAGTTTTTTTAGGATGCCTATTAACTATTACTTTATAACTCATCTATTTATTTGCAGCTAACCACATTAGGTATTAGATGCAATATGTACTTTCTTGGTTTTTAAATGTGCTGATTTAAT
Source organism: Polypterus bichir lapradei (assembly GCA_026402145.1). Lineage (NCBI taxonomy): Eukaryota > Metazoa > Chordata > Cladistia > Polypteriformes > Polypteridae > Polypterus > Polypterus bichir. Next base: position 54,160,276 of record JANRMT010062791.1, on the reverse strand, counting down.
TAAATTCAGCTAATTAAACTTGCACTTGATGGCTCTCCTATTGTGGCACCCTTTAGCAGTGGTTTAGGAATGAACGGGTTTAAAGAGTTTATTCTAATACTCTGGAAAATGAGACTACATTTGATGAATAAAGGACAATGGCCACTAGCAGAAAAATTATTTTGGCTAAACTAAAGAATGCAGTGTGTTGGGTGAGAAGTCTTATGGATACTGTATCTGCCAGCACTCTTGCCTCCCTTTTATCAAGTAGCAGCCTGGGGGGACTTCACATTTTGTCCTTCCAGGATGACTCTCCCTTTCTTTTTTATCCTGCTGATTCGTCTCTTGAAATTTCACTTCAGGGTAAACCGAATAAGCTCTACTGTCCCCTGTCATTGTGGTGTTTGCTCCTCATGAGGTTTGCTGGTCTTCTCCCTGCCACTTTCATCTAGGTGGCATTCATGCCTCTGGCATCCTATTTCCATTCTGCCAGCTCTTAACATGGTATTTTATCAAGTACCTAATAAGATGTTTCAAAGAGTTTCTTAAGCAATAATGGATCTGTGTTCTTCATACTGTAGCTGTCAACAGTTGCTAATATTTTGAAAGTGTATTCCCAAAGTTTTAAATTTAAGCAATTAATTAAATGAAATATTACTAAACAAAAGGGGCATGGACAGATTTTTTATCACACATCTGTAGTAGCTACTATAGATTCTGTATTGTTACTACAGAATGGATACAAATGACTTTGACATTCTTAAGCAAGGAGCCAAGTCAAGCAAGCCAGTTTAATTTAAATGAACTTGCCAAGCAGAACTAAGATAATGTATTGTTAATAAAAGGTTCCTAATATATTCAGAGTCTAGTTATTTCCTATTATTCAGTGAGCATGTGGAATTACATTTACTGCTGGGTTTTAAACTGCCACACAGGAGGATCTCAAGCACCAGACTTACCATTCAGCTTTGAGCAGAGCTATTAAACCCTTTATGGCTTAGTGTTTGTAACAGCCTTTCTCTGTGGCTCTCCCTAGATTTGTACTTTTTTGTTTTTCGCACAAGGCAGTCTTTATTACATTTCCCAGTTATTTGGTGACAGTCTTTCTGAGATATCAGGCCTCAGTTTTAATTTATCCTGGCATCCTGTTAGCTTAATTTTCAAAGAAGCAGCCGTTGCAACCAGTGTCTGTTTATGGGAGTCCTGTGACCAGCTTCAGGCCTCAGCGCAGGCTGTTTGAAACTTGTCATTTTTTTATGGCTGACCTTGAAGAGATTTCCATTTGGTAATTTATGGCAAATACAGTTCTAAAGAGACCCATTTCCAAGATTCACTGTCATTTGGCACTAAACGATCGCTCTGCCTTAAAAGACAATCTATGCTCCTGACAGGGCAATCCCATAAAAAATATTGCCTGGCCACCCAGGTGTCCTTTCCAATTATCTGGAGTAGAAATTAATACTTTTAAAAGCTGCTAGTTTTTGAAAGGTTATTGCAATTTATTCTAGCAGTTTCCTTAGCACATTGTGATGTATTAGTTTATGACATCGTTAGTTTCTATGTCAGCTTTTTGGAAGATTGAATTATAATTTTGAGCAACTGAAGTAAATGGCATTCGGATTATTTTACAGCTGTACAATATATTTTGTTTAATGACAGAATGCCTTTGAAGAAAACAGATAATTTCATATTCATGGCCTGTAATGCTGTTACTGCTTTTGGATTATAGATATACAAGGATTATCAGACAATAAAATTAGGAGCCAGCAAACCTGACAGATAAATATTTATTGGAAGCTCTTAAAGTGATAGCACAGATGACTTAACATATTAGCAGAAAAAAACAGCTAGACATCTGTGTATAACGCTGGTAAGTAAAAACTTATCATTATGTAAAACCAAGTTCCTATTTAAATTTCACCTTTTTAAAAATGACATTCTATTGTTCATGATATATTTAAAGTGAAAAAACATTCATTAAGTAAACCAAACTTTATTTCACTATAATTTTAAATTACTCCCATTTATTACATTTTGCTGGTTTCTCCTTCTTCACAGCTTATTATAACATACTGCCTTAAAGTACAGTGAGACCAGCATCAATTTAGCAGAAGGGGTTTCCATCAAAGTAATCCACCAAATCCTTAATTTATGTTGTTTCATTTTCTAAAAGGACTTTCTAAAAGGTTTATTTAACAATGTTTCTTTCATAACAACATAGCAATATAAACAGTGTCCAGTTATTTAGTACACTGTTTGGGCAGTTAGTAGTCCTTTAGTTTTAATTTTTCAATTGATTTATTTAATAATGATAAAGTATTCTTTCAACATTATTATTGCACACTATTCTGTGTTGAACCAGCATGTCCTTTTTTTCTGACTAGAATGCATTTCTAAATCCAGCATCTCTCCTAAAACTGATCTGTGCTCTTTACTAAAGGCCGGCTCACTTTTCTCCATTTTATTGCATGGAGATTCATAGGCTGTCTTTATAAACAACTTGTCAGTCAGGTTTCGAATTACTGGACCTAAGTGTGTGTGCTTTTTAATTACTGCTGGCCCCAGCACAGCTGTTAGGACCTTCACACCCCTGTGCATTCCTGACTTGCTGGCTGAGCTTCCTGCTGCACCATCCCCCATCCTTTGTTCTTTGGCTTGTCCTGTTTCATTCAAAACAACTCCTAAACTGGTGCACTTTCTTTCCAACTCAGCCATTCCTGCACTAGCACATTCAGACCTTTCACACACAAGCACTTGAATTCCCTTATTTTCCATTGTTCTTTGTTTTAATTCCACACTTTCTTTATTCAGTATTCTTAAGCCATTATCCAGTTCATGCCCTCTAGTCAACAATTGCCATTCACACTCACCAGCTTCTCTGCCTTCTATCTGATCTCTTTGTCCTAAATCAAATTTAATTGCAGCACTGGTTACCTTTCCTAACAGTGGTGGAATATCTATTGGTGTAGCATGTTTTTTAAATACTGGACAGACCTCAGAATTACCTGGAGATTGTGGTGCAATGGAGAATAATGGAACGAAACACCCTCGCTGTTTTCCCTTCCTTTCATCTCTCTCCTTTTCCTCACACTCACATTCCCACTCTTTATCTGAGCACACATCTGTCTCATGAAAGTCACCCACACATATTTTAGGGTTCCAGTCCGATCCAGTTACTATTGCATTAACTTTCACCATGGGCGGTTTACATTTCTTTTTGTTTCCCCTGCTTTCTGCGCTTTCCACTTCAGCAGTGGGTGTTCTACATGCTAACACTTCACAATTATCACAACAACTGTTACATCTTTCAAAACTCTCACTCAACATTCCATAACTTTCACTTTCACTCACTTTGCTATTTTCTTCCTCATCATGATCTTCCTTATTACCAATAATACAAGCCTGTAAACCTCTTATAACAGCAGCTGTCTTCTTTAAACCTGATCTCTGTTTTCTTGCTTTTAATCCTTCCAGCCCCCTTCCATTTTGTGGCACACTCAGCTCAGCTTCTGCTTTCTCTACCTGAACTACAGGTTTCCTAGCTTTAGCCTGCTTCCCTCTGCCACTCCACTGGAAGATGGCTGACTTTAAAATGAACTTAGGCATTTCTAAGTCTACAATTTACTCTAATTCAATTTGCCTAATTCGTTATGGGTTGGCCTACTTTTGCCCCTGTAAGCAAACATACACATACATACACAAAGATCCTAAACGAATAAGTACCGTATGAATGACGAATGCATGTCCCATCACTCCCTAGCACTTTAACCACTTAAATGCCGTATGAATGACGCATGCATCTTTCATCACTCCCTAGTACTTTAATTAGGGACTCACTACCACCAGCACTAATAAACATGCGGGTGTCCTTGTGACACACATGAAGTCTCTACACTTTATTGGTTATATTCCACTCAGCAACCAAACAATGTTTTACTTCCACCGCATTTGTACACTGGGTGCCCTAAAATTCACATACATAAACAAACACATATACATCAAAACAGTATTTCCAAACAGGGTGCAAAACATGGTTACGCCAAAATCCTGCTGACTACGCCAATTGTTTTATCTTGGTAGAGTAATATATGTATTGCTCTACTTTCCCCTACTGTATTATTAATATGCAGCCTTAGAATGCCTAATCTCACAGACGTACCACTGTTTATAAGATATTATTTTATATAACTTATCCCCACTTTCCCTTCTATATCTATAACCTCAGGCAATTAGATGTAGTAAAAAGACAAGCAGGAGTTAAGTTACACATAAAATTATGTATTACTGATAATATTCATAAATAATAACAAAATGCAAAGTACATTTGAATACTGCCAACCATACAACCTGATAAAATGGTGATGTGTAATTCAGGTGGCGCACAGACTTGTAGTTACTTAAAATGTCTCTAGTTAAGGCATCGTTGGTGCTCAGCTTTCAGCCACATGTCTGTTCAATATGGCTGCTGAGCTGTGCTCTTCATTGTGTTGTCTTCATCATCACAGGTTAGCAAGAGAGATGCTTCTTCATCATATGTTGGTTAGAGAGATGCTTCTTTCAGATGTTAGTAAGAGAGAGAATGTGAGGTTAAGCAAGTACATTTATAGATGTTCTCTCCAACCCCTCGAACCAATAGGACATTATGGTACTTAGATGCCTCTAAGACAAGCCAATTCCAAACAGCCATACCTCAGACCAATGGGTGAAATAGAACATCTTAACACCTGCCACTCCCCAAGACCATATGTTAAACTAACCTGGCTTTGTGTGGGGGATGGGAGAAAGACTTTAGCAAAGAAATATTCATCAAACTGGTTTAAGACACATCCACCAAATCCTGTCATAAAATTACAAAGAGACAGTCGTAAAGGTGGGGGGCAAACACGAATACCTCTCACGAAAGTTACACTAAATTACATTGGTTTGCCTAAATGATAAATAAAGACATACAAAACATTTATCAAGTTATATACAAAATCTCACATCACAACAGTATCCAATTTAAAATATTTAAATACCAGTTTTTTATAGGAGAAATGTACTATGTTTTATTGATGAATAATGCTTTGTGTCATCATTTCAGGAGGGAAAGTTTATATCCTACAAACTTAGTCTCTTAATATCAGCCTATAAAGGGAGCAGGATTGGTCCCAGTACTGAGGTCTGGGTTTCCTTGTGGTGTATGTGTGAAAGGAATGTCAGGTTGCAGTTATTGTTAATTTATAGTATTAAATAAACCAAAAGGAATAGCTCTATAACTTAGATTTAGTAGACAGAGTCTACTGCCATGGACACATTAGCTACAGTATAATGCAGGAATCACAAGTAATTTGTTTTGCCACTTGGGTACTAAACTCAAAACATAGATTTTATTTTAGATGTGACAGTGATTCTTTCCTGTACAGCATAGTAGTTCGAATTAATAATGGTTCCCCTTGTGTTTACTTTAGTTTAATACTATCTGAGCAAAAAGATTCCATTTAGTTTTAACAATATCAAAAAAAAAAAAATCATATTAAATACGAATGCATGCTTTGAGAAGTGATGTGATTTTACTCCAATTCACAAGAAGTAGTAAATATGTAATAGTTTATATATGAAAAATTTGTACTTTCGTAAAATAACAATTATTAATTAAGCTGTCAGTTATTTAAACAAAAAATCACTTAGCATATGCATACAGTAGACATATTTTTCTTGTTTTGCAGCTCAAAAATTTGCTGTATAAATACAAATTACCATTCAATTTAGTGTCTTGAAATTCAACCCTTCACTAAATGAAACTTTTACAAAATATTGTGCTTCAGAGAAAAATAAACTTGTTACAGCTGGAACTACTTCACATTTGGTAGAATTTTAATTCCATACATTCTTAGAACTTGCTGACTTTTGTTTTGATATAGGGGGATAAGATGGAGAAGAAAAATAATAATGATGATAATAGATCTGGAACAAAAAGACCTGCTGTAACTCATTACTGGTACTGTGAACACAGAAGCATCAAGTGATAAATGAGTGCACAGTATTTCCTGGATTTTGTTTTCCACTGCTAGTCACAGTTCATATTTTTATTTCATGCAGAATCTTCAATTGTCACAGCAGACTGTCAGAATTTTACTATTGTAACAGAGTTAAAGAGTAAACTGTTTTTAGTGAGTTATGTTGAAAATGACTGACTATGGCTACCTGAGTTACAGGATTGTGCTGGTAGCTCAGCAGACAAAATTACTTATTTGTCTGCTTCATGGTAGGGCTGAATGGTGTAACATTCATAGTCTCCAATCCAGAAGTGGACTGACATTCAGTGAACTTAGAGAAAACCTGTTAAAATGGTCCAGAAACTGAGAAAACTCTTTAGTCCAACCTAAGCAGGAAGACTTAAGAAACTGTGGAATTAAGTATTGTAGGTTACTAGAGTGATGTTTTTGCTGAACAGTGAAACTCTTGTTTTACTACTCTAATACTATGTCATCAAGTCAGATACAACAGGGACCAGCCTGTTGCACGCACAGATAAAACTTGTTAAAATAAATTATTAAAAATGTATTTTTGAGACAAAATGTAAAAAACAGCAAAAACAGCAACCATCATAGAGTACTTGTTCATGGATTTCAGTTTCTGCTATCATCACAAATATGTCTGCTGCATACAATAAAATGTAATGTTTTTGTTTTTATAAAATTACATGAATACAGTATAAATATAATATTTGCTTAAAGCTACAGAAGATCACACTGTAATGATGCCAGCTAATTAGTACATCTCTTGAGCCTAATTTACATTTTTTTTTATAAAACAATTCTGCTAAAAAAATTGATGTAATGCTGACACTAAACAGAGCACCCAAGTACTGTATAATTAGGTTTTAATCGAAAAAAATATTGGTCCTGTTATCAACTATTCTATTTTTGCACACTTGTGAACATTTTGACAGATTATACTGGGCTGTAATATTTAAACCTATGGCTCTGTCTTTTGCTCAGCGCTCTAGCAAAGTCTACAAATCATTTGAGTAAAAGTAAGCACTGTAAATAACAATACTATTAATCCTATTGATTAAGTGGTGACTAAATGTTTAATTATTAAAAGAACCTGCATTATCAACTCCAATGAAAATGTGAATACTAGCTTTCCTTAAAAACTGTAAAATTTCCATAATATAAATGTACATTTTGGACCTGTGATTTGTACATAAAATGAATACAAATTCCTTCATTTTCAAACTTTCCCTGTATTATATTCTTCAATACTATTATGAAGTTTTAATGTGACAGGAGAAAAAGTATCAGTCCATCACATAGTCCGCTTACACTTACACTCACATTCATGGGGTTTCCAGAAAATTCTCAGATGGCACCACAGTAACAAAGTGATACTGAAGAACTGGAATAAATTCAGCTAAAATCCTACAGGACAATGAGCATCAGCCAGAGTGGAACTTTACTACTTATTGGGGGTTGCCTTGGTTGTGTTATTTTTATATTTATATTTACCTCAATATTTGATAAACGTTATTAATTTAATTTTTGCATTTTGTTTGGTTTCGTAAGGGAATTGTAGTCTTAGAAGTTACCTAGAGGAGTGTGGTACACTACATTATAATTGTGACATGATAAAGGGTCAGCTCTGACATTTCATCAGTATCCAAGACTGAAGATACAGTGGTGCTTGAAAGTTTGTGAACCCTTTAGAATTTTCTATATTTCTGCATAAATATGACCTAAAACATCACCAGATTTTCACTCAAGTCTTAAAAGTTGATAAAGAGAAACCAGTTAAACAAATGAGACAAAAATATTATACTTGGTCATTTTTTTATTAAGGAAAATTATCAAATATTACATATTTGTGAGTGGCAAAAGTATTTCAGTATCTGGTGTGACCCCCCTTTGCAGCAATAACTGCAACTAAACATTTCCGGTAAATTTTGATCATTCCTGCACACCAGCTTGGAGGAATTTTAGCCCATTCCTCCATACAGAACAGCTTCAACTCTGGGATGTTGGTGGGTTTCCTCACATTAACTGCTCGCTTCAGGTCCTTCCACAACATTTCGATTGGATTAAGGTCAGGACTTAAATATTAACTTTATTCTTCTTTAACCATTCTTTGGTAGAACGACTTGTGTACTTAGGGTCGTTGTCTTGCTGCATGACCCACCTTCTCTTGAGATTCAGTTCATGGACAGCTGTCCTGACATTTTCCTTTAGAATTCTCTAATAAAATTCAGAATTCATTGTTCTATCAATGAAGGCAAGCCGTCCTGGCCCAGATGCAGCAAAACAGGCCCAAACCATGATACTACCACCACCATGTTTCACAGATGGGATAAGGTTCTTATGCTAGAATGCAGTGTTTTCCTTTCTCCAAACATAACGCTTTTCATTTAAACCAAAAAGTTCTATTTTGGTCTCATCCGTCCACAAAACATTCTTCCAATAGCCTTCTGGTTTGTCCACATGATCTTCAGCAAACTGCAGACGAGCAGCAATTTTTTTTTGGAGAGCAGTGGTTTTCTCCTTGCAACCCTGCCATTCACACCATTGTTGTTCAGTGTTCTGCTGATGGTGGACTCATGAACATGAACATTAGCCAATGTGAGAGAGGCCTTCAGTTGCTTAGAAGTTACCCTGGGGTCCTTTGTGACCTCGCCGACTATTACACGCCTTGCTCTTGGAGTGATCTTTGTTGGTCGACCACTCCTGGGGAGGGTAACAATGTTCTTGAATTACATCCATTTGTACACAATCTGTCTGACTGTGGATTGGTGGAGTCCAAACTCTTTAGAGATGGTTTTGTAACCTTTTCCAGCCTGGTCAGCATCAACAACTCTTTTTCTAAGGTCCTCAGAAATCTCCTTTCTTCGTGCCATGATACACTTCCACAAACGTGTTGTGAAGAGCAGACTTTGATAGATCCCTGTTCTTTAAATAACACAGGGTGCCCACTCACACCTGACTGTCATCCCATTGATTGAAAACACCTGACTCTAATTTCACCTTCAAACTAACTGCTAATCCTAGAGGTTCACATACTTTTGCCACTCACAAATATGTAATATTCGATCATTTTCCCCAATAAATAAATGACCAAGTATAATATTTTTGTCTAATTTGTTTAACTGGTTTCTCTTTATCTACTTTTAGGACTTGAGTGAAAATCTGATGATATTTTAGGTCATATTTACATATGTAGATAATGAAGAAAATTCTAAAGGGTTCACAAACTTTCAAGCACCACTTTACACTCCTAAAAAACTTTGCGTAAGAGATTCTCATTTAGATATTATGGTTCTCAACATAATAGGCATGTTTCTTTGATTTTGGTTTTTGATGAGGCCTCACTGCATATTATGTGGGGTAGGCCGTTGCCACCAAGGTTGCCTGTCCCTTTAGCTGTGCGGTGGTCCTGAGAAATACAGGAAGGGATACCTCATTCAAGTACTAATTAATGATGTTTGGTGTTTAAAAGAAGTATTGGCTATTTTTGTACCAATACCAGACATTTAGTATCAGGTGTTGCAGAATAATGCAACTTGTGTTTATATTGTAACATTTCATATTTTTTTTCTCACAAAAACATTAAAGGAGCCAGTGATTCTTAACTGTGATGATTTAGTGGTGTAACTTACTCAAAATGCATTTACATCTTTTGATAGCTTTTCCATTTAAATTATATGAATGTCATGACTGACTCTCAGGATCCATATGAACCTACATTTGGGTAATGAAAGAATGATAAAGAATAATTTACTTGTCAATCAGTTTAAAAATGGAAAAAAAATTTCAACAGAAGAAAATTCTAGTTGACTTTTTGATCCAAATGTATGTGGCATTCTTTGCTTTTAATGAATATGATGCTTATGACACAACAAAGCACAATCCTTTTTGTTTTGGAATTTGAAACACACTTTAAGTCTGTATGAGAGAACATCTGCATTAAGCTGTAACTAGATTACTATGGTTATTATCACACAGCAGCTGAGATATAACCATATGATAACGAAAACAGAAGTCATACTGAAGGTGTGAAAGAAGGTGAAATTAAATGAAGGTATATTTATTTCAAGGTTCTTTTTTCCCACAGCAGAACCTGAGCCAGTAAGTAGTACACCTTAAAAAATTATAAACTATTATAGTTATAATACATAGAGACACAAAAAAAACAGAAGAGAGGGTTAAGTTTTAGAAATGTATGTGTCTACATTAACTATTCTATATAAATGCTACTCTAACTGTCTAACTGTCTAATTCTCAAATACTCTGGTGTATTTTACTGTTTATGCTACTTAAATTACTGTATGCTAAGCAGAATGAATCTTTTAATGTGCGTTGTATTACACAAATTATAGTATTTAAATCACTTTATCAAGTTACATACTATGAAAGGCACCATACAAAATAAGAATACTGTATTCAGTCTTTACTATTGATTGTGTGGCTATTTGATTAGTTTCCCATTGCCCTCGAAAAAGCCTAAAGTAATCAACATTGTATTGAAAGTGTGTTCCCTACTTGTTAGAATTTAACCAGGATTGTTACTCCAAGTACCTTATGGTCAAAGTCATCCTTAAGATCTTCTGTTGGAATAATTTTAATTCAGTATTGTGTTCCTGTAGCCATTCCAGTACTTTCCTAACTTTATAACACACAACTCTGAAGTCAATAAGGCATGCACCTGATCCACAATGATGCTTAATGTAGGCATGTTGTGCCATATCCATATTGACTCAAATCACTTTATGTGAGCCACACTAACACACAATACACCATTACTGTATATCAACACCATCGGTTGCATTAATGACATCTGGCAAGGTAGACTGAGGAACTATTTAAAATTTTCCAGGGATTCCAAATCAGCAAGAGTCAGGATTCATCAATCCATTCCATTTATTTTCAGTCTTGTAATCTAGTGTTTTCTGCTCCTTAGTCCCTGTAACCACACTTTTTTACTGACAAGATGGGGACCTGGTAGCACTGTTAGCTGTAATAACAATTTTGGTATTTTGATATGTGTCTTTTGGAATTACTATCATTATGAGCTGATCAATGATTAATGGGACACTGTCTGTTTTTCTGTGTAGCCTTTACGGACTCACCATCAACTCTACATTTATGATTTCTGTCTGCAATGTACTCATTTGATTGCTGACTCATTCTTAATACACCTATGAAGCAACTGTACCTGAATATCCAAGCAGAGCTGATCCATTACCATGCATCATTCAAGACCTTTAAAATCATTTGTCTTGCTCATTCTTCCCTTGAATTTCACATATATTCATACAGTATGCACACACACACAGGCACATGATCAGTTGGTATTGTCTACCTGCTGTAAATAGCATTGTCAACACAATATGATGCTGTCACTGAGCTGCCCATTTCTGAGAATGGAATTTATGTCTAATAAAGTGTAAATTAGCAAACCTTTCAAATGTTTTTTTTTTTTGTGCTCATTTCTAACAATGCAGAAAAAGGTCTAAAATCCAAATATTAATTTGATTGGTAACAGATTCATTTTGGTTGTTTTTTGTTATTTTTTGTTATCCGGCATATATTGTATATATTTTGTTATTTTGCATAAATTCTGCCATGTACTGTGTCAAGAGGGAATTTTGAGTGTTGATGAAACTGGCCTTGAAATCACAAGGGTCGCTCAGCTTATCTACACAAATTAAATTGATTTGCACTTTCAGGTAATGTTCAAATGAAATTTACATTTGCCTTAGATGAGGAAACAAAGATGTTATTGAAAATGTAGAACCCGAGGACAGTATATGTTATCGTGTCGAATAATTATATGATGGATGCATATGTAGCAAGTAAACTACAGGGATAGTTGGCAGGGATTAAGATTGAATTAGGTCCAGTGGTATACTGACAGATGATTGTGAATGAAGGAAGGATAATAAGGGTATAGAAAACAAAAAAAGACAGATTTCTTACCTTTCAACACAGGATTTTTATCAGCACAATTTGCACCTCCTGCATGTGCCTGATAAGAAAGATTGGTTCAAGTAAGTCAATTGGAGTGGGCTACATTTAGGACTGGGCCTTGACATTACCTAACATTAAATGAACATGTACTGAAGTATGTGGAGGGAGCTACTGTTTCCTCTCACTCTCCTCCTCTGTGTTTCATTTACTATCACAAATTTCTTGATTTCATTAAAATAGTCCCAGTGTCAGTTATTTGCACGACCTGTGTTGTAGTGTTCAATATGCAGTAGTTATTAACAAGAGTAATAATACATTTTATATATATTGCACCTTTTCTATGCCATATTTACTGCAAAGTTCATAATATCAGTGAACTTGGAAAAGAATATATCCAGTAAGAGTGACAGCCTCATTGCAAATTAAATCATTTAGCCAAGTCTCGATGAAACAGAACACAGAATCAAAGGAATAATAACTATTATAAATATGGAAAGTTCTTTTTTTTAAGAATATGCATTTTTCTTAACATTCCCCTGTTCAGACTCTGAACCCATAAGATATAAAAATATTTAGCTGCTACGCCCTAGGTTCTGTCAAAAGTAGATCCTGGTAACATTCACCATAGTACTACAGTACTGTTTTTTTAGATCTAATTCTTAACTGAGGATATGGTGATGTCTTTGTTTTCCAGTCAGCAATTCTCTGTGTTGAGTTCATGCTTTAAGTAACACTTGAACCTTGGTCATGGAGCTACTAATACAAAATACTGTCACTTTTCCAATAAATGTGACTGCATAAATTATATTAGATTAATACAGCGGCAGGGCATTATTTTAGTTAAATGCATTGAACAGAATAGGTAGTGAAATTACAATTCCTGACATTATGCAAAAAATCAAAACTGGTTAATGACTTTCACTGATAAATAAATGTTATTTTTCTGAATCTTACTTGAATATACTAATGTTTATTAACATTTTGCAAAATCTGTGTAATAGCTGTAGTGAAAACCCTAATTTTTCAGAAGGAAGTATATTTACTGTATATAAATATTTGAAGAAAAGCAGAAAGCGTGTGGTGTTTTTTTTTTTTTTATGAAATATTTATGTAAAAGACGTTGTGGCCAGAGGCATTGTTCTAAGTTCTTGTCAGTTTTTGTTTGTTAGTGACTGACTAGTTGATGAGTTTGATGCTTCAGACATAGTCTCATCTTCCAAAGTACTAGCATATATATTAGAAATGTTTGAATGAATTGATTTCACCAGTGTCTGTTTCAAGAACTGCGATAACTGAAGTAGCATTTGAGGACCAAAAGTAACAAGAATATTAGCACAGAGGAACCGTATTTATAGTGTTTGTTGCTTATGACCATATGAAAGAAAACAAGACATATATAGTGTTGTCTTCTCTTCATTGAGTTGTGAGGAGTGAGAAAATGCAACCTTTAATGAACATTGTATTAAAAATATTTTGATGTGTTACAAAATTCTATAAATTTATGTGAGATGCAGTTTACCAAAGCAGATCTATTGTACACCTGCTAAATCCTTTTGACTTTCCAACTCATGTTATAAACATTTGCAGAGAGAACTTCATAATTTAAAATACATTTCCAGACTTACTTAATTCATGTCAGGGCTGCAGGAATTCTGGAGCCAATACTGGTAGTGCAGTGGACAAGGAAATAATTAGCCACGGACAGTTTGCCAATCCATTTCAGAGCCCACTCATGTATACACTCCTACACTCACTCACACAGGGCCAAACTGGACCCACCAATTAACCTAATATGCATACTTTTAGAAGATGTGAAAAAAGTTGTACCTGGAAAAAACCCCTAACACAGGTACAAAGTTCCAATTTGCCAATCTGCTACCCTTGAAGGGAGGATTCAGGAAGTGCTAACGTGAAATCCGCTCAGTTAGGATTTATCAACAGTCCAGCCTTGGACAAGAGTATCTCCTGAATGCATATCTCAGAGAGAAGTGTTACCTTCCAGCCACATAAATGACAAGGATATTAGTAGAATCTATTCATCAATCCATTTTCACAACCAGCTTCATTTATCATAGGTTCACAGTAATCTGTGGCATTGTGATAAAGGTTATCTGTGATACTTGCCTCCATTTACTGAAACCATCAAAGTTTTAGAGTTGCAATTGGGCTAGAGCAAGTGCAAGTAGCAGGCATGAACATCCACACTCATATTTACAGGGCTAATTTAGTCTTTAGGAGTAATTTAGAGTTACTACAAAATAATAAATTACTGGTTTTACAACAGAAAATGATGTTATGATGGCAATGAAAGACAGGCAAAATGTTCTGGTCACTTGTCATTTGTTTGTTAGTTTTGTCCAATACTCAGTGTGGACTTTACACACACTCTCTTTGTCAGGTTTTGTTTCCTTCTGCTACTCAGGAGATGAGGCCAGAACTTAATTTATTTCAGAGAAATTAAAAGGAATGTGTCACTTTTACTAGTGAACAATTGTTTTAGAACCCAAGGACAGGATATTTGTTGTACTTTAATCTTTAAATTCTGTTTAGAAATAATGTGATCTACCAGTGTCAAACCACTGCTTGAGGACTCAACAGGTGATATACAGTACTAAGGACTCAAAACCCTGACAAGGTTCTAATTAAAACAAGGACTACCTTTTATCTGATGTTGACTTGTTTCACATACACAATCATTATATGTTTAAGTCATCAATGACAGTTTCTTTAGGAGATTTACCCCAAATTCTTATTTACCAGTATATGGTATACTCAAAGATGACCATGAATCAGACTTAAGCAACCATTCTAAAGGTGCCAGTATTTGTTTTCTGTAAATATTATATGTTACAATTATGTCACAGTTTATTCCAAACATATTCATTCCATACTGGAAATGTGTATACACTGTAAACCCTTTTATTCAGCCCAGTACATTTGCATCCACAATTACTGCTTAAGTTTATCTTTCTCTTCAGATGAATGCACATGGGTCACAGGAGGTTTTGGCTGACCAGATCACACCATAATTTAATCCTCTCAATTCCCCAATTTACATTATAGAAGCTTTTTAACACACACATCTGAAAAAATGAGCATCCAAAATTCAAGCAGCTGGTTAACTGAGAAGATTCTGGATTACTGCTACAGCAGTAGATCATAGGAGATGCTAAAGGTAATGGTCTCTAAATGCAAAACTTTTTGTATGCTTGTTTATTTATGCTGGCATAGATTCTACTAAATTCTTTCCTTCCTGTGCAGTGAAGAACTCAAACAAATTTGGGTATTTTACAAACAGCAATCAAAATAATATTAAAGATAACATTATAAGAAAGTATTAACCTTGTTCACTTGTTTAGTCAATAATATTCTGAAAATTAATTAATGTTCCCATTAATTAATGCACATAGATTAACAATAATAACTATAATCTAAATTTGGTCTTCAAAATACAAAAAATCTATGTACCGCAATTGCTGTCTGAGAATTCAGATTCATAACTCTATTAAAAACACAGAGGGACTTTCATTAATTTTTAATAATACATAAAAACAAGCACTATGCCCTTTCTCAAAAGAAACTGAGGCAACACAAATATGCTGCCCTTTTAAAAATACCATGTAATTTAAAAAAACAGCTACATCATTGATTGATGTACAACACTGGCAGAGTGTTGAATTATTAATTTAGAAAAAACATGCAGCCTTTCTTTCATACTTGTCACAACTGGTTTTATTACTTGAGTGAACTTGATTTATTATTAGTCTGTCTATGCAATAAGTTCTGAATTAAAAAAATAAAGAAATTGTGTTATGCATTAAGTTAAGAAAATTAATGATTCTATGCATGCGTTTTGGAAGGTTTAAGTAAATAAGCAGTAGAGTATATTGTGAGCAACAGTATGGAAATAACACCACAGCAAAGCAAACACGTATCCTGTTCAAAGAATTGTTTTGTTTCACTGTGAAAATATCTGTTCTTAAGCACATTAAAATAAGCAGCAAGAATAATACAAATATTTTTTTCTGCTTTGTCAAGAAGCCACTAAGTACCTGAACTAGCTAGCAAAGTGCACAAAGTCATGTGACATTGTTCTTGATGAATTATAATAGGTAGCAAATGTTACTTTAATGATTCAACTTATTTTTACCTTATCATTAGTGATCTAAGGGAATTTCTTATCTCTCTGTTGCTACAATAATCAATTCATCGCTCAAACTCAGGTTGATATGCATATCAAACTACATTACATTAACAGTACTATATACAGTAAGTAATTGTGCATACTAAATACACTTAAAAATGCAGAATATGTCTAAAGTTTCAAAATTATCATGATAGGCATTAGATTACACTACCACTGTTATCTATCATTATAATTTTAATTAACATTTTGAAATCAAATTTAGTTATTAAAACAACTGAATTATATGTGAACAACATCAACTATAATGCAGAAAGTACAGACAGTTACCTTGTCATCAACACAAAGGATTATAATAAGAATGTAAGCAATGGGACAGCATCAAGACGGGAGTGGCAGGAGACTGAAAGAGGATCACAAAGGGCACTAAAAATGAGAAAAAGATGGATCCCAAAAAGGAATGGCATGTCCTGTCAGGCTAGAAAGAAAGGTACTGCCATGAAATCCTATATGTTTTCCATACAGAATAAAAAATAGAAAGTCTTTGTTTATTAATATTATTGCCCACTTAATTCAGTTACAGCATTATGGGTGACTGAAAACTACTGCAGTAGCATTAGAACCACAGCAGAAACCAAACTTAGACAAATTTTGACTCAATTACAAGGTATATTAATGAAAATTTAATATCTCACTCACTCCAGGCTTGTTTAGACATACCAAATTAACTAACTGATACCTACTTTAAATGTGGGAGGAAAGTTTCAGACAATGCAAAGGTGTGCAAACCTCCCATGGACAATGCATTAACTGGGACTAAAAAACATTTTCCCTGTGCTTTGACACAGAAATGTAAACCACTGAGTCAATGTGTCACCCCAATACTGCCAATGACAAATCAAAACAAAACAAAATGAAGAAACAAATACCAGGATTTGCATTCCTGAAAAATATTACCATGTGTAATTATAATATTAAAAAAATCATATTCAAGCAAAATATAAAATTCAAAGAGTGCGCAAATGCAGTACATTTTTTGTACAGTTTTAACAGTCAGCAGATCTGATACTGTGGAGTTATTACGATTGCAATAAATACCACAGACTGTAAAGTTTTAAATGGATGTCAATTAAAACACCACAGAAAATAAGTGTGTCTTTAGTCTTGACATGAAGATAAAGGCTGACAAAACCTCACAGGGAACACAGAGCTAAATGACCTTTTGCCTAAAGCTGCATTAAAGAATTTTGTAAATTTAAGCAGGATGGGATCAGAACTTAAACATCTCATATTTCCACCAATGGAAGGTGAAGCAAAGAGCTTTGTAAGCTGGCAGCACAGTTTTGAAAATAATTTGATATTGTTTTAGAAGCCAGAAAACATGAGGTAGCTAAGTGGTCAAATAGTGAGAGGATTTGGGTTTGGCAAAGTTCTCTTACTAGGCTGATCGACAACTTTAAAATGGGCTGGTTTGGGTGACGAGGGGTGCATGTATGGTAGTGCATTCCGATAGAAGTAATGGTTTCTTCTTTCTAACTGTTGCCAAAAAAAGTGTAGCTGTACTAAAACTACATATATATCTTTAAATAATCCTTCACTTGCATCTTGAATGTTGTCTAAGCATTTACGTCTTCAGAAAATATCTACTATAATTAATGATATTACTACGTGATTAAAAAACACACTAGTACTTGAAGTTGAACACTTAAAAGAACATACCTAAGAACATAATTACATATACCTAAGTCTCTCACACTTGCATATAATCCCACACAATTTTAGACAATCACATTTACTAATAAAAACCCCAATAGATACATCAGGTGTCATAGCTTTGACACTTTTTATATGGAATGTAAGACAGTTAAATTCACAGATAGAAGAAACCAGATAAGTAGCATCTAGAAAACGGGGTGTTTCTCTAGTATCTGTACTAGCACACAAGAAAACACTTAAAAGAACATGTCCCCTGTGAAATAGAGTGCTTAAGACCAAGGAAAGTGATTTCAGAGCTATATCCTGGGAATGGACTAGGTGTTCTAAACTTGGAAGAGTAAAGAACAACCAATACAATGATGTGTAAGAAATATGTAGAAGAGAATGGTCATTCTTTTCTGTTGACTTTAACGTATTTACTAGGTACCATGACTATCACAACATTTTAATTTATTTAAATCGTCCAAGGTTAAGACAATTAAAGCATCTCTTTTTCAGGTTTTGAAGGAAAAGAAACAAGTACTGGGGACACAACTAGTTAACCAACCTTTTTCAGTAACACATTTATTTAGAGAATAGGGATATCAGTGATGATTAAGGTAACCAGAGGATTGACTCTTCTGCATACTCTTGAGTGGAAGAATCTGAGTGTCAAAAGTTAACGGTTTCATCATTTAAAACAGTTTCTAATGTGTACCTTTATGTGACATCTAAGAAAATCAAATCATAATTACCTATTGAATTAGACTGGCAAAAGGCAAATCGAGGAACTTCAATTTTTTTTATCCATCTATCCATTCGGCCAATAATTTTATAATCACTTCATGCAATTTAGGGTCACTGGCATCACTGACATAAATGACTCTGAAACAGGATTTTTTCATAACTTTCTGTTTGTTTCATAATTTTAATGTGTGGTACTAAAATGTTCAGCAGCAGAAAAAAGAAAAATAAATATGAATAAAGTGTTTTACTTAAAAATGCATGTATATTGCATAGAATAATGCTGGATACTTCTGCTATTTACATGTACTGTGAAAAGCAGGGGAGGAATCTCATGACACAAGGTCATTTATTTTTCCCTAAAACATAGTGGTGCTATGACAACAGCTTACAGTGTACTCACAACTTTGACACAGAAGATGATCTTAGCTACATTTATTTACCTAGTGCCCATAAAGGTTTTCATATATTAAAAGAGAAATGTGTACATGTACGTGTTTTTATCACATAGCCCTGTAAAAAAGCTGAAGTTTACCTTTAAACTGAATATGTTACATCTTATTGATTAGAGGCAGTATTCCCAATGCAGGTGTATGTCTGTTCATCACAGGTTTTTTGCCTCTTACTTTATGTAAACAAACTATATTGAAAAAAATGTGTCACAATGATCCACACTATATACTAATTGTACCACTGGTGACTTCATTACAGCAAAAGCTGATAGGTGTTTGTACCATTGAGAGATACATTTATACTGCAGATCAATCAACTGTTAAATGAAGTCACATCAGGGACTCCATATTTATATCATCTGCACAACACAATGTACTATTTATCACAGCTTGTGCAGTAAGTCAATGGTGTCATTAGATTGATTTCAAAGACAGTCAATAATCTTGGTTTTAGTGATTTCAGATTATGGCAGTACAAAGCAAAAGCGTCAAGAGTTAAATTAACACCCAAACGACATAAATGGAAACAATGTTTCATATGCATTTTTAAGATTAATTTAAATTTATTTAATACTAGTGATTGTAATCTGTAAATAGCAAAGCCAGGTATTTAGACAAATATCCAAGTAAAAAAATAAACTAGCACCAAGGAATTGATTTATTTCTTAAAATTAAATTGTTGTTTCAATTTATTTGTAAACATTAAGGGCACAGTAGGAGAAATATTAACATATGAAAATTGATCTAATTTAAACTGTTTAGTAGATAGATACTGTACATGCTGTATATAAATATATATATATACACTACATATATAAATATACATACATATATACATATATATATATATAT
>JANRMT010062791.1:54089808-54135468 GCA_026402145.1 Polypterus bichir lapradei | reverse complement strand
AACAGAAGACAGTGTTCTTGTATCTCACTAGTGTAAGAAAAGTTGACACGGGGGTTGCCTATAATGTTTTTATTGGTTATCATGGAATTACATAACTACTAGAGTAGAACAAATAGATATATTTGATATGGCCCTCATTTTTCTACATAATCTTAGTCAACTTTTCTTACACTAGTGAGATACAAGAACACTGTCTTCTGTTCTTCAATAATCTCATCATTACTCCATTACCTTTACAGTGTTCTAAAGAGGTGCAAATATATTTTTACCTGTGAATGTTTGTTATTGATTCCTTCACTGCCATAAGAAATCAAAAAGATCCTGATTTTTAAAATGTATATTACCATCATTTCTTCAACCTTATAAACAGTACCTTGGCATAATGACCGAACTAGCACCATTGACTAACAATGGGCCGTGTGATCAATGATATGGAAATTGTCCATTGATCAATGACCATGAGTACCATTCACAGAGAGATGGAGAATGGCTGCAATCACCGTATTCTAAGATGGTGAAAGATGTACCCTTAAGCCCTCTCCTCGGTTCAGAGATGGTCATTCCTTTTTCACGTAAATGGCCTACTTAACTCCTCGCTCAAACCGGCATTCCTCCCTGTCCAGGATGTGCAAATCTTCATCACTAAAAGTGTGACCACTGTCCTGTAGATGTAAATAGAGTGCGGAGTCCTGGCCTGACAAGGTAGCTCTTCTGTGTTGTGCCATCCGCTTCGCCAGTGGTTGTTTGGTTTCCCCGATGTAGGATTCACGGCAATACTCTTAACACTTAACTGCGTAAACTATATTACTCTGTGTGTGCCAGGGCACCTGATCCTTGGGGTGGACCAATTTTTGCCGTAGCATGTTTGGGGGTTTGAAAGCCACCGAGACCTGGCGTTTTGAAAAAATGCGTCTCAGCTGTTCCGATACTCCTGACACATAAGGGATCACCAAAGGTTTTCACTTAGGCAGCGGATGTCCTTCCTCTCTTCTGGATTGCTTAAAGCATTCTTCAGGTGTCTTCCCTGCTTTGACAAAAGTCCAGCTGAGATAACCACATTTACTCAGGGCCTTTTTGATATGATGTTCTTCTGCTTCCCTAGGGTATGGTGTTTGCTCTGTGTTGTAGAGTCCTGATAACACCTATTTTGTGATCTAGCGGATGGTGAGAGTCAAACCTTAAATACTGATCCATATGCGTTGGTTTACGGTAAAAATCAGCTTTCAAATGTCCCCCATAGCTGATGGAAATTTCACAATCTAAGAAAGCTAGCCTGTCACGTTTCATGTCCTCCCTGGTGAACTGGATGTGTTTGTCCACTGGCTGCAGGTTTCTCCAACCTTATAAACAGTACCTTGGCATAATGACCAAATTAGCACCATTGACTAACAATGGGCCATGTGATCAATGATATGCAAATTGTCTGTTGATCAATGGCCATGAGTACCATTCACAGAGAGTTGGGGAATTGCTGCAATCACCATATTGCAAGATGGTGGTGTTAATAAGATTGGAGAAACCTGCAGTCAACTGAGACTGAGGAAGTCACTTGGATGAGTGATGAAACGTATAGGAAAAATACTATGTCCAGATGAACAGAATCAACTTTCTAGAATGTGCTGATAATTTGGCTAATGCCTTAATATAAAAAAAACAGAATAAATGAGTTGTTCAAAGATTAACACAATTTAAATGTCCTCGATATGACTCATCTCAACCCAATGTGAATGATCTGCTTCACTTCTTTTAATTTTAGTACTTGAAAATGATGGCCTAAATCAACAGTCTAAACATTCTAGTGATGCAGAGGCTCTCTGGTTCTAAACATAAAGGATAATGTAACCAGGCCCCCAAGTTCTGAAACCTGGATTTTTCTCCTTCAAGAGTGTAGAGTGTTTGTGTAGCACTTTGTGTATGTTCAAAAGGACTCACTATTGATACTTGGTGTACAACACTTTAAACTTTCTTCTTCATGCATGTGCTTTAAAGATGAGATATAAAAAGAGTCTAGCCACAAGGCACTTAGAAAGTGAGATTTAACTTTAACACATTTTCTGATGACTTTGGATAAAAATTAGATGTTTTTTACTTAATACAGGGGAAGTTCATCTATCATTAATACATGTAATGCTTGAAATGCCAAAATAGTGCTTTAAACACATGACATAACATATCCTTTATGTGACAGGAATTATTTCAGAGGAAAAACTTAAAACACTGAAACATTTGAAACATTGCATTTTATGACTCAGTATTAAATGTGTATTTATAAGGCAAAATAAATGTACTTGCTTGTTACTCCACCAAAGAACCATTTTAGTTTCTTAAGTAAAGATAGTTAAAATTGACAGTTAAAAGTCACAGATTTTTGCAGCTCCCAGTTACAGACCAAAAATCTCAATTTCAGTTTCTGGAAAGATGCTTTTTCATTTAGAATGTAAATGAATTTGTTGTGCTCAATTGTGCCTCATCAGTATTTTCTACTTCTGTACGAATTATTTTTCCACAGATAATATAAACTGCAATAGGATTAGTAGCTCTCAATGCAGACTTTTTTGTTCTCTGTCTAAATATTAAATTCAACAACTTTTTCTGTTGCTGTACTATTGCTGTGCTGTTACTGTACACACATAGTTGCGAAGACAGAGAGATAACGTGTTATGTTGTTAGTGACCTGGGGCCTCATGTATAAACAGTGCGTACGCACAGAAATGTTGCGTACAAACGTTTCCACGTTCAAATCGCAATGTATAAAACCTAAACTTGGTGTAAAGCCACGCACTTTTCCACAGTGCCTCATACCATGTCCTACGCAAGTTCTCAGCTCAGTTTTGAAGACTGTTGGCACCCAACGTCAAAGCAATGCTACTGTTCCTGTGTGGTTTATCTTTCTTTTTCAGATCCACATCTGTGATGTGGCTTTATAAATACACTGAAATTAACCGCACATTGTTTATTAGTTTAATGCATCTGATTGTAATTAACCTGTAACAATATAATGGTCCACAGAATGGTCAAACTATTCCAAATACCATAGCTGCTTTAGCATTGTTACTTTCACTGCACCTTCTTTTTCTTCTTACAGCTGCTCCCGTTAGGGGTTGCCACAGCGAATCATCTTTTTCCATATTACTCTCACTGCACCACTCAGAGCAGCTGATCGGAAAGAGAATTATTGGTATACAGCATCAAGTACACGCTGCCTCAGCCATGCTTCCTATTTGAACTGCTTCTCACACGACAAACGCTTCAAAACCTTTCCTGTATGGACCTCGCGGTTCAGAAACAGTTTCATCTCAAGAGCTCTAAACACAATCAATCAGTCCATCAACTGCTCCTTGTAGAACTGTTTGTACTTATAAGAACAATTACCTCACTTTAAACATGCAATACAGTTATAATATTGCACAACCTGAGCCACTTTATAAAGCGCGTATTTACATATGATGACAACATCATTTTTAAGATGAAATACAGCAAAATATATTTATTATAATATATAGATAAAACTACCTTTATTTAAATAATCTATATTGTTAATAATTAAAGAACACGGTGTCGCTACGCTAGCAAGGATCTGGCGCTCCATTCACGGATTGTTTCTGCCTCGCACTGTATGCTTCACTGGAACTGGCATGAAGGATAGAATAATTAAACACGTACTACGAAGATATTTCAATTTTCCTTAAAAGTTTTAAAGAATCAGCGTTATAAGATTACAGATGGCTTAACGTCTTTTACAGAGCTGATTGTGTGGCGATTGGGTATTTGGAGAAAGAAAAGGAAGGACAGGAATTGGAGGTTAGTACGTTTGAAAGAGACAGTACTGCTGCAATAAATTATTTTATCGAAGGTCACGCACAATCAAAGTGCCACCTTGTTCCCACGTTTAATAACATGCTTTAACTCCTATCATCATGAAAATTATATCACGTATACATCTCAGTATTTTAGTTATTCAGAGAGCTGTAATATCATGAATGTAATGGATTCTGTGTCCAGTTGGAGGTAGAGAAAGTCGGTTTGAGAAGTACTTAGTGATTCACACACAGAGAACATAGAAGTTCAAATACAAAACAAAGCATTTAACGTACTACTTTAGTCACGATGGGATTTGAGAAACTAGTAAATTAAACGATTATAAGATTAAGTTTATGATGTTCTACTTTAATGACAAAATAAACTACGTGATTAAAGTGGAAATTTTCGAGATTAAAGTTGACATTTTGTGCTTTTTCCCTACAGTGTGCCTTTTTTTTTCCTCTGTACCCTAATAGGCTTTCATATGACACTCAAACGGTGGGCTACGACTCGCCTTTTCACAGCGACTTTGATATGCGACTTCATTTTTATTTTGGGCACTGTGCGACTTTGTGACCTTGAGCTTTCGAGTTTCTCCGACACGCTTTGTCACTCAATCAGCTTCCTTTTCTTGTTTATACCACCGTTTAAACCAACAAATAGTACGTTTTTCCTTGCCTCCACTTGGTATTCGCTGAAATTGTTCTATTTTTCCTCATGGTTTTGCCATTGTCTTTTCACAGAAGGCTAATCTTAATGGCTATTTATATTGATTTACATATTCAAAGAGGCGTAATTCTGGGAGGAGTTGGGGCGGGACAGCAGGAGAGTGCACAGGCGTTACTTTTCACGCTGATCAGGATTTATGTAGTGGAAGAACGTGGAAGTTTGCGTACGCACAGATTCCTGCATCTGGATTTTTCTGTACGTACGCACATTCCCACTTTTGTGCTTACGCCATGTTATAGTGTGAGTTCTACGCGCAGCGTTATACATGAGGCCCCTGGTTATTTGGATCTCATTTTAATATAAGTTAAGAAATACTATACTGCCTAAATCCTAAACAAATAAATAAAAATAAAGAGCAAATTATAAAGTAATAAGAATCTGTGTGAAGTTCATAAGGAAATAAAATGCAAGCTTTTAGCAATTTCTAAAATGTTTGATAAAAAGCAACAGTTAATTTCTAATAAAACACATTTGTGGAAATTAAAATATACAGCTATCACTACTATCTGATAGCTAAATTTTGAGACTGCTATCATAGGTAAACTTTACTCATATATCTTTAACTTTGCTATCTCTGTTGTCATTGTCTAAGATGAAGCAGGTAAATAATATTATTTGATTTAACTGTATTGTTTTGGGGATCTGCTATCCTTCCAGAACAAGTTCATGTTTTGTCAAATTAAAACCCTCAAATCAAGTTTGATTTGAGCAGATTTTAAATATAATTAGCTGCAATAGATACCAAGATATTCTGAAATTTCCTAAACGCTTTTTATACAATAGACAGTAATTTTTTAAACATATCACTGTTCATTGTGTTTAATTTACCTTTAGTGACAGCTGGAAACAGAGGATCACCAGTGTTAAAGGCATGCACAAATCAAACCTGTTTGTGATTTTATTTACTTGACAGGTAAAATAAAAAAAATATAATTTGAGAGAATAAGTCAATTACAAAAGACAGCCTCCATTAGGTAGTAGCATTTACTACATGTCATTTAATGGCCTACAATTATTTTTTTGCCATAATTTAAGAAAAAAATAATATACCATTTCTGGAGTGTTTTCTTTGCTTCCATACTATCCATCTGCTAAACACTGATTACATCGTTGTCTCGAAAGCATGCATAGTGTAATCTTTTAAGTTAGCTAATAAAGGTTGTCATTTTGCTTCACTTCTCTTTACATCTTCTAAACATACAGTAAATGCATAATAGTAGTCAAGTAATAATATTAAACCTAAATGAATGAAGAAGGACATGTAGTTTCATTTGTGCATGGTTGACTGTCTTCACATAATGAGATGCCCCATTTTTAAAATTGCACTATAGGGTGTGATGTGAGCCCATGCTTAATTTAAAGTGCATATCATGAAAAGTGCCAAAGTGCTGATTCGGATATTTGCCTAATGACAGATTTTTTCCACACCTGCTACAAGTTTGAATTTACAATGACAAAATAAAATCTTCTGTCTGATTTTAGCATGGATTTCTCTGTTAGAAATCCCTCTCTTACAGCAGCATTTTTATCATGTTGCTGCAGACAAATTGCCTATGTAATTTGAAATTCATGATGTCCTTATAAATGGATACATCTGTATTAATATGATAATTGCTATGACAGTGCAAGAGCACATGAACAAACAGTAGTTTTTAACATAACATAATCTCAAACCTGGGTAGTTTAATTTAGTCTCAAGAGGAGGCAAAGCTTAACTCAGCAGCACTGGGTCCAATCTGCTAGATCAGGGAACTGCACTAGACGGGAGGTGTAAGTTCACCACAGTGCCATCTCATACCCACACAAGGTCTTTGTAGTCACCAATCAACATAACTGTACATGGAGGTAGCTGGTATTGATCAAAATTTACTTCTTATAGTTGTTTGTACCGTCATCATATTAAATGTATTTGTTTTTACTATTTGCACACTCCAGTTAACAAATATGAACTTTGATTTGTGAGAAACACATCAGTTCTCCAAAGGTGGAGCTGTTATAATAAAATCATTATGAGGGATGGTAAAATACATATTTAATATTGATTATTTTATTTCTTCTGTTTACAAAATATATTTAGTAGGTTTTCCTTTCTTTTCCTTCTTTGCTTCAGAACTGATGACGGGGCATGTGTACACGTGAGCTGTAAGTTTGTGTCTAGTTTTTATTGCTTCCTTCCTTACTGTGTTATTGTTATTTTATTTTGTGATTTTTAAGGGCTTATTGCCCTGAGGTTGGCCTTGATGGGAGTGTCTCTACCTATAAAGGGCATTTTCAAACTTTGACCCTGCAAAATGGAATAAAAATCAAGCCTGAAGTTTCTTGTTCACTAGAGGATTTCAGCACATTCACTCAGCTTAACAGATGAGCAGTCCCATTGTGGTTTTCTTAAACTCTACTGATTTGACAGTAATGTTGCAGGGTAAGGAATTGTTATCAGAGATACTCTTACTTTGGTCCTTGTATTATTCACTCCAGCCAAAAAACTGATTCTTTTTAATGTCCCACCATTTTTATCAAACAAGGTCTTGGAACAAGAGCTCATCCGAAATGGAAAAGTGATGTCAAAATTAGGGCAGTTTCCACTGGGATGCAAAGTGCCAGAGCTCAAACAAGTTGCATCTTTCTGTGAATAAGTCTTTATGATTTTAAACGATGCGAGTAAAAAGCTAAATGTTATTGTCAGATTTAGGGTTGTTTGCTTTCAGCATATAATTTTTGTTAGTTCTGAACCTATGAAGTGTTTTTTAAATGAAGAAGCATAAGATACATAACCAAAACCATACCGATATTGCTCATAAGCCCACCAGTCCCAGTAATAAGGGATCAGCCAAAGTCACTAAACAAGAAATGCCAGCTGAAGCTGAGGTGGCACCTCACCCTTCTGAAACAATATGAAAAAGGTGGCATTACTGGATGTGTTGCTGTACATAGACAGGGTGCTGAGCAAGAAAATGAACGTGTAAGCACAGGTGCAGTTAATAAGTCAGTGATATTTAGTTATTTATTAGATGAGTAAAACAACTTCTGAAGAGGTGCTCTGTGCCAGAGGCATTTGATGTGAGGGAGGGCTGGTGTCTGCAAAGTATAATGACCAAGGAATGTGCTTCTCCTTTTGGAAAAAACAATAATGGATTGCAAGCTGATCACTTTTAAATTTTTCTTTAATATTCTTTGTTGTGTTTTTTTTTTTATTCAATCTATATTATATGAAGGGACTTAAGATAGAGAACTTTAATGTCAATGGGTGTATGGATGTGCTGAACTGAGGTATGTTATGCAAATTCCTAAATGGGAAAAGTCCGGAGGCAGCCTTCCTTCAGGAAACACACAGTGATACTTCTCGTGAGGCAGAGTCAGGCACAGGGCTGAAGTGGCAATTTGTTCTTTAGCTGTGCAACAAGTCATAGTAATGGGGTGGAGCCTGCTAACTGACCATTTGAACCCCTAATCTCCTTAACTGATGTCGTAACAGGCTAACTGTTGCTTTTAGGAGTTGTGATACACTTTTGTTTTTATGCACTGATGAATAGCAAGGAAAGGGTAGATTTATTTTTTAAAATATTAAGTCGCAGACTTTCATCTTTGACCCCAGAAATGGTAACATGTGGCTCTGCAGATTATAAAATCTGTTCAAAATTTTAGCAGTCAGACTAAATGAGGTGACCAAATGCATTGTTCATCCTGGTCATAGTTATTGTGTGTCCAGCAGGAATATTCATGACAACATCTTACTTATAAGGAATATCTTTTGACACCAGTAAGCTTCTGGATCTGCATATAGGACTTTTATCACCCTATCAGGAAAAGCTTTTGATCAAGTGGAACCTGGGTATTTGTGGATTATGCTTCAAATCACACTTGGCTTGTAAGAATGATTACGATTTTATATAATAACATTCAAAGTATGCTGAAAGTTAATGGTGGGCTTAGTGCACCCTTTAGAGAGGGTAGGGGGAGACAAATAATTTATGTTCCTTGGCTACTAAACCTAATCTTAGGGAACTGCACAGATTAGTAAGTATATTGTCTGTCCCTCAGTGTCCACTATCTATGTTGACATCAGCCTATACTGTTGATATTGTGCTAAGTGATATTAATGGCTTGGCTTCTGTGCTGAAGGCTTTTCAAGCAGTGTTGTCATCTAAGGTGAAACAGGAGTATAGGTTTAGCACTGTTGATTGGTAACTGGTATGAACAACCTCCTTGTCTACCAGCTCGGCTGCAATGGACACACTTAAATATCTTAGGGTGTTCCTTGAAGGAAATGATTCTGAGAAAATTAACTGGGAAAGAGTTCTTGAGACAGTGAGTAGCTGTTTTAATTGCTGGAAATGGTTGCTTCACAGTTGTCTTTCAGGGACAGATTTTAATAATCAACCATTTGGTAGCCTCAGCTTTATGGCATAGATGGCAGCTCTTCGAACCACCACAAGAACCATTAAATTCACATCAGAGGGAATTAGTGATTTTTTTCTGCAATGGGAGACACTGGTTGAGGCAATGTGTGACACATAAGCCACTAGAAGATGGAAGAGTGGAGCTAATCGATGAATGTAGCCAGAAAAATGAGTTTCATATACAGGTACTCCAGTGAGTACTTTATAGACCAACAGCTATGTTCTGGAGGCCACTAGACTGTGTGTTCCTGCATAGAGTGGGAGTGCTGCACCTTGATAGGGCACTCTTTTTAACTAACAATCAGATTTTGTCTGTACCTGAGCTTTCTTTTTATTATCACACATTATTTAAAGTGTGGCATCTGCTGGAGTCCACAATTGACTGGAGGATAGTTACTCTTTTATGGGCTCTAGAGAATTCACTATTGGACTTTGACCCAAGTTCATCATTTGGTGGATTTACAAAATCACTGCTGGATAAGTGCTGAATGAATGTCATAAAACTGAACTCTTCATGACAGATTACTTAACTGGAACAGAGGATTCATGCAAACATTCTCCCAATCTGAAAGTGATTTTTGTGGATTATTTTAAAACAAATGACACAACAGATTAACCCAAACTGAAAGGGATTATTGTAGATTATTTTAAGAATACACCAGAGCCACAATCAGCTTTTTCTGACTTGTTGCCTATGCCTGTCACTTTGAAAGAAAAGGACTGTGAAAAAGAGATCTCCTAAACAATCTGCCTTGGTTTCATTAGATGGTGCTTGTGGAAAAGTCTTTATTGATCTTGTGTGATGGCACATTACTGTACTCAGCTGACCCAAATCTCTGATAATGTCTTGTGGGGCAGATTGTGGGGGGTATGGGGGGCTGAGTGGTGAGTTTGAGCCCAGCTTAGGTGTGTTGCTAAGCTACCATTAAATAGTGCATAGGACTGCTTCTGTGAATGTGTGTCTCTCTCATTAATCCTATAGTTTCTGACACATGCTGATTTTGTAAGGAGAGAAAAAACATTTTTCATTGTTTTCTTTTTTGTTTTAGAGTTCAGCCTGTTTTGGATATACTTACAGCTATTTCAATGTTGTTGACCTGTCTTTTAATAATTGTGTATTTATTTATGGTATAACTGTAACTTTTGCTAAAAAATCTGTCTTCATAGATCTGTCTTATTTCTCAAATCAAAGGACAATACTTAATCAGTTTCAGGCCAAATCATTTGTTTGCTGATGGACATGTCTTTTGTATGACTGTTATGAAAAGCAAGCATTATGTGCCAAAGAAAAATGTATTGCGTTATAGATTCAATGAAAGGACTAGATGTTACAATACCTGATATTTGCATCGCTTCTAATGGGAAAAGTCTTGAGGGATGGCTGCTATAAGGAAAGGCAGCCAGGAAGCTTTACCAGCAGGACACTTCATTAGTTGTGTGCCTCAACTTCACAGGGTGTTTCGGCCTTTTATCACAAGACACCCTCTGTTGATGCAGGCCCACCACAGGTTGATCCAATAAAATCATTTAGGGTAACACAGCAATAAAGTGATTAGCAAAGCGACTTCATGACATCAAAAACCCGAGTCTGACTTCAAGATCAACCAATGCCTTTTTGGATTTGCCAATTTTTCCATGTTTCTGCATGTTTTTTCTTCAAGTGCTATTGACTTCTCCTGTAAACATTAGGGCAAGTAGCCAGTCTAAACTGGTCAGGTTTGAATGACTGTGGTCTGTGCTCTATGGACCTGCACCCAATCCAGTCCCCGCTTGTGCCCAGTTTAGGTGTGATAAAGTATATTAAGATTACACATTCCCAAAACTGCTTTTGACTAAGCAGAATAAGAAGATGAATAGATGGAAGGATGAGTAGACAGAATCCAATTGAGAAGAAGTGGTCTGAATCAAATCAAAGAGACTGAACACAGACTCATGATTTTTGCAACAAAATATATTGTGGCGAGCGGCTGGGGGCAGTACACAGCCGGGATGCCCAGAAGGACCAGAAGAGGGATTACACCTCCTCTGGACCACGAGGGGGTGACCGCCCTAATGGCTATGTGGACCACAGGAAAGGAGCATGGAAGCTCAACCCTATAGGGGCCCGTGGTCACTGCCAGGAGGCACCTGAATGCCTGGAGAGCCCTGGTCCTCAGCATTTCCGCCACACCCGGAAGTGCTGGGGGGACGAAGACTAGGGACACCCGGAGTGCTTCCGTGTGCACAGTCGGCACTTCCACCACTCCAGGGAGTGCCGGCAGAAGTTCATCAGGAGGCACCTGGACCACGTCCGGGTGTGGATAAAAGGGGCCGCCTCCCTCCATTAGATAGCTGGAGTCGGGTAGAAGATGACGATGCCTGGATGAGAGGAGTGGAGGCGGTGAAGAGTAAAGGCATTTTGAGAGGCCAGGACTTGACGGGTGATTGGTGCAGGGGCACTGGGTTGTGCGTTTTGGATACTTGTACGTAGAATATGAATAAACATGTGTTGGTTGTTGAACCATCGGTGTCCACCTGTCTGTGTCCAGGCCAGTCTCCACAATATCCATAACAATATTTCTTCAAAGACAATAAACAAATACGAAAATATAAAACTAGCAATCCAATTTAAATTTTATTTTTTTCAAAGGTAACTTAGATTTGTATTGTTAATTTGGTCGGACATAAAATCTGAAGCAACCGTGGCCCTTCTGGACTAGGATTTTTCACCTATAGTGTTATTGTGTTCATATCTGGTGTACATCCCAATTCAACCAAAGGATAGACATCTTAGCAAAATTAATGTCCGATTATTAAACATATAAAAAACTATTCATGAGTACTGCAGGTGAACAAAACATTGAAGGTTGATTAATGCAACTTTCTTTGTGTTTGGGAACACAATTTTCATTTATAGGCAGACGTCTCAAGGGAAACATGATCTTTCTTCTTATTGGAATCCATACCACCATGCATCCACCGATCCATTTCCTTACTCACTTATCCAGTTCAGCATTAGAGAAAAACTTCACCTATCCCACCAGCGCTATGTGCAAGGAAGTAACCAATCCAGAAAGAGGTACAGGTCTATTACATGGAAAGCTTATGCAGACAAGAAGCAATTTTAAGTACACTACTAACCACACCTGCATATCTTTGGAAAGTGATGTAGAGTTGACCAGAGTAAATGGAAAAAAAAAACACACATTCAAAGGGTGAATGTACAAACTCCACACAAGGCCTGGACTTGATTCAAAACCCAGCTATCTGGAGTTGGGAAGCAGCAGCAGTAGCATCTGTGCCAACATGCCAACTTAACTGCAGTCCTAGGCAGTAACATGTCTGCACTCTGTTTTATCCAGGAAAAACTATTTTATTAAATTTACTCAGAGGGTTTAGTTATTATTTTAGCTGTGTTTGAAACAAGCCACGTGTTATCTTACTCCTAACTAGGATTCATGCAAGGAAGTCTTGTATCAAGGATAGTGAATAGAAGAGGAGCTTTGATTAATGGGCACTTGTCATTCTCACAAATCTTTTGAGCTGTTCTTCTCAGCTTATGCTTGACATTAACATACCCATCACTTCACTACAATTTAATTTAAGGTTACTTACAAACCGCAGTATTTTTATTTCTGTCTTCTGGCTGCCATTTAGAATGATTTTAAATTCATAGCCTCTTTGAGCTGCTGTCTGCTGTTAAACTGTTTAACTATTTTAAAAATGTAGCTTTTGTTGGAAATTAAATTGTTTTTTTAAAAGTACAGTTAAATATGAAACAGCACTGTTTTATTGAAAACTGAGCAATGTCAGATTTGCCGTAATATTACTCAGGTAATGGCACTTGCCAGGTTGGTGTTATAGGATGCTTGCTGCCAACTGTTTCCTGGCATAGTTCTGTTGTGAAAGTGGTTTTAATGTGAAGTTTTTGCCTGCTGCCTTAAATGCCCAGATAACATCAATTTTGGAGTACCAATTAGTAGTTCAATGTTAGAGTGCTTTGCTGATCCAAAAGATGTATGGTAAAAAGTCACTCTCTTACTACTTCACACTGAAGAAGAATAATTTGCACTTCTCAAATATTGCAACAAAAATAAGTTAAGTAACAATATCAGTTTTTTGCATAAGAAATTGAAAATCATATTTCCCATTATTAAATTCTTACTGCTCTAAGGATTTCTTCTTAAACAAAGCTAAGCCTCAGTTTATCGGCATCATTGAAAATGGTATGTACAACAAAAAAAGAAAAAAATGTAATATAATTCTTTGTAATTAATTCACTGTCAAAAGGTTATGTGAAGTTTCAGAATCTATAATTTATAGCACTATCATATTTATAGAATCTTTCTCAACAGAAGAAAATGAGTTTTAGTTCACATATAAGTCTAATGTGTCATAAAATATTAGAAAGGGTTTTTTAATAAATCCATAATCTTTACTGTATTAACACTGGTCTACAAAATGTACATTGCTGGTTCAACCCTCCTTATCACTTACTTTGTTTGACCCTGAGTAAATTACTAAGCCTACTTTGCTTCTACTATATTGAAATGTATTACAGAAAAACTGAACAACCAGGGGCACATGGCATTTCATATACAGTTTACAGTACAATTAGATTCTTACATCCATGTCTTCCACTCACTAATGACAGTAAAAGATTTGCAGTTAATTTTTTAATGAGCTGGAAAATACGACTGGTAATAGGAATATTTCCTCTTAGTCCACTCTGTTAAAGCAAGTTTCTCCAGCTAAAGCTTAAGTTACGCAGATGCCCTTGGGTTAGAATGTTTAATGCATGTCGGTATTCTGCAAAAAGCCACCACACGCAGTAGGATTCTGTCACCAGTGACATGTCCCTTCATTAAAAACAGCCAGACAGGGTAAAAAAAGTCACCTGTCACCAGCAGTCTTTTCTAATACATGGGAAAGAAATTTTGACTGCTACCATTTAAAAACAAAAGCTTAATCCCAAAGCCATTGTATTTGATTCATATACATTTTTCCAGAAAGCAATTAACTGATTAAGAGAACTGCGGTCAGTGTTTCTCAAAGTAGCAGTTGTTCTGAAGCAAAAAACAGCTCTGGATGAGAATAACAATAATGCAAACAAACAAATCTAGACTAGGCAGTTTACAGCAAACCAAAAAACTACCAGCACATCTTAGAAATGAAAATCCACACAAAACTCTAAACTAAAAAGTTGTTGCCCAATTCACCAATCAGGCATAACTCCAGCCTTAAGATATTTCGATTACTCATGTTGTGAGGATTTATAACATGCACCTAAATAATCCTAAAACCACTCCTAACAGCAGTCCATTATGCTTAAAAAGTAAGCATAAGGAAGTAAAATCTATGTAATCTGCATAAAGCAAATAATACAATATGTGTTTAAAAGAAAACAAAGGGCACACTTGGTAAAAAGGACATAGTAGTAAAACAAAAATAATACTATGAACTTCCACCTGCAGAAAATAAAGAAAAAAGTATGTTCAGCTAAAGTGTGCCTCTGTTATGCCCAGCAATTTGCACCATGGGATTTGGAAGACCACCTGTAAAGGGTGCTCCGGTTAGCACATAAAGTCAAGTGGCAGTCCGTACAAGGGCAAGAATATGTTAAAGCTAAAGCAAAGTTTATCTATTTCCACTTGCGTTATTCCGTCCATGAAGATCAGTGGTACTTGACCTCATTAAAAATGAATGTACTGTAAATGTGCTGGTTATGGAGCACACAGACCATATTCAGAAATAGAAGGCGATCACGTTTATTAGAGATGCAATTGCAAATGCACTTTATATCCACATATAACAGAGGTGGGCATGTGACAAAAATCTAAATTTACCAAATAGTAAAACTTATTTTTGCACAAAAATATATTTATTAGTCGTATAACTATATAACTTTGGTAAATAAAGAAAGTAACAAATAAAATTTAATATGACATAACAAATAAAATTAAATATGTCATGTACAGATATTTCTTGTAAATATTACTTAAAAACTACTCAAACTTTTAATCAATTAATCGTTAATTGGATATATGCAATTGTGCACAATCCTACACAAATTTGCTATAGTCAGGATTCAGCTTGCTCATACTAATTTACATACACTGTGTAAATCTGAATCTGTTACGAGAGACCTGTTCTTTGATTTGTTAATGTACATGCATGTGAAAGTCTGCTCACAAATACAAGTAGAGGTAAAGAACAAAAAAATTTTTCTGGCAAACATTTTCATACTACCAATTTTTTCTGTACTAAGTGATGTACAAAATTCAGTTAGTTTCATATTCTTAAAAGTCTCATTCAGAGCATTGTTTGCTTGAAGATCAATTACTTCAAACTGGAGATCATTTGATGCTCCTTCAGTATTGAAAGTAAAGGGTTAACTCGGCAAATTGAATTGATCTTCCAAAGATTTAAAATCCGCAAACTGCCTTGAAAACTCTTCTTTTTAAAACATACCTGCTAGCTGTATTTTCCTGAACATGTTTGTGTTACAGTCTGTGTCTGTAATATAGGAAAATGCATCCATATTTGTGTTTTTCCCATTCAGTTGTTTTGATAACAGTACTGGTTTCAATTCAAATTATTGAAATTCCACAAACAATTCATGTTCAAAAACACTCTTGCCTTGTAATTTAATGTTGAGCTTATTCAGGAAAATGTCAACTGTGAATGCTAAATCACACACCCATTATGTGTTTTCATGTTCTTTAAAATTCAAAACTAATGGTGTTTATTTCAGAAAATAGCAAAATTTCTTGTTTCAGAACTCTTCTCAAAACATTCCCCAGGTTTAACCAACGTACATTGCTATAATACAGCACTTCTGAATAACTGAAATCCATCAAAACTTTCCATCCAGCATATGTGTAAACTGCCTGTGATTTAGCCCCTGGCACTGATAAATTAAGTTTATAGCACATACCACAGGATCAATCACATTTGAAATCCAAGAAAAATTTACACAAACTTTCCTTGAGAATAATGCAATGGAATGATAATACAGTATAAAGCGAATGCACCCCTTTTACTTTATCATTAAGCAGCTTTATGAGGCCAGCTTGTTTTCCTGTTGTAATGCTTACCAACTTGTTCCAAGATCTATCCAAGCCAGATCTATCGAAGCAGTTTTCAACACATACAAATCTTGGCTGTGATATTCTTCAGTGGTTCAACTTTCAGTGGTTCAACTGATAACAACTCTTCAGATAAATTCCTCTGATAAATACAAGCAGTTGTGTGGTGTTTTGTATGTCAGTGCTCTCATCTAACACCAATATGTACCATTTGAATAAATCACCAGCCTCAAGTAGCTGTTCTGACAGATTGTGAGAAATGGCATCAATACAACATACTATAGTTCTCCTTGATAAAGATATACCTTAAATTTTTCCTTTGACTTCTGTGCAGTCAATATCAAGAGCATCAAGCATACAGTCCTTTAAAAATTCTCCTTCAGAAAATGTTTTGTTATGCTTGGCAATTTTATAAGTAAGTACAAAACTGGCCTTTATGGAAGCCTCAGGTATGGTTGTCTGTTTTACAAAAACATTTGGTTGTTGTTTAAAACTTCACTTTCTGATAAATTACTTTTTTAAATTTACTGTGTTTAGTCTGAAAATATAGTATATCTTCAAAGGTAACTCCTTAAAAACAGCAAAACTGTCATGGCATATTAGGCACACATTACTTTCAACATTTCTAAATAAAATACTTGTACGTCTATTCCTTGTTAAAAACACTATAAAAACATTTTTTCATAGGATCACTCATTGTTAGGGATAACAAAATTTGAAATATAATGCAGAGCTCGGACGATGACCGCTGAATTTATCCAGACATATGTGCATGAATGCCTGTGCTTACATAGAAACTGGTCTTCCAACTACATCACACACATTACACACTATTACAAAGTCCACTTATACTGTAAACACAATATGATTGTACACATGTAACATTATAAACAAGCTTGCTAATTTGTTGACATTTTACAAATCACAAACTGATAACATATTTAATTTGTCATTTTTCTTAATAAAATCACAAAGTTTTAAACTTGTACATGGGCCGCTCAAAGTGACGTTGTTGTCGTTTTTGTTAACAAAATCATGAAGGTTTTACGTTTGTGCACAGACCAAAACAATTAAATGAAAAGGCAAAAGAATTGTGTAGGGCAGCTGCACCAATCAGGTAAGTAGCAGAAGGACAGGCGCCAGCATTGACACCTGTGCCACATTAAACAGTGAATGTAGTGGCATGCGTGAAGTAAAGCTAGCATTTCCAGCACAAGACTATCACATCTTTTGCAACTTGGCAGAACACTTAAGTTTTTATGGCAGTTTAATTAAAATGCCTGCAAGGTGTCAAGGGATCTGACACTAAAGCTGATTTGAACTCCGTGGCCGACGATAAAGTGTCCACCTCATTGTTAGCAATATTGGTCTGCAGTATGACGGAGAATCTCCATGTTTTTCTGCACCAAAACTAAAATAAAACTGTCAAATTTAACTGTATCAAGGCCCTTTACCAAGCTTGTACAGAGGAATATGATCCACAGCAGACTGTATTCCCTTTACAGCTGGTTATCTACGTAGTTTTCAAATAAAAGAATAGCCTTTGTAAATAACTGGAATCATTTTGGTAAAGGCTTCATTTTTAAAGAGAAATCTAATTGGAAGGATTCTTATATTTTATCCCAAAAAAGTCTTTAGACTTTATAGGTCTTATTTTTTGGATTTTTTTTGTATGTATTTTTAATTTTTAATACATTTACTTGTTATTCTGGT
The DNA here is from genome assembly GCA_026402145.1 of Polypterus bichir lapradei. Lineage (NCBI taxonomy): Eukaryota > Metazoa > Chordata > Cladistia > Polypteriformes > Polypteridae > Polypterus > Polypterus bichir. Next base: position 54,117,761 of record JANRMT010062791.1, on the reverse strand, counting down.
AATAGCATTTTATGTGTAGGTTTAGAATGCTTGAATGTTCTGTTAATTTTTAACAAGGGTACAGATATGCTGTTTATGGCTGCCAAGCTCATTGCCAGGCACTTATATGATACAGCGGTATATTATGCTATCTGTCCCTATTTTATAAGCTCTAAACCCATTTTTTGAACAAACAACAAATATTTGTGTTACAGGCAAATTAAACAAGTTAGTTTGAGGATATTTGCAAACCCAGCCACGGGGGATGCACAAACCAGTGTTTTTCTTCATGCCGGTTCCAAGCCCAGATAAATGGGGAGGGTTACATCAGAAAAGGCATCCGGTGTAAAATTTTCCCAGATCAAGTTGCGGACAACAATACAGATTTCCATACCGGATCGGTCGAGTCCTAGGTTAACAATGACTGCCACCAGTACTGTTAGCCAACAGGGTGCTGGGGGAAATTGGGCTACTGTTGGCTGAAGAAGGAGAATAAGAGGGGAGAGACGTGTCCAGAGAAAGGAGGAGGAAGGTAAAGAGAGTGGAACTGACAGTAGGAACTGTGAATGCTGACAGTATGATTGGTAAGGGGAAAGAGTTAGCCGATATGATGGAGAGAAGGAAGGTTGATATATTGCACATGCAAGAGACTAAATGGAATGGGAGTAAGGGCAGGTGGATCGGAGGTAGATTCAAATTGTTATATCATGGTGTGGATAGGAGGAGAAATACGGTAGGGGTTATTCTGAAAGAATAGTATGTCAAGAGTGTTTTGGAAGTGAAAACAGTGTCACACAGAGTAATGATTATGAAGCTGGAAATAGGAGTTATGATGATGAATGTTGTAAGTGCATATGCCCTGCAAGTTGGGTATGTGATGGATGAGAAAGAAGATTTCTGCAGTGAGCTGGATGAAGGAATGGACAGTGTACCCAAGGGACAGAAAGTCGTGATTGGAGAGGATTTCACGTTGGTGAAGGGAACAGAGGAGACAAGGAGGTGATGGGTAGTTATGGTGTCAAGGAGAGGAATGAAGAAGGACAGATGATAGTTGATTTTGTAAAAAGGATGGGCATGGCTGCAGTAAATACGTATTTTAAGAAGAGGAGGAACACAGGGTGATGTAAAAGAGTGGAGGAAGATGCACACAGGTAGATTATAACCTATGCAGAAGAGTCAATCTGAAGGAGATTGAAAACTGCAAAGTGGTAGCAGGGGAAAGTGTAGTTAGACAGCATAAGATGATGGTCTGTAGGATGACGTTGAAGATCAAGAAGAGGAGGAGAGTGAGGGCAGAGCCAAGGATAAAATGGTGGAAGGTGAAAAAGGAAGACTGCAAGGTTGAGTTTAGGGAGGAGGTAAGACAGGCACTGGGTGGCAATGAAGAGTTACCAGACAGCTGGGCAACTACAGCAGAAGTAGTAAAGGTGAGAGCAAGGAGGGTGCGTGGCGTGACATCTGGACAGAGGAATGAGGAAAAGGAAACCTGGTGGTGGAAGGGGGAAGTACAGGAGAGTATATAGAGGAAGAGGATGGTGAAGAAGAAGTGCAATAGTCAGAGAGATGCAAAAAGTAGACAAGAGTTCAAGGAGATAAGCCGCAAGGTGAAGACAGACACTAAAGAGGGAGAACAGGACCAGCACCGATTGGATAGACAGAGGGACCGAGCTGGGAAAGATGTGCAGCAGGTTAGGGTGATAAAGAATAAAGATGGAAACATATTTACAAGTGAGGAGGGTGTGTTGAGAAGATGGAAAGAGAACTTCGAGAGGCTGATAAATGGAGAAATGAGAGAGAGAGAAGGTTGGATGATGTGGATTAGTGCAGCGGATTAGCAAGGAGGAAGTAAGGACAGCTATGAAGAGGATGAAGAATGGAAAGACCGTTGGTCAAGATGACATACCTATGGATGCATGGAGGTGTTTAGGAGAGATGGCAGTGGAGTTTTTAACCAGATTGTTGGAATCTTGGAAAGTAAGAGGATGCCTCAGGAGTGGAGAAGTGTGCTGGTACCAATTTTTAAGAATAAGGCAGATGTGCAGAGCTGTAGTAGGTACAGGGAGATAAAATTTAATGAGCCACAGCATGAAGTTAAGGGAAAAGGGTAATGGAAGCTAGATTAAGAAGAAATGTGATGATAATTAGTGAGCAGCAGTAATGTTTTATGCCAAGAAAGAGCACAACAGATGCAATGTTTGTTCTGAGGGTGTTGATGGAGAAGTACAGAGAAGGCCAGAAGGAGTTGCATTGTGTCTTTGTGGACCTGGAGAAAGCATATGACAGGGTGCCTACAGAGGAGTTGTGGTATTGTATGGGGAAGTTGGGAGTGGTAGAGAAGTATATAAGAGTTGTACAGGATATGTACGAGGGAAGTGTGACAGCTGTGATGTCTGTGGTAGGAGTGACGGATGCATTCAAGGCAAAAATGGGATTACATAAGGGATCGGTTGTGAGCCCTTTCCTATTTGCATTGGTGATGGACAGGTTTACAGATGAGATTAGACAGGAGTCCCCTTGGACTATGATGTTTGCTAATGACATTGTGATCTGTAGCTAAAGTAGGGAGCAGGTTAAAGAGACCCTGGAGAGGCGGAGATATGCTCTGGAGAGGAGAGGAATGAAGGCCAGTAGGAACAAGACAGAATACATGTGTGTGAATGAGAGGGAGGTCTATGGAATGGTGAGGATGCAGGGAGTAGAGTTGGTGAAGGAGGATGAGTTAAAATACCTGGGATCGACAATTTAGAGCAACAGGGATTATGGAAGAAAGGTGAAAAGAGAGTGCAGGAAGGGTGAAATGGATGGAGAAGAGTGTCAGGAGTGATTTGTGACAAACGGGTATCAGCAAGAGTGAAAGGGAAGGTCTACAGGGCAGAAGTGAGGCCAGCTATGTTATATGGGTTGGAGACAGTGGCACTGACCAGAAAGCAGGAGAGAGAGTTGGAGGTGGCAGAGTTAAAGATGTTAAGATTTGCATTGGGTGTGATGAGAATGGACAGGATTAGAAACAAGTACATTAGAGGGTCAGCTCTGGTTGGAAGGTTGGGAGACAAAGTCAGAGAGGCGAGAGTTTGTTGGTTTGGACATGTGCAGAAGAGAGATGCTGGGTATATTGGAAAAGGATGTTACAGACAGAGCTGCCAGGCAAGAGGAAAAGAGGAAGGCTTAAGAGAAGGTTTATGGATGTGGTGAGAGATGACATGCAGGTGATGGGTGTGACAGAGCAAAATGCAGAAGACAGGACGATATGGAAGAAGATGATCCGCTGTGGCAACCACTAATGGGAGCAGCCAAAAGAAGAAAAAGTAGTTTGAAGATGTTTGCAAGTGATCATAACAGGCAGAAAAATTGCCTGGCTTGCTAGTTAGTGCACCAACCAGACCACAGACTGTTTTCTATTGAAACTGTTATTCTTTGCTAGCTGTTACCCAAAAGTAAGGCATTAGGGAATCTCAAAAATTTATATTTAAAAAAAAAAATCAAAATCAACAGTTAACCAACAGGGATAAAGCATATTTAAATCTAGAATTAGAATAACAAACTTTCCTTTAGTAACAGTACTCTCGTAAAAATAAAAAAAATCTATAAAACATGTCTAAAACGTTAAAATAAAAAAGTTTAAAAATATTTGCAGCTTTAAATACTGTTTGATAAGTGAACACTCACTGGAAAGTAAAGCAGCTTAGGTTACTGATACCTAAAGAAAACCTTCTGTACTGTCTAGAACAGTTGATAAATTAACAAATGGGAAATCAGAACTTCCATGCAAAACATCAACTATAAACATCAGAAGTACAGTTGTAATGACAAAGCTGGTATACAATATCATAATATAAAATACTTAACACTAGAATTACCAGAGCCTACGAAAAAACTCGTAATTCCGTCCCACCTTAAATCGCTTCTTAAATCCCTTCACACCTCTCCGCCAGCGTCCTTTGTCTTCTAAATGTGCTGATAAAAAGAAGCTAGGAGTAGCCGGCTATTCCATCCCCCCACCAATTTAGAACGTGCACAAACTTCTCTCAGCTCATGCCTTGATTGAGTATCTGGGAGTGAAGTGGAGTTTTAGAGTGGAAATAATAGATCGTTATTTGGAACACATGCATTTCATGTCTGTTCCGTTTCTACAGTAACCTGTGTAAACACATTGTTAAAACAGAAACGTTTTTTATATTCTAGTAGTAGATGACAAAATGAAGGCATAAACTATATAATGTATGAAGCATAAGTCCAAATATCAAAGAAATATTTAAAAAAAAAAGTTCCAAATATAACACAACAATTGCGCTTTTATTCAAAATTATAACTGCAGAAACAAAAAGCTGCCTTAACATGCGACATTGACAGCCGTTTATTGTAACTTCCTCCGTGGTGCAATTGAATCAGTTCCCGTCTGGGAATCAAAAGGCCAACTACAATTCACATTAATGTGTAAGGCGAGAATAAAAACCTGTTTTTAACTCAAAAGATATTGAATGAAGTGAGAATCTGACTTTTCGCATCATTGACATCATGTCTGTCTTCCATGCTCGTGCATGTTTACCAATCACACTGTTCCCGAATGCTACTGAACTGTGCTCGGGCCCACCTCTTCCAAGCAGGCCAAGGCACGGTACGGTTGGCCCGGCACGAAACAATCACATTAATCAAATGAACTAGACTTTGTGGGGTTACATGCAGACAAACGTGCTTGGGCATGGAACGAATTGCCAGTGTGAGTACACCCTTAATCTGGCTTTCACATGGGTAAGTACAGAATTAGCATTAAAACTTGTTTTCAATGACAGTTTAATATTTTCTGATAAAGGAAATGTTACAGCTATTATATTGATAGATATCAGCACTATGTTTGAAACTACTGAATGTTCTATTCTGTTACCCAGGCTAGAAATGATGTTGTTCTTTCAGTCACCATCTTTTCATAGATTCATTTATCAAAATTACTTCTGTATGTACAGATTTGTGATGATCATACTAGTTAGATGTGGTGTGATTCAGGACTGGACAATTACTGTGTTTTCACTTTACATTCTTCTTCTGCCAGATATAAAGTAGTTAAATCCTCATCACACTACACAATATTTCCATCGATTTTCAGTCATAGGCATAATTTGCATAATGTTAGGGTGTCCGGGGCAGTTGCAGTGCACTACTGCAACAACCGATAATGTAATCTGACATCCCTGGTGACACAATCTAACCAATGTCATTAGTCTGTAATTCGCACAGTAAGTCATACAGCTGGGCACACAAAGGGAAGGGAAAATGCATACAATGCACACACAAGGGGTAATGAATGTGGGTGCTTTGGACCATGTAAAGAAAAGACATGCTCATTTTTCTGATGTCTCATGTTTGCTATACCATGACAGAATGGACAAAGGAAAAAAGGACCAGTATTGCTGGTGAACCATCAATACCACGGTATTAGCTGTCAGAATGTGGTAAGCTTGCAATATTTTGGAAAACTGAAACTTGTTATGGAAAGTTGGCTTGGAGTTGTGTAATTTTTCATCCCCTGTGATTTCTAGTTTAGTCTGCCATCCACAGATTACAAGATCAGCAACTGCAGTCTGACTAGAATACCCAGGCTTTGTCTCTGGCTTATATCCATCTTTGTTTTTATTGTTATTTCTGTTATTTTTAATGATTATTTTATATGTATTTTCTGTTCTTATGTATTGCTTGTTTATATTGCTTAATTGTTATGTATTGTTTATATGGCTTTTTAAGTTACATTCCTTGTTTTTTGTTTGTGGAACCCCAAGAGGCTGGGCCACCATTATATCACTGTTAGGTACAAGTGGCACTGGCTTTTTAAAATGCTGTGTGACTTCTAGGAACTGTCTCCCAGCAATGTGGCCTCACATCCTAGGAACCAGTCTATAACATTGTTGTATACATGGGAAAAACAAGATGGTATTGTGGGAGAGCATTAATTGTTTTTAATAATGTTAAAAACATAAGAAAGATAAGGATGAATACAACCACTAGATTCCTTACCCTCAGAAACACAGAAAACCATACTCAATTTTTTGAGGCCAAGGAAGAGCTGGAAAAAAGTACAAATCAGATTATGGCAGAAACTAATATTGTTTTATGAAAATAGTTACAAACATACTTACATATCTTTCGAGAAGTGTAAACGGCAAGCAGCATTTAGGCTTATTATAAAACAACCCACATAAGCAGTCAGCACAGATTTTTTTTTGCATCTTTCATGAGCAGTCTACATCTTCGCTCCTTGTACTCTGTGGTTGTGCCAAAAGTGCGAGAGATCTTAAGGGATGGTGCATAATGAGCAGCTTTCCAAACCCTGCTCAGCATAAAAGCACTACAGTATTTTATCATAAAAAGCACATCAAATCTTTTCAGTCTGCTAGGCATACAAAATAATAAATGACACACAAGACAGTGACTCACACCTAGGTACCACTATTCAGTTCCATTGCTTGTGGTGGTATTAGGAGATCTTTTGTGTAATAAGACAGAAAAATATCATTAATCTCATCTTCTGAAAAAATTAATAAAAACATGAGCATTTGCATTGCAGCTATTTAGAAAATGTCAAGGGAGGACAGGAGTATGACATGCACACACAAAAAATAGAAATAATGTCCACTGGCATCAAGAAGGTTGATGGCAAATTTAATGCAATTATAGTACAGCTGAGGGGATTTATTATGTTATAATGGTTAGATCTGGCATTTCTCATCTGTAGAAAACAAAGGTTCATTCCTAGTCTAATTAATATCTATGTTGTGTTTGCATGCATTCTCCATACCTATGGATATTTTTCTCTGGGTACGTTGATTTCCTTCCAAATAAGAAGGACATGCAGTTATGGTTCATAGGCAGTTCTAAATTGAAGCTCCATGAGCAAGGGTGTCCTGGAATGGGTTATGTCCCTTCCTGCCTTGGACATAATTTGGCTGGAATATGTAAAAACAAAATTCTACATGTATTTGATTATATTTGGGTATATAATTTCCATTTCATATTTTTTCAAGTAAGCTTTTGCCATAACTGCAAAGAAGAAATACAAATCTTAATAATCCTACAGGAAATATTAGCATTATTAGATTTACAATTCTAAAAATAAATCAGACTACCAGTACACTGGTGAACAATATAAACTAATGTTTAGTGTACAGCTGTTAAAACAAACTCATCTAATCTGAACATAAAAATGACTTGTATATCTTACAGGAGAACACAGCAGGATATGATATCATAGGGTCTAAAATAAATAACTAAGATAAAGTAAGTAAAATGCAAGGAAAAATAACTTTTTTCCTGAACAACTATACTGTACGTATGACAGAATAATTTGATAATGTTCATTTAACTTTGTCCGTTAATAAAAGTGAATTAATTTATTATGGTATACCCATATGTTAAAATGTCATTTAGAATACTTACGATGGAGTATTACCACCTGAAATCAAATTGGTCTCATTCTCTGCTATTGGAACATGCAATAATTGCAACTTGAAAATAAAAAGATATTGTAAGCTACATTCAAACCTTGAATCAAATTTCCAAAATCACTGCAGATAAATGTCATTAATTTAGCCAAAAAGCAAAAAAGCAGCAACTTAAATAAGCAATCTATGATATTGTTAATAAAATAAATAGATATTCTAATTTTTGCTTTACAAATAAGGTGGCTGTAGAAATTTGTCCAGTTTGTGTGAGTGTGCCATGTTGTAAAAGGTTGGCTACTATGCGCTAATGCTACTAGAGTAGGCTGTGATTCTGTGGCTAGACATTAGGGAAAATCCAAACTTAGTCTGAGTCACTCTCTTGCTTTCTTTTCTACAGACAGATGGCATTATTTGTGATTCATAAAGTACAGGGCTGAATTTCTGTGTGCTTAACAATTGTATATGACATTCTAAAATTACAATTAGCTGCTGTTCAAATACCACCTTATCCTTCTCTGCTTCAACTGTGATTTGATCAGTATAGTACAGATTCCACTGTATTAAGCCTATGTTTTCTGACAACCCTACTCAGCCTACTGACAACCATTTTATTTCTGTGGTGTATTTTCTTCTTAAGACTATAAGCACAGAAGACCAAAGACTAATCAAATCACTGACAGGGGAGCATTTCTCGTCCTTATTGACAGACATTTCAGACAGCCCCTTTTATCCGGTTACCAATCATGTGTAACACAGATATGCAACAGTAATATTTTTTATACTGTTTTTAGTATTAATAAAGAAATTCTGGCTTTAGCAATAATACAAAAAAGAAACCTTAAACTGCCATATAGAGTAACAACTATTTTCATTTGGGTCTAAATAATGCTTAAATAGCTACGGACAATCAATTCTTCTCGCAGAATGTAATTAATAAAGCAATATTGATAGCAACCATTTGTGTTTCATAATATAGGGAGTACAGGTATGAATTACCTGTTATTCATAATATTCAGTATTTACTGCTCTTCCACATAGTTGATTCTGAATTTGTAGAAAAATTTTAGAAGTAGTACCTGGCACTGAGAAGGGCACATACAGGCACTTTAATGTAATATCATTATTAAACATGATTGTGCATTTTTATTTCAAGATAAAAACTTCAAAAACTTGTTTTAATTATTAACTGTAAAGAAAGATAAATAAAAATATGAATAATAAACTAGGAAAAATGAATTTAAATTACCAAGGGTCGACTGACAATAAGAACTGATCTCAAACTCAGTAACACTACTATAGTAATTGTCAACTGAGATTCTAAACTTTCAGAGGCAAAAGTAAAATTTTTAACCCTGATTTGTATTCTGTAACTTGAAAAATCTAAGACAGACAAACGGAAGCATTTTCAGAGTTCTCACAAATGAGAGAAAGCTTTTGTTGGGAATTTTCGAGTTAAAAAGTAGGTAAACATCAGCAGACCTCAAGTGTCTTAAAGGTTTGTACAATGAAAGAAACACTGGTGGATGTTTAACATTATTGGAAGTCACTGGAGAGTTTTTTTAATTTTTTGCTTCTGACAGGAAGACATCCTGTAAGTGCCATGATTAATACATAGGCATTTACAGTATCATAATGAAGACTCTGGAAAGTACATTTTTAATGTATCAATATGTTGCATAAGATGATGGCTGAAAAAAAGCTGCAATAATCCAACAATGAGATACTAAAGTCATAATACAACTGATGAAAACCATTTCTATATGTTCATAGACTTGGTGACATTTTTGTAGATGTTGTCAAAATAATGCAATCAAAACAGAAAACCTTCACAACGAAGTGTACCAGTCCAATAACCATTGATTGATTTTTATAGGAGGTGGGTATCTACCTGTGCGCTCAGCATTTGATCAATGTCTCAACATAATTACTTGAATTTTAATGTAAATAAATACAACTTTTTGCTGCATTTTAATTCTTCCTGAATCCTCAATCTTTTGAAGATTGTTTAAACTTCACATTTAAATTTATTAGCAGTAAATTAACTTTGCCCCTGCTAGTGCTTCCAATAATCATATAATGTATGCAGAAATGAGCAGAAAGAACCGAAGACTACATCTGTGTTATTTGAAAATAGACTATTTTTAACTGAGGAAACCAAAAAGAGAATTGTCAGTATATTTCTGTTTGGAAGGAATAGACGGATGGATGGACTACTTAGCTGAAAAATGTTAATGCACTAAAGACTGCTGTGTCATGTGCTGCTTACCACAATAAAAATGTTTGTATGTTGTGTTATTAGGAACTTAAAATCCCTGATATTAAGTAAGAAGCAATGCATGCAGTGAAACCTGGAATCATAACCTTTTAAAAAAATAGAATAATTAGTCATTTTGAAATTCATAGGATTACTTTTTAAATGTTAACTCTTATTATTAAACATGGTGTCTTATTTTGCTAAATTCAAATTTACACAACAAGCTGATAGCTTTTGTTTTCAATAAGATCTCCTTATTTTGCTAAATTCAAATTTACACAACAAGCTGATAGCTTTTGTTTTCAATAAGGTCTCCTAATTAACTGTAACACAATTTTATAATATTGTGCATAATATTGTACTTTAAATGCAAAATCCTCTTTTGTTTAACAACAAATTAACTGAATAATTAAAATATGGGACAAGAGACAAAGAAAAAGTTCCTTGCTTCTTCATTGTTTTTCTACTTTTTTAATGTAATAGAGTGCATTTAAATGTAACTTTCTTAAAACAAGTACATCTTATCACCAGAGTATAAATTCATATTACAAAATGGCTGTTGCAATTTATCACTTTTTGCTTTCAAAATCTAAAAAACAGTATTTACTCATTCGTACTTGAAAATGAAACAGATGATTTATTTCTCAAAGAACTATTACTGTGTTACTGTGACACTGAAACACACAAGGGTTATGGTACTGTCAAAGAGAGAAACTTGACATATACCGTAGATCCCGGAATACAAGCCGACCCGGTATATTAGCCGATCCCCTTCTCTACCGACTAAATTACATGTATTTGCCGATGACCGGTATTTAAGCCGACCCCCTTCTCCAAGCAAAATTTTCTAAATTTCCTTAAAAGTGTCTCTTCGGGTATATTTATAATGTTTATCGGCGAGAATTTGAGACTGCCGGCATTTTTGATGGAAACTAGGAAGTGATTGCGGAGAAGTTTGGTAAATTGGAACCTTTGTGTTGAAACTATATACGCAAATACGGTACATCGGCGGGTGGATTTCCAGAGACTTGTTATAAATTTGATTAACTTAAATACACAATACAGTGGACCCTTGACTTACGAACTTAATTCGTTCGCAAAGGCTAACCCATAATGCGTTCCAAACCTCCCACTACAACACTTACTTAACCTTTTCATAATAAAAAACACCAATATTTTTTCTAATGTACTAACCAAAAAGTTATAAAAAGTGCCTAGCCTACTTCGATTAGGCTAGGAGCATGGCGGCGCGCAGCGGCTCAGGGCTCTCCTTTTCAGTGCACTTTTTTGTTGTTTTTGTACTTTTTTTTTTGTCCTTGTTTGTGCACGATCGGTTCGGCGAACATCCGCTACACCATTCAGAACCTTATAGACATCGGTGTCCAGAGCCAGACATCTGTTTTGAGTGTTTTTCATCACACGCACAACATCCCAGACAACATAGCAAGACCAGCGGGCTCTACGTGGTTTGTTGTCGGGTCTAGGAGACGACACAGACGGAGGAGGGAAAGAAAGCAGAAGCGGGGCCGCAGATACGGCGTTATGCTAAGGCTAAAAAACAACCATACAAGCCCTATACAGAACTTTTTTCTGCACTGAAGGAGCTGCTTTTAATCTCATTGTAGATGCGTATAGTGACAGTAAAAGGCATTCTATTCTAGAAACAATTTCATACTGTACTCACCATTTAATTTGACATCTTTGGGCTGCAGGAAGGGAGGAGGAGGAGGAGATATTTCCACACAATGTCCATCTTCGTTTCGAAATTACATCCACAAACACATGTATCTGGGCTCCGACTGACGCTACTAACGCTCTCGGTTGTTTGTTTACAATCGCGCAAGCGGATACACGTGACCGCATCCGTTTCGTAACGCAAGATGTGGATCGTAAATCAAAATAAATTTTATTTTAAACTTCCCAATAATTTATTATAAATTTTATTAATAAAATCAACAACTAAAACACTTTTTTGAATAAATTCTTTATTTAATTTAAAGTACCGGCATGCAAAGTTACTTCTTCATCTGAAAGATGGCTCTGTGGTTTCGTCATTATTTACTTCCGTATTCATCGGCAAAACCGGCATTGCGCTGGAAATCTGGAATCTGAAACAATGCTCGTTGTATAAACCGAACCCCAAACTCCAAGCCAAAAATCTAGGACGAAATTCTCGGCTTGTATTCCGGGATCTACGGTAATGTGTCACATAAAAAGTATAGTAGTTAAAGGAAGGCATTTCAAATTGGAGGAAAAGTTGTAATTGTTTTTTCTTAGCTACTTTTAAAATAATGAGTTGTCAGAATCTAAAAGCACTTTGAGCTACTGTTTGTATGAAAATGTGCTATATAAATAAATGTTGTTGTAAAAAGAGAATGAAAAAGAAAAAATATAGGCCACCACAATATCTTAAAACTAGGCTAACCAGCTGTAAATTTCCTTGCATACAGAAATGGCATTCACAAAAAGATTAACAAGTGATGGTTTGTTAAACTACTCAATGTTGCCTGGGTGCACAAAACAAATGTTACAATGCATGTTGTTTAATAAACAGATTGGTGCCTTTGCTTTGAATATCCCATCTTTGCATGTTTCGCCTTTGCTTTAATATGGTGTTCTCTGCCTGTCTGTGATCTCTTTCTATTTATAAACAGTGTCAAAGGTTTTACACACAGTTACTGCTCACATTTTCTGCTTGCTTAACTTGTTGGATTAGTTGGAGTATAGATTGCAGAACTGGAATAGGTGCCAATTATTAGTCTATTATAAATGATAAGTCAGTGGTTTGAGCAAAATTTAATTCACAATGAGTTTCATGTTGTAAAAATAATTGCTAAACAATGCCGTTTTGCAACAAGTGAAATTTGCAGCATTGACACAGGTAGAGTGTACTGCAGCTGCTAAGAGGATGTCTTGATCAATGTGCACTTAAATAAAATAGAGTTTTGTGATTACAAGTTTAATTTCAAGAAACTGCATTACATTTGAAACATTAAAACATGGCTGTTTTGCTCATCACTACCTATTATATTTTGTGAGGTTATATTTAACATAGCCATGAAGCAAGACTGACACGGGACAGTGGCCGCATGGTGCCTGTTGGTCAAGAATGCAGATAGGATCTTCATTGTACCATGTACATGGTACAATAAATCTGAAATTAATTGATTGCACTATAATGTGTTTTTATCAAAGCAAAGCTTTGTATTTTTGAAAAAGCTAAACTATAATTTCTAGATCTTGGCAAATTGAACATATGGACTAGGAACTAAAAATCACCAACTAGCTTGTTCTGCCCCACATGCTGTTAGCTGTTGCTGTTATTTGTTGAGCTGTGCTTCCCCTTTGTCTTGTCATTTATTAACTCACCTGTCAGTCACGTCCCACAATCACAGTGATGTTATAAATGTCTATGAAATTCACGTAAAGTATGTAGGTCCCATAAGAAACATTTAAATACAATACACCCCATGTGTCTCACGTAGACACCCCTTTATCTCTTGTTTCTGTCACATCCGAAACATATCTTTAAGGTATATAAACCGCTGGGTCTGATTAGTTGTGGTACACAGCAATCTGAACCTCTGTCTACGTGCTTCTCTTTGTCTCAATCCAACTATGGAAATCACTCATCTTGTAAGTGTCTTTTAAAGCTTCATTGTTTAATGTATACTCTCTGCTATGTATTGCTTTGTAAATTATTATTTATTGTCTTTGGTTCTACACCTGTAAATACTTTGTGACAATGACGCTATACCAGCACTTAGCACGACACAGACAGATGCCGGAGGCACACTTATAAAAGCACAAGCTTTTTATTTTCTTCCCTCGTGAAGAACAACTTCCCTGTTCCTATGAGCCCACAACACAGTCCAAGCACAAACACAATCACAATCGCAATTCCTTAACTTCTCTTTCTTTTTCGTTTTCTTTCTCCTCCACTCCTCTGCAGCAAGCTTTGTCTCCCCCCTCCTGACTCTGGCTCTCAGAGTAATGGCTGCTGCCTCCTTTTATAATGCACCTGGAAGTGCATTAGCTGCTTAATGACCTATTCCTGGCCACACCTCTGGGTTTGGCAGAAGAGCTGCTCTTTAGGGTTCATCAGCAGCTACAGCCCCCCTGATGGCGCACACAGATCCCAACAGGGCTGCACCAAACTCTAACTCCCACGAAGCTCTGTGGGAGTCCTGGGCACTGCTGCAACACAGGGGGGCTGCCATCTAGCGTTCCGGGGGAGGTAATGTTCTGACCAGGCTTTTTCCCCCGATCCATACAAGGGAGAGGCGTCCTGGCCGTCCGCCACAACCTGTATGTTTCTTTTGTATATACTGTATTTCAGTTCGCAACAAGGTACGTCCAGTAAAAGCCTTCAAGAAAACTCACCCTCATCATTTTTATGTGGATGTCCTGAGTTGTTTAAGCTCTCTGCGGCCGCGTTGCACGGATAGCGTGGAGTGAGGCAGAAAACAGCTATTTAAAGATGTCTAATTTAGTTGAAAAGAAGAAAAATGTTCCACTTAATTGTCAGGTTCTATCTTTTTTAATTTTAACCTGATGAAAAGAGAAAGCCTGCAAATTTAAACAGAATTAGATTAATGAAGAAAAAGGAGCACCAAGTTGGAAATCAGTGTGTCATTGTTCAGTTTTGGGGATATAACAATGATAATCGTTCGCTAGGATAGAAAGTTAAGTGTCCTAGAACAGGCGCCACCCACCATGCACATTATAGCTGATTACAGGCAGGCACCTTCTCACGCAAGGCAAGATATTAATGTATTTGAGTCTGTGAATGCTGTACTTTCCTTTGCCGAGGATTTGAACCAAGTGATTAAATATGTTGTAAATGTGTTATGCATTTGTATCCCGATTGTATACAGATAGGATGTAAACACTTTGCATTGGCTTACACTAGAAAAATTAATTGCTTCTTTAACAAAAACCTATAAATCCAAATGTAGGTAGAAATGCCAATTAGCAACCTGACAACCCCCACTATTATGGGGTTCAACATGGTATGCGCTCCACTTTACAGGCCAGCAGGAGAAGCCATTTCCAACATATTATTAAGACAAGGGAGGAAGAAGATGAACAATTAGTAATAATGCAATCATAACAGCTCTAATCAAAGCTGCAACTTTGTTGCTGTCAGTGTGGATGGGTGAATAAAATCAAGACATGTGACAAAAACACCTGCTTAGATCATTCAGTGATGGCTACTTCTACAATTTTCTGTATTTGCAAAACAGTGTAGTCTGTCATGCTGCTGAGAAGAAGAGACATGGGATTTCAAAAGTATAAACTCACAAAAAAGCATGTCACAGTTGATGTCATGGTATCCACAAATCCACAACAATAATATTGTCTACTAACAATGTTTAAGAGAACATGCATGCTGAATCGATCTTATTCAGAATATGGTAGAAACAGAATGACAGAGGATAGTGTTTTTGAGTGACTAACAGTAATTAGTAACAGTACTAATATTAGGCTTTGATGCCAATTCAGAGTTGTGATTTGTAGCATATTTAGCATCAGATTTTAATGAATTACCTTTGAAACATCTTTATAACATTACTGAATATCACCAAGGATTCTTCACTGTTGGATATTTGTCTATATCACAAGAAATTAGTGAAATATTGAATGATATGATAAATAATCCAAGGATTCCACTGTACTCTGTAATCATGGCAATACTACCACTACTACAACTTTTGAAAGATGGCACATCCTCTAATAACACAATACATTTTTGAGGTTATATAGAACCATTCGCAACATTCAACAATTTGAAGTCTAGTTGGTAATTTAGCCTATAACACATTTAATGAATGGTAATCTCCTAACTAGAATTCAAGTCTGAGAATGGCATGCTGGTGAAGAATAATGCTCTTAAAAGAAACTGTGTGTTCTGGGGTGATCAAAATGTTTCAAGCATGTCCAATTAAGAGGAACTCCCTAAAACCAAGCATTTTTTTCATCATAATACTCATGAACACCGATATATCATTCACAGATTACTTTTTAAATGAGTTTCCTCTTATTATTATATCTGACGTTGCTTATTTAAGAACTACAAAATAAAGCATTTGTCTTACTTCAAATCAAGTTTTGTAGAGTACCTTTTGCAATCCTTAAAATTTAAGGGTGTATGCAAATCAATAAATATAAAAGGCAGTGCAGTTCAGCCATTCAAATTGAAAAAATAATAATAAAAAGAAACAAGAATCTGTCTGTTGGTGTTTCTAAACTTTCTGTTATGCAACGTTATTATATAACTGATATTATTTAAGTGTTTGAGCTCTGAAATGGCCTAGCACACTGTCCAGGTTTGGTTCCTGTGTTAACTTGCACATGATGCCAGCAGAATGCACTTCTGCTATCTGAAACCATAAAACTGATTTAAACAAGCTCAGGATAGAATGGATGGAAGTCCTCTCTGTGGGTTTTATTCGGATTCTATCCTGACTCAAAGGCTAACCCGACTGGCAACTTTAAATTGACTTCTTTTGTATATCTGAGTGTATTCAGCAATACAGAGTGCAAGGTTTCTATCATCATGAAAACTCAACAGCCGATGTTGTTGTACCCCAGAAATTACCTTGATTATGTGAACTAATAAAATATACTACACTACAAGCTGTTTCACTAAAGCAACGACAGAGTAAGTGATTTCATGCAGAAACAGAATTTACAAATCAAGTGTGAAACAACTAGGTAACCTTGTACAGATCTGAATGCTACCCTAATGCACTGATTGGAACAGAAGTGACAATGAACACATGCGTCCTAACTCGCATGTTACTCTGTTGGTGGTCTAATTTGAAGTTGTGTGATACAACTTGCAAAGTTGTATGTATGATGTAATTAATGGTTTCAGTGCCTCACTTTCATTCTTAGCAATTAATATTAATTGTAACTCTGCGGTAAATTTGCTATTGTACAGTAGATGCATGTGTGCACACTACAAAGAATGCATGTGTAATGGTGATGCGAAGGAGACAAGTCTGAATTTGCTCCTTCAGAAATCAAGTTTGATGAGAAAAATATAATATAGTGAAATAACTTCATAGCTCATACAAAATATAACACTGTAGTATACAAATTAAACAATGATGTAGAAGTTACCTGAGAACAAATAGTAAATTTAATGTTACCCGACTATGAAAATATTAATTATTGTTCAGCTTCTTCTTAATCTGCAACATATTTTTTATGTTTTTCCTTATAACCCTACTAACAAAGAAGCTGACAAAGCAAATTTCACATAAACAAAATATATATTTTTTTACTCATGGAAACAGTATCTATTCTACATAGTACATTCTACTGTATTTTTATGGACTTACTAATACTTATTTTGATCTTGATTTTGCTATCTGCAGACAGTGACCTAATTTTCAAAATAGGCTTCAATATTTTTTAGGGATGCACCGAATGTTCGGCAACCGAAATTATTCGGCCGAAAATAGCCAAAAAAAGCACTTTTGGTGTTCGGCCGAATAAGTAAAAAGGCCGAATAAATTTTGCCGAACAATGACGTTTTTAATGACGCAATCAAATAGTAACCCGCGTAGAGTGAGAGGCACGCGCTTTATGCAGCAAAAATGTCAGCAGTGTGGAAGCACTTTAAAGCGTCAGAGAAAGAGGCAAAAACGGCCGTTTGCAGACACTGTTCTGCTGAATTGTCCAGAGGGGGTGCATCTGCAAAAACGTACAGCACTTCAAGTTTAATTTATCACTTAAAATCAAGACACCCCGAACATCATGCAGAGTACGAGAAAGACACGGCGGCGGCTACGGCAACAGCAGCAGCGAAAAGGAAAGTAGCTCCTCCCAGTCCTAGGACACCCACTCCATCTGTGGCTGACTTCTTAGAAAAGGCAAAAAAGTTTGCCAATGACAGTGCCAAAGCTAAAGGTATTACTAAAAGGATAATGGAATTCATCGCATTGGATGATCAACCATTCTCTGTTGTAGAGGATGTTGGATTTCGCAGGCTTATAGACCATATTGAGCCCCGTTACACCATGCCAAGTAGACGGCATTTCTCAGACGTGTGCCTACCTGAGATGTATAAAATCGTTTCAACTCACATCCATGAGCTCTTGGCTACAGATATTGCAGCCCTCAGCTTCACGACTGATATTTGGAGCTCGGATGTGAGCCCCACCAGTATGCTGAGTTTAACTGCGCAGTGGATCGACACAGATTTCAAGCTACAAAAGATTGTGCTTCACTCACAAGAGTTTAGAGGGTCCCATACAGCTGTAGCCATATCCGAGGCGTTCGCCAACATGTTTGACACTTGGCGTATCGACCGATCTAAAGTGCATGCTGTAGTCAGTGACAACGCAAGAAATATGGCTAAAGCCATGGAAGATAGTGATCTGAAAGGCATACGGTGTATGGCACACACAATTCAACTGGCGGTCAACGAGGGATTGTTGAGTCAGCGCAGTATAACAGATGTGATAGCGATAGGCAGGAAAATTGTTGGCCATTTTAAACATTCACCGCTTGCCTATGCGCGCCTACAATCTATCCAAGAACAGTTCGGAACGCCACAAAAACGTTTCCAACAAGATGTGAGCACAAGGTGGAACAGTACATATTATATGCTGGAAAGCCTTTTTGCGCAAAAGCGAGTCTTGGCTACATACATAGCAGATCACGACCTGCACCGCATACCAGTGGATGTTAATCGAGAACGTTCTCTCTCTTCTCGCCCCCTTTGAGCAGATAACAAAAGAGATAAGCTCATCTGATGCATCTGTGGCAGACGTCATACCTTTACTTGCAGCACTAAAGCGTCTTTTAAACAAAGAGGCTGAAACAGACCACGGAGTTAAAACAACTAAAAGTGCGCTCTTGGAAGCTGTCAGCACACGATTTAGTCAGGCGGACTCAGAACCCCTGTACTGCATCGCGACTGTGCTTGATCCACGATATAAAGATCATTACTTGGATGTGGGGAAAAAGCTGCGCACACGAGAAATGATCCAGGCCGAGTTGGATTTGGGAAAGCCGCTAGGTGATGGAGACGGTCAGGTGATGCAAAGCGCAGGAGATGAAAACAGCGCAGAGAGTAAACGGGCTCGTACTACAGATGAGCCGCGCACAGTCTCGCTGTCTGACATGTTCGATGAGATCCTCCAGAAGAATAACCCATTTGCAAGACAGAGGACAAGCTCAACCGCTCAACAGTTAGATGGTTATCTCTCAGAAGTCCCCATCCCCAGGAGCAATAACCCTCTCGAATTTTGGAGGACCAATCAAGACCGCTTTCCCGACCTGGCGCAGATGGCACGCAGGTAGGCTACTTCTATGGGAAATTAATTTAAGATTTTATTTATATTTTGGATTATGGTAACACTTTATAAGTAGTTTCTATTTTTAACATTAACTAACAATGAAAAACCCTTATTAAAAGCATTTATTAATCTTAATGTTAACATTTACTAATACTGTATTAAAACTAAGTATCACATTTTTAATTTTTGAATTAAAAAGTATCAAAAGTGGTAGGCCTATTTGTTAAAATTGTTAATGCACTTATACTAAAATGAACTAAATATTTTTTATTATCTTACATTAACGAAGATTAATAAATACCATAACAAATGTATTGCTCATTGTTAGTTAATGCAATAATGTTAACAAAAGGAAACATTGTAAAGTGTTACTACCTATATTTTATATTATGTATTTTGTGAAAATGTAGCTATTTTCAGTGTAGTAAAATAGTAGGCCTACACTGGGTTTCAACCATTTCATTATCTTGAAGACATTGTTCGTTTTGAAATGAGCAACTGTCAGAAAACTGCAATAAAAATTTCAACTATTCTGCAGGTACTTGTCTGCTCCATGCACAAGCACCGACAGCGAGAGACTGTTTAGTGCTGCATCTCATGTCATCGATGAGAAGAGGAACCGACTTTCATGTGAGAAAGCAGAGAAGCTACTATTCCTAAAGAAGAACCTGCCACTTTTCCTGAAGAAGTAGGCTAAGTAGGCTTATGTCTAGGACAGTTATTCATTTGTTGTGGGTTCATCCACATTTTTTGCACTATTCAATGCACATTTGTTGTTGTAGACATACAGAGTTACATTCTTTCAGCAGTCAGTTATAGGCCTAACATAGGCTATTCAAGAAGGGGGGCTTCAAAGATGGCCAAATAAAAATATTTTTTTATTTTACTAATTTATTTATTTTAAGTTATATTGTGCTTTGTTTGTATAATATCTGCTGGAATGTTAAAAAAAATGTGCAGTGTTAAATAAATATTTTGAAATTGTATTTTTGTTATTTGATTTATTTCTCTGAAAAGCAACACAAAATAGTAAAAAGCAAATTTTTACTATTTAATTATTGTAATGGTGAAAAAATTGGCAAAATAAATGGAAAAAAATGCGAAACACCGCGTTCGGTATTCGGCCTTCGGCCAAGCATTTCATTATTATTCGGCTTCGGCCAAGAATTTCATTTCGGTGCATCCCTAATATTTTTTTTATTTTGGATAAATAAGTACAAATATACTTATCTTCCTTGATGTCATAATACTGACATTGTTGAGATTAAATGGCTGCCCCATTCATTTATTTTTTTGATTGTAGGTACAGTATGCCTTCCGTAGTGTACTAAATAGGCAAATCTAATTACCATATCAATTGTATCAGTATCAGCTAATAGTTTAGCAGCACAATCTTAATCACTAGAAAAAAGTCATTAAAATTTGCTTTTTCATTGTAACTATACATACAGTAAATATCCTACACATACAGTATATAATTCAAGTATTCTTACAAACAATTAAGGCAAAAAGCTCTCTAAATCTTCTAAAAAATTAATTTTAAATAAAATCACAATATAATTAGTACGGGAGACTTTTAATATTTCTAAATTAAAAAAAAATCAGTTCTGCATCACACATTAAGCTTAAATTTATCATTGCTAATATAATGGAGCCTTATTTTACCATTCAGTACAGACTAAGCATCATTGTCTCAATATGCTGTACTATGGAGTGTGGACACATTGTCTTGCAGTGCCAGAAATCATCTTAGCCAGTTATCCATAAAGCTAGCAGACTACCCATAAATCAAAGACTTTAAGCATTTTCTTTTTGCTTTTCTTAAATTCACAAGAGAGCAAATGTGTACTGTATGGAGGGGGAAGGTAGATATATTTCTCTTATCAGAGCTATCAAGCCAACATCATTATTTATTCATTTCAAAATCAATTACTCCAGGAAATAAAGCATTTCAGTGAAGGATAAAATATAGGCTAATACAGCTTGTAACTCAACAATGCCAATATAAAAACAGCAAGAGTCTCATTACCGATGACAAACATTTCAAAATATGCATCTAGAAACAAAACAAAACACTAACATTCCATTGTTTTCAGATCTGCCTCCACTTTTACAGTAGTCTGCTACATGTACATACTGTCTAACTTTTCTTCAAGTATGTATAAATCAACTTGTATTGTAATGTTTTTGAATCATGAACATTATTATCAATGTAAAAGAACATCTCTGTCTTTTGGTAACACTGTAGTTTCATTAGCTTTTGCTAGTGGGCATATGTGCCCTGGCAGCTCAGGTGACAGACGCTGCAAATCATGACACAGGCAATCTGCTTCTTGGTAATGTGTCTTGACAGTGATCAGTTGGTCGTGTGCAGATGATCAGCACCACATAAACAAAACCAGTCTGCCTGTGAATGTACCGTACTACTTAGGGAGTCTGTGCAATGCTGAGAGTGCAATTCTAGTAAGTAACCGCATCCAATACCTGTGGCTCCCATATTTTTCCAGTTGAGCCATACAGATTTTTCACACGGTAGCAGCAAATTCTAACTACAATGCCAGCAATGGTACATTGGTACATGAACTTAAATGGCTATTCTGAACATTAACGAGACTGCTTGAAAGCTTATTCTACTAGTGCTATAATTAGTGGCCGTCGAACTAAAACTTCATTCAATGTTTTTTTTCACTATGCTGATTCTGTTGTTTTCTTCTGACCTAGGACTTTGCAGCAGTAAAGCAACTTAAGACATAAATATTTGTGTCACTCAATTTCACAACTGATTTTTGTTCTAAAATTTGTATGCTCTTATTTTCTAAATAATCAACACACTTACTGCAGAAAAGGCAAAGTAAACATTATTGAAAGATTGCTAAGACTGTAGTCGTGTTGCATTTGGTCAGACATGTTTAAGAATGTTGCTGTATTCTGCATTTGTGACAATACTATTATCATTACTACACTACAACAAAGTGTTAGCCACAGTGGCAACACATTGTTAACATTGTACAACCACAAACAGAGAGGAAGGATGCTCTAATACATTTTAAGTGTCAACATTAACCCATTAAATATCCAACCAGCCAAACATCTTCTAATCTGCTTAATTTAGTTCAGGACCTGGTGCAAGGCTGGAATCAACCCTGCACAGGATGCTATAACATTTCAGGGTTCACTCTCACATAGACTGTTCCCTCACAATAATTGACCAGTTTAAAGCCACCTTCTACATAACATGCAAGACTTGGCATGTAAAAAGAAAACCACAGCACCAAAAAGAAAACCTATGCTGACACTGGAAGAATAGGTAAGTTAGATACAGGCAGTGCCAGGACTTAACATTTAACTCTGGATCTCAAAGGTAATGTTCAAAACCATCTTTAATTTACAAAAGCATTATATTTTACTTTTCATACTGTTCACAATATTCTACCCTGTAATTACTAAAAACATAGTAAAATTTTGAATAGATAGTTCCTTTCTAATTGCATAACTTGGCAGCCAAAGACTACAGTATATATTTTGACATTTTTTTACTATGCAGAAACAATGACTTCTATTTCCTTACCTTCAGTTCATGGACAGCTCTGTTCTACTCAAAATAACTCACATTTTACAAGTTACATTCTGAGGACAGGAAGGCAAGAGGGACTTCAAATTTCTGGTAGCTTAAATAACTCAGAGAAAGCAGCAGAGCATCACAAAGCCTTCCATTTCCTATGCCACTGTAAATGAGGACTTCACAGCGCTGCAAATGAGGCTTTGCATCCTAATAAATCTGTAGCTTGTGCTTTTACATTTGAGTGAAGTTTGTGAAGCACACACATTTCCATTTTGCTAATAATGTATAAGAGCAATATGTTAGCATTTCGCTTAATTTCTCAGTCAGATCTCTCTCACTCCTCTGTATATATTCTTGACAAAAGAGTAACACTTAAAATTACCAAAATATGTTTGTATCTATTTGTCCATCCATCCATTATCCAACCCACTATATCCTAACTACAGGGTCACGAGGGTCTGCTGGAGCCAATCTCAGCCAACACAGGGCGCAAGGCAGGAAACAAACCCCAGGAAGGGCGCGCATCTATTTGTTTTTGCCTATAAAAGCTAATAATATACACCACATTGCAAATGCAACAAGAAAAGGCTGTCTTTGTAGTCTATATTTTCAAGACAATAACAATCCTTATAACACTCTCAAACCCACTTAATCCAATTCAGGATTAAGGGGGACTGGAACCTATCTTGGCATCATCAGGTGCAAGGAAGAAGCCATCCTTTGAGAGGGCAGCAGTCCATCACAAGGACAAGCTTTTTAAGAAAATGCATTGCAAATCTGTCAGCATAACATGGTGCTATTTCTAATGATCTTTGCATTAGCTACAGGACGTTGATCCTTAACGCATCATATGGTAATGGACCCCGCTCTAAAATCTACACCACTGCTGTTTTATAACATTCTAATGGAATGCTTAAATGGATAAGATGAAAATAGTTAAAGTATATTCCCTGTATAATTGACACTTTAAACTTCTAAAAATGAGTTACAGTGACACCTACATGTCAAAGTTGGCCCCTAGAAATCCAGGTGCAGTGATAGAGTGCTACCAGGGAGTTAAATATCTGCATAATTAACTTTCCTGCCACAAGAATATGAACATGTTAGCTGTTAATAGAAAATGTATAGAACAATATATTTTTGTTAAGTCTCAGAAGCTGCTACCTCCCATCAGTGACAAAAATCCTCTATTCTCCTTAAAATATAAAAATATGACAAACAATAGGGTCTTATTATTGCTTTCCTGTACAAACTTTTGCTTGTTACTGAGTTTGCTACCTTCAGGACAAATAAGACAGGTTAAAAGGGTATCACACATAAAATATTAGCCTGTATATCACAAATTAGCAGTAGATCACTGTTCTTTTTATCATACTTACAGTACTTGCATTTTTAATCAATGCTGATATCTTAATCAATTTAAGGTGAAAATAAAAGAATGTGTCTCCAAGCACTGCCATATGGCCAGTTTATATTGTGGAGGCCCTTTCAGTTAGTGTGCAGGTTCATGTCAGTCTCGGCAGCTCCTCTGCTTCATCAGCCAGCTGAATTCTGTATTTCAGTTCTTTTTTTTTTGTTTGAAGGTCACTGTAAGCAGCATTGCTTTCAGAGGGCACCATAACTCCAGTGGAACTGCAGTCTTGTGCTGTATTGTCATTTAAGATAAATGGAACAACACAACAGAATATACAATTGTTCACTATCACAATAATTATGCTTATTATGACACAACTTCAAATTAGACCACCAACAGAGCAACATCCTGGGAAACAGCACATGTAGAATTTATTTCTGAAGCTGATGCTCTTTCTGCTCTCTCTCTCTTTTTGTGACGCATGTACAGTTTATGGTTTCTGTTTTCACTTTATGTTAAATCATGTTGGTCAAACATGTAAGAAATGCACTGTACTCTGTACACAATACAGAAAATCTCAACTTACTCCAAAAAAATCAAAACATGTTAAAGAAAGTATAATTAAAATAAACAGCATGTTTATAAAGGAAGTTAATGTCAAAATATCATGAAAAAGTGCAAATTTAGTAACTTGACACATTCAGAATAACTGTACTAGTGAATTGTACTAATAAATTACAACATTATATTTGTTTTTCTAAGAAGCTGTTTAATGCAACACAAACAGCAAAATAGCATGGCTGGATAATATATTAAAATGCAGGCAGAGGTGAAGTCTCTCTAGATGCTAGACTGCAAACCCTGGACATAAATACAACCACAGAGCTGTTTTATGGCATCAAAGAAAAAGAAAGTAATATGCCTTGTGCATTGCCAAGAAGATGTACAAGGCGATTATGGATTTTACTCAGACCACTGAAGCATGACTACAATAAAACAACAAAACCTAAAATGCAATCAAATCAATAAAAATTCCTAAAACCTATGCATTATCCTAAAGATAGGCAGAGGAAGACTGCTGAATTAAAGGTGGTACCTGAAATATCAGATCATGTAGATTCTTTTTTTTTCAATGTGAGGATAAAACTAAACGTAAGATTGCAAACAAATACAACAAATTACCTGTTAAGTTTCAAATGCAGTATACAAAATTTTAAACTTGTTTGAAACACCTGAGCATTACTGCATTCACTTAATGTTATATCTTAATCGATGCTTTTACATACAGTACACACACATTAACTGTAAGCATATGTATGGATTGTAAATTATATATATATATATATATATATACACATACACATGTTGCATGCAATTCTGTCATAGAAATTGGTGGACTTTCTCCTTCTAATGATGCTGAAAAAGCAACTTTCTCCATCCATTTTCTAAAACTGCCTTTTACATTACAGGGTTGTGGTAGACTTCACCTGTTAAATGGGAAGTTGCCACATGTGAAAGGGCAGCTCTGTCAATTAACTCTGGCAGACAATTATCATTATCCAGACAAAAATGTATTTCTAAATCTGTAAAGACTTAGGCACCCAGGTGCATAGATACATAGATAGATAGATAGATTGATAGATAGATAGATAATGTAAGGCAAAATCTAAATTAACAATACCCATTTAAACATTGTGCATTCTCAGAGACACATACCTGTTACATACTTAACATACTAACTTTTCAATAAACTTTATACTTACTGAGTCTACATGAATAAAATATTGCTAACTTTTCAATACACTTTTGACTTATTGAGCCTACATCCAAAAAATATTGCTCTGGCAAAGTGCCTACCAGTCACTATGCCAGGCCAGAATGCCTGGAGCACTGTGCGATATTGTCATCAAAACGATTGCAACAGAAGAGTTAAATAACTGGGAAATATATATATATATATATATAATATATATTTGCTAGAAAACAAGTGTAAAATACGAATCACGCTAATTTTACCGTTGCACAGAAACATTGTTTTAAGAGATGCATTTCGTATAGTAGAAATGGACAAAAGTAATTAAGAATGCAAAACGTGAACTACGTAACATACCAGCACTAGCTAGAAAGAGCAACAAGACCTTGGGCGGGCAGCGCGGTACCCCAGGGTGAACGCTGTAGGTTCCAGCAATGCTCTTCTTGCCTTTTTCTACATTGCGCTGTGATTTCATAGGAAAACCCAATAATACTGAGGAAAGCATGGGGACGTGTACAGTGTAAGACATTAGAACTAAACCGTCCACAAAGTATCGCAGACGGGAAATGTACACCTAGTTCTGCAAACTTAGGAGAAACAACGTGTCACTCGTCTACTCAGACACCTTTCACCGTGTGTTCACGAGAGTTCATCAATCCACCTGTCACAGTGGTAATAAAAGATTCTTCTCTGAAAACGCATCCAAATCAGTTTCTACAACATCCCACGATGCCTTTGCGGGAAGCCCCCTTACCTGTTAGGCATCCTCCCCAGGAGAAAGTTGCCCCTTTGCAGGCGGCACGGACACTAAGAGAGCGCAGGTGACGATGCTCACGGTGCTTATCTCCATTTTTCCAGAGTGCCCGACAGTTAGGTACTGTACTTTTCCGTCTCAGACACACGTGTCCGGTATGGAAAGGAGACTCCCTCGTTATTTGTTTCTTTACTTTACTTCTAATTTTCCAATGGTTCGCTTCCTCGCCTGAATTCTCCGCAACTGAGAAGCGCACTGTCTACCGCTGTCGCATTCCCATGTCAGGTAACGCGCGGAGTCAGTGCAGCTGTCGTGTCACGTGCATTTAAGAGAGAGACAGAGGGCGAGAGAGAGAGTGTTGGGGGGGGGGAGGGGTGGCGGGGGAGAGAGAGAGAGTCAGAGAGAGAGAGAGAGAGTTGCAGCTGCCGATGTCTAAACAAATAAAGATCTCTCACTGAATCTCACTTTCCGCCAGTACCACCTGCTTTATTATCACGGTTCCCCTAACTGTCCTGCTCTTTGAAGTCACTGTGGAGAAGAGCAAGAAGAGTCCGTTACAGCAGTGTTCCGCAGAGAATCTTTTGACCATTGGGGGCGCTCTAGTACGATCACAAATGCTACAGCTGCCAAAAAAGAAAAGAAAACGCCACGAGTTATTTTCATCTTCTTTTATTAGCTGGTTAGAAATTTGTCATCTTTATAGGGGTATTAGAAGAAGCACTACTGACATTATTTACATTTTAACTTATTCTTTCTGTAAAATGTCAGTTTCTTTATATTGAAAAGATACTTGCAAATTCTAAATTGGCCCTATTTGAGTGAGAGAATGTGTGTCCGTGAGTGGGCTTTGAGATAGATTGGCACACCATCCGTGGAAGGTTCCTACCTTGAGCCCCAATGGGATGAGCAGGTTTGAAAATGTGATATATAAAGTTATTTTTTTTTATAATGTAAAATGTATGCTAGATTAATTGCTCCTGTGTGAAAGACTGTGGATGTGTGATGTGATGTGAGGCCTTGCGCCCATATGTAGAGGTCACCAGTCCACTCTTGATTTGTGTAATGGTGGCAGGATAAGCAGTTGCAACCATGACCCTGAAATGGGTTCAACAGAATTGATAATGGATTGATGAATGTTTGAGTAATGTATAAAGAAAGCTTGGGGAATAGTTATTTTGTACAATGGAGATTAATTTATGAAAAATGGTCTTTTGTAACAAACATTCATAATTGTGCTTTTATTATGGACTAGACATTAAGCCCGTTACAATAACGGGCGCTAGAACAGTAGTGCATAAACATTAGTAGGAACAGTCTATATTAAATGTCAAGGGACTTTGTACAGTGGTGTGAAAAACTATTTGCCCCCTTCCTGATTTCTTATTCTTTTGCATGTTTGTCACACAAAATGTTTCTGATCATCAAACACATGTAACCATTAGTCAAATATAACACAAGTAAACACAAAATGCAGTTTTTAAATGATGGTTTTTATTATTTATGGAGAAAAAAAATCCAAACCTACATGGCCCTGTGTGAAAAAGTAATTGCCC
>JANRMT010062791.1:54000081-54080356 GCA_026402145.1 Polypterus bichir lapradei | reverse complement strand
CATGTCCATCCCTTCATGACCACCATGTACCCATCCTCTGATGGCTATTTCCAGCAGGATAATGCACCATGTCACAAAGCTCGAATCATTTCAAATTGTTTTCTTGAACATGACAATGAGTTCACTGTACTAAAATGGCCCCCACAGTCACCAGATCTCAACCCAGTAGAGCATCTTTGAGATGTGGTGGAATGGGAGCTTCGTGCCCTGGATGTGCATCCCACAAATCTCCATCAACTGCAAGATGCTATCCTATCAAGATGGGCCAACATTTCTAAAGAATGCTTTCAGCACCTTGTTGAATCAATGCCACGTAGAATTAAGGCAGTTCTGAAGGTGAAAGGGGGTCAAACACCATATTAGTATGGTGTTCCTAATAATCCTTTAGGTGAGTGTATATATATATATATATATATTTTTTTTTTTTTTTTTGCAGCTGTAACAATGGCAGGTAATATGACATGCTCAGAGTCACACGCTGAGTTGGTGTGGAAATCTACAATGCCTGCAGAAGAGTAATGGTTTCAGTTATTTTTTTTGGCACCAGGGCCAGCAGATGGGTTAATGCAATGAGGCGATCTCTGGCAGCATTTTTGTAAAAGTGTTTTTCTCATGTAACATTATTATTTTAACATTATGAAATAATAATACCAAAAGTGAGACTTGATTACGAACCTTAAGAATTACATTTATTTATTTATGCATTACATTTAAAAAATAAGAAATGTTTTCATTTTAAAAGTTTCAAATAGTGCATAACGCAGAACACGTAACCTTACCATACCAGAAATTTCCAAAAATCAAATCAGGACATGCACACTTTGAAGTTAAAGATGCAGTTCCAGACAGTTTCCAGACCTTCATAAATCGTATTGTGTATATATTTATTTTCTCATTTTGTAGAAATTTGTTAATATCTAGAATGTGACTAAGGTGTCAGTCAAAATTAGAATATCTAAATTGTCTTGTAAGTTTGCAGTCCATGTGTTTCGTTAAAAAGAGCAGGCACTGTCCTAAGGTATATAGGGAAGCATGTAAGATGAGAGAGACAACCAAGTTTAGTGTTTCATTCAATTTTTGCAATTGTAAAATTCAACAGCCACAAGAGAGACAAACACACACACACAGACACCACAGATGTTCAGGTTTCAGTTCCCAAACAGTGTGGCATAGTTATTGTTTAACATCACAACACAAAACCAGCAGATTGCAAAGTCTTAGCAGGCCTATGCAAAAGTTACCATTGTTGGGAGCCACTGGGAACAAAACACAAAACAACAAATAAACTGCCAAATGGGCTTGCGAAGGTCACAGGCCTCAGCAGGGTTGAGCTTGCATGCTCCAAACCCATGGACCTGCTGCAAGGCATGGGGGCTACTCCCTAGTGTTCCGCAGAAGACAGTGTCCGGAATAAGCTCTCTCTACCAGTCCTTAAATGATTGAGGCATCCCAGCCAGGAAAGGGTCCTGGCAGTCCACTACAACATGTAAAATAAGTTGAATGTTCACGTTCAGAAGCCCTCTTTAATAGCCTTTATGGCTATGATGGCAATTCAGTCAAAAAAAAAACATCCATGTTAACACAGAACATTCAGTACTTAAGCTGGCAGACCGGAAGAGGTATCATCAAATTTATTTTCACAGGTTGAGGTCTTTCTGTTTGAAGAGGAGAAATGGGAAAGCGACTGTGCAGCTCTTAAAGAATGTCCTAGTCTAGTGTAAATTTACCCCTCCCTCTAAAAGATGCATGCAATACAGGAGATAATTAATAACCTTTTTCCCAAAACATTCAAATAAAAAACTAAAATACTGTAATACCTTCGTTAATTTTATTTGTTTCTGGATTTTTGTTCATATAAAAAAAATTAGATATAGATAATCGTAAGAGGAATATGGATAAGTATTGCAATAACTGGGAGGGCTTTATTTATTCCACAGGCAAATTTCTATCTCCTTCATCAGCCACCTTCCAATGCCACTGCTGCCACCTTTATCTTCCACTGCTCCTTCTATAAGGTTTCAAAGCCTCTAATCTGCCTCGTCCACTGCCTTCACATTGATGCATATTCCCAATGCCGGCCGGCTGCATATCACACCTCATTCATGGTGAGAGGCAACGTCTCCACTCACTTTTCCAAACTCTATGAGATGATCAAAGCCAGGATTCTTAAAGAGACGCAGTGATGTCCACATACCCAAGCCAGTGGATTTTACTGGAGGAGACGTGTTTTCTGCTTGCAGGTAAGTGCTCTCTATCCACAACCCCTCTTCTAATCTCTGCACCAGCTCCTTTCACGACTAGCCTTATGATTTTGCTACATGGCATTTCTTTGCTTCACCTTCTACCCTCTGTTTAGTTTGTTTCAGTTTCAAAGATATATTACATTTTTATGACATACTGGAAAAATTACTATTTTATAAAAATATAAAAATAACAACAGTACAAGTGAAATACCTAATCACTGAATGAGAGAGAACAACTGTATCAGATAGGGAGGCTGCATAATGAATAATACAGTATTCTAGCCAAAAGGTACTTGAGGTTGCATTTGCACCACTATGTATTTTATGCTGACTTTATCTTAAAAGAGCTTTGCTCTTTCAGGATTTCTTCACTGAAGTATTACTGTATGTTAAAGTGTACTGTGACATCTCATGATAGGAACAATGGTTAGTACAGCAATATTACAGATGCAGATTCCTGCGTTCCTTGCCCAAGTATTGTCTATCTCTGCATCTGCGAGGTAATTTTTGTGGGTCCTTTAACTTTTTCACTGCATTTTCACATGAGAACGCAATATGTTTGACAAAGAAGAGAAGACCATCAAGTTTGTTTGGTTAACTAGCCAAGATAAGGATATGTGTGTCTAAAAATGTTTATGTTAGTGCTAGGCTGTGAAATTTTTTCAGTGTTGCTTTTTTGTAATTAATTTTGATATTTGTTTTTAATTTACCATATTTCTCTCTGTTTTAATGACTTAATTCTTTGTGCATCATGGAGGTTGTTGGATGACATTTTGTCAAAATGATGACATTTGTAGACATAGCACACAGAGTTGTTAAAACAGTAAAATGTTCTTTAATAAAAACACATGATGGTTAATGAAGCGTATATAAGACAGCTATTATAATAAGTGAAGGCCCGCAGAGTTTGCCTGCTAACAATTCAAAGGAAGCATAATCAGGTAGATGCACAAGTGATAATTTTAGGTCTTTGTGGTAAATAATCGCAAGACCGCCTCCTCTCCCTGAAGAATGAGATTTAGAGATATAAACAAACCTCAGAGGAAGTGCTTGGTTTAAAAGAAAACAGTCACATGGTTGCAGCCAAGCCTCCGTAAAACATACTGTAAACAGTCCATCTTAGTGTCTGTGATAAAGTCACTAATGAGCAGAGCTTCATTGAAAATAGAATGTTAAATAATCCAAACTTCAAAGTGTAGATAGACATATATTCCGGTAACTTTACCAGAGGACTCAGCACGCTATGATCTACACGTCATCCAAAAGTACATTGACGATAGCAGCTTTCAGACCACAATAAATGAATAGTCCCACTGTTGTCCCTGCTGAAGTAAAAATGATAACGAGACCCCCGGTGAATATATCTTGGTCGCCAGGGAATGTCACAGTACAGCAGATGATCAGCAGGCAGTTCATATTTTATCCGGAGTCGATAGAGTTCACCCGGGGAGTATTTTAGTTTTATAGAAGTGACTGCAGTAGACAACATAGTAGACAGAATAATTCATAACAGACAGTTAAAGTTTATCATGGTAAATTTCCAAAAGGAAAATCAACCAAACAGATTTCAGATTTGCAGCAAAATCATTGTGAGGGACAGCAGGCGTTCTTACCCTGCCCAGATACCCTCGAGACCAAAGGACAAGGGGAGACAGCTGACACAGATCTTTGTCTTCCCCAGGATGGCAAATGGCAGTGAGCCCAGGCTCAGATCCCAGCACGGGTGCCCGCAATGCATGCCAGGTATTGTAGTCCCAGGGGAAAGCCTAGTTGGATCTTGTGGGGGCGTCAAGGGGAGCTACAGAATTTGGGAGTCCCCGCTCCATAGGGCTCCAACCACACCCAGAAGTGCTTTGGAGCTGCAGTGTCATATCAATAGAAGCACTCCCGGGTATTAGATTAAAGGAGCTTCTTGCCTCATATCAATGACCCAAAGTCAGGACGAGGAGGACAATGATTCCAAGCAGAAGTGGAGAAGGCAGTGAAAGACAGAGAGAAGGAAGAAAAGCATTGCTGTGTGCTGTATTGTGCTTATTGTATTTATGGCTGTGGTGGGAAATGCTTGCTTTAAAGAGTTTCCCACAATAAAGGACCCTTTAGCTTTTTAGCTTGTGTCTGAGCTTGCTTACCTACTCTGCCCTGTTAAATTACCATATTGGCCAGTAGACCGTCACCACTGGCATTTATGAAAAGTATTCTGCAATTGATAAAAGGCAGCTTCCATCACGTATTCATCAATATAAGACACCAGAGTTGAGAATCAGGGAGAAAGTTTTCAACTACCCACACAGATTCCAGCCAGCTGAGCAGTTCTACAAGAGCTCATGTTTAGGCGGAAAAGCAAAGGATAGTAAGGAAAAGGAATGCGTGATGTTATTTTGTAATCCAATGTGAGAGAGAAAGCAGATCCTATGTGAAGGCAAAAAGCAAAAATAAAAAAGGCAGATAATAACACATAAACAAAGTGCCAGCAGGCAGCAGCAGACAAAAACCCCAGCATTCCCTTCCAGTTTACAAACATTGACCTGTTTAACGGTCAGAGGAAAACAAGTTGAGCCCTATAAAAAGTTTATTCCATTATGTTGAGCCCTGTCTGTTTATGTTTTAGATTATTAGTTAGCGATTCCAAACCTCTGTCACTTGGTTTTTAGTCTATGAATGCTGTTTGTTTTTGGATAAGTTCATGACACTGGTCACATCTACAGTAGGAGAATTGATAACTGTAAATTGGCTGAGTGTGAAAAAGTGTAGGGCTGTGTGTAAGTAAGCCTGTCTTAGTATCCCTCCCAAGGTGGTTTCATTTCTAAAGAATTTCTAATGTCTATTCTATTTCTGTGAGAAATATATATTATAGAAGAGTTTTAAAATAAAAATATAACTGTAAATAATAAACAACAACTGACAAGAACAGAGAATACTAATGCAAAACTCCTACCCATCAAATTGAACTGACACACCATAATCAGTTTGTCTTCTGCATAAATAGAACAAACAATGAAATGAAAGAGTCCTTTCTTCTTCTTCTTTTTATTATTATTATCTGAGAGACACCTTTACCTTAGGTAACTTGCAAAATCAGAATATATCACAATTATTACATTCATTTTATTACAATTAGAGCATTGAATTGTAACACTTCATACATATCTCTATATAAATACTGTATATTTAATGTATTATATTTGTTATGTGCGTATGTACAGTGGCATGCAAAGGTTCGGGCATCCTTGCTTGAAATGTCTGTTACTGTGAATAGTTAAGTGAGCAGTAGATGAACTAATTACCAAAAGTCATAAAGTTAAAGATGACACATTACTTTAACATTTTAAACAAGATTATATTTGTATTTCCATCATTCATAGGTGCAAAATACTAAGTAAATGAAAAGGGCCTAAAGCAAAAGTATGGGCACCCAACATGGTCAGTACTTAGTAAAACCCTCTTTGGCAAGTATCATACAGCGTAAATGCTTTTTGTATCCTGCTAAGAGTCTTTCAGCTCTTACTTGGGGTATTTTTTCCCCATTCGTCCTTGCAAAAATCTTCTAATTCTGTGAGATTCTTGGGCTGTCTTGCATGCACTGTTCTTTTGAGATCTATCTTTCAATGATGTTTAGGTCAGGGGACTTTGAGGACCATTGCACAACCATCAGCTTGCTCTTCTTCAGGTATATTCCATTATAGATTTTGAGGTGTATTTCGGATCATTATCTTGTTGTAGGGCCCATTATCTTTTTAACTTCAACTTTTTTACAGATGGTGTGATGCTTGCTTCCAGAATCTGATGGTATTTATTTAAATCCATTCTTCCCTCTACCAATGGCATGTTCCCTTTGCCACTGGCTGCAACATAAGTCCAAAGCATGATCAATCCACCCCTATGCTTTTAATAGTTGGAGAGTTGTTCTTTTCCTGGAATTTCCCCAAACATACCTATTTTGACTTCATATTTATTTTGACTTTATCAGTCCACAGGACTTGTTTCTAAAATGCATCAGTCTTGTTTAGATGTTTATTTGCAAACTTCAAGCCTGAATTTTGTGGCTGGGATGCAGGAAACATTTTCTTCTGCTGACTCTACTGTGAAGGTCATATTTATTCAGGTGTTGCTGCACAGAAGAACAGTGCAACACCAATGTAGAGTCTGTTAAATACCCTTAAGGTCTTTTGCAGTCAAATGGGGGGTTTATTTTCCTTTCTAGCAATCTAATGAACAGTTCTTTCTGAAAGTTTTCTTGGTTTTCCAGAACTAAACTTGACCTAAATCACTCCTGTTAACTGACATTTTTTACTAACATAACAAACTGAGGAAACAGCTACCTGAAAACGTTTTGCTATCTTCTTGTTGCTTTCTCCTGCTTTGTGAGCATCAATTCATTTATTTTTCAGAGCTCTACTTCGTTGGGCCTTTGAGCAAGGCCCTTAACCTTCAATTGCTCCGTCCTGGGTATGACGTTAATCTGCATCCAGCCCTGCATGAGAAAAACCTGGGGGTTGGTGGCAGATTTGGCCACCATAAAAAAAAAAAACTCACACTGGTTCCATTCCATCTCAACTAGTTTGGTGCTGAGGTGTCACCTGTTGCATGGCTACATTTGGGTCCCAGTCTGGGATCCTGAGTTGGTTCGTCATGTGGTGGGTACAGCAATGCGCTGTATCAGCATGTGCTCCTAACATCTCTCTCTCTATCTGTCTCTCTCTCTCTCTCACTAGGCAGCTGGTTAGAGGAGTCCGTGGCTGCTGATTGTTGGGACAAGGTTTGAGGAGTCTGAGAATCTATATAGTTTTGCAATTTGCATCCCCAGGGGTTTCCTAATGATGACTGTAGCAAGCCATAGCCCTAACAAGCTAATTAAAGTCTGAGGCCTCAGATATCTTGCAGTGCCAAAACGTTTGCACAACTCTTGCATAAAATGCTAAAAAGTATGTGTCATCTTTAAACATATGCCTTTTAGTGATCAGTTTATTGTCTGCTCAGTTAACTATTCACAGTAATAGACATTTTAAGCCAGGGTGCCCAAACGTTTGCATGACACTGTATGTATTTTGACAGGGTGCATAACTTACCCAGAATAAACCAACACCAGTTTATCCAATGATGCAGAATTAAGGTCTTTTATTAACAAAAAAGCAAGGCTCACAAAAGTACAAGGAAAAAATACAAATAAAAATTATATCTGGGTCTGCTTGCATACATTCTATGATTTCGTTTTATCTGAGTAATTTAATTACCTTAAGAAAAAGCTTTTCCAGTCCATATCTAGCAAGTTCTGGCTGTGAAAGAACTAATAAACTCCATTCCAGGTTTAGTTCTTGACCAAAACCTGAAATCAAGTTTTCCCTGGCACCCATGAGCCCTTACTAGTTTTTAACCCTTTGAACACTGCCCTTCCCTGTGTTTTGGTACTAGCCTCCAGAGCAATTTTCAGCTGTTTTACTATAAAGTAAAATCTTCTTATATAATACGCTACTGTGGCTGTCCGTTTGTCTGTCAACGATTTGAACTATTGACCTGAGATTTGGTACACATATACTACGTGACGTCTACTCTCTGCTTTTGGGATGATGATTAACCTCCAAGGTTACTCCTCTTTCTATTTTTATTTTATTTTATTGTAGAATCAACTCTCGGTAGCGGCCAGCGGGGTGGCCATGGGGCGCATGCGTATGGGCACCGTTCTCATTCACTACCACCTTTGCTGTCATTTTACCTAACTCTTCATATCTTAAATTCATCTTAAGATGGAACTATCTTAAGATGGAGTGAGCGAATGCTGGTGCTACTGGCTGCCACTGCTCTGCTGCTGTGTTTACCTGGTTGCTGGTGATCTGATTTCTCCAGCTGGAATCCATGGTACAGATTGACGAGCTGCATCTTGGGAGTGTGTTTTCCTGGATTGTCTTATCCAGTGACATCGAATTGCAAGTATACGGCACCGGAGCTTCTTTGACTTCGAAGTTGCCCGTATGAACCACCTTTGGTGTTGTACCATCACCAGGGCTCTGTCTTGGGTCCCCTTCTATTTATCATTTATCTTCTGCCTCCTGGTCATATCTTTAGGAAATGTAATATTTATTTTCACTTTTATGCTGATGACACCCAGCTTTATTTGTCTGCTAAGCCTGATTCCTCTCTTCCACCTTCTTCCCTCTCTGACTGTCTGCAGGAAGTTATATCATGGTTGTCTGCTAATTTTCTTAAATTAAATTGTGATAAAACAGAGGTTCTTCTGGTTGGAACTAAATCTGTTTTAGATAAATCTGATAATATTTCATTGACTGTTGATAATTCTCTAATCTCTTAGGTGTTATTCTTGATAGTACCTTCAAATTTGAGGCACGTATTAATAATGTCACTCGGTCCGTATATTTCCATCTACGTAGTATCAGCTGTTTACGTCTATCTCCTTCAGCTTCCAGCACTGCTATATTTGTTCATGCTCTAGTTACATCTCATATTGATTATTGTAATTCTATCCTTTCTGGTCTTCCTCACAAACTCCTTTACAAACTCCAGTTGGTTCAGAATGCTGCAGCTTGTATTATTACCAGAACCCTTTCCATAGAACACATTACTCCTGTCCTTCCACAGCTTCACTGGCTCCCTATTAAATACGACATTGATTTTAAGATTCTGCTTATTGCTTACAAAACCCTTCATAATCTGGCACCTTCTTATCTTTCTAATCTTCTTCACATCTCCATTGCTTCTCGTATCTTTAGATCTTACTTCCTCTATCAATCTTATTGTACCTCCTGCTCGTTTGACTACCATGGGGTTTAGAGCTTTCAGTCAAGTGGCCCCTCGCCTCTGGAACTCTGTCCCACAAGACATTCATAATATCGACTCTCTTCCTTCCTTTAAATCTCATTTTAAAACTCATCTCCTTAAGCTGGCGTATTCTCCACTAGGGCGCAGAAAAGAAGAGCTGCTCAGGAAACAGCAAGAGCATCAACCTCTGAGCAAACGAATGCTAAACATACAGAGAAAGAGTATAAAAACCATGAATGCTCGAGTCAAGTGTATTCACTGCACGTTGCCGTTACTGGTTTATATATAATGATAATGTGATGATAAGCCACAATATTGTAACAACAGTGATACTATAGAAAAAGCTGTCTCACTTTCAGTCTCACAGTTTTCATCATTTTCTACCATCCATAATAAGGACCTAACACCAAAGCTGCACCTTTGAGTAATATGTTTCAAAACAGTTTTGAATGAACAAGAACACTTCACATGATCTTTCACCGCCTTCCAGGCAATCGCCTTGCATCTTCCATTCCCTGTGGGGCTATTTCTTGGGTCAAGTGCCCAAACTCCCTCAGTGGTTCAGTAGGTGGTGAGTGGGAGTTTGACTGAGGTGGTATACCTGTCACATGGTAATGCAGATGTCCTAAGGTGAGCTCAGGTAGAAAAGAAACCTTCCATGGAGCAAAAGGGCAAACACTCTCAATGCCTGCTTGTACTTCTCTGCACACTAAACATCTATAGTTATGATTTGATCCCATACTAAAGTACAGCTGAAATCCTTTCTGTTTTCTTCTTGTAACCCAAAAGAAAAACAAAACTGACCTGCAATTAAAAAAAAAAAAATTGCGTAACTTGCGTAAGTAGCATAACAGCACAAGTTGACAGCAGTATATTATGTGTGTAGTCTAATACAGTGAAGGCCAGTATTCTGGCCAGCCAAATTATGACAATAGATATGAGGGCTGTTTTACCAGCCTTTCAGGTATATACTGATATGTGGCTGGCTTAAAAATCAGCCTGCTGGGTTCTAAGAGATAAAGAACCTGGCCTTAATGCAGCTGCTAAGCTGTCTATTCCCTCCATTAGAGTGCCACTAGATCAGAGGTAGGCAAAGTCGATTCTGGAGAGCCGCTGTGGCTGCAGGTTTTTGTTCCAACCCAGTTTCTTAATGAGAAGTCAATTATTGCTAATGAAGAACTTATTGCTCAAGTGACATTTTTCTGCTTCATTTTAGTGGTCTCACTTGATAAGGCTCCCCACTCTTAATTGCTTATTTCAGTCTTAAACAGCTGCATTCACTGTTTTATTGGTTTCTTATTAGCAATAAAATGCAAATGACAATGGATCATTTATGATTTGAAGCCTAAAACAGATCATTTTCAATCTGTCACATTTTACTCTTAAGTGTTTTATTAAACCAAATAGTGCATGATGAATCCACACAGGTGTATATGGAAACAAGTTAGATGGAGAACTGCTGGCTCCGTTGTCATTTGCATCTTATTGCTAATAAGAAGCCATTAAAGCAGTGAATGCAGCTGTTTAAGACTGAAATAAGCAATTAAAGGTCAGGAACCTTAACAAGTGAGACCACTAAAATGAAGCAGAAAAATGTCATGTGAGCAATAAGTGCTTCATCAGCAATAATTGACCTCTCATTAAGAAACTGGGATGGAACAAAAAACAACAATCGCTCCTTTTTCTTTCCTTTATTTGTTAAACTCTTCCCTCTCAATCTCTTTTCTGATCCCCTCTCTATTCTTCTCAGACCCTTCATCATCTTAGAATGTCAATGAGCAAGCAATCAGCCAACTTACTCATTACACATCCTGAGACCACTTAGATTTGCAGCAGCACGCACCTATAGCCACTAAACCAGAACCTCGCTGTTTCTCATGTTCCCTCACAACTAAAATTGTGCACTGCCACGGATTCCTAACATGCTTAGTTCACCTGAGCTATGTCATTAACAGTAAGTCATCATTGCCTGATTGTGCCCACTTACTGCTGTATGGTGTCACTGGAGAATTCCAAAGACATCCTCAAAGCTATATACACTTTCCCACCCTCAGGTGCCTTTGAGGCTTTAACTCCAGAGCAACACACATAGTAGCAGAGAACATTTCCACTATCAGTACCAAATTTTCCTGGCCAGTTGCCTGGGACCCTCTGTTTCTGGCTTCCCATGTATCTTTCTCATTTTCCCCCCATTTACGAATGTGGCAATACAACCCAAGGTGAAAAATGTTTCTGTTACCCAATGAAACAGTACAAATGTATTTAAAGCAAAATGAAAGTTTAACTGATCTCCGTTTTACAAAAAAAAAATAAAAAAAAAATAGAATATT
The DNA here is from genome assembly GCA_026402145.1 of Polypterus bichir lapradei. Taxonomy (NCBI): domain Eukaryota; kingdom Metazoa; phylum Chordata; class Cladistia; order Polypteriformes; family Polypteridae; genus Polypterus; species Polypterus bichir. Next base: position 54,069,012 of record JANRMT010062791.1, on the reverse strand, counting down.
AAACATTTGATACCATTTTACTGTCATGACGAAATGCAAGAAGGGAAGTTGGACAGTTTAACTGAAAATGTCTTGAGAATGGGATCTCTTTATATAAAATTGGTAAATATGGAGAAGCTAAATGCATATGGTAAGACATCATTTTTTTTCAACATGTTAGTTAAGGAGGACATGGGCATCACAATCTCTTCAAAGACAGAAATCTTTGTGTATCCTGATGGGTTCATCTGGCAGTGTGAGGGATCCCCAGCCAGTCTGTGTTGATTTTATAAATGAAAAGAAAGGTATAACAGGGTGATTTAAGTTTTTATTCACTGAATTTAGGTTTCATGAAATTCAGTAGACATTACTAGCAAGATCTCTTTTCTGAGATTTCTCCATATGGGGCATACAGTGAGTTTGATAAGAAAAACTGAGGGAAAAACTGGAGTGCTTGAAGTGTTATGTCCCAAAGCAATGGATCTTCTTTTTTGTTTTAAAATGATCACAATAGTAAAAATATAATCAATCAAATTAATGCATCCATTTTCCAGATTTGTTTATCTTCTATAAGATAATTTTGAGGGCTTAAAATTGCAAAAATCCAAACATATTTCAGAAATTATTTTACAAACAAAACAGCAAGCATACTGAAATGAAGACAGGTTTCATTAATACTGTGGTGTTTCTCCTTATGAGGTTCTTGAGTTCAGAGCACAATACTTGTAAAGTGTAAGGAAATAATGTATTTAACTTGTTATTCCAAGATGGTACTGGTAGGTACAAAATGTTGGGGAAATCAAATTGCACTATACAGCTAAGGCTATCAATTCCAATGGAACTCCTTCGCATCAACAGTTTATACCAATAAAGTAGATGGCAGAGCCTATTCGGCTTGGTAGTTTAGTTTTGTAATTTATATAAACAACTGTTATTAAAATTGCAAGACTCTTAGAACAGATTGCATTTGTGAGATTGCTACTGTAATCCTTTAGAAGATTATGGCATTCCTAAATGGTGTCATCACATTAAATTATTTTGTCCCCAGAGATTGAATTGGCAGTGAAAATCTGCCACTGTTATTTCCATAAACAATTGGAAAATGACTATAGTACAGCAGAAATGAAGTGGTTATCTGCAGATTATTTCTGTCTAATCCAGCCAGTCTGCAATTATCCATTTTGCATAATACCAGTTAACTTAATTACTTGTCTGGAATGCTTGAGGACTATTTATATCCACAAAAGCCATCCCTATGCTCCAGCCAGTGATAAATCTGCTCACAATTAAGCATACATGCATATTAAATGGAGAAAAAGCATTGCATTTCACACATTTGAAAGAGAAAATTTATGGACCACCTGAAAATTGTGAATTTTTAGAAAATTAACTGTCAGTTAACTAAATCATAAGCAATATATAGTGAGCAGATAATATCATTTTTCACTATTTATAGTTGTGATGAAAATGTATTTTTTATATAGGATAAACAGGGTGACATAAGACTGACTTCTCAGAATATTGTGAAATATAATGTGCACTGATAAACTGCTTCATCTTATCTTCATTCTCCTGAAAATGTGAATCTCATGTGGCATCTTTGCAAATTAATACATGAATAAATACATTTCTTAAGAGGATTAAAAATGCTTCTTATGAAAGACTGTGAAAAGCAAAGTACACTGAAAAATCTGCAACCCCCATATTTGACTAATTAAATGTTGTCATAATTTTATTAGTTTATCTTAATTTGATTGGGCATTCATTTTGTTGCCTCTTCACTGAGCTAAATTGAATTTTGAAGCAGAGCTTATATTTCGTGTTTGCTTTTTTGCTGACTATATAGAAGCAAAGATAATTATTTAGACAGTTGTGTCTTTCAAGGAAATGTCTTTGAAAATGTTCAGTTTATTTCCTATATTTTATGCAATGGGTTCTTCATATATCGTGTATATATACTGCTCAAAAAAATGAAAGGAACATTTTGAAAACACAGATCTCAATGGCAAAAAATCATACTAGATATCTATACTGATATGGACTGTGCAATGTGTTAGGAATGAAAGAATGCCACATTGTTTGATGGAAATGAAAATTATCAACCTACAGAGGGCTGAATTCAAAGACACCTCAAAAATCAAAGTGAAAAAATGATGCAGCAGACTAGCCCATTTTGCCGAAATTTCATTGCAGCAACTCAAAATTGTACTCAGTAGTTGGTATGGCTCCCACATGCTTGTATGCATGCCTGACAACGTCGGGACATGCTCCTAATGAGACGACGGATGGTGTTCCAGGGAATCTCCTCCCAGATCTAGACCAGGGCATCACTGAGCTCCTTGACAGTCTTAGGTGCAACCTGGTGGTGTCGCATGGACTAAAACATAATGTCCCAGAGGTGTTCTATTGGATTTAGGTCAGGCAAGCGTGGGGGCCAGTCAATGGTATCATATGATGCCAGGCATTGTCTTGCACCAGGAGGAACCCAGGACTCACTGCACCAGTACAGGGTCTGACAATGAGTCCAAGGATTTCATCCTGATACCTAATGGCAATCAAGGTGCCGTTGTCTAGCCTGTAGAGGTCTGTTTGTCCCTCCATGGATATGCCTCCCTAGACCATCACTGACCCACCACAAAAAAACGGTCATGCCGAACGATGTTACAGGCAGCATAACGTTTTCCATGGCATCCCCAGACCCTTTCACATCTGTCACATGTGCTCAGGGTTAACCTGCTCTCATCTGTGAAAAGCACAGGTTGCTAGTGGTGGAGCTGCCAATTCTGATTGGCAAATGCCAATCGAGCTCCACGGTGCTGGGCAGTGAGCACAGGGACCACTAGAGGACGTCGGGCCCTCAGGCCACCCTCAAGAAGTCTGTTTCTGATTGTTTGGTCAGAGACATTCACACCAGTGGCCTGCTGGAGGTCATAAGTAGGACTGCTATGCTGATGATACTCAGGTTTATATTCATGTCTGCAACTCTGCAATAAATCAAATCCACAACTGTCTTTCTGAACTAAGATCCTGGATGGCTAATAATTTCCTTGATCTGAATCAAAATAAAACAGAGGTGCATATAGTGAGTCCATCAGCTAACGCTCAAATTGGTCTTGGACTTCTTGGCTCTTTCTCTGTCTTTTGCAAACCTCAAGTCCGCAGTCTAGGTGTTATCTTTGACAGTAACCTCTCTTTTGAGAAACAAGTAAATTCTGTAGTCAAAAGTTGCTTTTTCCAACTTCGTCTATTAGGTAAGATCAAGCCTTTTTTTCTTCTAGGGACCTTGAGAAAACTACTCATGCTTTTATCTTTTCTCGCCTTGATTACTGCAACTCGCTGTATTCTGGGATTAGCAAATCCATGATACACAGGTTACAGTTGGTCCAGGATGCTGCCGCTCGCTTTCTTGTTGGGGCAAGAAAGTATGATTCTGTTTCTCCTATTTTAGCTTCTTTATACTGGCTGCCTGTCAGTTTTCGAATTGATTTTAAAATCTTGTTGCTTGTTTTTAAATCTTTACATGGGCTTGCTCCTGTCTATGTATCTGAATTGTGTGCTTTACACCAGCCATCCAGAGTGCTTAGATCTTCTGCTCATTTGTCTCTTGTTGTCCCTCATACCAAGTGTAAAACCAAGGGGGACAGGGCTTTTGCAGTTGCTGCCCCTCGCCTCATCACATAAAGGAGTCGTCTACAATTGAACTGTTCAAAACAAGATTAAAGACTCATTTCTATTCACTTGCATTCCGTGACCTTCAGTAATACTGATGGTTTCCTCATTGTGATTATATAACATTACTTCTATTTATTATGTATTTTATTTATGTTCTAATATTTTATTTCTATTTATGTTATTTATGTTATTTGTTTGTTTCCTTTTATTCTATTATTGTAAAGCACTTTGGCCACAGCATTCCTATGTTGTTTTAAATGTGCTATATAAATAAATTGACATTGACATTGACATTGACTCTGGCAGTGCTCATCTTGTTCCTCCTTTCCCAAAGTAGCAGATACCGGTCCTGCTGATGGGTTAAGGACCTTCTATAGCCCTGTCCAGCTCTCCTAGAGTAACTGCCTGTCTCCTGGAATCTCCTCCATGGCCTTGAGACTATGCTGAAAGACACAGCAAACCTTCTGGCAATGGCACATATTGATGTGCCATCCTGGAGAAGTTGGACTACCTGTGCAACCTCTGTAGGGTCCAGGTATCGCTTAATGCTACCAGTGGTGACACTGACAAAATGCAAAATGCCAAATGCAAAACTAGTGAAAAAACAGTCAGAAAAGATGAGGGGGGGGGGAAATGTCAGTGGCCTCCACTTGTTAAACCATTCCTGTTTTGGTGGTCGTTTCATTGTTGCCCCCTCTAGTGCAACTGTTGTTAATTTCATTAACACCAAAGCAGATGAAAATGATTAACAACCCCCTCTGCTACTTAACTGACCAGATCAATATCCCAGAAGTTTCATTGATGCTATACTCTGATTAAAAAGTGGTCCTTTAATCTGAACCTATTCCCCTTGTTTCTTTTTTGCTTTGAACTTTTATTGAAAGGGTTAAAAATATTAGTATCTTTCCCAATACCATTTTGTTCTTGATGGAAGCCACCATTTAGTAGGATTTTTTATATGCAGTTGTTAGGAAGGTTGCCACCATAAAATGACTGGAGGTTGCAGCCTGTTGTTTAACCTCTAGCCAGGAGGTAGACAGAGAGGCAGAAGTACCGGAAAATGAAAACAGAAGAAGTACAATGTCAGAACCTGGAAAACTATATGTATCTTTTTATCAAATTAAATGCAGAACCAATCTCAAAGTTAGAGACAAAATAAAGTTAAAAGCCAAAGAAAACTTGATTAGGTTGTAAACCAAAAGTCTTTCACAAATCCTCAAATTTGGAGAGTGAGATAGTTTGATATGCAGTGTTTTATACCGTTGGCACCCATGGTGTGATTGAGAGTGACATGCCCCACTAGCAACCCTAACACTGCAGCAACCAAGTCAAAAAATTGCAATGCCCATTCACAAAACAAAACCGTAAAACCTCAAATTAAAAATACAACTCTGTATAATTATAACTTTTGAAATGGGCTTTCTATAAATGGTTTAATTACACCATAAGAATCACAAGGTGGAAAAACCAATAATGAAAACCTTACTTTAATTTAACAAAATGTATTTTGGAGTAATTGAACGCTGTCAAAAAGGACAAGAATATACCAGTTTTTTATTTGGATACATAAAAAAAACTAAATGAATATTAAAATAACTAGGGAGAGACAGTTTATATGTTATTACATCAATTCTTATAGTAATAGCATAGGGAGTGGCAGACTCCATTTCCTTCACTGAACTATTGTCTCAGAGAGCAAGCCATACCTGCTGGCTGACCTTAAACTCTGGGGCTTTTCTACATTTCCAGTTCATGAACCAAGCAGCAGAGGCTACTGCTTGCCTGAAATTTCTTTGCTCCATAATCCATCCATTATGATGTCTAGAAAGGTAGTTTGCCAAGATAGAAATGGATTTGCTAAATGATAGAAATTGTTATGAACAAAGTTGTTATGTTCTGTCAAAGGCCATAATAATTAATTGCTATCATCCTGCAATAAAAGTTTAAAGCATCACAGAAACTTCTCTGGGTCCTGATCGATGCGTTCAGAGACTGTAGAGGAAGAAAAGCCATGAAGATTTCGGAAATAAATATTTCAGATAAACCCTTAGCAGAGGGAAGCCTCTTGAGAGAAATAAAGTGAGCACTTTTAGAAAAATGGCTGACGACAACCAAAATTAGAGTGCAGCCTTGAAAAGGAGGAACATTTGTGATAAACTCCAGACCAATAGATTTCCAAGGTCTGTAAGGCACCGGAAACAGTTGTAACAATCCCACTGGGAAACCATGAAACAATTTAGCAAGAGCACAAATGTGACAAGTCAGGACAAATCTACATACGTATGTCTTGGAGAAACTTTCCCACCAAAAATATCTACTAAACAATTCTGTAGTATGCAAGATATCTGAATGACCAAACTGTTTAGAATCATTAGCCCACTGAAGTATCTCATCTCTAACAGAAGGGGGAACACATAATTTGTTCTATGTGTTATTTTACTTAGATCTGAACTCAACTTAATTCTGTCAAATAAAAAACTAGGATGTATTATATTGCTAACTTTTAAAATTACCTAAGAAGAACGATAAGTTCAAAGCATAAATTTCAAAAAAGGCATCTGCTTTTTTACTTTTACTCCCCAGTCTGTACGAGATAGCAAAATCAGATTGACTAAAAAAAAATGTCTTTCTTACCTGCATAGCGTTAATTTAGTTTTTGTGATCCATAAACATCATAAATTCTAAATGGAAAATTGGCTTATTCAAGCAAATGATATCACTCTTCTAAGGCGAAGTTTAACAGCAAGCAGTAATAAGTAATAGCTGCTTTTTACCCATGTCTGTGAATTCCTGGGAGAGAATAGAAACTACATCTATACTAGATACCTGAACCTCCACCAGGAAATGTATGTTACGGTCAGGATGACATAGGATGGGGAACTGGGTAAATAATAATTCTTTATCAAATACAACTTTTGTCTTAGTCGATTTGTTTGGTTAGAGATGATATGGGAGATATTATTGTAGAGAAATATTTTATAAAATGACAATAAAAACTAGAAAATTTCACATACTTCTTAACCTGCTTCAAATTCATAGAAGGTTTCTAATCCAGAATTGACTTAGACTTAGAATCCAGACATGACTTAGAAATTTCGTAATAGAGAAAAAGGACTGAAAATTTGTGAAATTCACACTTCTTTGTTATAACTTATCTGACATGTCACACAAGTTCCTCCAAATTTTTGGAAAATAAGACCAAAACAAAAATATCCAAAATTCCTATAAAAATTTCATTAACAAGATTTTGAAAAACTGCAGATGCTTTTGCTGATTCATAAGACTTTACTGGGTGTTGATAATGTCCTGAGGTAATACTGAATGCAGTTCTCCACTCTTACCCCCTTTTCAAATGTGTATTATATGTATGTTATATATATATTTCTCTGATCCAATTTTGTGAAAAGCAAGACGCTTAATAACAGATTTAATATGAATGATATTAAATGTAAAAGCAAAGGATAATTATTCTTTATGAAAGTTTTATTTAACTCCCTATATTCTATTTAAGAGTGGAGACCTCCATTTATCAGTCCCAATAGGACTATTAGAATGTCTAATAAAACAATTCTGAAGATTTTCATAGATATAATCATCAAAAACCTTATATTCTGGATGTGAAATGGCACAAATCAGCGGGAGACCAGGTAAAAGGTCTATGGCACAAGTCAATTCTCTGTTTAGGGGTAATTCTGTGTATTAAACACCTCTTAAAACTCTTGATAGTTGTCTGGTTAATATATTAACTCTTTAAGGGCTGATGTCGACTTTTGTCGAAATTCAGAGGTAGAGGATAGTAATCACCTGTAAACTGTGACAAAACTCACTCTTACGTTTATGTTTGACTCTCTTTGCTAGAAGTAAACTTATGTAGCTTAGTTGATTTAACCTCGATTCCCTGCATGAGTAGCGAAGAGCAAAGATCCTCTAAAATGGCATCGACATCTGGTGAGACACTAAATACTCCATGGACATTTTACATATTATCACTGAATTGGACTCTGACTTGTCGCACTTGGAATTTGATACAAGTGATCAGAAGATGAACATCAAAAACAAAAGTGAAGTACCAGCATCAGCTGATCAGTCCCCAGTTGATTGTGGTGTTGAACACTTTTGTGTAGCTGATATACCTACAGCAGTGTTCGCCTGGGAGGACCACCACTTAAGATGATAAGAGGTACAACCCACACTGCGTCACACTGCAACTGCCACTGCTGCCCAGCGGTTGTGCGAAGACAGCCAGGCAGCCAGCCCACTGTGCATTCCTGCGGGCCATTGAGGTGCCCATGCGCAGCCACTGCCGCCAGAGTTGCCAAACATGTACCAACAGTAGCCACAGCTCGTAGCAACAGATGTCTTATGTTGAAACAATTGTTTTGTGTGCTTTTCAGAACACTGAAAAAATATTCAGCCCTCAAAGAGTTAATGGAGTCACACAATATTACTAGGAGAGTGGCTCTTTAAAAAAGTTGATCCTCATCCCAATCAATAATGTTCTTTAATTATTGCAACTACAGAATAATTCAAGGATTATTTTAGTACAAAACAAAGAAGGATATTGTTTCCTCAAATAGATTCCCTACTTTCATTTGAATAGGTGATGCAGGGGCTTCAAGTAATCCTGACCCAATAGGAGTATTATAAAGAGAAATGTTTTTAGGTTTATTAGACAGAGGTATAATTGAAATATTTAATTCATTATGCAACTGGCCACTGATTAAGTTTTACACAGCTCTGGAATCATTCAAAGCAGAGCAATCTATCTTTTAGGTAGAGACTGGAATGATATGAGAATTACATAGGATTTGACTATAAACACTCATCCTACTAGGTGTTTAATAAAATGAGCATTTTAATTTCCAGATAGCTTAGGGCAATTAGCAACAAAATGACAAGGATATTTGCAGTAATAGCAGAGATGCTCTTGTGAGCTCCTTTGACATTATTTAATGCTTATATTCATTTTATCCAGTTCCATGGGCTAAGCATCATGCTTTGAGGTTGAAGGAATTGGTGCAGAAACTGAAGTACTAAGACTGCAGGCATTTCTCTTAAATTTTCTTTCATCTACAGTATATTTTTTGAACCACAAATTGACATTAAATGCTGCACTAATAGCAATGTATTCCCAATATTTTAATTGGTTAGTTTATCTTTAATCACAGGTGAAAGAACTCTTCTTAAATAAAGTAGCTAAAGCTTCATCGGTCCACACTACTTCTGCAGCAGTTGTTTTAAATATGATTACCTAATCACTGACACTACAGCTTCCTTATCTTAGTAGGAACAACTTGTTAATCACTACTGAAAGAGGTTGATGGATGGAGACCAATCTACATTGATTTATAAAACCCTAGTACTTCTTTGAATCCCCCAAAAATTGAGGTGGGGAAATAGCTCTGGCTCATGAATCATGAATTCTAAGCTGTTAAAGGCTACAGGTAAACAAACCCATGCTTCTACTTGAATTTTAAGTCTACTAAATAGTTGAGAGTAATTAGATCGGTGATTTGCCACTCTTTCAGGGTAGCCATTTATTTCAGGGTTGTTAATGTCTGCAATCCATATTTTTCTTCTACTGCCAACCAGGAGTTACACTAATAGGGAGAAGGACCAGGAAATGAACGTAAATGAAGCATAAGGTCAGAAGAACCAGAAAAACTGTTTGCATCTTTTCGTCAAATTGAAAGGGGAGTTGAACACAAAGTTAGAGACAAAATTGAAAACCAAAGTAAACTTCATTAGAATGCACATCAAAAGTATTTAAGATATTCACAAATGTAGACAGAGAGATAGTCTAATAGTCGTTCATACCATCATACCCATGACACAATTGAGAGAGACTTCTAGGAGCATGAACTATAGCAACGCTTGAACTGAGTATAGCAACCAAGTCACAAAAGTGTGGTGCCCATTTACAAAACAAAATGGCATTGCCACAAAATAAAATTATCTACTATATAATAAAACACTAAGGTCTTTGTGTGTGTCCAGTTTCTGCAAGCAATCTTGTTGGATGGTTTGGCTTTGGTGACACAATTGAAAAAGTAATTGGGAGTGGGAGGCACATGAGGAAGAATAAAGGTATAGGAGACACGCTGAGAGTCTCCTTCAATATAAGAGCGAACAGGAGACAAGCAGGGTGTCTCAGAATGACAGAGTCTATGAAGCAGGCTTTATGGACATGGTTCAGAGTTGATTGGTTCAGAGACATAAGGATACTGAGGAAAGGCACTAATGGTACACGTAGGGCAAGAGATATTAAACGTTTTTAAATTTTTTCTGTCCCCTGTCTTTGACAGGTAATGTGGCTAGTCAATAAAGTTGTTAATAGTTATAACTTTTGAAAAGGGCATTCTATAATTGTTGAAAAGCTAACAATGAAAGCATTACTTTAATGCATCATTTATTTCTTTTGGATAAATTTCTCAATCCAATTGATTTCATTACAGCAGTGACATCATCGGGTCAAGAATGCAAAGATGAGCACCACACACTTCCTTTTATCTGAGAGTGGATAAATGATTAGTTGGTATGTGCTTTGTTTCATTTTTTACCTTAAAATAACTTCTGAGCTGTGTTTTTCTGACCACGATTTTTGTTTGATGTTTAGGTTTTGAGTGCACTAATTTTTGGATTCAGTCTTTAGCTTGGTTTATTGGCTTTGTTTCTTCTCCTAGTTTCATCATAAAAAATTAATTTGCTTCTTCCATTAAGCATAACAGATGAACTCACTTACCCCACCCTTTCTGCTACAGATTCTTTGTAAGGATATTCATGGGTGTGCCACACACTATTTGAAAATGCTGTTTGACTGGTGTTGCTCTGAGTTGACTGAAGGCTACTTTGGTTTTATAATGATTTTGGAAGGAAATTCATGTAACAGCTACAGAATTACACTGATCAATAAGGTTTCTACTTTGATAAGGCAAAACCAACAACTAGAAATTTAGACGTTAATGCATTTGCTGTCTTTAATACAACTATAAAATTACAAACAATATTGTTAGAATCAAAGCATATAATATTTGCCTGTTTAATACCTGTGTTTTTTTCTGCGTAATGGTGATGCTTTATCCTAGTTTATTTAAGGTCAGCTTTCTTTGGCACTAATGGAAAGGCATTCAGTTAGCTTTGTCTTTCTTTTACTAGTCACTTCTCACTTGGCTTTTTGTAGTTTGTGGCTGCTGTCTATACTTCACTTAGAACCAAGGAGACTGATACTTTAGTTGAAGTTAAATGATAATGAAGGCAATCATTTTAGTGATTGGCAATAATGGATCTAATGAGGTCATTAGAAATAAACTTGATGCATTAGGATTAAAAGTCAAGACGGAGGTAAAGAATTTAGGGGTAACTGTTGACAGTGACCTGAATTTTAAATCGCATATTAATCAGATCACTAGGACAGCATTTTTTCACTTAAGAAATACAGCAAAAGTGAGACCTCTTATATCATTGAAAGATGCTGAGAAACTAGTTCACGCTTTTGTTTTCAGTCGACTAGATTACTGTAACGCACTCCTCTCAGGACTACCCAAAAAATACATAAATCAGGTGCAAGGAGTGCAGAATGCAGCTGCTAGAATCCTAACTAGGAAAACAAAATCCAAGCACATTTCTCCAGTTTTGATGTCACTACACTGGTTACCTGCATCATTCTGAATTGACTTTAAAATACTGCTTATGGTTTACAAAGCCTTAAATAATCTCACTCCATTTTACATATCGGAATGTCTGACACCTTATATTCCAAATCATAACTTTAGATCGTCAAATGAGTGTCTACTTAGAATTCCAAGAGCTAAACTAAAAAGAAGCGGTGAGGCAGCCTTCTGCTGTTATGCACCTAAAATCTGGAATAACCTGCCAGTAAGAATTTGCCAGTCTAATACAGTGGAGCACTTTAAAAAAACTGCTAAAAACACATTACTTTAACATGGCTTTCTCATAATTTCATTTCAGTTTAATTCTGATTCTCTGTATATTCAATTAATTATCATTACTATTCATGGTGGCTCCAAAATCCATACTAACTCCTACTCCCTCTTCTGTTCTTTTCCCGGTTTTCTGTGGTGGCGACCTGCACCACCACCTAATCAAAGCACCATGATGTTCCTACATTGATGGATTAAAGGCCAGAAGTCCACATGACCATCATCATCAAGTCCTTCCATGAGAACCCTAAATACAATGAAGACTGATCATTTATGTTAGGTAGAATGCCCAGAGGGGGCTGGGCGGTCTCATGGTCTGGAACCCCTGCAGATTTTATTTTTTCTCCAGCCGTCTGGAGTTTTTTTTTTTGTTTTTTCTGTCCTCCCTGGTCATCGGACCTTACTTTTAACACACTGTTAATGAGTTTTGTCTTATTTTTTTTATTTATTTATTTAGTCTTTTTTCTCTTTCTTCATCATGTAAAGCACTTTGAGCTACATTATTTGTATGAAAATGTGCTATATAAATAAATGTTGTTGTTGTTTTTGCTATACTACACCCTGCACAATCTATCTGTTACGAATCTATTGACTGTGGCAGTTTTCACAACACCTCTTACTCTGGATATTTTCCAATAGAATATAGAAACCATCATTTTGAGGTTATTTAGCATGTTTACCCTGTGCAGACTACAAGCTTCTACCACTATCTGTAGTGCACTGAGGGTACTAACATTTTTAACACAGGTTGGAGGTTCATAGATCTGGACAAATGCATAACAAAATTGCATTTTGTCTGACAAAAAATGAATAGTTTTGAACACGGACACTGTAGCTAATGTGCAAAATAAATACTGACCCATATTTTTATTGTTTTGTTTAATATAGTAAAATAATAGTACAACATGTATCTTGATTAAAGTAATTATGCCTGGCCATGTCATTAAAACTAGCATCACATCAAGGGTGGGTTCCTGTCCTGTATTCATTGCATCCAGCATTAGTTGTGACTTTCATAAATGGTGAACTAGGTAAGCCAAGTGTGAATTGAATCAATGCTTATTTTTATAGACTTTCTAATTTGTTTTCTTGAGAGACTCTAATCAGATCTATGTGCCATTAGCCACAGAATCATTACACATAAGGTGTCAAATCTCCCAGCCTGCACAGAAATAACAGTAGAAAATTTCACACTTTGCAGAGTTGGAGTCACAAAGTACTTTCCAAAACCCAACTTAAGGCCTTTAATGCCAAATAATTGAAATCAATGCAACATGACACTAATCTGTAACATATTCTTGAATATTCTGCCAACAAAAATCAAGGTAAATGATATATTTTGTGACAGATTTTCACAGAACAGTAGCAGCACAACTGATTTTAGTGAAAACAGTGAAACTGGGCACTTCTCCATAATAAAATGTTACTTATTGCATAGTGCAGAATAAAAAAATAACTCTTTCAAACTGACATTCAAAGCTTGTCATCAGAAGAAGAGTTGACATTCATGGAGGGCATTATACAGTCAGAAGTACTTTGTTGTTCTCAAAGCCATAATTGTAATGGCTAAAGGACTGACCAAATTGCTAAGTTGGCAAGTGTGCTGTTTTAATAATGCAAGGTGGATTGAGGTAAGTATAAGGTTAGGTGCTCATAAAAATATTTTCTTTTAAACTGTTTCTGAATCTTTTTTTTTCCGTAAAAGACTACAAGTAAAATGACTGCAATGGAGAAAAGTTCACTACCTAGAGATGTGTTTTTTTAAAGAATGGCAGTTCCCTGCTGGGCACTCTGAAAGGAGCATTTTTTTTTCAATATTCAATTATTGACAAAGTAACAAGTCTTTGGAATAGATACGACAAAAGAGAACTTCAGGTGTTTAAACAAAACGTTAAAATAAAGGTAAAATGTATTCAGAGTTCAAGACCCAATAGTCTTCGGTGTCACAATATTCTGGTATAGTTTAGAAAAGAGAGCAGGCAGTGAGGAGGCTTTTTTAAATTAAGTTATATGTTTTTTGCATTTCCCCTTTCTTTAAGGCGGGTGCTGAAATACTTCAGTGTGCGTGTTTAATTCAGTAGAATTTTACTCAATTTATTTTTTTATAGCGCTCTTCACTGAGTACAGGCTAAGAGTACTGTAATAAGTGTGCAAGTAATACATAAATTACAAATTTTATATAATGCACACACATAAACATACAGATTAGTTTACAGGCTTAAACAAATCAATTTCAAACTGATTAAAATGAAAGGTTCCTATCAATATACATCCATTTATATTATCATCAGTTCACAATGAAGTAGGGGAAATCAAAAACTCCAGTTAGCAGCATCCCTGGAGAAAATAAACCTATGGGTGATCTGCGGTCATTTGTAACAGAAATAGTCAAATACAAGCTCAGACACAGTCCTTGTTCCAAAGACCTAGGCCAACTGGCTGCCCACCCTCTCCTGGGCATTCTACAGTATCAGCTGGTTGTCACTGCTTGTGCTGCACCAATCACCCTCTCACACACCTCTGTTATACTCATAATGATAACTATTTATACTTGTTTCTGTTTAATACAAGCTATCCAGTTTATAAGAGATGTTTACATGTTTTTATAATAATATTTCTTAGGCCAGCCAGGCATCTATTAACCCTTAAAATAACTAAAACTTAAAAGGAAAAACAAATATATTTAATGTTTTCTACATTATAAATGTGGATTATTATTATTATTACTAATAAACTGCAGCTAAGTAACAAAGTAAGAAAACTGACATTTCAGTTCCACATTGTGTCTGGCAAAGGAGACGGTGAGATTTGAAAGTTTTCATTGAACAAAATCCTCATTAGAAAGATAGGAATTAGAAGTTGAAGCATAAAAAGAAAAATAAGAAAAAGGAGGTGCTAAAGAAAACATAGGCTGAATATGTTTGTGTGTAAAGATGGATAGTATGGACAAAAATAGACATTGTGTGCTTATGAGAAAATGAGACTATGCAATGAAGGATTAAGGTGTGTAAATGCTGAGATGCTAGTTGTAGAGATGTGCCACTTAACTGGAATATAGGAATGATAAAATAAATGATGAACACAGAGCAACATAAACAGTGCTGAAAATGAAGACAGAAGAAGAGCCAGTAATAGTTCAAGTGCCTATGCTATGATGTCATATGATTATAATGAAACAGATAAAATTTAACAGGAATAACAGATTACGTTATGCATCAGTTCTGTTTATACAGTGTACAGTCGACCCTTGACTTTCGACCGGCCTGACATACGAACAACTTGATTTACGACCAAAATTTTTGTTTTGATTTACGACCAACATCTTGCGTTACGACCTGAATGCGGTCACGTGTATCTGCTTGTGCGACTGTAAACAAACAGCCGGGAGCGTTCGTAAGCATCAGTCGGAGCCCAGATACATGTGTTTGTGGATGTAATTTCGGTCAGTGCAGTGATTTATCTATATATATAATTCACTAAGACCATGGCAAGCAAGACGCATAATTGCTAAGGAAGGAAGAGAAGGTAACGAAGGTAAAGAAAGCGATCACAATCGAAACGAAGAAGGAAATTGTGCGGAAATATGAGAGTGGTGTTAATGTGACCGATCCCGCTAATACCGTATTTACTCATGTACCACGCACCCTTGTGTAAGACGCGCACCCTAATTTTTACAAAGAAAATTGCTAAAAAAGTTTTGCCCCGTGTACAATGCGCGTTGTGATTGTATAGGAAGCGTTTAGAGAGAGAGCGAGCACTGTCGTGTGAGTGGGCGAGCGAGAGAGAGAGAGCGTGAGTGGGCGAGCAAGCGAGCGAGAGAGAGCGCGAGTGGGCGAGCAAGCGAGCGAGAGAGAGCGTGAGTGCGCGAGCGAGCCCAAGCAGAAGAAGTTTCCTCGTGTATGACGCGCACCTGATTTTCTAATGCTAATTTTTGGGAAATAAATACGATATGTACAGCATGTCGAAATCCACCATCTCGATAATTTTACAAAAAAAAGATTTGCATAAGGAGGCTCCTTCTAAACAATAACCACATTCCGTTTCATTCTCCTCCTCCTCCCTTCCTGCAGCCCAAAGATGTTAAATTAATTGGTGAGTACAGTATGAAATTGTTGTTTCTGGTAGGCTAGGCACTTTTTATAACTTTTTGGTTAGTACATTAGAAAAATTATTGGTGTTTTGGTAAATTATGCACATTATACAATCCTTTTTTATGAAAAGGTTAAGTAAGTGTTGCAGTGGGAGGTTCGGAACGCATTATGGGTATTTCCATTATTTCTTATGGGAAAAATAGTCTTGACTTACAACCAACTTGAGTTACAACCAGCCCTCGCGAACGAATTGAGTTCGTAAGTCAAGGGTCCAGTGTATATCAATACCAAATGGATTTTTATAGTTCTATACTGTAAGTATACCAAAGATTATATACTAACTGACTCCCATTACAGTTTACATAAACATAAGGCAATTATACTTGCAAAAGGACAGCAAGAGTGTCCCCTGTATCCAAACTACTAACAGAGAAAGGGTTGCATGTATTATCACTAGACCATGTTAGTTAAAGGCTGTCACATTCTGTGATTTTTCCAGTGATTTTAGTCACAGCTTTCATTTACATAATCTGCACTCCCACGAACCCAGTTGTGTAATGTGATATAGCCAACTACTCACTCTAACTACTCCACAATAAAAATCAAGCAGGTTGAAGTTTATGTTTAGTTGTTGGGACAGGTCCCATGTGCATGAGAGTTAACAGCAAAATGCTCATCCAGAGGTACAATGCACAGAATGTAGTGATGAGGAATAAGAAACAAGGGTGTTTTAGACCTCACAAACAAAAAAGAAGCTTGTCTTTCTAATGTGTTTTACATACCATGATAGAATGGAAAAAAGAAAAGGGCAGCAAAAATTATTTCAGCTGTAGTTGTTAGCCCTTCATACAAAGCTAGTGCTTCCAGCAACATGCTATAGGCCCTCAGAAAAGGGGCTAGGAGGTCAGCACTCAGTCAGTAAATGAGACATGTCTGGCAGTTTTAAGCCATTTAAATTCACATGGTCCGGTGATGAGATTAGCAACTGTTGTCAGCACATCTGACATACCGCACTACTAGAAGTTTCATAATGTTTCATAATCGGTTCTAAGAAACTACTGAAAATCAGTGCTATGTGACATTACACGATTGAATTCACAGGACTATG
This sequence comes from Polypterus bichir lapradei, assembly GCA_026402145.1. NCBI lineage: Eukaryota > Metazoa > Chordata > Cladistia > Polypteriformes > Polypteridae > Polypterus > Polypterus bichir. The sequence goes on along the minus strand of JANRMT010062791.1, from coordinate 54,052,222 downwards.
CTGCCAACTAATCCGACTCATTAAGATTATGTAAATAAAGGCTACAACTGAACATTGCTGAAAGAGTCACATAATGTGACATAGCCTTTAGACAGACTGGATTTCTTTATGGCATCTCTTTTCTGTATAATATGACACTTGCAATTGTTTAAATTGGTATTCATACTCAGTTTTATCTCTATCATTTGTAGTTTGCCTTTTATATCTTTTTTCTGGATAGTCCTTTACAGTACATTCTCTTTACACTCATGCATCTTATGAGGCAATATTGTTATGATTACAATGTATGGGTGCTAGTATCTTCTTCTTCTTTCAAACTAAAACAGTTCACAACAGTAAAGTGGCTTGTCATTGCCACAAAAGCTTTTAGACCAGAAGCATGATTATGATTTCTATTCTTCTGCTCATTTCAACTGTGTGTGTATGTGTGTGTGTGAGAGAGAGTAGTATGCAACACATAGATGCCTTCTGTCATCATATATACAACAGACAGCAGGGCGTCAGACAGGAGGAAAAGAATCAGAATCTTGAAAATCCTATATGGAATCTTGCTATTATAGTTAATACTATGTTTTAGTTGTTTATATAGAATGGTGAATTGCTGCATTAAAGTGGAATAATCAATGAAGCATAAACATAACAATAACATTTTTTACAAAATAAATGAAAATGAAACAAAATATTATAAATATCACAGAAGAAAGCAAGAAAGTCAAGCAAGTAAAGCGGTTTTCTTACACAGGATCATCAATCATTTTTTATCTGTACAACAATTAGTGTAATGTTGTAAGTAACAACAAACAACAAAAGTAACAACAAAAGAAAATAAACACTTGTCATGTGTATAATCATACTGTCCTGGAAGGAGATCTCCAAGTAAGACTAAAGTGTAGAAATTTCAGAGACACAGACATTAAGAAGAAAGAGGAAGGAAAAGTTGCAGATGTTTGAAAATGTGAATGTGAAAAAAACAAGTAAGAAATGTAGTGAGGAGATCATGAAAAGAAATAAACTGTTAGACAGAAGAGAAAAATGGATGCTTTGCCTTCTGATTTCAAGCAGAACAGTAATGAGTGTGATGTTTGACTGTTGCCAGTGACTGAGAGTGGATACTAGACACATTTTGCAAGAATGTATATCTTTATAGTTATTTTGTGCAATGACAGAAGCATTGGTTATTATGAAGCAAAAATAAACAAAACAGCAGTAGCCTATACTGTACAAACTAATCAAACTAAACCCAAATATGCTGTGTATTCATGTAGCCAGACAGCAGCTTGTTTGTTCAGTTAATACCCATACCTTCCAGTCTGTGTTTGAGTTTGTAAGGCAAAATCAGTGCTTCATAGCATCTGGAAACAGCACAACAGACAGAACAGCCCAGCATTTATAAATTCTTAAGGCAGCCATTAAATATAGCTGCAACACACTTTCAGTGGTTGCAACTAACAATTTCATTTCATGACATTTTGAAAAACTCTAGTATTATATACTGGTGCTGTGGTTAACACCGCTGCCACACAGATCAAAAGTTACAGCTTTGAATTCCACATCTGGTCATTGCATTTATGGAGTTAGCATGCTCTCCCCATGTAGGCTTTTTTCTTTTTTTGGATATTCCAGTTTTTCTTTTTTGCAGCGGTCAAGATTAATTTATATTACTGAAATGGCCCTATTTGAGAATGTTAAGATATTCTTAAACACTTCTTTAACTTTTATTTCTTATTGCTAGCTTTAGTACACAACAATAAAGGGATAAACAGCAGTGTAATACAACAGCAAAGAAAATGTTATGCTTTGTTGTTTGTAAAATAAGCATATTTAGGAATAGACCCACAAAACAATATCACTCTCATTTTGTTGGGACATTTTTAACAATGTCTTCTGTCATAACATATATATACATTCAGGTTGTATATGTACATATAGATTAAGAAAGAAGTCCTGTTTTGGTGTATGATCCATCCATCCATGTGCGTGCAGTGGTAAGGCCATTTGTGGTTGTTTTTGTTGTGTTAAGCACTTCCAAACTACAATAAATAGATTTGTTTTCTTTATTGATTGCTTAGGTTCAGTAAATGGTAATGCATAATTAATTCTATTGTTGACCATATGGGAAATGTTTACTACGGTGTACATCAAAATGAACCCACAAATCCAATTAGTGGTCATTTTAGCAAAAGAAGTTTGACCTTTGAAGATTAACAAAATGCCCGGGTGTGCATAAATTAGTTATGTTGGCATGGTAAAGGTACCGGGGCATCATTCAGATTCATGTTTGGGTACACTCTGTGTCAAATTATATGTTATTATGGTTATGTATGAATTATTCTTTGAAAGATAAAATTATTTTAGGAGGCCTTGGTAAATTAGTGCAGTACATGCTTCTGTACATCACACTATGGAATGCACTTGGACATTTAAATATTTTAATGAAATTACATGCATTAGAAGTTTGCTCACTTGAATCATCTCTGTTTGGAATAATACTGTCATTGGGATAATCCCTTCACATTAAATTAACTTTTAGTCTTTAGCAGCAAAATGTAGCCATCAATCCAGAAAGAGAATATAGATACTATATATTTGATGTGGTAAAACAAGCAATTTTGTGAACAGGAAAGGCAAAACAAGACAATAAATAAGAGTCTAGACAGATAGTTCCTCAAAAACTTGAAGGGGCTTTTTGTAAGAATTAAAAAAAAACTCCTTTTACCTAAGCTTGTTAAGGATTAGGTAAAATTAGGTAAATTACATAGAGCAAGATCTCTATATTTACTGGTATGTGAAAAAGTAATTACTCCCCACAAACTGATTTGATATTCATTTAAGCAGTATCCACAGATAAAAATGATATAACTAACATTATGATTCACTTACATTTTACAAAGTCCACCCCAACATTTATCACTACCTCAAGCACTAAAAACTAGAATCAGATACACCAACTCAGATACAAATGATTATAACATCATTAGAGAAGATCTTGGAGGATCCTGTCTTGTTTAAACCTCAGACATTTAGTTTGGTTTGTTCTTTGTTGTTAAAGTGTGTGTTATCATCATGCCTATTTCAAAAAAGATTAATGAAGCCTTCAGAAAGAAGGTTATAGATGCCTGTGAGCCTGGAAAGGAATTTAAAAAGATTTCCAAGGAACTGAAAATCAACCATTGCAGTGTCTGGAAGATCATCTACAAGTGGAGAAAATTAAAGAACCTGTTAGTTTGTCCAGGCCACACCCCCTCAGCAAGCTCAAGTGCAAAACTTGACCATTAAAAAGAAGGTGTACAAATTAGATCTATGTGTGCCAGGAAGAAATATTTGCTGTCCAGAAAGAACATCAAGGCATGACCAAAGTTTGCCCATGAACACCTAGGAAAAGACCAGGACTTCTGGAAAAATACCCTCTAGATAGACAATGCAAAGATAAAGTTATTTAACCACAGTACCAGAAGGACATGTTTTTCAAAAACCAAAAACAGAATTTGACCAGAAGAACCTGATATAAACTATAAAGCATGGTGGTGAAAATAATTTGGTATGGGGCTGCTTTGCTGCATCAAGGCCTGGGCAGTTCACCAACATAGAATCTGCTAAGCCAGTCATGCTTCTTCTTCCAGCTATCCTCTTGCCACTAAGCTTATTGCTGACTTGGCTAGAAAAAACCCTATAATTTCCAGCCTGGAATTACTTAAAGGTATTCCTTGGTTTTAAATTCTGGCATCAGGATTAGTCTCTGAATCCCAAGTGGTAATCCTCATTGCACCACCTAAGTGGCCTCATTTATCCCTGCTATCACGTATCCCAGCTGGCACTTGGGCTAAGTATCAACAAAATTTCTAAACCATTATAATGAGTAGCAAGAACCCATTCATAGTACACAGACCTATCATCAGTTTAAGAGAAATTCCTGCTAATGTGTGAAAAGCACCTTTCTTTTACTTGACCGCTTCTCTTATCATTCCAGCCAGAGGTCCTAGGGATGCAACCATGATGTGCTCCCAACACTTTTAAGGAGTTTCATACTTATATGGTTCTTGTGTTTCCTCCCCTAGGACTGGGACATATCTTGGGTAGTTTTTGTACTCCAGACATTCTTAGAGCTATGTGTTAGGAAGTGTTGTACTTCAGGAATGCTTATCCTTAAAAACTGGGCCTAAGAACAGAGGCAGATTGCTGAAAATTTTATTTCCGCCATGTTACTCTTTAGAAATGTGCAAAGTTTGTATGAACAGGGATTGCAGATCTCAGCTCAGCATTAGACTTAGAGCTGGTGTTTATCGAAGAGTGCCTATTAGCCATATAAATTGTTTGGAGCTGCTCTGTGACCTTACAGTCTACAAGGTGGGGCAAAGCCTGTAAGTAACATATGTGACTCAGATGATGACCTTACCTAGACAGCTTCAGGTCTCTGCCAGTTGATATTCTTAGGGTGTCAGATTCAATGCTCCTTGGGCTATGTTCATATTATAAGCCCGACTGTTCAGTTCTGATTTTTGGCTCAGGTTGGATTTGTCTACATTGATGGTTCACAAACATAAGTACAAGTGACCTCTACCTAAGTGTAATGTGAACGCATCTTTCCTCCAAAATGGCATGGATGAGCACATTTATATGTTTGTTCATGACTCATCTGCATCACCACCAACAAAAAACATCATATTTGAGAGATGATTCATTGTATTAAAACCAACAAAATTATCATACTAGTAGCTACTGTATGTAATGGCTTTAATTCAATACATTTTTATATATACAGTGATCCCCCACTGTATTACGGTTCAGCTATTGTGCCCCAGCTATATTGCAGAAAAAAATCAATAAGTACATCCTACCTGTAGTGTACTTTGCACCCAATTCATAACAAAGCATACGGTTTTCAGCAGTCACTATGGTAGACAAAGAGTTTCATGTTACAGAACCCAGATGATTTTTTACAAGGCCCGTTACTGGCTGAAAAAGGAGACTCAACCAATCAGAGCGGAATTTTCATTTTCCTGGGCTCTGATTGGCTGCTGCTAACGTGGTGTAATCTCACAAGAACAGCAACCGTGGGTCCCCGATGCATCTCAGTTCTCAAGCGTACCTTGCTTGTGGTCCAATTGTTGTGAGCAAACTTTTTGTGAACTTTTCGCTTTGTTTTAAGCCCTACGATGGCTCCCAAGCATCCTGCATCTTCTAAGAAGGGAAGGGAAGCTTTACAGGGACGTCACTCGCCATTACGGCTTGAATGAATCGATGGTACACTACATTATTATTATTATATTATCCATCCATCCATTATCCAACCTACTATATCGTAACTACAGGGTCATGGGGGTCTGCTGGAGCCAATTCCAGCAAACACAGGGCACAAGGCAGGAAACAAACCCCGGGCAGGGCACCAGCCCACCGCGGGGCGTGCACACACACACACACACACACACACCCACACACCAAGCACACACTAGGGACAATTTAGGATCGCCAATGCACCTAACCTGCATGTCTTTGGACTATGGGAGGAAACTGGAGTACCCGGAGGAGACCCACGAGGACACGGGGAGAACCCGGGTCTCCTAACTGTGAGGCAGCAGCACTACCCACAACCGTGCTTCGCAGCAGAGAAGTAGTGTGTTAAAGAAGTTATGAAAAAGAAAAGGAAACATTTTAAAAATAACATAACATGATTGTCAATGTAATTGTTTTGTGACTGTTATGAGTGTTGCTGTCATCACGGATTTGATTATCATTATTTCTTTCAATCAGGTTCGTATTTGGAGGATGTGTTGTGTTCAAGTTACATTCCGTGTTTGTTAACCGTTGTAAAGATAACAGGTTTCATTCATCGAAGTGTTCACTGCTCAAATCGGTACTCGTGAATCTAAGATGTTTAACAGGCATTCCTGGTATTAAGTTGTGGATTTGCCTGCGAATATTTAGTGGCAGCGTGTCTATGAACTTAATTTAAAATTAAGGTTTACACCTTGCTTTCCTATTGATATGTCTACAAAGGCTTGTTCAGCTTCAGAGGGTTGTTCCTTTCTTACTGCATCAATAAACAGCTCGTCTTCCTCTTTATCATAGACATCACACACTGCATGCACGGGTTTACCTTTCCCAGTCCTGCAAAGTTTAGCGAAGTGGTTCAATTTACCACATTTTTTACACTGTCTTCCTTTAGCTGGACATTGACTTTTTCCACCGTGTGCTTTGTTTCCGCAGTAGCTGCACTTATGAATATGCTTGTATGTGTCACTCGCTTCATATTCTTTTGCTGCCTTCTCAATTGTGTAATGCGTTTTTTGTTCAGCGCTCTTTGGAGCTCTTGCATGTTGTCTGCGTACTGCGTTCACAGTCAGTTCATGTGAGCCGCTCGAAGTACATGCTTCGATGGTTCTCAGCTGTGCTTGTGCTATCTCGTGCGATCTTGTGATGTCCATGGCTTTATTTAATGTTAGCTAAGACCGGCACTTAAAAGTTTCTCTCACATTTTCGCTGAGTTTGTGCCAAACACTAGTCTATCCCTGACCATCTCATCTTTGTTTGCATAAGCACAGTCCTTCACCAGCAATTTTAACTCCGTTACAAAGTGATCAAAAGTCTCATTTATACCTTGCGTCTTCTCATTAAACTTGTATCTCGTGAATATTGTATTCGTCTTAGGCATGACAAACGCCTCAAAACGGTCATAATAAGTTTTCAGTACCTTAGCTTCCTCCTGGGTGAGAGTCCATGTGTTAAAAATGTCTCTTCCTTTTTCCTCAGTCCACAGGAGCAGGTAGCTGCATTTCTCTTGTCTTTGACTTTTAGCGGGCCAGAAAACATCAGCTCCACGTGCTGTCAGAACGTTTTCCATTCTCCCGGCAGGTTAAGAGAATCCCAGTCAATTCGTGGCGAGGGAACTCCAACAAAATCCATGACTATCCTCTATTCTGACACCAAGTCTTGTTTTCACAAATTGTGAAAAATGAAATGATGGCGAGACTTTCTTTTAAAGTATGCAGGGGAACTTTATTTATTACAGCTCTTACATTCACAGCATCCGTGCTCTAAATTAACTTCCATAATAGTAACCTTGAGGTCCCTTTTTCTGGTGCCTTCCTGATGACATAGGTGCCTATACCATGCCTGATAATAATACATTTCAGTGACATATAAATATTACAGTGATCACCTCGACAGACATCTCACCACCCAAATAGCTGCTCGTGAATCTAAGATGTTTAACAGGCATTCCCGGTATTAACTTTTTGATTTGCCTGCGAATATTTAGCGGCAGCGTGTCTATTGGATTGCTGCTGACGGACGGCCTTATATGGGCAAGCACTCAATTACGTGGGAGGCGTGGGTATGGGGGACTGAATATAGGCAGGCAGCCAACTACGTTGGAGGCGTGGTGATGGGGGATGCAACTCCGCCTCACACGGCGACCGAGCTGCAGGCTATGGCCGTATATATGTACGTAAATAGGATTCAGTTATGACCGTTACGCGTAGAATTTCGAAATGAAACCTGCTTAACTTTTGTAAGTAAGCTGTAAGGAATGAGCCTGCCAAATTTCAGCCTTCAACCTACACGGGAAGTTGGAGAATTAGTGATGAGTGAGTCAGTGAGTCAGTCAGTCAGTCAGTAAGGGCTTTGCCTTTTATTAGTATAGATTATTATTATTATTATGTTACTCATATCCTTAGCCCAACATCCACATATCATATGTGTTTACAAAGTGTGTTTTAATAAGTTTACATGTGTTTAAAGCATGTGGGAGGGGTATTTTAAGGCTTAAACTATAAAAAATGTTTATTTATATGGTCTTTCTATATCTGAGATTTTCATCTATTGCTGATGGGTCTGGAACATAACTTCAGTGATAGGCAGGGGATCACTGTATGTGTATACACTATATATTGTGATGGATGGCTGGGTATCATGCCCTACACTGAGACCTGGAAGAGCAGAGAACAATGAGAAGGGCAATTTATACCCCGGGGCATGAGATGGCAGCCCCCCGGGTTGCATTGGGGCCACGGGCTTGGGGCTTAGCAGTTTAAACCTACTGAAGTCCATGGCCACCGCCAGGGGGTGCCTGGACAGCTCCAGAAACAAGATCTGCAACACTTCCGCCACACCCGGAAGTGCTGCCGGAGGTTAATCGGGAAGCACCTGGAGCACTACCATGTGCACTATAAAAGGGGCCGCCTCACTCCATTCAAGGAGCAAAAGTTGGGTGGAAGAGGATGGAGCTTGTGAGGAGAGGAGTAGAGGTGGCAGAAGACTTGAGAGAGAGAGAAGTAAAAAGGACTGAGCCTTGTATGTAATTTGTGCACTGTGTGCTGTGCAGAAGAGAATTAATAAACGTGTGCGTTTGGAAATCGTGTGTCTCAGTGTCTGTCTGTAGCTAGGCTGGTCTTCTACAATATATATATATATATTTTTTTTATTTATATTTCCATGAGAATTGTAGTGCCCAATTTTGTTCAATGTTTATTTAAAATAGGTAGAAACCATTATTGGAAGAGTGAGTGTTCAGGCTCCTGTCCAGGGCACAATTATGTGGACTCCTCCTGTCTTCAGTAAGTGGGAATTTGGCTTGCTGGAGGAAGGTTACAAATAGGAGCATCCATCCCAGAACGTGTGCAGGAGCCTCAATTACATTGTATTTCTTTTTATTCTCCTAGATGCCAAGGAAATACAATACCAGAAATTCAAGGCAACTGATGTTTTTGTCTTCTGGCATGAAGTGAAGTAAACAACAGTGTAGCAGAAGGTTGCATATATACATCATTTTTGGCTCTGGAGGATGGCAAACAGTTCATCAGCTGTACATGATTAGGTCGAAAAGGTGAAAAAAAGTCAAACGGCTATCTTTTGCTGTTTTCGCAGCTATTGCTGGCACTGCTGCACAAAGAGATATTTGGGTTTGAGAAAGAAGCCAGAAATAGTGGGAGCTCTCCGCCTCTGTTGTTTTGTTGTCCTGCTGGTGCTGGCTGATGACACCAATGCTTGGCCCATGCTTATAGGCAAAAAAAAAAAAAAAACCATATGAATTCTAATCTGACCTTTCTCATTCATGTCACATGGCCAGAAACTGGATATGTATCCAATTTAAAACTACATATGAAAGTGACTAAAATTTGATTTGAAAAGATAAGATTTTTGTCAGATTAAGGCAGAAAAATCATATTTGCCTCACTTCAGCCTGGTAATGTAAACATAGACAAAGTGCTAATTGCAAAAAGAGAGCACAAAACATCTCTTTTTTACTGACTCATGAACTAGTATTTTAAAGGAAAAGTGAATGCTCAGAGATTTCATTAAGATTAATTAAAGTAGTCAGATAAGTTTAAAAGTATTTTTTGATTTACACATTTTTTACCTGCAACATGAACTACATGAAGAACTTGAAAATAAACTAATCAGAAACCATACTTGTTTAATTGAGTAGAGTTTCTTAGGATATAGGGATCAAAAGCATATTGCCAGATTTGTATGGAGCCATCGGCAATGCTGATCTAGATATTTTGTAATGTTTAATATTTAACATTTCCTAATGTAACTATTCTTTTGTTGCATTGCCAAAGTAAATGCAATTATGGAAATGAATAAAAGCTGAAAAAAGCTGTATAAGATGATAAAAACGAATACAAAAATCAATTTCCTTAAACACATGCAAGTCATGTAAGGGTATGGACTCTTAATGGATCAGGAAGATGCCATTAGTGGTATTGGATTAAGAAGTTTTTATTGATCTGACTCTATCTAAATCATATCCATATATTAACAAGATGCACAATGTCACATCAGACCAAGTATATTAGAATGAGCCACCAGCTATACTGAAAACAGGAATTAAGTTTTGCATTCAGCTAGTACAATGCCTGCTGTGAGATATTACATGATAAACAACTAGATTTCAAATACCTTATAACAGCTTCCTAGATAGGCAATTTACATTTATTATACAAGCTTTACTTCACTAAATATTTAGTTGATAATGCTTCTGGCAAGAGAGTGTTATAGGTATAAGAGATTTGATTTGGGTGATTCCATTGTAAGGTAAAGTACGATGACCGATTAGCTCAATAGTCAGTCTTAGCAGCTATAAGGCTCAAACAGTAAACATTTGTTCAAGGTTATGAGTGGTTTTTTTTAGGTTGATGGAATTTTTTGTATTTTTTTTTATTGAAACACAATGACTGTACTGCTGTATTGTTTATGCAAATGTAAGATTCTTCAGGATCATTATCAATATCTTTAATATATTCAGTAACAAAAATATGAACCACTAGAAAACCTTTAACTAGCTACCTACCTAGAGAATTTTGAATTTTTTTTTACAAAGCATTGAAACCAGCAGATCACCATCTTTTATACTGGTAGTGAACTATTATGATGAAGTAGAACTGTTACCAACAAAAAAGTCCCTGCATTCAACATTACATAAACATTACAGAAAATGGCAGTGTCAGTATAATTATAATGCTTAACAAAATATTTGAAATAACTAGAATTCCAAAAATAAAGCACAGAACTGAAATCTAAAAGTGTCAAAATCCCTAAATATCATACCATGCTTCAGGTAAAATACCAGAGCTAGAGGCAGAAATTATCAGACAGCACATCCTGAAACTAAGAGGAGGATTATAGCACCTAAGTACAGTTCACCTGCCATTCTTGGAGGCTGACATACAGGGTATAGAACAACAGCCAAATACTGTGAAGTAAGAGTTTCAGTGCTAGAAAGTGCATCTGCAAGGATAACTGCAACAACTGCAGATACAGGTAGGCAGCTCTTTGTTGAATCTGCAAAAGGCACTTCACCCGGCGTGGCCAGTGGAGCAAGATAATAAGACAAGCAGCCAATCACAACCAACGTTTAAAATGAAGAACTACCCTGCAGCTTTGAGCACTTAGCCAGGAGAAAGGGGCAGACTTACAATATTGTGGATCATTAGGGAAGGTAAACTAGATTCTGCTGTCAACACCATAGGAAATGGTTAGGTGGAGTGGTGGCTCTGAGGCTAGGGTTCTACACTGGCAATCAGAAGGTTGCTGGTTCAAATCCCATAAATGCCAAAAAAGGACTATGCTCTGTTGGGCCCTTGAGCAAGACCCTTAACCTGCAATTGCTGAGCACTTTGAGTAGTGAGAACAGCGCTATAAAAATGCAAAGAATTATTAGGAAATGACATAACAGTGTAGTCTAAAGTATTTAGAGCAAAGCCTAAAAAGTTCAGTCTAAACTTTTGTGACACCCAGGGCACGTACAGACATCCTATTCCCCAACACATAAAGGCAAAAAATGACTTTGCCACACAGCACATGGATTATTTGTTTAAAAAAACAGTTCAGCACAAGCCCATATCACAGTCCTTTTGCCGCCAGTCCTTCTGCCTCCACTCCTTCTTAAGAGCCTTATCCACATCCTCCCGACTCATGCCCTTGAGTGGTGGTGACTGGCTCCTTTTATAGGGCACCCAGAAGGAGTCCAGGTGTCCAACAAGCTTCTTCTGGGAGCACTTCCGGGTGTGGTGGAGTGCTGCCAAATAGGGTCCTGCAAAAGTCCAGGCCCCAGCAGGGTTGAGCTTCCATACTCATAACCCGTGGCCTTGCTGTAAGCCAAGGGGGCTGCCCTCTGTCGGTTCAGAGGAGAAACAGTCTTGCAAATACTCTCTCCCCCAGTCTTCCCATACACAGGGTGTCCCAACTGGATAAAGGCTACAGCCTTCCACCACACTGTGACTATAGAGAATTGCTGCCAAACCTCTAACCCTGGATTACGGATATAGAATATGATATACTAGATTCCTTGCTGGTAGTGTTTCCACTATGGCTAAGGTGCTTGATTCGTTCAGTATGGCAAGTTCACTAATCTTTCAGTAGTCCAAGTTTTGAAAAAAAAAATTAGATGTAAACAGCTGTATCTTGGATATGTACATAGAGTACACCTTGGTATGGTGTTGGCTAAAAACAGGTGAGATTATAGGAGAGGGTGTTGTTGCAGTAATTGCTGGTGGAGCTCACCACAGCATCCTTTTAACTTCAGGTACACAACATCATTTGCTTTAATTTATTTATATATGAACTCTCTGATGAAGGATGGCTAATAGCTAGCCATCCTCTGGTCCTAGTCAAAGTAAAATGACTGAAGAAGTGTATACCAAAATAATACTTCCACTTTTAACCAAAAATTGCTTAAAGACTCACTCACTGTGAGCCAGTGTATCACAGTGTTCATACACATACACAAACACATGCATGATGTCAATTTAGAGTTACAAAGTTCTCTAATGCAGAAGGAAAACTTGAGTACTCAGTGTGAAATCCACAGACAAGTGGAGAGAACGTCATGCATACTGTAACTGGGTCAGGATTTGAACCATTTTCATCTGGAGCTGTGAGGGGGTGCAGCTAACCACTGAGTCATGCTCATCCTAATTCTAGATTCTTACATTTATTGCAAAACTAGGGGATGTAATTTTTTTATCAGAATTACAAGTGAACCTTGAGATAAGCCTTATACATTCATCTTTGCTATGTTATTCCCAGTATTTCATACATGTTAGATTTTCTAAGTGTTTGTGCTATATACTGAAAACATCTATACACTAACAGTCTAACTCTTGGCCTTCAAACTTTATGTTTCCACACAGTATTAATTCTTTTTTATAGGCATTTGAGGAAATCATGCAATTACTGAAGATTTTCAAGGCTGACATAGATTTGTCAAAAAGAAAAACGAGGATTATCTTGTGAAATCCACACATGACAGAAGAAGAATGTCTCTTGCTGTCAAATTAGGACTCCAAGCCACAGTATTTTATTTCAGTGACAGTGCCTTCTCAACACCACAGGCAATAGGACATCTTCAATGCACTGCTTAATTAGTTGTCTTTTGGTGGAAGTCTCACACTGAAATTGCACAAGTCTTGTTCTTGTGTCACCCGGTACTGCTAAAGATTGTAAACAGTAAGATGGAGCAGGCATTAGCGCACAAATTAGGAAGCACACAGTCAAAAAATGACAGCCCATTTTAAAAAACATAGAATGAAAAAAAAAACTGTGGATAAACTTGACAAAAATCAGGAACGAAAAGGAAAACGAATGCAGCCATGTTAACCTGAGGGGCAAGCATAACCAAGCAACTTGGAAGCTTTCATTAGCAATTCAACATCAGCTATTCACAAATAACATTTTGCAAGGCTTTAGCTGTAGGGACATCATTTAAAACTTTTCTTTCTTCTTCTTAAGAAATTAATTGTGTGTCATCCACTAAAAAGTTGTCACTGAAAATGAGGCCTTAAGGAATACACAGTGCAGGCCATTACAAAGGCAGAGGATAGAAAATTAAATTCCACCTTGTAAAAAGGCTAATAAGAGCTATGGTCACTGAATCCAAATCACTAGTATGGAGTGTTTATTTGTGGCAAAAATAGTTGATTTTATAACTTGTTGCTGTGGTATTTTCTGAATTGTGCAGCGGGAAGGTTTAGTCTTGGTGGAGGGGTGAATTCAAAGTGAATGGAAATCAAGCCGATTTTGAAATGCTGTTGTCAGCAGCTCTGAGATGGCTCACGCTCCACTTTTGAGCTATCAACTGCGTCAGCAGCTTTGACAAGCTCAGGGCTCTAAGTAAATCTTTGACAGTGGCAGGTTCTAAATAAAATGCTTTCAAGCAGTCTCAGGACTTGCTGCCCATTTCCTTTAGCAATAAGATGGGACATCATTAAGGTCACCATAAATAAAAGTCAAGGAGACCAGACCAACAGAAAGATCACAAAGGAAGCCTGAGCATTATGTAATGTATGATGATTGTACAAAAGTAATGTTATATACTGAGCAGGCTGAATTAGTCACTAAAATAATGATACTTGATTTTGTATGTTTGTAAAATGAATATTACTGGAAACACTATAGCTCTTAATAGTATTCATAAAAGACCCAGAATGATGTTCACTATAGAAAAGGATTATACAAAGTCAAGTATGTTCTTTGTTTTTGTGGGTTTTTTTTTGCCGTTTTACTAGTAATGAGTATGAAAGCACACATTTTACTGTACACGCATTAATCTGTGCCTACAAAAGAATAAGCAGGTTTTGCTGAATGACTCTTATTGCAGTATTAATATTGTTAACTCATTTGGCATATGAGTGACACAGCCATGCAATGGTTAGCAGACACTGCTTCAGTGGTCCAACACCCAGGGTCCAAGTTCCATGTCTGGTTGCTGTTTGTGAGAGGTTTACACATTGCCTCTGTGACTATATGGGTTTTCCTCCAATATCTTCAAAAATACATTTATAATGGGATAGGCAGCAGTTTTGCTTTCTTGTGATGTTTTCTCTTCAAGAAAACATACTTTCTGATAAACTTAAATCAAAGTAACACTGGATCAGCTGCACTGCCATGCAAGTCTTGTAGCTCATTATAACAAAATGTCTTGTAAGTGCCTGTTTTTCTAATGCTACAAAAGCGCCCCTAGCTGGGCACTTTTTGTTTATCAAATGCTCATAGAAGACAGTGTACCTGTCCCATTGCTGGAGAGCAACTCTGATGAAGACTTCTTTAAATTTTACACCAATCCTGAAGTGGATTCAGCAGTCTTGAGAACGTTTTGATATTTGGCTAATTCATCCATCCATCCATTATCCAACCCGCTATATCCTAACTACAGGGTCACGGGAGTCTGCTGGAGCCAATCCCAGCCAACACAGGGCGCAAGGCAGGAAACAAACTCTAGGCAGGGCGCCCACACACACACCCCAAACACACATTAGGGATAATTTAAAATCGCCAGTGCACCTAACCTGCATGTCCTTGGACTGTGGGAGGAAACCAGAGTACCCGGAGGAAATCCATGCAGACATGGGGAGAACATGCAAACTCCACACCGGGAGGACCTGGGAAGCGAACCAAGGTCTCCTTACTGCGAGGCAGCAGAGCTACCCACTGCTCCACCGTGCCGCCCAGTTGGCTGCTTCCTTTATGCTATATCCCCTTAAAGTGGTCAGTTTTACCCAGTATTCACATGAATTTTCACCTGATTTCTTATCTCACTTGGAACATGAGTTGGATTAAAACAGATTAAAAAAACAGATGGATGAATGGGTGAGTTGTTATCAATTGACTGAATAGATGTTATCAGCATTCACAAGTCCTGTGTTGGAGCAATGAGGAGCCATTTTATGAGGAAATTTGTTCTGTTAGTTGTGAAATTACCTGTTTTATCTTTATTATTATTATCTTTATTTATTTATTATTTATTATTATCTTTATTTTTTAGAGGAATAAAAAAAACAAAATTACACTGATTGCATTAGCTTAACTTTTGGTGGAGTTAACGTTGGCTACTATTAGACTTTTTGGATTAGTGTCTACCAATACACTGCTTGGATTCTTTATTTTTTTTTTCACTTTTATTACAACACATGTCACACATGTGCACTTAGGGGAAACCTTCAGGGCTCTGCCAAGATCCACTCAAGGATGAGAGAGGTCACTGTTGCTAATGACTTCTTCATTTTTGGTTCCAAAGAACAAGCTCTGACCACTCACCAGCTTTCAGCCCGCTGACTGTCTGCAGGTGTTCATTTGTTCACCTTGATCCTAGATAGACAAAGCTCTTCAACTCAGTAGTTGTTGCAGCAGAGAAAGAAAATGGTAAATCCAGTTATTTCTGTTAATTTTTTTTTATCAAAAACTAAAAGAGGATTGGATGGAGGCTACCCTGTCCCTTGAACCTGTGTCTGATCTGTTACTGAGAAATGCTTCAAGTTTTTCAATTCTGTTGGATTATCACTTAGACTGCGAATTTCAAATGGTGATACACATTCTCAAGTGGTCTAAGGCCAGGACTTTAATTGGGAAATGGAGAGTTGTTGACATATTGAACTGTATTTTTTCTGTTGTCCTTGTGTAAGATTTTCACTTGATACTTCTCTTTTGCTGAAGTATAAAATAAATTTTCTTGAAGTAATTTTTTCACTGTAACCATTCTTCCCTAACCTGAGATGTTTGCAATCCCTACTCTATTCCTATAGATGGATACCGACACTGTAATAAGATATTCTAGGATCTACTAGGATATCTTTTTGATATCTGAGCTATATAATGCAACTTTTACCTCTTTATTGAGGTAAAAAGGCCAATAATTATCACTGAGATTCTTCATTTGTTAAGCTATATGTAATAGCAATGACCAGGGCAGGTATCTTGTCAGTATCTTGTTTTTGACAGGAGTAGCCCACCTTTCTGTTCCACACATGTAGTTTGCTCAGAAAAATAATCATGAAAACTGTTTATTAAATTACATGACATGTATCAATAATTAAATGTACTGTATATGTATATATGTTTATAGATAAGAAGTGCGATAGTACAGTGTTGACTGCTGCTTCTACACAGCTCCATGAACCAGAGTAAACTTCTCATAAAATGGACTTTCCTTGTTTTCATCATAGATTTTGTCAGATTTCCTAGCAAAGATATATACGTAAATATTTTTACTTCATCCAGTGCACAGGCCTTATTAGCAAGCATATATGGTTTTACCAAAGCAGTTTATAAAAGATTTAACAACCGCTTTACTTAAACATGGAATAAAAATGAATTTCATACAAACACAAAATAAAGTAAAGGCATACAATTTACTTTAAGTCATGCTTCATAATGGGAATTTTGTATTTAGTGAATAGTTATGGTTATATTACTGTTGGATGGCCTTTCTGCTGCAGTTAATTTAAGGCAATGTGGTGGGGAGCATGGTTTTGACAAAGGAAATTTCAATTCAGTAAAAATATTATAAAACAAAGTGAAAAATGTGAAGTACAGATTTCTCTTTATTTCATTAAACATGTCACATTTATGTGAGAAACTAGAAGCAGCACTTGGCATTACATGGGTAAGTAATTTTGAGTTCTGGTCTGTTTGTCTGATGGTCTGGTTCAAGTTTGTTCTGGTGTTTCAGTTGGGTCAGGACATAGATTTCTTGTCTTTCCCTAATCAAATGAGGAAGGTGTGTGCAAATTTAGGTCCAACAATGTGGATTTGTATACTGTACACATACTGTATATGTATGACTGTGTATAGATAGATAGATAGATAGATATATATACAGTGTATATTATACACACATACTCATCAGATTTTGAGCTTTATATATTAGAAGGTAATGCAGTGGTTAGCATTGCTTCCTCATAGAACAAGTATTCTGAATCTGAATCCTGTGCCTGCTCTTTGTCCATGTGGATTTTGTCCATGTTCTCCCTATTTCTGCTTGAATTTTCCTCTAGGTATTCCAGTATTTATCCCAGTTACCTGAAGGACATGTGTATTAGCTTATCTGGTGACTGTCAGTGCAAGTTTGTATGAATGCATGCCCTGTTTAGGGCAATTTGCTGACTTACACCCAGTGCTGATAGAATAGGTTCTAGATCCCCGTAACCCTAAATTGGATTAAGTGGGCTTGAAAATGGTTTGTAATGTGGGTTAATGTATCACCCATCTCTGTCCATTATTTTAGTAGAAGGAACCCTGAATTAATGTGAGCCCTTCTCAGTGTCAAAACTCTGGTATAGTAGCTAATTATGTGCTTTTTTGCCTTGGCTGTGGTGGGGCCAGATTGATGAATTCAATGTGGAGAGTGGATTGTGTAAAATATTCAAAGAGAGACTGATGTCTTCTATTACAACTCCAGTGTCCCAGAGAAAAAAAATACAATCAGTTTTGCTAAATGCATGCAGAGAATTACATATTCCTTGTTATTATGTACAGAACAACTAACAAGAGATGTTACCTGTGTGGCCACTAATGGAAGTCTCAGAACACTCAAACCCTTGACATAACTACACAAATCCAGTCACAGGTTGAAATAACCTTTTATTTTAAGGTTATGGTTTCAATATGAAAGTCACAGACTCTTCGATTTTCTCCCAAACCACTTCCAGCAATTGTCTTCCTTCACTCTACTTCGACTTAGATGAAAAGGCCCCTTTTCTGCTGGACCAGGAAGTACTTCTGCTACCAGGACAATGCATGAAAAAAGCAACTCTGGGTCAGATAGAAGCCTGTCAAACTGGAGACAGTCATTCCTTGCAGCTCACCCTGGTGGCACACTTGGAACCCAGCAGGGCTGACCAAAGGACCTACAGTTGGATATACTGTATGCCACCTATCATATATGGGAAGCAAACGGTCTTGGAAGACTGTCTAGTGTCACCTCCCATTACAAATATAAGGATATAATCAGTGCCTGCCTCATGCTGTCAGAAAATACAGAATGCTTGCACTATCACAATTATAAGCACAGTTCAATCAGATTTCTTAATTTATTGCAAAACTGAGAAAACATTTAGTGCATTTTAACTTTGGTGAGCAACAACAAATTCAACAATATTGCATGGGTCGGTTTATCTGATTCCTTCCTTCATCGTTGGCTACTAACAGAGTTCAACTTGACATACAACTTGGGGAGCAGAACTAGTCAAATGGTTTGCGCATATGCTAAGGATTGAAATAACAGGAACCACTAGCAATACCAAGAAGGAACATAGAATGATTCTAACAAACATGGCTCACAACATAGGAAAATCTGCACTGCAAAGAAGTGATGGAGGTGAGTGTTTCCTATGCAGTTTTGGCACATACAGGTACAGTATAATATTAATGTAATATAAGAGGAAACTGAACTTTTTGCACGAAAACGTCAGTACTTACCACATGTTTACGGACCTACAGTGCCTTCTCCTACAGTAGGACAAGTTTGTCCAAATCATATTATGTGATAACATCTATTGTTAAATTCTACTCTGTACTTCTACATTTTTTATTTTTATACTGTATTGAGGATTTGTTCTGTTCTGTGTATTGTATTGAACTCCTTCTTTTTGACACCCACTGCACACCCAACCTACCTGGAAAGGGGTCTCTCTTTGAACTGCCTTTCCCAAGGTTTCTTCCATTTTATACCTACAAGGGTTTTTTTGGGAGTTTTTTTCTTGTCTTCTTAGAAAGTCAAGGCTGGGGGGCTGTCAAGAGGCAGGGCCTGTTAAAGCCCATTGCGGCACTTCTTGTGTGAGTTTAGGCTATACAAAAAAATAATAATAAAAAATAAATTGTATTGTATTGTATTGTATTGTTTGTGGTGCATAGCAAATGGATGAAATTCACAGCTCTCTGGAAGCCTTCCTACAAGGCAGAGCTGACAAGGGGTCAACAGGTCATGGGTCAAATGGGTCAACAATATTGGATGGGTCATGTGGTCACGGGTCAGTGTCCGTGACCCACTGACCCATGATAAAATTTACCCATAATATAAAGCTGAAAATACTACGTTTTTTCATCCAATGTCACTGTAATGTAATAAAACAAAAATAACTGCAGAATTATATTACTTACTAATTTATCTCTAGGACGATTGACCAACATTATTTCTACATTTACATCATATGAAGTGCACATGACCATCGTGATGTCACATTGTTGATCAGTTTACCAATACAAATTTTTATGTTAGCCCCGTAAAAGTAGTGAAATATCAGTCAAGATGTATAAAAATGACTGTAGACCATCTCAATTGTGGACATCAGACAGTTTGTGAAATGTGATTTGAAATGGATCTGTTGTTCTGAAACAAAATGCAGACAGCAGTGCTGAATGTTGGAAAATGACAGTGACATGATTAGTCTGATGAAAAATGAATGTCTACCAGCATTAACCAACAAATAGTATGGATGTTTGACCAAGATGCACTTCATTGCAACATTTCTTGATCCAACTTTGAGAGGATTTAGCTTTGTGAAAAACCTAAAGGATTGCCAAGGTTCTTCAAACAAGAGAATGCCTCCCTTCACGTGCTAATCATTGAACCGACTGATTCAACTGCTATTGATTTTACTAAAACAGCCTCAGATTCTGCAGCTGTTTCAGATGTCATTTCATTGTTATCAGACATCTCTAGATGAGTCTTCAGCTGAATATGAGAGACACTTCAGCACATTCAACATATAATTACATTACAACGCAGTACATTGTTTCCTGATCGTGCTTGAGGGGTAAGTAAATAAGGCGATCAAGTGATTTTGGAATAGTAACTGGCACTGGCAGCACTGGCTCAGACTGACACTTCTGCCTTTGTTTTAAAAGTTGCAGTTGCATGACTTGTATGTAGTATGTGATCATTGCAGTTGCAATATGTGTCTTTCTGCCATTTATGAATGAATGGCAATTGCGTTAAGCTTACAAAGTATGTAATGAACCAACAAAATTTTACAGACAATAGAATGTCATTGTAGTGCCTAGGATTCAATTTGACAAACGAAAAATCATTTTATACTTTTTACAATTTTATTGCACATGTATTCCTGACAGAATGCAGAATTGCAGAAAGCATAAAAAGTAAACATACAGTTATGTATACAGTAATGATCTATACTAATAAAAGGCAAAGCCCTCACTGACTGACTGACTGACTCACTCACTCACTCACTCACTCATCACTAATTCTCCAACTTCCCGTGTAGGTAGAAGGCTGAAATTTGGCAGGCTTATTCCTTACAGCTCACTTACAAAAGTTAAGCAGGTTTCATTTCGAAATTCTACACGTAACGGTCATAACGGTCGACAATGTCCGCCATGTTGAACTTTCTTATTTATGGCCTCATCTTCACAAAATTTGGTAGGCGGCTTCCCTGCGCTAACCGAAACCAATGTACGTACTTATTTTGGTGGTATGACGCCACTGTCAGCCGCCATATTGAACTTTCCAACTTCACTAATTCTCCAACTTCCCGTGTAGGTAGAAGGCTGAAATTAGGTAGGCTCATTCCTTACAGCTTACTTACAAAAGTTAAGCAGGTTTCATTTCGAAATTCTACATGTAACAGTCATAACGGTCGACAAAGTTCACCATGTTGAACTTTCTTATTTATGGCCTCATCTTCACAAAATTTGGTAGACGGCTTCCCTGCGCTAACCGAAACCGATGTACGTACTTATTTCAGTGGTATGACGCCACTGTCGGCCGCCATATTGAACTTTCCAATGGTCTTTGTTACTTATGGGTCCATCTTCAAGAAATTTGGTACGTGGGTTCCCAACGCTAACTGAATCCTACTTACATACATATATAAAAGCGTCCATAGCCTGCAGCTCGGTCACCATGTGAGGCGGTGTTGGGTCCCCCATCTCAACGCCTCCCACGTTGTGGGCTGCCTGCCTATATAAGGCCGTCCGTTGCTCCGGTCTCTACATTCCCTTCCTTGCTTCTCCACGGGATTCATGTCTCCCTGATGATAACTACAGCCTTTTTATTTAATCCACGGCTTCTCCGCTGTTGTATTGTTCGTTTATTGCGATTATACTTATTGTGTAGGTATTTTAGACTTACTTTAAATTGTACCCATTTCCTTTATCGTTCCAACCGTAACCCCATTAACGTGTCTATCGAGGTGATCCCCATCGATCAAAGAACTGTCACTTACCGAGTGGTTTCCATGCCCGGAGATGGCACCTGCCTTTTACATTCTCTGTGTTACATATTGTACGGCCATATCAGGATCACTCTTGAACATTGTGTCTTAAGTATTGAATGACTGGGACAGGTTCAAGGTGTGGACTGATGACGGTACAGGAGATAATTATACTACACAGGAGCACTATAAGAGTGAAATGCTTAAGCCCTTCACCTATGGATCTGCATGTGAGTTGATGGCTGCTGCTGAATTGATCGGTTGTCGCTTTCAAGTGTACCAAAATGGCCAAATATTTTACACCTTTCGACAACCGCCAATGCCTCTTAAACATCTTAGATTCACAGGTGACGATTTCAGTAGTGGACACTTTGATGTTTATGAATGTTTAAACTCTCAAAAGCTGGATGTGAAGTTATCGATGAAACCGGTTGTATACTTACAATGCTTGACAGATGCCGAATGTCTCTTCAACACAAGTCCTACAAATACTGTCGTAATTGAAACAAACCATGAAACTCAAACAGATTATGATAGCAGCAATCCAAGCTGTGACATTTGAAACAAGATTACTGTTCACATGGCCAACTGTACGTTGCATGCTCAAGAGTAAGCTCAGCGCACAGCTTGGTTATATTACAACCAGAGGGCCGAACTCACAATGTGGTATACAAAGAGATTCTTAACAAATAATTATTGGTATATTTTCCCTCAGTTTAAAAAGGTTTAATTTTCTTCTTAATAAAAATTTTAAGGCAGTACTTCGCCGCTGCGAAGCGTGGGTATTTTGCTAGTAATACTAATAAAAGTAAAACAAAGATGAGAACTTGCATCATTGCTGTCAAAATGAGAACTAGTTTAACTGTTACTAATGCAGTACCAGTTTGCAAGAGGCCTATATTTGTTAGCTGTAGCCTCATCTGCTGATGCTGTGACTGGAGCTGGGAAAATGCACTGTGGGTCATGTGTCATGGGGGTCATGGGTCAAAGGTGTGATGAATCACATTGGTCATGGGTCACAAAAGATTAACCAATGTCAGCTCTGCTACAAGGCTATAGTTTCATTGAATTGGAGTATTCTAAAGGCAAAAGTTATTCTGGATCAGCTTGGAGTTTGATTGGTAATGACAGAGCTTGTGGTCTTATAGCCTTCCCCTCTGGTTTATACAAAGGATATATTGTATCAGTGGTGTTAGTTCCAATTTCAGGCACTGGATATAATCAATGTTCAGGATGAGTGTCATAGAATAAAGACTGCATTGTAACCTGTTGTTGTTTTGGGCCAAGGTGTAGGCTTATTAGGCTGGGTCTGACTTGAGCCATTTGGTACAGAATTAACAAGTATGCACAAAAAACAACACTACAATGTGACATTTGTGCAAAAGAGTGTCATAAATTTAAACCATGCCGTGGGCCACTCTTCTACTAGCTTCACTCTATAGCAGGGGTCCCCAACTCCGGTCCTGAAGGGCTCCTGTGGCTGCAGGTTTTCATTCCATCCTTTTTCTTAATTACCGACCTGTTTTTGCTCCTAGTTAACTTCTTTTGAATTAATATTAATTGACGTGCTCTTGAAGACTCAGACCCCTTAATTGTTTCTTTTTCCTTAATTAGCAGCCAAACAATAATGAGATACAAAATGAACCAAAACGTGACCAGCAAAACATGACCAACACTGTTGATCATACAATATCCGAAAATAAAGAAAGGCGAAGGCCTGAGTAATCCTGATCTGCTCAGGTCCCCAAAACATTTTAACAGTGTTCTTAAAAAAGAGAAAAACAACATATATATATATATGCTATTGCACAATAAAAGCAGCAACAAGTCATGGAATTAAAGAAAGGGTTTAATCAACAACAAAAATTAGAGCCTAATTAAGCCTAATTAAGATTGGAGTGAAATTGGTTGGAGTTTTAGGCCCTGACTTAGTTGGTCTTTTGTTGGCTCACTCACTTCACATCTCATTTCCCTTTGGTTGCAATTTAAGGAAGGAAATTAAACAATTCAGAGGAACAATGAAGAAATTCAGGGGAACAAATCTTAAAAAACAAGCCAGTTAAATTTAATTCAAAAGAAGTTAATAAGCAACAAAAACAGGTCATTATTTAAGAAAAAGGTTAGAATGAAAACCTGCAGCCACTGGGGCCCTCCAGGACCGGAGTTGGGGACCCCTGCTCTATAGCAAGCTCAAAGGCTGGAAACAGTGTTAGTCCCACTGTATGTCAACACACCACCCATCTTGATAGTTTGCTTTATTTACATATTCTGCCTGAAAAAGAAAAATACACACCCCAGCTTCTACAACTAATGAAGAACATTTGGAATTGTATTTTGTAAATTATAACACAGCTGATAATAACACATTTCGTAAATAATTTGACAGATTTTTGACATAGAATTTTGTGAGTTAACAGTGATATGAATCAAATGTTTTTTTTTTTGTTAACATATTGTCTAGAGTGCATTAATAACGAGACCAGTTATTTGAATGGTTGTGTGAGGACACCCTATATTTCTGTAAAGGTATCATATCTTCCATGGTTGCAGATTTTCTATGGGTAAAAAAAATAAGCGTATGCATTCTGACAGTGATATTATGAAATGGGTAGTGAAATAGAAAATGTGAATAAAAAAGTCTTGTTCCATATTTATTCCAGATGAGGCTACTCATTCTAGCTATAAATCAAAGGGAAAAAAATCATCTATATCTTTAATTTATTAATTTGAATTTGAGGTTTCATTATATACAGTCTATTTCCAAAAATATCTGTAATGTGCTTTCTTTTGTATACTTGTCTACATAGCACAGTGCTTCTTTTTGGGAAGCGTCTGGTTTCAAAGAAAGCAGTTTCCAAAGCCTAGCTGGAAGAGCTCTTTAATTTATCTTAAAACACAGCAAAGCACTTAAAGTATTGAGCACCAACTAAACTGTAGTTCTGCTATCTGAAAATTACTGACTACATAAATTCCTGCTGCTTTTCAGCATTCACTGACCTAGGGTTGCTGCACTTGGGTATCCACCAAATTACATAGCTTCTCTGTAATGTACAACACTAAAGATAAAATTATCAAATGGAGGCAGTAATTAGATGTTATGTAATTAGGGTCTTTCATCAAGTGCCCTTGCATGCAGTAAATTCATAATGTCTACCACATTAATGAATAATAATACACAACTGCCCAATACAGAGCTCACTCATGTAAATGTAATGTGTCAAAATTCCAATCATTAATAAGTAAAGCAGCACTTCACAATGATATTTTTATAGAAACAGAAATTGACCACATTGTGCTAACGGAAACCTGGCTACAGCCTGAAGAGACCATTGCCCTTGATATGAAATGATCATGTACTTGTGCATTAATCTATGTGTAAATGCAGACTGTATGTGGAATTATCATCATGTTTATCAAGACAAAATACTGTACATCATATTTCATCTCATGACAGACCATGTGGTAGTAATAAATATCAGACTGCATAAGTATTTTTCAAGGAAATGACATAAAATATTCTCCTAAAGACACCGTTTTAGCCAAGGACACATTCTTGGACTGCTGCTGTGAAAAATGAAGAAGATAAATGGAAAAGAACAAAAAACAAACAACACACACACACACAAAAGCAATTTTCCATTTAAAATCTTCATTAATTAAGTGAACCCTGCAAATTTTATTTTGTGCTACTGGCATTTTGTGTTGGGCAGGAGTTAAAACAAAGACACTTAGGAACAAATATATCACCATTTCACAGGCTCTTAAGTTTTTCTTTTAAATTCATTACAGAACACATTTTTGTAAAGCCAATGTTATAGCACAAATAATATAAAATAAAAATTTTAATAAACAAACCAGACTTCAAAAAACAAGATTTTATGTGCCATCTTTACCAGCGAAGTGTCATTAGAGGTGATATGACAGCTCAAATCTATATTCATTACATTTACTTCAACATGAAGAACTTTTGTACTTTCCTAGACCAAATGCTTTTTTGCAGTCACATATGCTTTTACTATTAAGTCTCTCCAATGCAGAATTACATTGTCACTGTCTCACTCAATCATGCTCATTCACTTGCCACCTTTCCTCAGGGTGAAGATCAAAAAAGCAATTTTAGACTCTCACTGAAGAACTCTCAAGTGTCATAGGCCAAACGATGGGTAAAATTCTTGCAACTTGGCCTGGGCCTACCCTTGGGTCTCAAGCCAGTGAGTTGTACTCTCACACCTTCTGTAAGAGTAGCATAATTGGCTTTCTCACCAGATACTTAAGCCACCTCAGCTGACTCCCTCTGATTATGAAGAGGAGCACTCTGTCAAGGGGACTAGGTGCAGGAGCCATATCTTATAACCTTCTGCCACTTGAAATCAGCTCTTTCATTCTTTCACTCACTAATTGAAGGTTATGAATTAGCTTCACTGGATATTTTTGAGGTTTACCTTCTGCCTTACCACTGCCATCACAGCCTTGTACCCTTGTTTAAAGGGAGCACATGTGTTTCTTTACTTTTTGAAATACATAATTCTTTCATGTAAATTGCTCTTACAGTTAAATGATTTTAGCATCTGGAAATGAATTTATAACTGTATACGCTTTCTTTAAAAAAATAAACAAATCTCAATCATAAAATCAATAAGAACTGTGTAGATGATGAACACTACTCTCTTAAACCATCAAAAGCCACTTACTACTACTGAGCTAAATATAGTAATGGTTTCATTATCATATTTGTCATTGATGCTACATTAAATAGGCTAATTAAAGTAAAGTTGGCTAAGGCTAAATATAAAGCAACAACTGAACTAATGGTTCATCTGGGACTAGGAACAGTTTTGACACTAAAATTCCCTGAAGCCTATGAAAAAAACTTGTAAATTCTTTCACACCTCTCCATTAACATCTTTTGTTTTGTAAATGTGCAGCCTGCTATCCTATCCCCCCACCGCCACAGCTCAACTCGGGCAAAAAGTTCTCCCAGATCAAGTCTTGTTTATATCGGTGTGAGGTGCCTGGAGTTGTATTGGGTAAATAATATATCATTATTTGGAATACATGCATTTTATATGTGTTTTGTGTGCACAATGATCTATGTAAATGTTGGATGGCAGCAAATGCAAGAAATGCAGGAAATGTTAAACACATACCTAAAACAGAAACTTTTTTCATGTTTTAGTACTAATGATAAAATTTTGACATGAAGTGTAAACGTCCAAATATCAAATCAACATGTTCACAAAAGGTACACATGACAAAACAAGTGTGCTTTTATTCAAGAATATAACTGTAGAAAAACAAATTGAGGTAGGGAACAACACTATCATAATTGGTTGGGTGGTGCATTGGTAAGAACTGCTGACTCATAATCAAGGTTGCGGGTTTGATTCTGGGTGCTTCCCAGAATTACCGTTTTGAGTAGTGAGCTGCTCTTATTGTTACTATTATACAATAAAAACATACATTTGATTTGAGTCTGTAACAGCCGGTGTAAATTTATGGTACTTGTAAAGGTTAGTGTTTATTTTTTTAATTCAGTATTATTCTCTCAGTCACGTTCACGCCCCCCCTGATCTGACACTATTTTTTCAAATACAGACATGCTATAACATGAACTCAGATGAGGATGAGGGTTCTACATCAGAGAAAGAGAACAGAAGCCCTTGGAAGAAATGTCCACTCGCACATAAGAACAACGCACCTGCACCAGGCGTAAAGACGAAAGATGGCACTGTTTGAATGGAGCATGAGGTCGGGCATCATCCTACCAGTCAATCTGACACACGCATGTCCTTCAACAAAACAGCAGGCCATGCTGTGCTCGCCAAGGTATCGTGCAAAGTTCTGTTTGTGATTATGTTTTGTGATGGTCTTTATATGAAAAACATTTATATTTTACTTATATAAAAGCCACATAGAATATTATTTACCTTGATTTATTTACTTATCTTACTACAACATAAAGTCCCAAGTAGACTTCAGAGCTTTCTGTGTTTGATTGACCCGGGCATGCTCACAAAGTACATGTGCAATTCTACTTCAATACATGAATGACTTCAGGTGCAGGTGGAAGCTATTGTCACACTTTACGCAATTGTTGTTACAGTTGTGCCTTTGTCTAGAAATGATTTCATAAGCTTTATGGCCTTAGTCTCGGAAAGTCATTCTCCTGTAGAATGACTGGGATCTTTTCTTGAATAAGGACTGGCATTGCATAAATTTATAAACATAGATTAATAATCGATAAAGCAATTAAAGTTAATGTAACAAAAATCAACCAACAGTATGAAAGATCACAGAGTAATTTTTGTTTTCAATAAATTACACAGATATTCACAGAACAGATGGGTTTTCAATCTTAAATACATTGAGGGAGTCAGCAGTATAGATGTAGATAGGCAGCTTGTTCCATGAACTAGAAACTACACAGTAAAAGAGTCTGGATTGAAACTTGATACCATGCAGAGGTGGCATCACCAGACGCTGTTCACTGGCAGACCTGAGTGGGTGAGAAGGAGCATAGCACCTCATCAGTGTCTCCATATATGCAGGTGCTGACCCACTGACTACTCTATAGACAAGCATCAGGGATGTGAACTTAATTTGTGCTGCTTCAGGAAGCCAATGCAGCAACCTGAAGAGAGGAGCAACATGTGCCTGTCTCAGCTTGTTAAATACAAGATGGGCCACTGTATTCTGGCCCATCTGCAGTAGGTTGATAGCACATGCCAGAAGTGTCCAGAAGCGACAAGACCAAAGCCTGGAGCAGAAGTTGTGCTGCATATTCCGTCAGACAAGGTCTGATCTTGGGATGCTGTAACAGCATGAACCTGCATAAATCAGAAACAATAGAAATATGGTCATAAAAAGATAGCTGCTCATCAATAACCACACCAAGGTTGCATAGGTGTTAGTGACAATGAGCCAAGATGTACAGAGAAGGAGAGTTGAAGAAACTGGCTGGCCAGGATCACGAGAAGCTTGGTTTTTGCCAGGTTAAGCTGTAGATGGTGATAATTCATTCAGGCTGAGAAATCAGTAAGACATGCACATACTCTAGCAGATTCCATGTTGTCCTCAGGAGGGAAGTAGAGGACTCAGCACTGATCTTTGGGGCACCCCTGTACATGATTGATGTGCTTTTGACAACTCTCCTTACCAGGACACACTAAGGATTGACAGGAGGTGTCCCATTGATGCCAAGGTCAGAGAGGGTGGCATGAAGGATGTCATGGTTGTTAACCTGTTGAATGCAGAGGAGAGTTCTAGAAAGACCAGGACCAATGACATGTTTATAGCTCTAGCAAATCATAGCTGGTCAACCATAGTCAGAAGTGCCGTCTCAACTGAGTGGTTCCTCTTGAAGCTGGACTGTCTGATATTGAGCAATCCATTCTGTAAGGAAGGAAGACATCTTTTTAGAGACAGCAAGTGTTTTGGAAAGAAAGAAAAGCAGAGAGACAGGCCTGTGATTGTTAATTTGAGTTGGACTGAGTGCTGGTTTTTTAGGAAGATGGTAAGAAATGTGTCAGAGCTGAGTGAGGTGTTAATGATGTGTGTAATTGCAGAGATGAGTGAGGGGGAGATGGCCTGAAGGAGATTAGGGTCAAGTGGACAGGTATTGGGATGATTTGAGAGGCGCTCAGAAAGCACAGTGGCAGAGTGTGGAGAGAATGTGAAGAATGTTGGCTGATGCTTGGGAGGAGGCATAATGGGCAGCAGTGAGGGTGAAAACTGATTGCTTATAGCATCCACTCTATCCTGAAAAAGGCGACAAAGTCATCAGCAGACAAGAAAGTTGGGGAAGGAGGTGGAGGAGGGTTAAGAATTGAGGTGAAAATGGAGAACAAAGAGTGTGTTTTGGTATAGCTGTTAATTCTGGACTGATAGAAACATACCTTAGTGTGGATGGTGGCAGAAGAAAAGGATACAAGAATGAACTGGTACTTATTGCCATTATCAAACAATACAGTCTCATGATGCATCAATAACATGGAAGATAATGTTCTAGGACAGTTAGTGTAGGACATAAAGAAAGCAATTATTTTGCTTTACAACTGGAAGTGTCTACTAACATAGTGAACTTGGGCCAAGTACTTGTATACATCAGGTATTGCTATGAAGGTGCAATTGAAGAGGATATTTTGTTTTGCAAGCCATCCCCAACTCAAACAATAAAAGGTGGTATTTGTGATGAGCTTGATATGTTTGTCAATGTGCACAGACTTGCCTATTATGCTGGCATTTGAACTGACAATGTGAAATCAATGACTGAAAGTCACAGTGAAGTAGTGACTTATGTTAGGCATTTGCTCCTGATACAACTTGGAGCATCTGTAGCATACACAGGGAGGCTCTCACTACAAAGTATGTGCCAGCCAGTTCAAAAGAGGTACTAGACAGTACTGTCAAAATTGTTAATTTTATTAAAGCAAGGCCACTAAATTAGGTCCATAATCAGCCTAGTTCATCTTCTCTAAACTGTCTAGAACAGTTATGTCTTAATTTGTAATATGAGGAGTAAAACTGTACACAGTGCTTCAGGTGACGCCTCACTATTGCATTATATAACTTAAGCATAATATATTTTGATTGGTACTTTACACATTATATAACACACTATATAAACTAACATCCTATTAGCTTTGTTGATCATTTATAAACACTGTATGGATGTAGATAGCAAAAGATCCACTATTGCTGTGATTAGGAGTCACAAACATTGTGAAATGGCAGTGTGGCCTCCAAAGGAAGGCAAAAAAGTAGGCCAATATCTTCACTAGTCAACCCTGAAGAATCTCACAACAGATTTAGCAAAATCCCAAACTGCAGACTACTGGCATAGGAGGACCCAAAATAGGGAAATATCAAAAACACCTCACAAGAGGAAGAAACTATGAAAACTCCAGCTTGACATGTCTATTTAAAGTGCAGAATCATGATCAAGTGAATTTTTTTTTCAAAAAATAAAAAAACTTAACTTGCTCAAAAGAGCAAAAAAGGACCTACCTAAAAAGCAACCCCAAGAAGTCCCAAAACACAATCCAAAAGCCAAAATCCAAGAACAAATGCAAAATAGTCATTAAAGACATTTCTTACAAAAGATTCCATATGACCTTAATGAAAGAGTACTGGATCTCTCCAGCTCTTAGCCTTTTATAGCTAGATGGAAGATCATGTAGCAGTCACATTGGGTTGGAACCACCTCTTGGGGTTCCACCTACACAGAACATGGAACACAAGAACTTTGAAAGCAATAGTACACAAATGACTGTAAATATGATAAAACAACAACAAACCATAAAATACAAATTTACACAAATCCAATCTGACATGTAAAAACTATAACTTCTCAGCGTGTCAAAAATTCTGAAAATGCCTAAATTGACTCTGCTGGTGTGTCGCCCCGCTAAACAAAAGAGAAACAATTCTTTACATATTCATTTATTTAAAAAATACAGCTCAATCATGTGTGGTGCTTTGTATTAAAAAAGTAAAAGAAAGATCAGTGACTTACAACAGAGAAAATGCACACTAATAATTTGGTTTAAAATAGCAAACAAAAATATTACACCAATCTTTAATAATAATTTTGAATTGAACTGAAAAAATATAGAACACATTGTATTTGATTTTTTGAATTAATTGAATTAATGATTTTTTGTGGCTGAGTTTTAATAGATTAGTCTGAAATTGATGGTAGGGACTTTTTGCACTTCAAGCCCAAGCAAGCAGCACTAGCTTCATCTGTTAGTTGGTTTTGTTTGTTCATTTTAATGTTGTTTAGTACTGAGAAGTAGGTCTCGCAAAAGTATAACACGGAAAATAAGCCAGTTTTAGCAGGGATTAAGAGGGTCAGTTGAGAGAAAGGTAAAACAGCACATGCTTAAAAATGAAGACTACTTGCCCTTTGCAGAAGTGTAACCATGGAGAGAAAACAACAGACAGTATACCGAAATAGTCTTTCAGGGTAATAACTTCCTTACCTCTGCAGCAGTGTTGTTTATGGAAGTTCTGAATCACACAATGAAAAAACATTATGGGATAACCCTCATCTTGTACATATTCTGTATGTACGTGAAAATATCACAAACATAGTATGTACGTGATATGTACGAGATAAGGGTTATCCCATAATTGTTTTTTCATTGTGCAGTTCAGAGCTTTCGTAGTTGTTGAACTGTCACAAAATAATTCAATGCACTTCATACGAGCAACGAATGTAAAAGCTGATTTCACACAAACACTGATAGTGCGCTCATTTGAAAGTGATGAAAGATGATGTTCTGATATGGATGGTGATAATCCATTTTAATCTCTGGGTGGTGCAGGGTCTCATATTTCTCATATTTTTGTTTGTTCAGTTTCTTTGGTAACTCAGATCTTGGTGAATGCTGGCATGTAACCCCAAAATGTTGTGGCATGTCACCTTTGACACACATGTCATAGGTTTGCCATCACTGTTCTGAATCCTTCTCATAAGGAGTACTTTAACATTTCAGACCACCCCCCCCCACCCCCATTGTGTATTCCATTCCTATTTCCTATGTGTGACGTCTTATATTTACTTATATTAAATTGCATCTGCCTCAAATCTGCATGGGTCTGTTTCTTGTCCAAGTAACAATTAAGCTGATTCTGCATTATCTATCTAAAAACTTAACCAGATTACTGATTACATTCTAGTTCAGATTGTTGATTGGTCAGATGTTATTAAAAGAGCAGTGGCCTCTGCAGTAATCCAAGAGACTTCATTTTTAATATCATTTATTTCTGAAAAAAGTTCCCCTTACTGTAACCCTTTTCTTCCTGTGCATGAGCCACTTCTAAACCCGCCTACACACTGCACCTCAAATTCCTACTTTTTGCATGTGGTATATTATTACAATCCTGCTCCAAATCAAGATAAACATTATCATATGTACCTCTCATAACATACGTTTGTTGTTTCCTCATAGAATTCCAGCAATATTAGTGAAAGTCAATTGTCTCCAATTTAATCCATTTTGACTACTTGTTAATTCACCTATTCTAGACATGTGCTGCTGGAGCCTTTCCTTAATAATTGTTTCCATTGATTTACCTGTGATACATATTAAACTTATTGGTCACTTTGTGACTTAATTGCATATGATCAAACCAAAAAAACAGATCCATAATCCTATTGACTACCAAACTAAACAGAAAGTGAAGCACAAATGAGGACCAGAAAAAGACTTCTGTATAAGTAAAATAATGTTACTACAAAGAGGTACTTGATAACAGAAGTCTTAAATATTTCTCATGTAACTATTGTCTGAATGACTGCAGCACCTGAGCTGCAACATAATTTGAGACGACCCTGCCCATAAACACAATAATATAATTTATAAAGAACAAAGGGTAATTAACTAAATTAAAGTAAGTAAATGGTAATGAAAAGTAATTAATAAATAAAAAAGATTAAGAAAGCTAAACTAAAAAAGGAAGAAATAAAGAAAATGGAAAGCAACGAAACGGCAAATATTACGTTATTGTACATTTTTTAATAATTGCTTATGCTTACTTTGCAACAATTAAACAAACTCAAAAACACACCATTTCCTGTCATTTAAATATTGTTAATGGTATTTGTAATGTGACTTTTTCATGATGATGATTGACTTATAAGCCAATGTAGACTATCAACAGCTGTCCTCCTGGAGTTGTATGCCTACATTACATAGACCATCACACAGAAATCACACGATCCCTGTTCTATTACAGTTTTAGAATAGTCCATCCATCTATCCATTTTCCAACCCACTGAATCCGAACACAGGGTCACGGGGGTCTGCTGGAGCCAATCCCAGCCAACACAGGGTACAAGGCAGGAACCAATCCCAGGCAGAGTGCCAACCCACCGCAGGACACACACAAACACACTCACACACCAAGCACACACTAGGGCCAATTTAGAATCACCAATCCACCTAACCTGCATGTCTTTGGACTGTGGGAGGAAACCCACACAGACACAGGGAGAACATGCAAACTCCACGCAGGGAGGACCCGGGAAGCGAACCCGGGTCTCCTAACTGCGAGGCAGCAGCGCTACCACTGCGCCACCGTGCCGCCCTTTAGAATAGTCCTGGTTAGAAAATGAATGGATGAAGAGATGGATGGATGGATGGATGGTCCACAAAATATGACTGATGAACCATTGAAATGTACAATGAAACACGAGTTTCTGTTTACTTCATTCTACTACTGCCTACAGTCAATACATTGCCAACACCAAAGCAATTTAGGTTGACTTATAGATGGTCAAAACGTTCTGTAACTTTAAACCAATTTCTATGCCAAGTTTTTGTTTTATAAATCCTGACGTTTGTGTAAGAAATGGCTTATGAACATTTCCAAGCAAGTTTTATACATGATGCCCATGAAGAAAACAGACCACACCTCTCAGCATTGAGCGGACATTAGTAAAAACTGATATCTGCTTCAGGTTTAATGGTCTGTTTTGGAGACTAACTGAAACTGCTTTTTATATTGTTATTATTTTCAGCTTAACTCAAAAGTGTGATAAATATATAAAAGCGTTTAATGCCAAAATTAGAATAAGCTACAATGTTAAAACACTCATTTTGAATATTTTTGTCCAAGCTGAACTGTAATACCTTAATAATTACTAAATGTATAGCATCTAAAGTGATAGGTAGTTATTTAAAATGTTCAAAACCAGCCATCCATTAGCAGTTAGACCACACAAAAACATTTTTAATGGACAGAAAAAAGTACTTTAGTGTTCTTGCAGTGCCATTTTACCTGTAGCAAATGATTGCACCTTGCTACATCATGACTTAGTACATATATGAAGTTCTTCCAAATTAGCATGTTGTTCAAGAAAAATTGTCTAAAAATAACATATTTATAGGAAACAAGTGAATTGGGGTGGAGGGAAAGAATTTAAGTGCAATCATAGACTCTTTAAATTGCACATTAACCCAATTACTAGAACTGCAGTTTTCCATTCAAGGAAAATTGCTAAAGTTTGTCCTCTTATAACACTGCAAGATGCTAAGAGATTATTTCACACTTTTGTTTTTTAGTTGAATAGATTACTGTCATGAAGCACTACCTAAGAAAGACAATCAGGTGCAATTAGAATGCAACAGCAAGAATCTTAACTAGAAAAATAAAATTTGAGAACATCTCACCATTTTTAGCATCATTACACTGGTTACCCATTTCCTCCAGAATTGACTTTAAAATACTACTAATGTATATAAAGCTTTAAATAATCTTACTTCTTCCTATATTTATATGTTGTAACCTTCGATCTACTAATAAGTCGTCAGCCTGTTATTCCAAGTGCTAAGCATAAAAGATGTGGTGAGATGGCCTATTGCTATTATGCAACAAAATTCTGAAAAACTTTACAAACAGAGATATGCTAGGCTAACAGTATGGATCATTTAAAAAAACTTATAACTACATTTTAGATATACTAATATTAGAATATACATGCATAGACTTATTATATTCTTGATGGATTTGCAACCTTTACTAACCTTTTGCACTACCACCATCATCTGGGGCCTCTTGTATAAACGGTGCGTACGCATAAAAATGTTGTGCACGCCTGTTTCCACGCTCACATCGCGATGTATAAAAACTAAACATGGTGTAATGCCACACACATTCTCACGTCAGCTCAAACCATAGCATACGCAAGTTTTCAGCTCAGTTTTGCAAACTGGCAGTGCCCATCGTCAAAGCAGTGCTACTGTTCCTGGGTGGCTATCCTTTGTTTTTTAGATTCAAATCCCTGACGTGGCTTTATCAAATACACTGACATTAACCGCAAATCGTTTTTTAGTTTAAGGTATCAGATTGTAATCAACCTGTAACCATATAATGGTGCACGGAATGGCCAAACTATTCCATATACTATAGCTGCTTTAGCGTTGTTACTCTCAATGCAGCACTGAGTATTTTAACTCAATGTATCTGAGTGTGGAATCACACAGCAGCTGATCGGAAAGCTCTATAGCAGATTGTCTCAAGAGCAAAGAGAATTCTCGAGGTACAGTTTCTAGCACACGCTGCCTCAGCCATGCACACAGTCTATTTGAACCTCTCCCATTCGCAAATGCTTCAGAGCTTTTCCTGAACGAACTTTGCAGTTCAGAAAGAGTTTCATCCCAAGAGATATAAACGATCAGTCCATCAAGTGCTCCCGGTAGAACTGTTTGTACTTATAAGTACAATTACCTCACTGTAGACTTGCATTACAGTTGTTATACTGCACAACCTGAGCCACTTATGCTTTCATATTGTATATTTTTCGTTGTTTTTTATTGTATTATTATTATATTTGAAGTTGTTATTTTACCATTTTATAGGAAAATAGGTTTATGGAGGATTTGCATATTGAATCTCATTGCACCATACAATAAAAATAGGAATTCAATTCAATTCAATAGAAGAGAGCATGTATTTACAGATGATGATGATTGACTTCTAAGTCGATTTAGAGTTTCAGGCGCTATCTTCTTGAAGCTCTTTGTATCATTTTTCAGATGAAATGCAGTAAAGTATATATATTACATTATACAGATACATTTTTAACTTCATTTAAATAATGTATACTGTTATTAAACTTGTGGACGCGGTAGACAGTGAGAATGGGGCACCAGCTCGTTGCTACCATTGCATCACTGTGGCCCCATGTTTAATACATGCTTTAATTAAGTATACATCTTAGTATTTAAATTCTTCAGAGAGCTGTAATATCATGAATGTAATGTATTCTGTGTCCTGTTGGTGTAAGAGAAAGACCATTTAAGAACCAAGTAGTGATTCACACGAATAGAGCACATAGAAGAACCCATAGAATATGAAGCATTAAATGTGCTACCTTAGTTACGATGGGATTTGAGAAACTATTAAATTAAAAGATTTTAAGATTAAGTTTATGACGTTCTACTTTAATAACAAAATAAACTACGTGATTAAAGTGGAAATTTCAAGTTTAAAATGGAAATTTCGAGCTTTTTTTCCCCACTGTGTCCCTATTTATTTTTTCTCTGTACACTAATAAGCTTCCTTTTGACACTCAGACAGTGGGCTATGACTCTCCTTTTCACAGAAACTTTGATATCTGACCACTTCTTTTTTATTTCAGGCACTGTGTGATTTTCTGAACTTGAACTTTCAATCAACTTCCTTTTGTTGTTTGTACAACTGCTTAAACCAACAAATAGTACGTTTTTCTTTGCCTCCACTTGGCATTCGATGATATTCTTCATTTTTCTCCGTGCTTTTGCCATTGTCTTTTCACAGAATGCTGAACTTAAGGGAATATTTACATTGATTTGCATATTCAAAGAGGTGTAATTCTGGGAGGAGTCTGGGAGGGGCAGCAGGCGCATGCACAAGCGTTACATGCTTCTATGTAGCAGAAGTGCGTGGAAGTTGGCTTACACATGGTTTTTTGCATCTGAATTTTTTCATGCGTATGCACATTTCATCTGTCTGTACGCCATGTTTTAGTGTGAATTTTATGCACGGCATTATGAATGAGGCCTCTGATCATGGCACTGTGCTGCCACCTCTGACACTCAAATGAAAGCGAGGGTTCCTGAGCTGTCTTGCATGGAATTCTCTGGGACAAGGCCTAAAAATAATAGGGAATGACCTAAGAGCATTTTTGTTAGGTAGAATGACCAATCAGGGTCTTATTCCCTTGCAACCCTTGCAGATTTTTTTTTTCAGGTTTTCAGGAGTTTTTTGTTGTTTTTCTATCTGTCTGGCATATCCTATTCAATTTATACTTGTAATTCTTCTTCCTTTTCATCTTCTCCCACTTCTTTGTGAGGTCAATGTGCTTGATCAACCTTCATCAAACAGCTCGACATATACAGTACGTAGGGACTGTGCTTTCCTACTATTTACTTAGCTGTGTTATGTAAGCTTGTATTGACTTATGTTTTTGTTATTTATTCATTATTATTCTTACCTGATTTAATATGTTTTTCTTTCCTTGTAACTATAAAAATTCTGTAAAGCACTTTGTGCTACATTCAGTGTAGAAATACGAGGTGAGACACAAAAATAACCGGACTGGGCTCGGGGCTTTCCTGGAAAACCGTCTGGAGGTCAGCTGGACTATACCCCCTCCTACACGCCCTCTCAAATCGCAGACCGGCTAGGTATATCCTGTGAATAGCTCAGTCAGTATTTGCACAACAAGTTGCCGTGACAATGTCAGGTGAAAAAAGCGAACAGTGAGACAAGACAACGCTTTCATGCACAATGTTTTTTCCATAAAGCAGTTCTTGACTTAGAAAAGCATTCCTGTCCTCAATCATCCTCCCTATTCACCAGATTTAGCTCCCTGTGATTTTTACTTGTTCCCAAAAATCAAAAGTGACACAAAGGGAACACATTTTTCTTCAATGGATAAAATGAAGACAGAAATGGCAAGCCTCTTGAAGCACCTCAAGCAAGAAAGAAGACTTCCAGCACTGTTTCAATCAGTGGAAGATACGTATGGAGTGGTGTAGAGATTGGGAGGGGAGTATATAGAAGGTGACAATGTATAGAATGCTGTGATTCATCAATATTTTTTTTTTACCAATCCGGTTATTTTTGTGTCTCACCTAGTACATGTTGTTGTTGTTGTTAGCCCAGTTTTGCTGCATTTATTCTTCCTATACAGCAAGATCCACTTTGGGATCACAAGAGCAATTTTTTATGTCAAGTATTTAAACATAAATTGAAAAACTGAACAAAGTTAACATATTTCTAAAATATCAGGGACAGAAGTAAGACTACAATACAACCTCTTAAAATAATTCAAACAATTCTGGAGGTCAAAGATAGATTACAGGCATTTATTAATGTGTTTCTCTGCCTAGAGCTCACATTTGAGCCACAAAGCTCTGCCTGCCAGTTGTATTATCATTTCTTGGCAGAATCACCACAGGCTTAAAATAAAAGGTAGCATAACAAGTGAGTGAAAAATGAATTCAGCCGATGGCACCTTTTGCATCAATGTTGCAAGCCATGATAAACAGATTAGAATGATCCCACCGTCATATCCTGTTAAGGCAACTTTGCCCGATACCCTTTGGGAGCTGTTCTGGTTAGTGAATCAGAAAGTATAAAATGATTAGCTTGATAGTAACTTACAAGGTGACTTTAAGTTTTTATTTGAATTCTAACATTTTAGGTTGTACTAGTCATTAAATCTACCTTAAAATATTTTAGGTGACAGGGATGATAACAAGTCACCTTGCTTCTACATAAACACCAAATACAGAGAAACATACCTTTGAAAATCAAAATCTGCAGATATTTGATCCGAGTCACTATTTCAGGCAGGGACAACCCTAGATTCCACCTTGGTAAGTGACATGGCCATATGTGAAATATAATTTGCGTAGAA
This sequence comes from Polypterus bichir lapradei, assembly GCA_026402145.1. Lineage (NCBI taxonomy): Eukaryota > Metazoa > Chordata > Cladistia > Polypteriformes > Polypteridae > Polypterus > Polypterus bichir. Next base: position 54,013,363 of record JANRMT010062791.1, on the reverse strand, counting down.
GGGATCAAATACCTTGTCATTAGAATGCCAACTATTTGACCAGAACACAGAGGAGAGAATAATTATAAATTCTATTTACAATTTATATGAAAATATCTATTTTAAATTATATTTCATAGCACATTGGCCTTTTGGCTAAAATTTTACTTGTTTGTAATTAATTGTTCAATGAATCAAAATATTGAAACAACAAAATAAAAAGGAACACAATCATAAAGATAATTTAATTCAGCCAACCCACCATGTGTGAAGAATTTTGACCACTAATGAAACTGCAGCATCCCTTAAATTACTGCAAAGATGTTAACATCTTGAACGGAACTGCAGTCTACCATGTGAATGGCAACGATATTGTTGCCTGTGGTGAGTTTTATGACTTGCAGTTTGCGGTGGAAATCTTTTGGTACTACAAGAGATGCTTGTTCCAAATGATTTAAAATAAGAGCTACAGGAGGATGAAATGATACATTGATTAGACAAAACATGGAGAATGAACAGACCAAAAAATGCAAAACAAAACGTCAAATAAAAAAAGTTGCCAAAGGTTCCATACAAACTAAATAATCTTTTCCTTAATAACAAATAAGTAAAGTAAGAATTGTTTTTATCCAGAATTTTGAATGCTAGTGGAACTGCAGCAATCCTTTAAATAGTTGCAAGGGTGATGTCATCTTTAACAGCACTACTGTCAACCACATGATCGCCAACAACATTGCTGCCTGTTACAATTTTTATATTTTGCAGTTTTCCTTTAATTTTTATGTCCCTGTTCCAAGGTGTTTTTTCTGATTAAGTTTCCATTACTGTCTGCGTAGAGAACTCTGCTTAAACAGTCCATACCGGCACACAAAAAGATCAGGGTGTGATCAGAGGGAGCTGTTTCATCCCTGCAGGACTGTATTGATCACACGGACTGGGCCATGTTTAAAGCAGCTGCCACCTATTGTCATCCTACTTATAGGATTATGCACTGACAAGTGCATAGATGATGTTTCTATCTCAAATACCATCACAACATGTACAAATCAGAAACCAAGGTACAGGCACTGTTTAAAGCATGTAATGCTACATTTAGTTTACCCAATAAGGTAGACCTCAGGACAGCGAGGGTAGACCAACATTGGGGCATTAAAGTAGCTAAGTGACAGTATCCACAGCCACTTTCAGTATACCAGAGACCACATGACACATGCGGCAGGGAGTCCAAGTCATCACATACTATAGGACCACACCATCTTTCTGCAACGATGATGCCTACCTTCCAGATGTTCTAAAAACTTCTTCACGCAGTTTGATAGCCTAAAATACAATGAAGCGAGGAAGTCCTCAGGAAGAACAGGCACTGTGCATGTCTACTGCTGACATGAAAAAACATTTGTTTCTCTGAGGCAGTCAGTCATCCCCAAATGCCTCTAAACCCTCACCATTATACCTCAGTCTTCAGTTTCTTGTCCCAGGGCTGTGTACTCTGCCCACTTCTGTTTACTCAGGTGACTCACAGTTTTATAGCTACTTACAGCTCTAACACCATTTTTAAGTTTGTGAATGACACAACTGTGATCAGTCTTATCTGCAACAGGGATGAGTAAGCTTACTGAATGGAGATATGACAATTAGAGGACTCGTGCAAGTGCAACAATCTGTCTCTTAATGTGGTCAAGACGAAAAAGATGATTGTTGACTTCAGGAAGGGCCATGCTGTCCACACCCCACTGCCCATTGAGGGTTCTGCGGTTGAACTAAAGTGAACCAAATTCCTTGGTGTGCACCTGGAAGCTTACCTTGCTTGGTCAATTAACACCATCTCTATAGCCAAGAAGGTGCAACAATGTCTCCATTTCCTTCACTGGCTGAAAAAAGACAAGCCTATCACCACATTCTACAGGGGCACCATCAAGAGAGTTTTGACCATTTGCCTCACTGTCTGGTTTGGAAAATGTAGTGTCTAAGTACATAAGGTCCCACAACAGAGCACACAGTAGAAAAGATAACTGAGACCTCTCTCCTCTCCATTAAAGACATCTTTATAAAGCATTACATCTGGAAAGCCTGTTGCATTGTGAAGGACCGCTCTCATCCTTTCCAAAGTCTTTTTGTCCCACTTCTATCTGGCAGAAGGCTCTGTAGCACCTAAACCAGTTCTGCCAGGTTCTGCAACAGCTTCTACCCACTTTGTCTATACGGACTCTAACTCTGTGCTGCCCCCTGCCCTCAGTTCTGCTCCTAGTAGCTTATTTATATGATGTACAGTACATTTGTTATCCGTGTTACTGCTGTTGTTTTTTATTACTGTAGTTGTTGTTATCATTTATTTATTACTATTTGAAATTATTACTATCTATTCACTTGCCTATTATTATTTATGTATTTATTTATTTACAGTATAGTATTTTTCTTTACCAGTGTTGTGCTTTTCTTTTGTTTATGTGTATGTTGCACTCTGGTCCTGGAGTATGTTATTTCATGCCGCTGTATGCAGCAATCCTGTGTATTAATGATAGGACAATAAAGCCACTTGACTTGACTAGACTTGAAATAGTGGCTTTCTTTGTGCTATATTTTACATAGTATATCATGGAGAGTTCCTATTTCCTCCCACAGTCCAAAGACATTCAGGTTAGGTGCATTGGTAGTCCTAAATTGTCCCCAGTGTGTGCTTGGTGTGTGCGTGTGTGTGCCTTGCGGTGGGCTGGCAACCTGCCCGGGGATTTGTTCCTGCCTTGCGCCCTGTGCTGTCTGGGATTGGCTCCAGCAGACCCCCGTGACCCTGTAGTTAGGATATAGCATGTTGAGTAATGACTGACTGACTGACTGATATCATGGAGAGTTAAATTTTTAAATATTATTAAGTACACTTGGCCCATAAGCTTTTGTCAGTGCACCGAAGTTTTAATTACTTAACTTTTGTAGGGTTTCAGTGTTTAGACTTGCCATATTCAAATATTCACATGTTAACTTGTGTGGTTGTGAGCTCAATTTTTTGGTCAATGAGCTTTGTTTTGAAAGCATTGATACCCAATTGTTACTGTGCTTTAGGATCTATTGGTTTTTTTTTACATGGTTGTTACTATTTTTTATGACTATTATGCATTGATATAATACTTATTACTTTGATCTGAGAACCATGTTAGCTCACAGATGCAGCAGACTTGTCAGGCACATAAGTAGGTGTCATTAAATTCATGACATAATTGTTCTTAGACTATTTAGGATGGCAGTGCACATCTTCAGATAAGACAATAAAAAATTATGTGCATCAAGTGTTTTTTATTTGATTTGGATCTTTCAACTAGCTAGGACCTTTGGTTTTCTGAAATTCTTTACCTCAATTCTTTTACCCTTCTTACAGCTTTGGCACACTCTTTTTTTGTCTTTCTGGCAGTATGACCTCCTGCTTCATTATTTTAACTACCTTTTTGCGAGTTGCATAAAACTTTATCTTCTCTGAATACCATCACCAAAAATCTGATGCCAGGTGTTGTAGCATCTATTAAGAATTAAAGGATGTTGAATGTATGAAGAAGACACCTCTTCTGGTAAATGGTTAAGTAGCACCTTTTGAGTGACTTTAATTTTGAAAAGTAAATTTGGGGAGAATGTGTTCAAAAAGGTGCTCTTTAGAGTGGGAAAACAGAACATGCGCTCTTGGCCAGCTATAAGGTGTTATGTGACATCAAGATACTTCTCTTTGAAACTCTAATTTCTGATAAGTTTACTGTAAGTAAACAGGTCATTTTATACTGCTTAGGAAAAATTTATGTTGGACGAAATTTGGCTGTTTTCATACTCTTTTTCAATTTAAGCTCATAATTATTTAATTAAGTATTACATTCCAGAACATGTATATCCTTCCTCTGTTTATGTTTTCCAAAGTACAAAGACTTTCTATCAGGTCAGATTGTCCTGATGTGAGTGTGCCTAGTGATGAAACTGGCATCCCATTGTCATGTTGCAGCCTTGTTTTAGACTGGTTGCTAGGTTACAACCTACTGCCATGTCTTTTCCAATTTCCAGCATCTCTTAGTATAAAAGGTAGTGCATGGCCAAGGGAAATTGCTTCAACATAAGCCTTGCTTTGTGATTTTCTGTTAATCTATGATGTTATTAGACCCTTGTTTTGTACCCTTGCTTATAACTTTAGGAATGCATGTTTTGGATTGCCTAGTATACATACAGTACCTTGCTTTGTGACTGTCTTTGACTTTGTTCTTCAATGTGTAAAACACTGATCCATCTATTGCTGAATATTATGTAGACAAGTTACTTAAAAAATACGTGATAAAGCATAGAAGTGAATGTATTAAACTGTAAGAGATATCTCTTGAAGATTAAGACATTATAATATATAGTATGTCCATACAAAGAAGATTATTTGTTAAGGCACAATAGACTGCAGTCTAAGTGTAAAAGTGAGAAAACGCTTGTATGTAAACAAGAAGCTACTGAAATACTTATCTAGTTGTACAAAATTATGTTGTTTTTGTAAACAAAAGTTTGACTTTCAACTGGTTCAAACAAAATGTAGTATCTTGCCATTCTTTATGCATAAGTCAGTTATTTTTGAGTACCTGTCTATTTAAACTAACACAGTAAAAACTGTCTGTTATGCCTTGAGCTTTTGAAGACCTGCATAAAATCCCTGGGCATCTTGCAGTTCATGACCGAGATAAAACAGGGTGGGAGTACGAGACATAGACACAAAAGAAGTAGTAAAAACAACATATCTCTTTATTCCAGTCAAGTACTAGCTATTTACAGCTCAGTATTATGTCATTATCAAGGTTTAGTTCCAAGCAATGACGCAATTAAAAAGGCAAATATTAAAAACAAGTGAAAATGCACAATATTTAGAGTGGCTCCAAAAATATGTGCAGTGATGAAAAGGAAAAAAGCCAATGATCTTCTTCCTCCCTAAAATTACCTCAGTTCTGGAAGGGTCTTCTACCCACTAAAACAAAAAAGAAAAACAGTTAAACATAAATCAAAAGTGAAAAGAAATGCAATAAAATGAGGTACATTACCAAATCAATAACAGCTCCACAAACTCCTATAACACAGAGGTGAAAAAGATCTATTTACACAGAACAAACTTTACACTGCTCCAAATTATTCAACATATCTGACTCTAAATTCCAGACAGTCAAGAGACAATCTCTTTTGGATGTATTCTTGTTTTATACTTGAGCAGAATTAACCTGGCCTATCCCAGCTTATGGCTACTGGTATAAAGCAATTGCTGAAGATTTTAAGATGCTCACCGTACAATGTGCTCTAAGCTGGTGATTACTCTCTATATCTTCAAATTCAAACTTACACTTGCATGTATGCATGCCAGAGTGAATCTTTCTCTCAGAGTCTAAACTTTCCCTGAGTCTTTAACTTAAATACAGCTTTAAAGACAACATATGACTCTCTCCTTACTGGCAACTAATCAGATACGCACCCTTTATTCTCGGGGCATGCACATGGCTCTGTAAACCTCCAGGACCCATAAGTATCCTGCACCTTCACCTGAAGTACATCCTTGTGCAGCTGCTCAGCCATTTCGCACTGGAATACTACACCACACAACCTCATATCATCAAGGTAAGTGCACCATAACTTTTTATAAAAAGGGAAATCAGGCTATAAGTAGTTATAAAACCTAAAATAAACTAATGATGCGACACAGCCCATCACATAACTCATTCTTTAAACTTCCAGGTCCTATGGTCGGTTTACTGATTTTTATGCCTGACATGCTTAAAAACTTGGAACCCGTACAGTATGAGACACAAGGCAGCAGTTGAGCTTAGCTTCCATGGGCTGAAGATACTTGGTAAAATGCCTAGGATAGCATTATTAATAGACCTTTACTGGTTTCCCAGACTGATTTTTATTATTGCTGCATCTCTGCTTCATCCCAGTGAGATAAGGTAGCCTTTTCGGGATCACATCCTTAACCATGGATCAAACATTATTCAGCACCAGGCTTTCAGTCCCCAATTCCACCACATGGAGGACTTGCCTGGTGCAAATAAGTACCAGTGTGCCAGGAATGCACAAAACCCAATGTAAGTTGAACACGTATAGTTGATTTGGAGCAATCTCCTTCATAGCACCAGCCCAGACTCATATGGTGTGGGACATGCAGAGATCAATTAGAATTGCAAAATGGAATTTTACTACTATGTATAGATGTAGGCATTAGGTAGCAGTTGTTCATGAACTTACCCAATTAAATATCACTATTGCGCTCCTATCTGAGGTGAGGCTTATTTTGCAATGACGTCAAAGACATCAAACTTCTAAACTATATGACCTTGTGTCCAGTCCACTACCATAAACTGCCAGATTCACAATATCTCTGGTAATGCATACATGTCATTCAACCATGTTGTGCTGACTGTTACAATATCTCACTAAATTATCTTCCTGTCGCTACATCTACAGAAGAAGAAGAAGTTAGAAGAGCCATCAGTAAATAGGAAGGTAACAGGAATGGTTGGTACTGAAAGCCTTTCCCCAAAATGCCAAGTTTCTAAAGAAATGTTTTCTTTTAATTTGGAAATTTGGAATTATCCCTGATAACTACAGAAACTGTATTATTATTGTGCTGTATAAAAGAAATGCAAGAGCTTTAGACCTATCACATTGTTCTCCATTTTATGGGAAATGTTTTCGCACAAGTGTTGTTAGCCTACATTGAACCTCTGTTACTTAGGACTGCTTGCCCTCAGCAGTATAGTTTCCTCAAAGGCAGAACAACACTGAATGCTATTCTGGCACTCTGTTTGTTATTAGAAATTCACTGAGATTTTCGTCTTTTCCTACACATGACTTATGCTAATCTTAAATCCTCCTTTGATTCCATGGGCTATGTTGCTTTGTGGAAGGGACCTCAAAGAGATAGCATCCCCACAAGTTGGCTGATCTCATCCATGCCTTGCATTCAGGTACTAATCCCTGTGTCTGCCATAAATAAAGCCTCATTTCCATTAGGCATGAAAGCATTCTCACTATGCTACTTTTTTGCAGGCTATAGACTCTGATCCCGTCAGACTTCACATTGTTAATCACTACAGTATCTCATTTATGATATAATGCAGTGCTGTTTGTTGATGACCTGGATATTTTGCTGGCCTCCCTCCTATCTTTTGAAAAGTACACATTGAAGATGAGACTTTCTATGTCTTGGCTGAAGATGAAAGTATAGAACTTGGGCTTCAGTCTAGCACAAGCATCTATTTTAATAAATTGTGAAATTGCAGAGGCTGTAGACTCCTTTATCAACATTATTTCCACTGTCTCTTCTAACTACAAGTTTTATGTTGAAATGATGTGCTGGACAGCTCTGGCTTCATCTGTAATGGAAAATATGGATAGGATCTGGTACAGGAAATATTTGAGCTTCAGCAAAATTTTTTCCAAATATTCAAATTGTGTCCTATTGGTCCTGTTATATGTAGCTAAAATATTCATATTGATAAAATGTAATTAATTTAAACCCTTTTATCTATGCTGTCAGCAAAGGACTTTTGGCATCCAGTGGTTTAATGTTTGCATTAATGCTAATGTTTTTTTATGATCCAATATGCTACCCATCATACAACAACATCAGGTATGTCTTTTTGGACATGTTGCACATGACTTTTCTGCTAAGACTGCCTTTTGCATAGCATCAGTCTATCAGAGGGAGTGCACCGTGACTGATGAAAGTTTATGTCTATTTTTCATAACAGACTAAGCGAGGAAGTAAAAATCAAATTTGCATGTTAGGAACTGGATAAATAACCTGCATGACTCATAAATGAGAATTCATTTAAGTAACCAATGGGATTAGAATGTCCATTCTTGGCTTTGGAGGGCCTCAGTAGCATGTAGGGTTTTGCTTCAACCGATTTCTTTATTTTTTGTTAGTCCTTATTAATTGAACATCCTGCTTAATCAGAAAGGACACCTTTAGTTCTGTTTTTGCAAACTCACAAATTAATCATGCAGACACTTTCTCTTCACTTTGAAATTCAGAATGATGCTTATTGCTGACATGGTATTTAATACAGGTATTTTGTATTTTAATAAACTTTTCTGTTAAGAATTTAAAGTTCCGTATTTTTTCATTATTCCATCCTGCAGGGAATCAATATTAAGGCCCACATAATGAGATAGTCAATAGTTAACTCGATTACCAAGTACATGGTACCATTTTCACCTCGGTGTGTGTTCATCAGTATGTGGTATTTTTAGCACAACACAAAGGAAAAGGAGTTTTATTTTCCAATCCACAAAAAGTTGTTGATTAACATGGTAGAGGTTTCTGACATAACAGAATAATAGCAACAAAATGGACAGAATAAAGCAATAAAGAAATTAAATGTCATGTGCCACAATCCATAAAACTTGCCTTGAAACTAATTCTGTAGCTACTCTGGCCCACCTGGACCACATCTAGGCACCCCTCGATTACATGAATGATAAGTGAAATACAAATAAGGAAGAAGGTAATTAATGGCTTTCTGTCTGCATATAAATCATCACCTTAGACCGATCCAGGAAAAGCCAGTTCAACTTGTAAATATAGGATGGAAACTATAAGAATTCTTTGTCATTTGGTTTAATTTTTTGCACTGTTTGTTGTATTTTTTGTCATTTGTTTACTTTTTCTTTGCCAGTCGTAACTCAACTGTTTCCAAGAACTGAAGATCGCCACCATTTTGCAATGTTATGCGGGCATGTTCATGGTGAAGAGGATTGGCCATGGTGTTGTGATTCTTGGATCATTATAGGACTCTCTAGTTGAAATGACATATTGCTACTTCTTATTTATTGTGGAAAAAACAAACTTTAAGATCTTTTTTAAATCTGTGCCAATTCTTTCTATTCATTATTTTTTGTAGTTTTTGCTAAACATGCTTTTTGTGCTCCTTTTATTGTTCGATTATATTTATCTTTTTTTAGCATTGTGGTGCTAATTTCATAAAGAGATTAAGTTAGAGTAGACTGGTGCACAGTCTGTGTGTGAAACAAACTCTTCCTGTTACATAACAGCTAGCATTACTACCCTGGCTCATGTGTTTATTGTTTTAGGTTCATCTTTATGTAAACTGTAGCTGCATCTTTTCCAGGATCCTAAAATCGAGCAGCTGCAAGGCAGGCAGGATCCAGCATGAGTCAAACATGTAACAAAATTAATTTTTCAGTCCAATAAAGTACGATTCAAAAGTTTAATGAAAATTTAAAATGGAACAAATCGCAAAACTTCAGGAAAAAAGTTATTACACGGAATAAAAAGCAAAACGAGGAAAAAGATTTATTCTACAATCTTAGCTTTGTTTTGTTAAACTTCAGTTTCTTTCGGTACTTAAAAGTTTCACTTAGTACATTCAGTTCATTCTTTAAGTGTGTATGGTATGGTATGGTTTGAAACTGTTTGCCCTCCATGCCTTTTCAACTACAAGGCAGATGATAAACTGGGACTAGAGAGGGAGAAGAAATAATTAGAATATTCCATTAGTAGTTTAGCTTGTGGGTTTTATAATAGAACCTCCCATTGTCTATGTACTAATATTTAGGCATTTTAAGAAAATTCTTCTATCAATTTAACATAACCTTACTAACTAACAAATAGCTCTAACATAAACTTTTACATATTATTTTGTCAATTATGGATTGTATTTACTGTATACACTCACGTATAAGATAGGTCTTGAAACCTGAAAAATCGATCATAAAATCAGACCCCGACTTATACGCCCGCTCAAAAATGTGACACTTAAATTTTTTTTTACATCTTCTTGCCTCCTCCAATCTCACATCAGTTTCTCAGATGTATCGAATTTTGTTGCAGCAGCGCAGTTACCAATTTCTTTTGCTACTTCAACGGCGTTTAATTTAAAACCAGCTTCATATTTTCTTCTGATTGAACGCTCCATCGTAGATAAGGGATGCTCTTATGATAAAGGTGTATGAGGGTGTGAGATACAAAAAACACAAATCAGTGCAAATTTTGCTTCGGAATAGGTATTACCATGTGGTCACATAGGTGCAATACATAGGAAAAAAAAGGCAGTGTGCTCTGTGGTTACTCTCTCAGGTGGACGTTAGCATATCATAATTTCTTGGACCAATAGTGTGAGTTTTCCACATTCGACTTATACGACCGACATTATAAAATACCAGAAATTATACAGTAAAATCAAGTCCTGACTTATCCGCAGGAGAACTTATCCACGAGTACATACAGTATTTAAAGTTTTGCTTTATGTTAATATTTGTTCCTTTCGTTTTGTTTTTGATTTTGGCATTTGCAGATAAAATAAAGTCACAAGGAACCAGCATTGCAGGTAAGTGACCACCCTCTGGTCTTTATACTGGACTGAATGTGCTCAGTTTCTTGCTGTGGCTTTGACTCCTGTTCATGTACATTTGGGTGTCTCCTGATTGTGCATTTTCAAAAGAGAAATTTTGTTTGAGCTTACTTTTTTTTTTTTTTTTTTTTGTTCTGGTCTTTATTCTTGTCCTTCTGATTCTTGTGAATTTGGACTGGTTTTGTTTTGGTTGTGTCAGTCATTAAGGCTTGCCTTTACAAGGTTATTTTGAATTTTTTCTTGCTTTTTTGTTTGCATTGAATATTTTAGTAAATAAAACCTTTAAACTATTAAAGAACTCTGTTCTTAAATTGTGGGCCAGAAATTTCATGGTTTCTCTTCCCCACTTATGAATGTTTAATGTTAAAGCCTTTAAACCCTTTGATGGGCCTGTGCACCCTATGAAGCTTACTTCTTGAGTTTGGAACCCACCTGGCTTTTGTTCAGACCAGTGCGGAGGGCTGGTGCTACTACCATTTCAACTTTTGCATATCACAACATTTCTGAGCTCCATATATGATTATTGTTTTATCTTCAAATTTCTTAGGCTACGATAGGAGCGGTTAGGGTTTTTTATGCCAAGTGATGTTTTAGTATTTTGCTTTCCAAACTATGGAAGAAATATGGTGATTCAGCAGGACCTTAGATACTCCATCTATAGAAAATAATGTGAATAGTGTAACTTGCAAATATATGAAGATGTTTGAATGTGCATACTGGCTATGAAAATAATAGTTTTTAACAGATTGTAAAGCAAATAAAGCACTGCAATGCTAAATTATACTTAAATTTATAAAATAACCTATTTTACACTTCTGACTTGTGTTCGCTTGCTTTTATTCTTCGAGTGAATTGTCTTTCGAGGCTTTTTAGCACACATTGTTTTTGTAGTTTGTTTATTTTCATAGCTATCTTGGGATTCCTTTATTTTTTAATATGCTATGATTCAGTTTCATGTTTAATTTTTCAGACTTTTTATTTAATATAAAATTTTGAATATCAAGGAATTTAATTCTGTCATTTATTTTTATTTTTAGGTTCATTTTAATATAGCTAAAAATAATCCTGTGATACCATTTTGTTTTATTTGGCACCAGCATTTTGTGAATTTGTTTAATTGTTGCAGTGGCATTGCTCCACAAAGACAACCAGACTTCCCTACTGGCAGAATATTATTATTGAGCACTTTTTTTTCTGCTATTGTATACATGCAGACACTCACGTCTATATATATCATATACAGTAATCCCTCCTCCATCGCGGGGGTTGCGTTCCAGACCCCCCCCGCGATAGGTGAAAATCCGCGAAGTAGAAACCATATGTTTGTATGGTTATTTTTATATATTTTAAGCCCTTATAAACTCTCCCGCACTGTTTATAAATATTCCCCGCAGCGTTATACAGCATAATCCCTTTGTATTCTCTTAGATATTAGGTAAGATTCATTGAAATTATGTATATAAACACACACTGTTTATATACAGTAAAACCTAAATATTACTTTAAAGATATTGAGTGTCTCCGATATCACATATGTTACAGCCATTACGATAGACAGGTCACCAGCAATAAATACGTACATTGCAAGAAAAATAGTATACAGTAAATGTGTGTACAGTGACACTAAACGTACATACATGTACTAAGCACTGTAAGAAGAAAATTAATTATGGTTACTCACCAACAATGACACGATGACTTGTCCGATAACAATGAGCTTAATTTTACTGCACAACAAAGGAGAGCGTTACAGCCCTTGTAAAGGAGCCACTTCAGGCGATTGTGTAGCACTGCCGTTGTTCTTCTTCTGGCAGTCTTCAATCCAAATCCCTAAAGCAGATTCCATCCAGACTACTGCCTTATTACATCCACTTACAACTCGTTTTGCACCCTGGTTAAAAGGACGCTGCAGCCGTAGATCTTATATTCCTTTCCTACTTTTTAAATAAAAAGAATCGTAGCCTTCAACAAATCCAAAACGTTTACCTTTTCGGCAATCGTTAACATCTTCTTCTTGCGCTTGGGCACGGCACCTGAAGCAGTAGCAGATTGTTTTGGAGCCATAATGAAGGGCTTGACTATGCACAAAGATAAACACTAAAGAGCACAACTCTTTACACAGCGAAGCACGTTGATGCTGAATGAGCGAGATGAGACTTCCTGGTTAACACTGCATAGCTCCTGCGTGTTCTGATTGGTTCTCTTCTCAGTCAGGAGAACTTAACTGCGTGCTCTGATTGGTTAGCTTCTCAGCCATCCGCCAATAGCGTCCCTTGTATGAAATCAACTGGGCAAACCAACTGAGGAAGCATATACAGGAAGTAAAAAGACACATTGTCCGCAGAACCCGCGAAGCAGCGAAAAATCCGCGTTATATATTTAGTTATGCTTTCATATAAAATCCGCGATAGAGTGAAGCCGCGAAAGTCGAAGTGCGATATAGCGAGGGATTACTGTATAATTAGTTAAGTAAATTAAGTCAGTTGGTGCACTACAATAAGGAGATTGTTTTAGCTAAATTTTCAGGCAGTTGTGATTTAGTAATCTTTCTTTTTTTTTTGGTTTGTAAATTTTGCTTTAGAAATTGAATTTTCTTGAGTTTCATACCTTAATTAATCCTAATCAATTATTATTCTAGAGCTAGAAACTGAAACAACAAAGTAAAACTTTTTTTAATGTCTTGTTTTGCCCTTTTTCCAGGACTCCATGTTTAGTGATGAAAGTTAACATTTTGTCTATCTGTTGCCTAACTGTATTTTCTTATATTTTAGAATCTTGAACTCAGCAGGGCTGGTTTGGGGTCAGGGAGGGGTAGGCATTAGGCATTAGATTGTTAACTTGGTTTTATGTTGTGAATTTCCCCTTGGGGATTAATAAAGTATCTATCTATCTATCTATCTATCTATCTATCTATCTATCTATCTATCTATCTATCT